>OZ057408.1:10150811-10530980 GCA_964056735.1 Allodiplogaster pararmata | reverse complement strand
GGTATGCAATAGAAAATATTGAGAAATGGGAAAAGCTAAAAAAATAAATATGCATAGAACATTTATTCAACTTGACGAATTTAATGCATACTTTTTATTGGAGAACAGTTTTTATAAGCACAATTTCACGACATGCTAACGGCAAATCAATAGAAAACAGTAGACGTGATGCAACTAACGTCTTCCACGCTGACCAGCGCCTCTTTCCATTTTTGTATCGCTTCTTTCTGTTCTTCAACGAAAAGAGAAGCTTCAGCTCGACTTTTTGGGATGAGACGAATGTCTTCGTAGTTGGAGTGTTGGGATGGCAGAGTGAATTTACTTGATTTCTGAAAATCCAAATACCTTACAAAATCATCATTATCGTTATACGAAAAGGTGGTTAAGGGTGTTTCTGAAATAATGAGTTCAGGTCAAGAACATGGTAATAAAGTCCACCTATTATTAATGTAATAAGTTTAGTAATAAGACCACCTGGGGATTTAAATTCATTTCAATTTTTCCTTCAAAACCAATACGGTTTGTTGTGGGTACTCAGCAAATGCAATTTTTTTAATTACTTTAAATCCACCGGAAAATGTATCACCAACAAACAGTTGCGATTCGCCGTGATAAACTCTGAAGCGAATGAATCCCCACTTCTCGCGCTTTCGTGGCGACACGAAGGTGTGCCGTATTCGTTCGCTGATAAGGTACTAATTTCTTCTCATTTTCTGCTTCGGGTTCATATTTTGTTAAACAATGTAGTTTTTTGGTATTGTTTTTTTTTAGAACGCTCATTTCAGCTCCGACACATCCGGGCAATTCTTGATTCGCTGAAGCTCACCGACTGCGCAGCCAGTCTCGCACCGGCACAGATTAGCGCCATTGTAATACTTTTCGTATCTACATGTAGTAATTAGGCATTTCAGCACCCTTAAGAAGTCCCTAATCAGGCTTATGCTTTTTCCATTTTTTCTGGAATTTTTTAGTGTTCCGTTTGTCCGATTTCACTGAGAATTTTTTCCGTAGAAAAAGTTTTTCGAAAAACATTTTATTATTCGTTTTGCTTGAATTTTTTTTTCTCGGAAAACACAACCCGGGGTCCTGTGTGCTTATTTAACTGGCCAGTTTGCATAGCAATTCTGGTCAAGAAACATTCAATTACGCTTCTAAAAAACCAACCTGAAAACAATGACCTAGCTCGTGTTCCGCCTTGCTTCAAGATTAATCCGCTTCAATTATTGTATTTTTCAATTTCTAATTCTCAGCTACTCTTTTAATTTTCGATTAGCGAAGAATTTCAAGGTGCATGAAATCTTTACCGGCTACCGACTACCCTGTAACGCCCACCATTCGCCTAGCCTCTCTACCGCCTCCAGAATACGAAGCTATCATCAATAGCATGGTGAGCAAACTAAATTATAGAATTACCTTTTCCGATTACTGAAATAAATGAAGTAGCCAAAATGCCATTTTTCACATTTTTTGCTATGCAGCATCAAGAGGCGGCGAATGCGAGAAGAGTATGGCGTCGCGTACGTCACAGCGCGGGGACACAACAGAAAAAGGCGATGAGAGCTGTCCTCCGATTGACGGAAACAGGAAATACCCGGAATTTCCATGAGGTGCGTTTCACATAATTATTGAAAACAGATTATTATACAATTGTGAGACAGGGGAAACGATTTGCGTATAAGTTTTAACTTTGAAGGTAATATGTGATAATACAAAATTTCTCATTTTTTTGAAGATGGAGGGAATAAGAATTAACCTTTACTTTTTAACCTTACCTCTCGACTGGTTCATGCGTATAACTGTTCTAAAATTTAGATAAAAAAGTTGAACTCTTTGAAGACAGAAAAAAATTAAATATAAGCAGAACTTTCGAAAAAAAGTTGAACAATATTCCAACGGATAACAAAAAAGCGCACTAATTTTTAATTTATGCTACATTGATGGGATTTGAGTTTTTGTTGTTATTTAACAAAATTTTGTCGATTTATAGGAGATAGGCTCCATACATGGCGATACTGCCTCGCTGCTCTCTTCTGCCGGCTTCAATGAAGAAGAAATCAAGAAAATCCTTGATGCAATTGGAGGCGACTCGAAAAGACATTACAAAACGTTGATGTTTGTTTTCAATTTAAATTTTCATAGAAACTATCAATTAAAAATACAAAAAAATATTATAAGTATCGAAATTTCCTGTATTATCTTTTCTAATTTCTTTTTCTCTTTCGTTGGTATCTGTTTTATTGTTCTTTTATTTTCTGCCCTCTTTCTTAGGGTCTCCGGCTACCGACATATTCATTTAATCATAGGCTATTTATTTACCAATGACTCTACTGGTTCGCTCTCTACTGGTTCGCTTTTTTTTATTTCTCAGTTTTCATTCTATTCCGAAAATCGGAGCATAGAGTGAAATAGGTTTTTTAACGGGCTAAATTCGACGCGCAATGAACTTTACCAGATACTGCTAAATCTTTTCCTGAAGTGATTTTCTCAACACGGCGTTAAAGATTAATTCTTTCAAATTGACTGTAATTTTTTCTTCACTCGGAATCGGGAGTTCTCGTTTTCGAGTTTTTACCCCGATAAATTTCCAGGGCCAAGCGAATTTTGAGGGCGAAACGCCGCTATACCGTCGAGAAAATTATAGAGTTTCTCGGAGGAAACGAAGAAGAGGATTTTTCGGCAGTTGTCCACCAAAAAGAGACATTCAAGACGGCATTTTTTTTTCGCTTCCAAGGTATTACAATTTTTAAAATTGTATGAATTATTAGGTCATTTAATAAAAGGGGTTTAACTTGAGGATTTATAAATAGTTGGTAACAGAGCTGTGTGCGATTTTTCGCGCTTCCGAAGTTTTTTGTACGTGAGTTTTTCGTGAGCATTTTTTGCGACACACGATGTTTTGACTGTATTGACAGCAAAAAATCTTCTTTTTTTTGGCAATTTAATCATCAAAAGCCGAAGTTTTTGTTGTTCAATTCAGACTTCCAACAAAAGAAGTATTTCCAAATACCTAGAAAGATAAATTTCTCAAACAAAGGTTTCACGAACAAGTAAAAAAATTTCAAAAAACATTCCAAGGCTGCGCGCTAAATTGCTCACAAACGGTTTTTCCACAGTAAAAACAGCACTAAGTTGCTCATATACAGTAAGATACATGAATGTTTTATTCCGATCCTTCCGCACGGAAATTGTTTGATTCCAGAAAAAAATACGGTATTGTTGGAAGCGTTCTTAATGGAAATTTTGAATTATTCTAATTTTCGGGTTAATCAGGCCACTTCCTTGCGCAAACATCGAAATAGGACTTGTATGGATCTGACTCATTTCAATTCAAGTTCAAACGTTTTATTCTCGTAATAGAACATGAAACGTCATTATATTGAACAGCTCCATCTCATTCTCCGGACACGACAGAAAGAATGAGAATGTTGACTGGGAGTGTCGATCATGGTTTGGGACATTACGGGCTCAAGGTGTCCAAATCCTGCTAGAGACCGGATTCTCCCATTCTTGGTGATAGAAATGAAGAGTGAGAAGTGAGTCGACTGCTCTTGGCCACGACGAATGGAAGGAATTGTGTCTGTATCTGACTATGAGTGAAATTCAGTGCCCATTTTTCACTGCAGAAAATCGTTTGTGAGGAATTCAGTGCGCATCCCATTAGGCGCATTATTCCGATTACACGAAAAGAAATTGCTTCTATAGTATTTCAACGTAAAAAAAATTGACTTGTTTCAAGGACGAAAGGGGAATCCTAAAGAAGTTCCTCAAGAAGAACACTCTCGTCATTTCTCTGCAAGATTTGCAAAGCCCCTTTTCAAGCGATGTCAAAGCGATCAAATTCGTTTTGAGGCTGGAAAATCCACAGAAATAGGAGAAGGTAATAATGTTTTGAATCCTTTTTTAAGGTGCGAAAACAGAAAGAACCGAGAATTAGTAGTTTTCTACTGCTCTGAATTATAAAAGCATGATGAATAAGAACACTTCAAAGAGGTTCATACTACTATTTTTCATAGATATGCGTATACAAATCATCAACCAAGTTTCAGCGTCACTACCCGTCGGCTCACTCCAGCTTCAAATATGGCTGCGTCGAAAATCTGGAGCACCTGATGCCTCGTCTGAAGAAGAAATGCCGCCTCTCTTCGGACCTCTGGTCGATGGACGACCTAGTCAATGTCGTCGGGCATTTAGAGGGCAGAGTGGAGGAAGCATCGGTCTCACACTAGAGGATGTGGACCAGGCTAGACGTGAGTTTTTTTTCTGATATTCCTTTTCAGAAGAATTCATAAGCGAAAGTGATTAGCAGTTGAAAAAAGCGTCGTTCATCAACCAGCTGAGTGAGCTTTTAACCGCTTTCGTTATTTTTTAATGCACGATATTAATTTTTGCACATGAATTTTCAATAGAGTTCATTTTATACCATTGATAATTTGTTTTTCTGATGGAATTTCACACATGTTTGTATAATTTGTAAAAATGAAAATGTTTCAGTCGTCTCGCCTATTTTGAGGAGGATCACGACAAAAGTCTTTGTCGTCGGGGAGAACGCAGAAGAAATCTGCGAAAAAATTTTGAGACTTCCCGTCAGACTTCGTTACCCCGCCAGACGACCACTTCTGATATTCTAGGCCTGCCCGCAAATGAAAAATAAAAAGTCGTCCAAACCGCTCGGGTTTGGTAATAGGAGAATTTCTAACTTTTCGAATCACGACAATGTCACACGTTCACCCTACTCGAACACTTTCGTAGAAGAAATAATTACACAATTGAGATTTTTTTCATGTGATTATATCACGTGCAAAATTTAATTTTGGAGGATTTTCTTACTTTTTGAAAGTATTTTAGAGTCTCTTGAAAATTTCTAACGACGAAAGATGCTCAAGACAAATAAATATTCTTGAGAAGGGTATTCCAACTTGTTATGTTGTTGATTTTCCCTTTTGTTTATTTGTAGATTAGTTAGCTCAATTCTGCTTTTTGCGTCTGACGTTGACGATTTGAATGCTTCGTGAAGGATTCGATCTAAGGTTATCTCTCAAGCGATCATCGTTACTTGAATATTTTCATGCTCCTTTTCATGGCAAAATTTAGCTTGGAGATGAATTTTCATAAGGGATCATAAATTGTTAAACGGCTTTCTTTTCAAAAACAATCCGTAATAACACTGAGTAACTTTGATAGAGCTAGATAGTAAACCTTCCAACTAAGTTTGATTTAGTTGATGAATTTCTCTGTTGATTGTGGCATTGCGAGCATGTACGTGTGAATAAAGCGATCTGTTGTTGAAAATAAATGTTTTGGCTTCGGAAAAGGTAGACCTTACCTCATTTTACTTGACTCTATGGAAGGTATGGGAAAGGCGTCGCTTGTGTTCATAACGTACTATTTCAGATGAAGACAGTGGAGCTAATATTCTAAATAGTGCATAGTTTCAAATGGTCAAGTTTGATGACAGTGCTTTTCCCCCCGAGTAAACCCAACCTCCCGAGTGACGTTAAACCACTAATCACTGAACGCGATCAACTCTGACTGACAAACCCGACATCCTCTCGCATCTCAGAGCTGAACACCCTTATTGGCAACCGAGTGAATACATCCAAACGCGAACAATGGAAGAAGACTGTAGAGTCAGCAAAATACTAGAAGCGCTCCTCCTTCCAACAATGGTCCTTAACCTCTCACCGGCCGCGCACCAGCATGGTTTTCGACCGAAACACTCGACAACATCAGCCCTACTGAAACTTACAACAGCAGTCGCCACTGGCTTCAACAAACCTAAACCGGCCCATCGCACCGTTGCAGTAGCAGTTGACTTATCTAAGGCCTTCGACGCAGTAGATCACTACATTCTGCTTTCGCTCTTGCATGAATCCACTCTCCCACCAAGAATTGTGAGATGACCTACTGGTTACCTCCGCGGCAGACAGGCAAAGACGGAATTTCGAGATCAAAAGTTAAAATTTCGCGAATTCGCGGAAAGACCACCCAGGGCCTTTCCGCGGAAACGGAAAAAGTCAAGCAGGTGGAAAACGCGGAAAAGACGAGCAAAAACGGAAAAAAACGACATCAAAAAAGAAAAAACAGATCGCGAAAGTCACTCTACTCAAAAATATTTCAGCAATTACATACTTTCACATGGCACGACAATTATTGCAAATGAGAAAAGCATAGCATTGGAACATCTTATTCATTAGCAATAAATTAATGACCTTCAAATTCGATTCGATAGAAAAAGAAAAAACAGCGTTACAATGAACAAATAAGCATTTTTGACAGAATGTCAGGACTGTGACAGAATGGCACCCCAGAGGGCCCAAGCGAGAAAGGGGAAATCCAGGACGAAGATGCAGAGACGACTTCATGTAATGCGTTGGAGCCGATTTTTTGAGAAGAGCCCGGAACAGAGAAGAATGGCTTGGAGCGATGGCGCTTCATATTTTATGAAATTCATGATAAAGCGTTTGAATTGAATTAAATTATGTTTCTGGGTAAATGATCGTGATTGTTGAAAAAAAATCCATTATAGTCCGAAAGACTTAGTAATGCAAACAATATGTTTGTGTTGACTGTATGGTTAGATTATCTTATTGGTCCAATGCGAGAAAAAATTGGAATAATCGTTAGGCTTCAACAACTTCAGTATAAGATATTGAGAAAAAAACTGAACCCTGAAATCCACACATGATTTTTCAATCACAAAGGAATCAGAAAAAACAAAGGAATAATGTTATATACATAGACTTGTCGAAGGCATTCGTTGTTGTCTCACACATTAATTCACTTTCAAGTTAGAGAGCACTGTATCAGTGTGTTTCTTAGCACCCGCACAATTTTTTCGAGCGCATAGATTCTTTAAAATTTCGGTGTTCAAAATTCAATTTTTCAATGATTTGGACTTCCCCAACGAAAAACATGAGAAAAATTCTCCAAGCGCATAGATTTATAGTTTTTTCGGGGTTTTTAAAGAGCGCATAGAATTTTTTTGCCCGCAGTGGCGGGTCAGAGAAACATCCTGGTTCTCAGATATGATTTCATCAATTAAATTTTGAGTAGTTCAAAATTCACTCTTAATGCGAATAACATGACGACATTCGAACTGTGCGAAATTCTTCAAGATAAAATACACAGTATTGAGCAATGTAACATGCCAAAATTCGATCCGTGCGAAACTCGCCGTGTTATGAGCATAGTAACATGGTAAAATTCGAACAGTGCGGAATCCGAAGTGTTATGGTCATTGTAACATGGTGGAATTCGAACAGTTCGGAATTCGCCTTGTGGTGATCATCAACCGTTGCCGAAACTCGAACCGTTCTAAATTTGCCTTCTGATTTCCATCAACCGGTGACGAAATTCGAACCGTTCTAAATTCTTCTTGTACTAATCATTAACCGGTGACGAAATTCGAACCGTTCTGAATTCGCCTTGTACTGAAAAATCCGATGACGAAATTAGAACCGTTCTAAATTTGCCTTATATTGACTCCTACTGTCGTAAACTCCATCCGTCGTCTCATATAACCTTTGTTTGAATACACCCGCCTTCGGGATGTACAACACTTGACCGCAGTGAATAAACCATGAGCGTAGACCAAGGTAGAGACAGTGTACTAGTACTTCTTTCTGCTCTTAGTCCTAGAAAGTACATGAACGAATGTGAATTCAGACGCTGCCCTTGTTTCACGGAACGTTTTCAGAATATAAGCGCCTGTTACTATTCTATTCGCCCTTTTCCTGTAACAAAATGCATCTCAAGAGAAACTTGTTTCTCCCTTTCGAAACCTACTGTAATATGGGATACATTCGCCACAAGGTACTTTCAATATCACATTTGATCTGCACTTTGTTCCGCAAGTAAACTTCCTTTTTTTTATTTTATTATTTATTAGCAGTGGGCGATTCCACCACAAAAACGAGCCAGCCTTCCCCACACCTTCAGAAACCAATGTGTTAACGCTACTCATTTCTACCATCTCCTTCTTGAGCGACACTTCTCACCATTAACACATGTGCGAACATGTCTGCCACCGGCAACCGTCTCTTTGGTGCCCATCCTCTGAATATCTGCTTCTTAGTGCTCCAGTCATCTTTTTTTTATTTTATTCCACTCGACTCAGCAAATCTGCTTCCATGTTCTACTCTCTTACAACCGCCCTAATATACATACAATACCGAATTCAGCTTGTGCAACAATCGCACTGGCAATCTTGTGCAAGTCTGCCCTTTCACTTTCTTCCTTAATCCTGACGACCATCACTTGGCTGTCTCATGTTATCTCCATTATAGTACCTTTCTTTCTGACCTTCTTCCAGTGGTTTTCACTGGAAACCGAATTGCTTCGAATTCTCGTTTTGCCTGGGAAATTCTTTCTTCTTCTGATATATTCCACCCCTACTCTGCAGTCGACTCGTTTTTAGAAGACGATCTCTTACGCTACTATCAATGCATCAAATCGGTTGGTTATGTCAGCCAACAACTCTCCTTCTCGAAAACTGCTGATCGGTTTACCTTCGAATCTATTCTCTACACAGCGTCACAACTCACCTCTATCTTGTTCCGGAATTTCAAAATTTTCTTTCTCCTGTCTGCCTGTTCTAGCTTCACCCCTGACCGATTCGTCATGTGTTGACATCAAACTCGCTTTTCCTCTTATCTCTACATGACATGCATGTATTTCACCAATTACTTCTTATATTTATTTTGAATTCCGGCCGTGACTCCCCGGCAACGTTACTTAGCCCCTCTAATTCATTACGGATTCTTCTCTCAATCCATTACTGATCACTTTTCCAATTTTCCGATCAATCTGATACTCTAATTACGAATCCGCTGTCACTTGGACTTGTTCTTCCGCAACACTTGTACCTGCGTGTTCCAGGTCCTACTCTCGTGCCTGCTTGTTCCAGGTCTTACTCTTGTCCAGGTCTTACTCCTGTCCCTGCTTTTTCCAGGTCTTACTCTTGTGCCTGCCTGTTCCAGGTCTTAATCTTGTGCCTGTTTGTTCCAGGTCTTACTCTTGTGCCTGCTTGTTCCAGGTCTTACTCTTGTGCCTGCTTGTTCCAGGTCTTACTCTTGTGCCTGCTTGTTCCAGGTCTTACTCTTGTGCCTGCTTGTTCCAGGTCTTACTCTTGTGCCTGCTTGTTTCAGTTCTTACCCTTGTGCCTGTACGTTACCGGTCATACCCTTGATCCTTCTTGTTACACGGCTTATCTCGTCTGCCCTGAGGCCTTCGATCACACTTCCTTCTCACACAATACCACCATCCAAATATACCCGAACTCCTGATACTCTTCAATCCGAAATCCTGCTAAGCTAGCAACTAATGCCGTGATTGCGAACTAATTGCTCCCGCACCTCCTCCTGCATCCTACTTGAGCGACACTCTTCGGCCCAATGACGCGAACACGTTCAAAAACTTCACTCACAAAATTTTTGTGCGACAATGCCAACAACTTACTCGGGAGTGCTCAGTAACTTACCTTTTCATTCTCATATTTTTATACATAGTTCTGTCCACTTTCTACTATCATAGAAATTCTCACTCGCTACATATGAACAACTTTCTCGTTCATACTTTTCCAAGTCAAAAATTCTTCCAAATTTCCTTACGCAATACATATCCTCAAAAACTCTAATCAAGTTCTCTCCACAATTAAATTGAATTTTAATACTGGAATACGGCTATGAACACCATGGAGTTTTGATATCAAAACTATGTGTAGTCCGTGACTACCCCTTTTTACTCAATGAACCTTCGCTCACGGCTCGCTCCGTTGTTCTTTGACTGCCAAGCACGCGCGCTCAGTCTAGCTACGCAGCTAAGTTGTCTCGGTCCACATTATGTAATAGCACAAACGAAACTCACATCCGTGACTATCATACACTACTCTGTACGATTACCCCGATAAACAGAACTGTCTCAGCAATCAGCGAATAACGCGAACATATCCGAGCACTTAAATGACAATGAGAAGGATAAACGGCGTGCCTAGACGGAAAACTCGACCTTCACAATCTCACTCCTTGCAAAACTCGATCACCACAATTTCACCCATAACTTTAACAATAATAACGAGTAATTCAGCCTTCAACTTACACTGCGCAACTTTAAGCGTAAATCAAAGCCAAGCAATCGGCAATTCTTAGCCGAATAGACATTCATTCACAATCATATAACACACAACCTACGTGTTCCAGAACCTAACACTCTTCTTGACGATTCACGTCAAATCTGCGACAACAATCAATCCAAAAAAAAAACCACTCAACACTCATACTACCACTTGAAGCATCTTGCTTTAACGTAAGATAAACGTAGACTGAGTTACTTCCCTCTCTCGTCTTCCCGTATGCTACGCATACGCAACGCACCTACAGTACACTACCTAAGGCGCGTATTCAAACCCCAATTACACTGATAAATAGCCGGTGACGAAATTCGAACAGTTCTAACTTCGCTAAGTGACTCAAACTCTCATGTCTTTGACTCTCAGTGCTTTGTTTCTTGTTTATCTTACCAAAGCGAAAAATTTTTATATTAAATATAACACGTGTTTCTTTTTCAAATCCTCTGTGCAATTTACGGATAAACGAGTTTTTTTACCGCCATGTTTCAAAACTCGCCACAGACACCGAAACAACACGAATTGGCGAACTAAATTCCCAGTGTGTTTATTTCTGATCCAGACCTCAAATTAAGAAATACTCTTTGCCTATATCGTGCATGTCACGCTTTCTTTGTCATGTCTTTATTATATGTATCTCATAAGCTTATAAATCTATGTACTCTTTATAAACTTTTTTAAAAATGTTTTTCACGGGACATTTCATGCGGGGAGCAAAAGAAACACACGTACTCTCACTTTTGTACTATAATACATAGAGAGATCCACGGAAAAGTTTAAAAATTCGATAGGGTTTTAATTATTTTAAAAGGTAGCTTTAAAGGGCTCCTTCTAAAGACGTGAGAAGCTCGCTTCCATTTATATTAATATATGTTTAAATATAAATATCTTTATTTCCACAAAATGACTTTTTGAGATCATGATTAGCGTGGTATGACTATGCTTTACATTTTAAAAAAGTTGGACTAAATTTGAATTTAGTCCAATCGTTTGAGCTTCTCCCCCCCTCCTTTCAGGTGTTCAGGCGCCCTTGTTTGTGACGCTTCTTCATCTTCTGTAATTGGCTATTCGCTCTACCGCCCTTCTACTTTAAGAACGAATGCATTTTCCTTCCCATTCTATCCTTCCTCGTTCTTTATCATACATAAAATACATGTACACACATAAAATGACGCTATTTACTCATGCATCAACACTGTGTTGAAAAAGACAATTCAAGAGAATGCACTTGTCAAATGTTTTTTTTTGTATATGTCTTCATCTTTTTTTTGTGTTTTTTTTATAGTTCAAGTTTTCTTCCTACATCAGAACACATGTGTTAATAACACATGAATATTCTTAAAAACAACTAAAGTTAAATCAACAATCATATGTTAATCGTTAAGAAGAATTTTGTTCAAATACATTTGTTAAATATTCTTTATATGACCTTCCAAAGTTAAACTTCCTATTTTGTATTGCAGAGGAGCCTTTCTATTCTTATAAGTCTAGGATCTTTGCATTTCATTTGTAGAGTTACATCGGTCATTAGTTCGGTATCACGAAACTAAAATAAATGGAGATATAAAAAATTACTAATATGAATGCAGAAAAAGTTTCCAGAATTCAAAAAAATTACAAAGTTAATAATTCTTGAATACCCTTGATAGTGTCATGAAACGTTGCAATTCTATTCATCTGATTACTCGGCTTCGGTTTCTTCCAACAAGCGAGGGAAGACTGTAATGTACCCTGTAGTTTCAGCTGTAATCAGTTTATTCATTAGGAACTTTTTTTTAAATTTAAAAATTATTGAAATCATTTATAGGCAGTCATTAACAAATTCAGTCGCTCTTTTGCTCAATCATCGATCGACCCATAATTTCATTCATTTAACTAGGAACTCATTCATCAAAATTCTAGGTTCATGCATGGTTTTTCATGATTGTTTTCCTTCATTCGTTCCTTGATTATTTAATTATCGTACCAAATCATTTATTCAGTAACTTGTTAATGAATTGAATGACAAATTTAATTAAAGTTTTACTCTTTTATAAATTCAAAACAAGTTAATATTTTATGAATATTTATCAAGTTGGTAAAAAAATTCCTCCTTTCATCCAAAAACCGGTCTGGAGGTAAATTTTTCGCATCTTCCAAAATTCACTACAAAAGCATTCAGCGAGTGGCAAAGTACTACAGAAGACCCGGATAATCGGTGCGAAAATTGTCGAGAAGTAAAAAAATGTTTTAAAGAATAAGAAACGAGGACGAACAGTAAATCTCGACTTCTTGTCCAATGAATCGAATGACTCCATACACACTCCTTGACATATTCAGTTCTGAATCTAACCAGTTCTGTGAAAAAATTGTTTGTTTCCGAGTTTATTTTCCCAGTTTCTTCTGTTTATAGAGCTGTGCACAAGTTTAAAAAATCCTATTTTCGCAAACAGTTCTTTGGAAACTTTAATCACCGGCTTAGACAATATGATGTAGTCAAAGAAAAAAGAGCTGATTCTTGGAGGTATCGAACCGATCCTTTTCTATCCTTACCGTAGCGAGCTTGTTACAAGCAAACAACCACTCGTCGATAGCTTTTCATAGCGATTGCTTTACGTGAACAGTAGCTCACTTTATTTTTGTTATTTACTTATTCTTGTTAGGCGATTTCGTCAAGCTTCTTTCTGCGATTCCCGAATTTACAAAGTTATGATTAATTATCTATCGATATTACATAATATCTAAAGGAAAATTTCAGAAAACAGGAGGGAAATTTATGTATAAGTACTCGTTTTAAAATTATAGTTTAGTAAAGATACAATAATATTAATGCTACGAGTAATTACAACATAAAAGGTTTTTTAGAATGTACATAAGAATAAGCTTTTTTCGGTATTAGATAGCATACCTCCAAATATCCATTTCTGCCGACATAAACTGTTCCTTTTCGATCGAATAGGAAATGCACCACTTGACCGCCTCTTATTTTATCTAAATCTAATCCTGCGACGTAGTATCTGAGATAAAAAAAATTTGGGTACGAGTTTTCGTAATTTTTGAGCCATAAAAAACTTATATTTTAGATTGGATACGACAGCTTTTCCAAAATATTTAAAACGTTGGCACTTTGGCAAAATTTCTGCTTTTCTCGAAACATCAGCCGCGCCTTTAATCTAGTCTGAGATTAGATATCGCATGATTTATTTTCTACATCCATCTATCCTTCAATGAATGGCATCATCGTATCAGTGTTATTATAACTGAAAAAATTGAGATGCGATTGTCGCTCTCAAACCTTTCGCGCGGCAGAATGGATTGATCCGGGAACAATGCGATGACATGGAGAGAGAAAGTGAAATATGTAGTATGTCAAAGTAGGAGAAGAAAGGATTTCATATCCTGTCTACCTTTTCAAACTTCTCCTCCCTGCCTTCGATGATCGCATCCTTCTCCAAATAGTCCTCGAAAGAACCTACAGTATTTATTGCCTTTTCTTAAATAATGAAAATTTAATATCCTAAACAAACAAACGCACGAGTTTGTTTATTAATTTTTTAATTAAATTTTTTTAAAAAAGTTTTTTGAAATATATAAGACGATGCTGGGAATAATTTCCGCCAAAATGCTCAAAATGTTGTTCCTCGGTCAGATTTCGCTTGAAAAACCAAGCTTTTCCATGGCAAGAAACCATGATAAATGGCAGCAAATAACATGCGTTTTGACGGGCCTGCCAAGAAAAACCGTCAAAAAACAAGCTTTCTACTTTGTACTTGTTTTGTCACCGCTTTTGTCACTGCCAGAATCCGGTTTTTGTTTGTCCTTGTTTTGTCACTGCCAAAATCGGGTTTTTGTTTGTCCTTGTTTTGTCACTGCCAAAATCGGATTTTTTTGTCCTTTTTGTTACTGCCAGAACCGGGGTTTTTGTCCTTGTTTTGTCACTGCCAAAATCGGGCTTTTTTGTAGCCCCTGCAACTCCTTAGCCTCATTTCTGGGATGATGGAGGATCGCTCTCACTAACTCTTTCACATGAGTTACAAAGAAATACTGCGCCTTCTTGCCATTTAGTAACGGAGATAGTGAGCGACCAATTGAGAGCATAGTCAGCGATTGCGTTAATAGCACTTTGCAGTAGAAGAGGACATTCTGAGAATAACTTGACATCGTCAGCATAAAGAAAACAATGGACGCCTTTGGGTATTACATCTACAATATCGTTAATGAACATCGAGAAGAACAAAGGCCCTAGGGAACTTCCTTGGGGAACACCGCAGGGGTAGGACCTACTTTCAGATAAAGAAGAGCCGACTCGTACTCGAGATGTTCTGTTAGTAAGAAACGATACGATTAATCTGAGAAAGGAGGAGTTAATACCTAATGTTGCTAGTTTGTGCATTAGAAATCTATGGTTAATACAATCAAAGGCTTTTGAGAAGTCTATCAGACATATGTCAAATGGCTTCTTTCGTGCTATGAGTGTAAGGTATATACTGTGAGCTTGTACTAGAGAGGTCACTGTAGAACGTTTTCGTCTGAACCCTGATTGGCAACAATTTAACAGCTTGTTGTCTTCCAAATAATTGTAAATGATGTCATAAATAAATTTTTCAAATAATTTGGACATTGAGCAAACCAGAGTTATGGGCCTAAAATTGTCAACATTAGAGCTACTACCTTTCTTATGAATGGGTATAATGATCCCTTCTTTCCATTTCGAGGGATAGTGTCCAGTGTTAATGCAATTAGTAAACATTATTGATAGTGGAATAGTTAGGGAATCTTGACAGTATTTAACGAAAATGTTAGGAATACAATCAGGCGAATTGTTGATTTTAGGCTGCATCTTGCGTATTATGTTGTGAATATCTAATGGGGTTACAAGGTGAGTACAATCAAGAACATGCGATGGGTTTGAAAAAAGGTAGTGGAGATTGAATGGGCGTAGTTTTAATGGAGTTGAAGAAATCAGAAAAGGCATTGGCCTGGTCAATAGGGTCAGTTAGAGTCTTGCTCTGAACACTCAAGGCGGATGGGGATGTTTTGGTTTTGATTCGATTCGAGATAGTACGGAAAAACAACTTATAGTTCTTGGGCATCGCGAGAGATTCTTCTCTTTTGCATTCAAACTTGAGTATTTCTCTATGTAACTTTTTACAATAACGAGTTGTTAAACTTGAAGTAGAGGAGCGATTTTTTACTCTTTGTAAATAACTATAGAGAACACGAACTTTCCGCGGATAAAGTTAATGGGGTTTCTTAGGTCTTTTAAGGGGTACATGAAGTGAGATGAGGTTATTAAGTTCAGCAGTTAATCTATCTATACACATTCATCCACAGTCATAGAAGAAAATATGGTTGTCCAGTCAACATTATAAATGTGAGAGTTGATGGATCCCCAGTCTGCTTTATTCCAAACGGGGCGAGAAAATTGCGGTTCGCCTGTCTTGAGAAGAGTGTTGGTAACAGAGAAAGATATACATGCATGGTCGCTAGTAGAGAAAGGAGAGGAGGTTAAGCAGTCTTTGATTATAACCTGGTTACAAAACACATAATCTAGTATGTTGTTATTTCTAGTCGGCGTTACAACATATTGATTCATATGATTATCACATGCAAGTTGCAAGAAAGATTGAGAAATACTGCAGTTTGTAGGTGCTGTTAGTGAGGGCCAGTTGATATGAGGGAGATTAAGATCGCCACATAATATTGTTGGATATGGGAGTGAGCAATGAGGAGATAGGAAGTTAATGAAGCTATCAACAGAGTTAAGAGTACTATGGGGAGAACGGTAAGATGAGATAAGTCGGAAGGCGGGAAAAGGAAGACGCAGGTAGGCATTGGGATAGATATCAATGATCACACATTCAATAGAATCAAGCGAATATTGGTCTACTAGTACAGCTGTGATAGAGTTATGCACAATTATAGCAGTGCCGCCCACGAGGTCACTATCGCGGTCAGATCTATATACATTGAAAGGTAAGTTATCTGTCAGAATAGAGTTAAGATCAGTTAATGATAACCAAGTCTCTGATAAAAACATGATGCAAGCTTCTGAATTGCGTAATACATGATGTAAATCGTACAACTTATTTCTTACGGACCTACAATTAAATACTAAACATTTAAAAAAATTTAAACCCACATCCTGCCCGTCCTATGGTGAGTATCGCTTCGGTTGGACGTTCCTTCTGCGGCTCCCTCTGGGGTTGGACTGTTGAAAAGAAGAAGGCTGAGGCATGGTGTTATGATGAGCGGGGTTTGATGTTGAGTTGAGAGTAGTATTGAGTGGTTTGGTAGATCTGTTAGGGACTGTGTTATCATGAAGAGACGGAGATGTTGAAGAGGCGAGATCAGTCGAATATCTAGGGTGGGGAAGGTAAGACTGCTTGATGACATTTTTTGAAGAGGGGAGAGAGGTTTTCGGGAGGGAGGGGGAAGAGCGAGAGGTCGAGGACGGCGGTTCTTGTTGAATAGACGAAGTCGGTTTTGAAATTGTAGAGCTATAAGAATGACGGTAGTAGGAGTGCTTCTGGGTATAAGTTGGTAGCGGAATCAGATGAGCGTCAACTACTTTGAAACGGGGGAAGGATGGATCCATTGCAATTCGGTGACAGTCTTTTTCGGCTTGCAATTCAGTAGGTGAGAGATCCGATCTTGCGTAACAACCAGCGGGCAGAGCTCGATGGCTTCTTCTGTAGAGCTGAAGGAAGAGATTACGTCTTTCTGACGAATTAAACTCGATCTTCAAAGGGCGACCGGAAGCAGATGAGGGACGAGGCTGATCCACAGGATGACGATGAAGTGTAATCCTTCTTTCCTTGTAATCGTCGAGTAGCTCTTTTGAACCAAGCTTACCGAGTAGACCAGAAAGAGTATCCAAGTCATTTGCTGAAGTCTCAACCTCTGTTTTACCTTCGGGTAGTTTGAGAATAGCCGCTCTCTTTGATTTGTTCTCTAGCATTGTTCTGTCACGAACTGTAGATTCGACCACAGCCGAGTAAAGATGAGGCCAGAGATTCTCAGGAGAGACTGATTTTCTTAGCTGGGCAGTTTCCATCCGTAGTTGTTGAATAACTTCATTTTGTGAGGCGATGAGAGAATGAAGAGGGGAAACGGCTTCTTGGACGATTTCTCTCAGAAGAGAACAGATGAAAGGCAGAGAAACTTGAGGGATAGAAATATTCATCAGAGACTTGATGTTGGGATGAATAGGATTGATCGCAGCAATTTTTGGGTCACTGCTCATGGTGAGATCAGAGCGAGTGCTCATCAAAAGCATTTCTTAGAATTCATTCATTCTCATCCTTCTGTATAAAAAATCATACTTTGTCTTAAATAGAAGTAACTGCTTTTGTGAGATTTTTTTTCATGCGGTCTTTTTCCTAAGCCGTACGGCCTCATCAGCATACATTTTAACTGAGCCTAAGCGAAAAAATCTGTGAAGGGCGTCTAACAAACTGTCGCGATACCGTATTGTGTTCGTTAAATAGCGTCCGCACTATAATTACACACCGAATAGAGTTGTATTATACGAGCCACGCGCTAGAGTAAGTATAGTCACTGCTTTATGTAAAGGCGAACTTTCTATTGCTAAAAGCAAAAATATTATTTCATTTTATTAATGACAAAACTCAAGTTGACATAATGGTAGAAAACTTTTTAAATTTTATCGTAGCGAAAAAAAAGGCCTTTCGAAATTGAGCCACGCGCTAGAGTAAGTATAGTCACTGCTTTATGTAAAGGCGAACTTTCTATTGCTAAAAGCAAAAATATTATTTCATTTTATTAATGACAAAACTCAAGTTGACATAATGGTAGAAAACTTTTTAAATTTTATTGTAGCGAAAAAAAAGGCCTTTCGAAATTGAGCCACGCGCTAGAGTAAGTATAGTCACTGCTTTATGTAAAGGTGAACTTTCCATTGCTAAAAAGCGAATATATTATTAAATTTTATTAATGACAAAACTCAAGTTGACATAATGGTAGAGAAAATTTAAATTTTAATGATAGCGAAAAAATATGGCCTTTCGAAGTTGATGTTGATTACCAGTGCGAAGTTAAGGCCGCGTTTTAGTACAAATGTGACTCACTTGACCTTCCGCGCTCTAGCGTACCAAGATTTGTTATAAGCAGAATTTTCGAAACTAATCTAATCTATATTTCTGTATTTGTGATTGTTTTTGTAATTGTAAATCTAAAGTAATTTTTTTGTGTTTTTCATGTTTTCTTGAAAGAATTAAGTGATTAAGATCACATAAAAATTACATTTTACTACCTATTCTTATTTTGATTTTAGCTATTACGGTCTCTAGTCATGACTCAATTGACACTCATTAGTAAGAATTTTTCGATTGAAATGTGTAAGAACTCGAAACAGAGATGCTTTCTTGAATCACAATTCAACTACCATCTTGTATACTTGTATTTTCCCCCAGAACGCTCCTTGATTTGATGGCTCACCGTTTCATGTACATATGAATGAAAAATAGAGTAATATGAGTGAATGAGTGGTTTGCAATAGTTAAAAACAGCGCGGAGAGAAATAAGGAAGGCTGAACTACTGGTCAGCTGAGCTTTCACCCTCAGAATCTTCCCGCAGCTGAGGCAGGGCCGTTCTGCGTGCAACACTCTCAGCTGCAATCAATCGGATCAATAATGATGTATGAAGGATACAGTTTCTATGTCTGTTTTATCAGCATTAATTGAGAAGAGCTCAAAATACTTTCCTACCGTAAATGTTGACTTCATCGGCAATGAACTGAACGACGCCGTAGATGACTCTCGACATGTTCAACCCAGAGTAGAATGACTCATGAAACAAAGAAAAGCTGCAGCGTTCATGTCTCTGCCACAAACAAACCGGTTTGGCCTAATTCCGTATTAAATACTCATGTATTACGTTTCTTGTGAGCAATAAAATATATACAGTAATGCTTCCCCTAACTACAAAAACTATTACTTGTTCGGTGTCAACATCATTACGCGCACAACATTCAAACTTTTTCAAGGGATTTTTTGCGTAATTGATTTCTATAAAGTTTACAATTATGCTAGCAGAGTTGTACTAGCACAAATAATAACAAAAACCTAGAAATCATTTGTGTTGAAATTTTTTATTTCTGTTCGTTACAGCGCGTTCAGGGAATAACGCAGGTTCACGTATACCTGCTGATACAGTATGATCACTGTAGCATTAATACAATGAACTCAACACTAATGAAATTTCTTGGTCTCGCAAGGATATCAGTAAATCATCCTTAGCTTCATTCGTTCCAACAATTATTCATTCATTCTTTCAATTAATTTTTCTTTTATTTATTCATTCATTCATTCATTCATTCTTTATTCCTGTTGTAAGTGATGGAAAAAAATCACAACGGATAACTGTCACCAAAGTGAGATCAGTGTTCACATAAATATGCAATAGTAATGAAACAATGTTCACAGGAGTGGTAAAACAATTCAAGTTGGCAAGAGTGTTAGTACAAGATCGAAAAGGCGTGTCAAAATCTTACGCGAGATACTGGAACGATGCTAGAGGGTGGAAGTTACGTGATCTTCATTTTGAATGACATAGAAGATTTCATTGTGACTATTTCGTTGGGAAGCTTGTTCCAGACTTCTATACATCGAGAGGCACATGTATTATAGTAACCTATAGCTGAGGTTTCATTCTTTATTCAGGTTATATACAATTATGTTGATGAATGGGTATACAAAACGGATCACTATCACTTAAGTGAGCTCAGTTTTGGTGATACAAACTAACACCGAATGTTCAAGGGAAGTAAAAAAAATTAACAACGAAAATATGACATGTTAACAGGAGAAAAGTCAATTAAGGCGAAGTTTCGAGGAAACGACAATCACAGAATCGGGGAGTTGGAGAAGAAATCTTTTAAAAGCACTAGGTGACTTACAAGATAGAGCATTAGAAGGCAACGAGTTCCATACATTAATGGATATAGATACACACGTACTGTGAGACTGAGGAAATTTGAAGGGGAGTACGAACCGCAAAGAATGTGTTTTGCGGTTTCCATAAGGAGAAGGAAGAATGCGGAACAGCATGCTCTTATCAAGCCTAATTGCATCATAAACAACTTTGTGAACGAAACACACACCAGCTATCGATCGCCGATATTCTAGTGTGTTAAGAAATAGAAAACTCAGACGACGAAGGTAGTTCAAGTTGGGGAGACCGGATCGAGCTAGAAGCCTTCTGGTAAAAGATCTTTGAACGCGTTCTAAGGCATTTATGAGGCCTATAGAAGTTGGGGACCAGATCTCAGATCCATACTCTAGGAGTGGCAGCACATAAGTCTTGTAAGCTTTTAGTAGTACTGGTATTGATAATGTTTTCAGAGATCTTAAGATGATATTCATGCACTTACTAGCTTTGCAGATAGTACATTCAATATGAGTGGAAAATGATAGTGAGCTTTCAAATAAAACTCCAAGGTCTTGAGCGTGAGACTGGGTCGGTAGTTTGTGATGGTTAATATGGTATTCTATACCTGAGTTGTTAGGACCACAATGAATGATCAGACACTTTGCGAATGAGATGGAGAGAGACCATTTGAAGGCGTAGTCGGCTATTGAATTCAAAGCTATTTGTAGAGCAATAGGATCATCGGAGAAAATCTTAACATCATCGGCATAAAGAAAACGATGTACATTCTCTGGAATCTTGTCAACAATATCATTTATGAATATCGAGAAGAACAAGGGACCTAAACAACTTCTCTGAGGAACACCGGTGGCCACTCTTTGTTCATCAGAAAGATTGTCATCAACATTCACACGAAAAGATCGCTGTGAGAGAAACGAAGAAACAAGGCACAATAGCGACGATTGGATACCTGCACATTCAAGCTTGTAAAGAAGAAGTCGATGATCGATAATGTCGAATGCCTTTGCGAAGTCAATCAGGCAGATGTCAAAAGGGATTTTCCTGGATAGGAAAAAACGATACAAAGCGTGGGACTCAACAAGAGATGAAGTAGTCGACCGATTTCTACGAAAACCAGACTGATTGGAGTGTAAAATGGTATTCATTTCAAGATGCTGGTAAATTACATTGTAGAAATGCTTCTCGAATAGCTTATGGAGCGTTAGAATTCAACTTTTCACTTTGCAAAGTAATCTCTGCAAAGTGATCCCGTTGGACGCTCCATCACTCTAAATCCACGACGTAAACAATGAGCGGTGCGAGAGAGTGGTACAATATAGCACAAAGTTGGAGAAGTATAAATTTTTTTAACTTTGCAGAGATTACTTTGCAAAGTGAAAAGTTGAATTCGAACGCTCCATTAGACAACGAACTGACGAGAGTGATAGGACGATGATTGTAAACATCACTTTTGCTAGCTTTCTTGTGAATCGGCTTAATCAAACCTGTTTTCCATGCCGCTGGGTAGTAACCAAGTGTTAAGCAGTTAGAAAATATTATGGCTAGTGACAGTGACAAAGCGTCTTTGCAGTTCTTAATGAAAATGTTAGGTAAACCATCAGGGGATGTGTTAATTTTGGGAATAATACCCTTTATGAGATTGTGAATGTCTATCGGAGATAGAATGGAGTTGTACATAATAGGAGTTGAATAATAGGAGTTGAATAACAGCTTAATGATGATGGACCTTAAACTGGATTTGAGGTTACAGAAGCGAAAAATTTGGTGAATGTGTTAGAAATCTCAAGAGGACATGTTAATGGAACATCATTAACAATCAAAGACGAAATTGTGTTGTTAGGTTTAGTGCGGTTTGCAATGGTACGGTAGAACTGCATGAAATTCTTTGGAAAACTTAACAGATTCTCTCGTTCACATTCGAATTTGAAAATAGCCTTATTCAACTTTCTGCATGTTCTCATAGTACATGTTTCTGATGGATATTTTTTATAAGATCTTTGTAGAAAACTAAATATTCTTCGAATTTTTGAGGGGTATTTCAAATGAGGTTTACGGAGCTTCGATAATGGTACATATTGATGAACAAGAGAAGATAGAACATCTGTGAGATAAAAAACTCGAAAATTTTATTATTATTAATTTTTATTCAATTATTAAATTAAATAAATAGTTATTCATCATCCAATCTAACCTCTATGTATCCATTTATGCCAATGCTAACGATTCCTGTGGGGTTGAAATGGAAGTGGAGCACGTCCCCTTCTGTGGCATAAGCAATGTCACTTCCTCCAATGAACCGACTGTAAGGGGTTGATGATAAAACTTTCTGTAAGTATTATAATTGGTCGAAAAATCTCAAATTTCCTGACAAGAGAGTGATCTACACACAGAGAAAAATTGATCAGTTTTGATAAATTTTCTGAACAATATAAAGGGGACGATGTGGTTAGTGCCCTTTATATTGTTCAGTCTGTAGTAAAACTCGCCCCACCTAGCGCTAATTCGCGAACTGCGAAACTTTTCACTTGTGGTCAATAATTTTGTTTACTTGGAAAAAAGTGTGCTGTATTAAACCTCGCCCATAAATTGCGAGATTTTCTTCCTTTTTTTCTTTTTCTTGAGTTTTTTCTTTTTCTTTTATTTCTTCCAAATTAAAACAAAAATTTCGTGTTTCTCTGGAATGTAATGAACACTTCAAATCAACAAACTTTTTTTTTCCAACAAGCAAACAAACAAAAGATTCAAAGTAGAATTTGAAAAAATTCAAGGTCTATTATTTTCACTAGTTACACTGGTTTAGAAAAATTCTATTACACTGGTTTAAAAAAATAAGCATGATGCGATGACACTTCAAATCAACAAACTTTTTTCCAACAAGCTTACAAACAAAAGATTCAAAGTAGAATTTGAAAAAATTCAAGGTCTATTATTTTCACTAGTTACACTGGTTTAGAAAAATTCTATTACACTGGTTTAAAAAAATAAGCATGATGCGATGACACTTCAAATCAACAAACTTTTTTCCAACAAGCTTACAAACAAAAGATTTAAAGTAGAATTTGAAAAAATTCAAGGTCTATTATTTTCACTAGTTACACTGGTTTAGAAAAATTCTATTACACTGGTTAAAAAAAAATTAAGCATGATGCGATGACACTTCAAATCAACAAACTTCAATATCCTTTCGTATCGGAAACAAATGTTAAAACACTTCAAATACATAATAAAAAACGAACATTCGACTCCATGGTGGCGTTGAGCGTGTATTTTCCAATTCCTAATGTTACGGAAGATTGGAAATGTCGCGCATATGCGACAGATTATTTCCTTTTCTCCTCGATGAGCTGAGTGAAAATGATAGAGAAGCAAAGTGGTAGACGAGAAGCTATCTTCACAGTTGGAAAAAATGCAAGGAAGCAGCATGTCTAAAATTTATAGTTCAAAAGTTTGTGTATACATAGAAGTTTGCGAAGGTTTCACAAAAATGCTTAAAAAATCAGTAATGAAACTTTTTTTGGTGCGAAAATACGCAATCTTCCTTGTTGAAATTAAAATACGGCTTAGGTAAAACATACTGATAAATATATGTTGTTCAGTTCCTGCGCTCTCAGCGCAACCAAAAATGATCAAAATGATCAATATGCATTGAACCTTATTATTGGTGATCAATTTTTTTCTGTGTGTAAGTATACGCTTTCTTGGTTTCTTCGCCTGATGCTTCCAGTTTGCTTGTTTAAACCGTGAAAAGGTTTTACCTGCTCTGTATGGCCCGTGATGGGTCCTCATTTGTAACTCCAATGTAGAGAATTACGGGCAAATCCGGAATTTCATCTTTGACTTCGAAGCAGAAATTCTCAAACGGGTGCAGAGGCCTGTTGCAAAGGAAAATTTCTGGAGTCATGAGGACTGCAAATACAGAATATTGCTGAGGTTTGTTAAGAAGCAGTCTTAGAATGCTGCTACATGTGGACAAAAATGAGCTCGATCAAGAAGGCGAAAACAGCATTTCAAAATTAAAAACAAAGAGATGACAAAAAAATCTATCGGGTGCATCAGAATCGAATTATTTTTTTTTTTTAATTAAAAGGCTGCACCGATGAGAGAAAACCGTTCCTCGGTCATTGGAGGTCTCGGCACGAAGGGCTCGAGTACGGTGATCCAGAAGAACGACATTGTCACTTCGGACATGATGGAATCTCTGAATAAAGATTTCTATGACAGGGAAAAGCAAGATTCAAAGGGAAAAAAGAAGATAAAATGCAGTTGAAAAGACTTTAGGACGACTAATAAACGCATTGGAGGTTTAGTAATGTTCGTTCAATCCAATTCAAATGCTTTCTGAATGTTTAAGAACATTTAGCGCTAAACTCTCTAGATATTCGAGTAGTAAAAGAGAGTTGGTGTTCCTAAGAAAGCTCGGAGGTTCAGAAGAACAACAACAAAATGAAACTGTTTTTTTTTTCATTTCACTTGATAGACACACATAGTAGGACTTCTATTCTCAAACTTTCCTATAAAACGGAACCCAAACTTTTCAGGAGATGGAATTCGCTAACCATTTTCTGAGAATTGTATCTTTGAGAGCAGAACGAAGCTACTGGAAGAAGTTCACGTTAGAAATTTGATAGTATTTCAAAATTGAAATCAGTTTCTCATATACATACATATTGGATAGCTGAATTTGAAAAATAAATATAACAACAAAGGAATTTAAAACAGTTTTTTTTTACAAAGAACGTTCGAAAGTTTTCTTCAGAGTAAAATAATACGAGGTTTTATTCACATGAACTCTGCAGACTTCTTTTTTTCAGTTGATTTGCTTTCAAGTAAACTCCTTTCCGGCAGCATAAAATAACTTTAAACGCTGAATTTCAGTTTCAGTACATGTTTGAATAACATAAAGTGTCAAGAACTTGACGACATCAACCAGTGGTCATTATTCTAGACTGAATCATGCTTTCCAGTCTTTCAAAACTTTTCATTGATCAAAACTAAACAAGAACTTTTAAAACGAGAATAGAAAGGATGCTCTACTGACGTCTATCGGTTCTGGCACTTCTTCTTCTGCTGTTTCCCGACTTGATCAATGATGAGAAGGATAGCAACAATAACAGTAATTTGGAGTTCATCACGATATTCGTCTGTCAATATTTATGTAATCAGTGGAAAAGAAATTCGAATGACGTCATTCTTCGCGTAGATGTCATTTTTAGTAAACGTTGTTGTTCCCAGAGCCTAAAAATTAAAGCTTAAAACTTTTCAAGTTTTCGTAAAAGTTCTGTTGGTTTTTTCTCCTTTCTTCAATATGTCTGATACATGTAATGTTATTATTCAAGAAAAGACTGTTGTGAATATCTGATAGCTCTGTATTGCTAATCACGCTTCCCTATTATAACTGTGAACATAGGATAGGTCTTTATAGCAAGCCACCCTTCTCTGGATAGAGGGCATTGCTCCATATTCTTATCTCCGCTTCACAGCTCATAAGCCAGAGAGAATGTAAGCTAGAGACAACGCCTTCGTGCCGGGCGCTATAAATACGCCCCTTCGCTAGGCATAGAGAGGAGACCGGGCCCGGTCGCTCACCCCCACCCCTCTTACCTAGGCACATAATTTGTAATGTAATAATCCCCCCATTGTGATTGTCACTTCTAATATTCTATAACATAATGTTAATGTAATTATTCTCGGTATCCATGTTATGACGTCTTAACCTAATAAACTTGTCAATCCTTATGTTCGTGTCTGGGGTCACAAGACAGGGGACACCACACCGAAAACCCGCGGACTCTCACTGGTAGCAGCGAGTGGTTCTTATTTAGAGAGCCGCGGGGGAAGGTTTGGTGCCCCGTCTTGAAGCCTTTTCTACTCTCTCGTATTTCCTCCATTATAGTAAGTTAAGGGGTGGGCGATAGTAAAAATTTGAGTGCCGTCGTTTTCGTATATATATATGTGTGTGTGTGTGTGTGCGTGTGTGTGTTGCTGATGTGAATTTGTGATGCCTTAGGGAAAACGTACTAGGATGCCCTAGGGAAAACGTACTAGGAAGACCGGTGAGTTTTGATGCCCTAGGGAAAACGTACTAGGAAGACCGGTGATTTGTAATGCCCTAGGGAAAACGTACTAGGAAGACCGGTGATTTGTAATGCCCTAGGGAAAACGTACTAGGAAGACCGGTGATTTGTAATGCCCTAGGGAAAACGTACTAGGAAGACCGGTGATTTGTAATGCCCTAGGGAAAACGTACTAGGAAGACCGGTGATTTGTAATGCCCTAGGGAAAACGCACTAGGATGCCCTAGGGAAAACGTCAAGAATTGCCCGGATGTGTCGGAGCTGAAATGAGCGTTCTAAAAAAACAATACCAAAAACTACATTGTTTAACAGAATATGAACCCGAAGCAGAAAATGAGAAGAAATTAGTACCTTATCAGCGAACGAATACGGCACACCTTCGTGTCGCCACGAAAGCGCGAGAAGTGGGGATTCATTCGCTTCAGAGTTTATCACGGCGATTCGGAACTGTTTGTTGGTGATACATTTTCCGGTGGATTTAAAGTAATTAAAAAAATTGCATTTGCTGAGTACCCACAACAAACCGTATTGGTTTTGAAGGAAAAATTGAAATGAATTTAAATCCCCATGTGGTCTAAATAAATCTCGAGACAGTTCAAAAAGGATGTTCACGCAATTTCTCAGAGTTTCTCAGGAAGGGTTTATTGCGTTGAAAAAAACGGGTTTTTTTTAAATGGGGAGGGTGTTTGCCACCTGATTTTGAAAATGTTGTTTAAAAAGCGGTGAGTATCTGCAGCCGAAATTTGGCTATAGTTTTTCAGCCCATATGTGTATTGAACCATAATTGGAAATAAATGAACTATCATTGAGGTCTTTTGAACACTTTTATAGTATAGCAAGAAGCCTGATTATTTTTTTAACTGAGTCATTTTTCACCGGTAAACTGTCCAAGTTTTCGCAAATGATTCTTTTTCTAACTTTGCAGAAGTCAACAGAATGTTGTTAAAACTTTTCTTACCGTTTTCGTCGGTTCCGAACTTCCCCTGTTTGCCCGCAACACTGCACTGAGTCGGATTATCCCGTCCAGGACCCGGTATCTCCTGGAATTTTTTGTGAATTTTTTTCTTTTATTTTATTATAGCTGTTTAGAGTTTCACAAAAAAATTTCATAAAAAAGATTCAACAACAAAAAAAAGTTTCATAAGGGTCCCCCTCATGATTTGGAAAAACAGAGGCCCGCCGACAGAAGGTCTGACATGACTATTTAACCCCTGCTCCGAGCTGTCGTTCGTGCCAAAGGAGACCGAATCGAATGATTTTTCTAACCAATGTTTGTATTGATGTGGGCTAATTAATTTACAAATTTGAACACTCTTGCTCACTTATGCACTAAGATACACGTTTGTAAACGTTGCCGAATACATGGGCTACCCTGTATTTACAATTAAATTATAAGCAAAAAATTTTTCATAATAAGACAAAGCATTTAGAACTTTTTTTATTTGAGAAATTGAAGCGTGGAAAAACAAAACGAATACTATAATGCCTCGATAGCTTGAATAGGATAAAAGCAGGAAAATAGTCATGATGCATTTATATGCACAAGGGAGGGGGTATATTATTTCAATAATTGATACAACCATTAAAAAAACTTACGTCGATTCTCCTTCTGATTTCTTCACGCCGACGAGGCAGAATTCTGCGGGATGCACCCTACCGTCTTGTATCTTTCGGCAGAGGTTTTGGACTGCCCGCTCATTCAGCTCTCTGATTTGTTTTTTCGGATTCCTTCCCTCCTCGATAGCCTCGAAGTTAATCAACTCAACCTGAAAGGAATAATTGACAAATTACTTATGTTATAAAACTAAATCAAATTTACATGGAAGTATCAAGTTTGACAAATAGCAAAAAAAAATTCCATGAGTGTCAACCTTTTTTCACCTGATTCAGGACATGTTCAGGCCGCGTATGTTCAGTTTTCAATTTCTCCCAGTGAAGAACTTGAAAACTTCAGGGGTAAAATACCCAGTTCCAAAGCCTTTCCGGATTAAAAAATTAATTTGATCATACATTTTTGATTCGAAAGGAATTTACGTATCCCTTTTTTGTGAACACAATGAAAGAATTTGCTTTTCAGAACTTCATACCCGCCCTTATCCGGATGATGAGTCTTAATGAAGTTAGAGAATGAAAAACAGACTTTTTACTTTCTAAAACCGTTTTGACCTTTTTATGGCGGGCATGGGCATTGTGATTTTTTTGACCGAGCACTTTTTACGGTGGGCATTTTTACCCTAACTTCGTTTGTTGAGTAAAATCAACATTTTCGTTTTCTATTTTCGGAGGGTTTCGACTTTATGAACTTTATGACCGACTTTTTGAAAATTAATATTCGTTGAAGTATGGTTCAAATATGGACTTTGCAGGCGGGGTCACCCCCTTCCCGGAACTAGTATACTTGATTTTTTTCTCCAGAAATAAGTGAGAGAAGGTACTTCAAAAACTACATAACTTTCAAGCATCGGTCTCGCAGCGAAATCATTCGCGAGATTCGGCTAACACTATGTATGTAATGCAAAATGACAATGAAATTTATAAAAGAAACAAAACGTTTTTTTTGCACACTTTTTATATACTCAATTCCTTTCTGACTCTGATAGAGAGTGAAAATATTAGAAAAGTGAGGTAAAACTATCTGTTTCTTAATTATGCATAATATATATTATATATATATATATATATATATATATATATATATATATATATATATATATAATAATATATATATGTTAACAATTTCTCTTTCTGATTTAATTGTGAAAAAAGCCAAATAATAAATTGACCAAAGACCATTCCTTTTTGGGCGCCTACATGTACGCACCATTTTCAATTGATAGATAGGTAATCAACGTATTCTTAGTTCAAGGAAATCGGTATGCAATAGAAAATATTGAGAAATGGGAAAAGCTAAAAAAATAAATATGCATAGAACATTTATTCAACTTGACGAATTTAATGCATACTTTTTATTGGAGAACAGTTTTTATAAGCACAATTTCACGACATGCTAACGGCAAATCAATAGAAAACAGTAGACGTGATGCAACTAACGTCTTCCACGCTGACCAGCGCCTCTTTCCATTTTTGTATCGCTTCTTTCTGTTCTTCAACGAAAAGAGAAGCTTCAGCTCGACTTTTTGGGATGAGACGAATGTCTTCGTAGTTGGAGTATTGGGATGGCAGAGTGAATTTACTTGATTTCTGAAAATCCAAATACCTTACAAAATCATCATTATCGTTATACGAAAAGGTGGTTAAGGGTGTTTCTGAAATAATGAGTTCAGGTCAAGAACATGGTAATAAAGTCCACCTATTATTAATGTAATAAGTTTAGTAATAAGACCACCTGGGGATTTAAATTCATTTCAATTTTTCCTTCAAAACCAATACGGTTTGTTGTGGGTACTCAGCAAATGCAATTTTTTTAATTACTTTAAATCCACCGGAAAATGTATCACCAACAAACAGTTGCGATTCGCCGTGATAAACTCTGAAGCGAATGAATCCCCACTTCTCGCGCTTTCGTGGCGACACGAAGGTGTGCCGTATTCGTTCGCTGATAAGGTACTAATTTCTTCTCATTTTCTGCTTCGGGTTCATATTTTGTTAAACAATGTAGTTTTTTGGTATTGTTTTTTTTAGAACGCTCATTTCAGCTCCGACACATCCGGGCAATTCTTGATTCGCTGAAGCTCACCGACTGCGCAGCCAGTCTCGCACCGGCACAGATTAGCGCCATTGTAATACTTTTCGTATCTACATGTAGTAATTAGGCATTTCAGCACCCTTAAGAAGTCCTAATCAGGCTTATGCTTTTTCCATTTTTTCTGGAATTTTTTAGTGTTCCGTTTGTCCGATTTCACTGAATTTTTTCCGTAGAAAAAGTTTTTCGAAAAACATTTTATTATTCGTTTTGCTTGAATTTTTTTTTCTCGGAAAACACAACCCGGGTCCTGTGTGCTTATTTAACTGGCCAGTTTGCATAGCAATTCTGGTCAAGAAACATTCAATTACGCTTCTAAAAAACCACCTGAAAACAATGACCTAGCTCGTGTTCCGCCTTGCTTCAAGATTAATCCGCTTTCAATTATTGTATTTTTCAATTTCTAATTCTCAGCTACTCTTTTAATTTTCGATTAGCGAAGAATTTCAAGGTGCATGAAATCTTACCGGCTACCGACTACCCTGTAACGCCCACCATTCGCCTAGCCTCTCTACCGCCTCCAGAATACGAAGCTATCATCAATAGCATGGTGAGCAAACTAAATTATAAGAATTACCTTTTCCGATACTGAAATAAATGAAGTAGCCAAAATGCCATTTTTCACATTTTTTGCTATGCAGCATCAAGAGGCGGCGAATGCGAGAAGAGTATGGCGCGCGTACGTCACAGCGCGGGGACACAACCAGAAAAAGGCGATGAGAGCTGTCCTCCGATTGACGGAAACAGGAAATACCCGGAATTTCCATGAGGTGCGTTTCACATAATTATTGAAAACAGATTATTATACAATTGTGAGACAGGGGAAACGATTTGCGTATAAGTTTTAACTTTGAAGGTAATATGTGATAATACAAAATTTCTCATTTTTTTGAAGATGGAGGGAATAAGAATTAACCTTTACTTTTCTGATCTAGTTCCCCTCCTCTGATCTAGTTCCCCTCTCTGATCTCAGTTCCCCTCTCTGATCTTATCATGAGAGGTGACCCCTCAGCCTTGCTCTGTAACAAAGGCAATCAATATCCACAAAAAACCAATCCTCTTCTCAACTTACCCATCCCCTCAGTTTCTCTACCCTACATCTCTTCACTTCTGAATGAGATTGTCGTCAATGCTATCTCCCCTCTCCATCAGATGATCGCGGCACAGTCCTTAGAGATAAACCTTTTGAAAGAGGAAGTCTCCAGACTCAGGCAAGCTGTATCTCCTGCCTCCTTAAGGCCTCACATATACTCTGCCGTTGTTGAGTCGACGCTTAGGGATCGCAGTATGCTGGATGAGAAAGCCAAGAGAGCCGTCATTCTGAAGTTGCCGGAAGGATCATCGTCCGAGGACACATTCTCCAATGATGAAAACACCATTCGGAACCTCATAGACAAACTCGGATCAGATGAGCTGCGACACGACTTTGATCAAGGAGAAATCACTCATCATCGACATCCAAAAGACAGGCCTCGCTTTTCCACAAGACAAGGTCGTCCTCTCAAGATCCAGTTCTCTACATCCGACAAGCGGAATCTCTTTCTCAGTCTTTACAGGAAGACCAAACGGCCCCTGCCCAGTGGAAGCTATGCCAGAGCAGATCTCGCGCCTGCAGAACTTCTCGCAGAGCGAGAATGTCAACGTCATGCCAAGGATCCTTCTCTTCCCGCCACTCGAGTCATTGATGCTCATCTTGACCCTCTCCCAGTCTTCTTTCGCCTATCTCAGTCTTCCTCTACTCACACACATCACATCCGACCCACGTCACCGAGCCTTCCTACTGTCTCTTCCGTATCGACCTCAACCTCTCTCCCGCCCACGAAGACAGTTCAACATGCAGAGCAGCCTCGGCAGAACGCTCTCAACCAGCCCTCTCGCAGTCGAAGGATAGTGGCCCCGAAAAGGTACTCTCCCTAGGACATGAACGATGTGAGATCCCCTCATTCCATATTATGTCATAGTTTTAATGCTCGTTCTGTTAAGAACAAACTGTATGATGTGTACCATTTGCTCAGATCCTCCAAATGTTATATTTTCTTTGTCTCGGAGACGTGGCTGGAAGATACTGATCCTGATTCTATACTAACCGATGGACTCCCTTTCGATGTGTTTAGAAGTGATCGTTGTACTGGACGAGGGGGTGGAGTAGCGATTCTAGTCCATGACTCTTTCTCTTCTGTGCTCATCTCTCAATATTCCGAACACAACATTGAATGTGTAATTATTGATGTTTTCCCTAATTCTAGTATTTCTCTGCCTTTTTCATCGATCAGACTCATTAGCTGCTATCGTTCTCCTACAACATCCATTAACAGCATGATTGATCTAACCTCTTTTCTCTCCTCTCACTGCTCACTTCCCTACCCTACTATCATTTGCGGTGACCTAAATTTACCAAATATTGACTGGCAATCACTAACTACAATTCGTAACTGTCATATTTCTGAGTGTTTCTTACAATTTGCCAGCGACCACCACTTAACCCAGTATGTACTCACACCCACTCGCATATCCAACATCTTAGACTATGTCTTCTCTAACCAACCAATCATTATGAAATGCAGTACTCAGCCTCCTATTTCTACGAGTGATCATGCCTCTATTTCTTTCTCTATAACCAACAGTCGAGTCTCGAAATACCATCCCTTACATTGTCGATCCGATTGGAAGAAAGCCGATTGGTTGTCAATAAATTCCGCTATAGTCCGTATCGACTGGACCTTTTTGTTTTCCTCTCTCACCATTGATGAATGTGTTGTATTACTAACCAATACTCTCAACAACCTCATATCTGAGCATGTCCCTAACAAACGTTCACTCAAACCTCATCTACAGTATCCCAAAAAAATTCGACAGATTTACAGCTATCTTTTGAGAAGTAAGAAGCGATCAGTAACATCTTCAAGTACTTCAAGAGCTTGTCGTAAACTCCATAGGGAAGTTCTGAAATTTGAAAGTGAACGTGAAGAGAATCTAGCCTTGCCTAAGAATTACAAACTTTTCTTTCGTACGCTGGCAAATCGCATAAAAAAGAAACCTGTCAATTCCGCACTTATAATTGATGATGTTGTCCTTACCAACTCTGTTGAGAAAGCTAAGGCTTTTTCGGACTTTTTCGATTCTATTGTTAGCATTCCATTAGAAGGTCCGCTTCCTCTGCCTAACTGCTCATCATTCCTCTCACCAACTTACATTGTGTCCCCATTGGAGATTCATAACTTGATCCGTAAAATGCTTCCCAAAACCAACACTTCACCTGATGGCATACCAAATATTTTCATTAAAAACTGCAATGAGTCTTTAACAATTCCTGTATCGATTATCTTTTCAAACTGTTTAACACTCGGATACTTCCCTAGTAACTGGAAAAAAGGTATCATTATACCCATTCACAAGAAAGGGAACACTTCTGTTGTTAACAATTTTAGACCCATAACTCTTGTCTGTTCTTTCTCTAAGCTTTTTGAAAAACATTTGTATAATCTTATTTACACTCACCTCGAAACCAATAACCTTTTATGCTCTAGACAATCTGGTTTTAGAAAGAAACGTTCAACAATAACCTCTTTAGTTGAATCTCACTCACTGTGCCTTTCTCTCACTAACCGCAAGAAGCCTTTTGATATTTGCATGATCGATTTCTCGAAAGCCTTTGACGTGATTGATCACCGGTTTCTTATTCATAAACTTGCCTCACTAGGAATTAACTCCTCTCTTTTATCACTAATTCAATCATTTCTCAAGAATAGAAGTTCGCAAGTCCTAATTGACTCAAGCTTATCCGATAGTAAATTGTATACTAACGGAGTACCACAGGGCAGCTCACTCGGCCCTCTTTTCTTCACAATGTTCATTAATGACATTATTAGCATCATTCCTTCCGATGTCCAGCTTTTTTTGTACGCCGACGACATTAAATTAATTTCCCATGATTCATCTCTGATGCAAATCGCTATTGACTCGATAGCAGATTATGCACATAACTGGTCTCTAACAATTTCAATTCCGAAGTGTTCTGTCGTTCATTGTGGCTCTTGCAACAGTAAGAGGACTTACTCCATGAATAACATCACCTTGCCTTCATCAATCAATGTCAAAGATCTAGGTATCAATTTCAATAATTCCTTAACTTTCTCTAACCACATAGATCAGGTCATTAAAAAATCATCGAAATGTGCGAATCTTATCCTTCGAGCCCTCAGAACATCGTCCATCACAGTTTTAATGCGAGCGTTCAAGTCATATATACTGCCCTTGCTTGAATATGGTAGTGAAGTTTGGTCACCAACTTCGATAGGCCTTGTCAATGATTTGGAAAGAGTTCAACGCAGTTTCACACGCCGTGTGATGTATAGAGCCGGTAGAACCAACCTAGATTACCCTTCGCGACTGAAGCTACTGAGTCTCCATACACTTGAGCACCGTAGAGCTATAGCAGATCTCTGTTTCATACATAAATGTATCCATGGCCATTTTGAGCTTGATTACTCAACTTTGTTTCTCGTCAAACCGTGTCCTTACAATAATAGAAATTCACATCCTCTTCGTATTAGTCTACCGTTTAGATTGTCGCAGTCACACACTACTTGTGCCTCCCGTGCTATAAATGTGTGGAATGCTTTACCTATCCAAATAGTAACTATTTCTTCTAGCTCAGCTTTCAAGAAAATGCTTATCAATTTGCCTATTGATGATATTGTACAATTGTCCCGCTTACGTTTGTGATGCTTATTTTTCTCTCTGTAAATATACTGTATTTTGCCTCCACACTGATCTCACATCGTGACAGTTATCCGTTGTACGTTTTAACCATGAACAATTGGAATAAAGAATTGAATTGAATTGAATTGAATTTTAACCTTACCTCTCGACTGGTTCATGCGTATAACTGTTCTAAAATTTAGATAAAAAAGTTGAACTCTTTGAAGACAGAAAAAAATTAAATATAAGCAGAACTTTCGAAAAAAAGTTGAACAATATTCCAACGGATAACAAAAAAGCGCACTAATTTTTAATTTATGCTACATTAATGGGATTTGAGTTTTTGTTGTTATTTAACAAAATTTTGTCGATTTATAGGAGATAGGCTCCATACATGGCGATACTGCCTCGCTGCTCTCTTCTGCCGGCTTCAATGAAGAAGAAATCAAGAAAATCCTTGATGCAATTGGAGGCGACTCGAAAAGACATTACAAAACGTTGATGTTTGTTTTCAATTTAAATTTTCATAGAAACTATCAATTAAAAATACAAAAAAATATTATAAGTATCGAAATTTCCTGTATTATCTTTTCTAATTTCTTTTTCTCTTTCGTTGGTATCTGTTTTATTGTTCTTTTATTTTCTGCCCTCTTTCTTAGGGTCTCCGGCTACCGACATATTCATTTAATCATAGGCTATTTATTTACCAATGACTCTACTGGTTCGCTCTCTACTGGTTCGCTTTTTTATTTCTCAGTTTTCATTCTATTCCGAAAATCGGAGCATAGAGTGAAATAGGTTTTTTAACGGGCTAAATTCGACGCGCAATGAACTTTACCAGATACTGCTAAATCTTTTCCTGAAGTGATTTTCTCAACACGGCGTTAAAGATTAATTCTTTCAAATTGACTGTAATTTTTTCTTCACTCGGAATCGGAGTTCTCGTTTTCCGAGTTTTTACCCCGATAAATTTCCAGGGCCAAGCGAATTTTGAGGGCGAAACGCCGCTATACCGTCGAGAAAATTATAGAGTTTCTCGGAGGAAACGAAGAAGAGGATTTTTCGGCAGTTGTCCACCAAAAAGAGACATTCAAGACGGCATTTTTTTTCGCTTCCAAGGTATTACAATTTTTAAAATTGTATGAATTATTAGGTCATTTAATAAAAGGGGTTAACTTGAGGATTTATAAATAGTTGGTAACAGAGCTGTGTGCGATTTTTCGCGCTTCCGAAGTTTTTTGTACGTGAGTTTTTCGTGAGCATTTTTTGCGACACACGATGTTTTGACTGTATTGACAGCAAAAAATCTTCTTTTTTTTTTGGCAATTTAATCATCAAAAGCTGAAGTTTTTGTTGTTCAATTCAGACTTCCAACAAAAGAAGTATTTCCAAATACCTAGAAAGATAAATTTCTCAAACAAAGGTTTCACGAACAAGTAAAAAAATTTCAAAAAACATTCCAAGGCTACGCGCTAAATTGCTCACAAACGGTTTTTCCACAGTAAAAACAGCACTAAGTTGCTCATATACAGTAAGATACATGAATGTTTTATTCCGATCCTTCCGCACGGAAATTGTTTGATTCCAGAAAAAAATACGGTATTGTTGGAAGCGTTCTTAATGGAAATTTTGAATTATTCTAATTTTCGGGTTAATCAGGCCACTTCCTTGCGCAAACATCGAAATAGGACTTGTATGGATCTGACTCATTTCAATTCAAGTTCAAACGTTTTATTCTCGTAATAGAACATGAAACGTCATTATATTGAACAGCTCCATCTCATTCTCCGGACACGACAGAAGAATGAGAATGTTGACTGGAGTGTCGATCATGGTTTGGACATTACGGGCTCAAGGTGTCCAAATCCTGCTAGAGACCGGATTCTCCCATTCTTGGTGATAGAAATGAAGAGTGAGAAGTGAGTCGACTGCTCTTGGCCACGACGAATGGAAGGAATGTGTCTGTATCTGACTATGAGTGAAATTCAGTGCCATTTTTCACTGCAGAAAATCGTTTGTGAGGAATTCAGTGCGCATCCCATTAGCGCATTATTCCGATTACACGAAAAGAAATTGCTTCTATAGTATTTCAACGTGAAAAAAAAATTGACTTGTTTCAAGGACGAAAGGGGAATCCTAAAGAAGTTCCTCAAGAAGAACACTCTCGTCATTTCTCTGCAAGATTTGCAAAGCCCCTTTTCAAGCGATGTCAAAGCGATCAAATTCGTTTTGAGGCTGGAAAATCCACAGGAAATAGGAGAAGGTAATAATGTTTTGAATCCTTTTTTAAGGTGCGAAAACAGAAAGAACCGAGAATTAGTAGTTTTCTACTGCTCTGAATTATAAAAGCATGATGAATAAGAACACTTCAAAGAGGTTCATACTACTATTTTCATAGATATGCGTATACAAATCGTCAACCAAGTTTCAGCGTCACTACCCGTCGGCTCACTCCAGCTTCAAATATGGCTGCGTCGAAATCTGGAGCACCTGATGCCTCGTCTGAAGAAGAAATGCCGCCTCTCTTCGGACCTCTGGTCGATGGACGACCTAGTCAATGTCGTCGGGCATTTAGAGGGCAGAGTGGAGGAAGCATCGGTCTCACACTAGAGGATGTGGACCAGGCTAGACGTGAGTTTTTTTCTGATATTCCTTTTCAGAAGAATTCATAAGCGAAAGTGAAAAAAGCGTCGTTCATCAACCAGCTGAGTGAGCTTTTAACCGCTTTCGTTATTTTTTAATGCACGATATTAATTTTTGCACATGAATTTTCAATAGAGTACATTTTATACCATTGATAATTTGTTTTTCTGATGGAATTTCACACATGTTTGTATAATTTGTAAAAATGAAAATGTTTCAGTCGTCTCGCCTATTTTGAGGAGGATCACGACAAAAGTCTTTGTCGTCGGGGAGAACGCAGAAGAAATCTGCGAAAAAATTTTGAGACTTCCCGTCAGACTTCGTTACCCCGCCAGACGACCACTTCTGATATTCTAGGCCTGCCCGCAAATGAAAAATAAAAAGTCGTCCAAACCGCTCGGGTTTGGTAATAGGAGAATTTCTAACTTTTCGAATCACGAGAATGTCACACGTTCACCCTACTCGAACACTTTCGTAGAAGAAATAATTACACAATTGAGATTTTTTTCATGTGATTATATCACGTGCAAAATTTAATTTTGGAGGATTTTCTTACTTTTTGAAAGTATTTTAGAGTCTCTTGAAAATTTCTAACGACGAAAGATGCTCAAGACAAATAAATATTCTTGAGAAGGGTATTCCAACTTGTTATGTTGTTGATTTTCCCTTTTGTTTATTTGTAGATTAGTTAGCTCAATTCTGCTTTTTGCGTCTGACGTTGACGATTTGAATGCTTCGTGAAGGATTCGATCTAAGGTTATCTCTCAAGCGATCATCGTTACTTGAATATTTTCATGCTCCTTTTCATGGCAAAATTTAGCTTGGAGATGAATTTTCATAAGGGATCATAAATTGTTAAACGGCTTTCTTTTCAAAAACAATCCGTAATAACACTGAGTAACTTTGAAAGAGCTAGATAGTAAACCTTCCAACTAAGTTTGATTTAGTTGATGAATTTCTCTGTTGATTGTGGCATTGCGAGCATGTACGTGTGAATAAAGCGATCTGTTGTTGAAAATAAATGTTTTGGCTTCGGAAAAGGTAGACCTTACCTCATTTTACTTGACTCTATGGAAGGTATGGGAAAGGCGTCGCTTGTGTTCATAACGTACTATTTCAGATGAAGACAGTGGAGCTAATATTCTAAATAGTGCATAGTTTCAAATGGTCAAGTTTGATGACAGTGCTTTTCCCCCCGAGTAAACCCAACCTCCCGAGTGACGTTAAACCACTAATCACTGAACGCGATCAACTCTGACTGACAAACCCGACATCCTCTCGCATCTCAGAGCTGAACACCCTTATTGGCAACCGAGTGAATACATCCAAACGCGAACAATGGAAGAAGACTGTAGAGTCAGCAAAATACTAGAAGCGCTCCTCCTTCCAACAATGGTCCTTAACCTCTCACCGGCCGCGCACCAGCATGGTTTTCGACCGAAACACTCGACAACATCAGCCCTACTGAAACTTACAACAGCAGTCGCCACTGGCTTCAACAAACCTAAACCGGCCCATCGCACCGTTGCAGTAGCAGTTGACTTATCTAAGGCCTTCGACGCAGTAGATCACTACATTCTGCTTTCGCTCTTGCATGAATCCACTCTCCCACCAAGAATTGTGAGATGACCTACTGGTTACCTCCGCGGCAGACAGGCAAAGACGGAATTTCGAGATCAAAAGTTAAAATTTCGCGAATTCGCGGAAAGACCACCCAGGGCCTTTCCGCGGAAACGGAAAAAGACAAGCAGGTGGAAAACGCGGAAAAGACGAGCAAAAACGGAAAAAAAAAACGACATCAAAAAAGAAAAAACAGATCGCGAAAGTCACTCTACTCAAAAATATTTCAGCAATTACATACTTTCACATGGCACGACAATTATTGCAAATGAGAAAAGCATAGCATTGGAACATCTTATTCATTAGCAATAAATTAATGACCTTCAAATTCGATTCGATAGAAAAAGAAAAAACAGCGTTACAATGAACAAATAAGCATTTTTGACAGAATGTCAGGACTGTGACAGAATGGCACCCCAGAGGGCCCAAGCGAGAAAGGGGAAATCCAGGACGAAGATGCAGAGACGACTTCATGTAATGCGTTGGAGCCGATTTTTTGAGAAGAGCCCGGAACAGAGAAGAATGGCTTGGAGCGATGGCGCTTCATATTTTATGAAATTCATGATAAAGCGTTTGAATTGAATTAAATTATGTTTCTGGGTAAATGATCGTGATTGTTGAAAAAAAATCCATTATAGTCCGAAAGACTTAGTAATGCAAACAATATGTTTGTGTTGACTGTATGGTTAGATTATCTTATTGGTCCAATGCGAGAAAAAATTGGAATAATCGTTAGGCTTCAACAACTTCAGTATAAGATATTGAGAAAAAAACTGAACCCTGAAATCCACACATGATTTTTCAATCACAAAGGAATCAGAAAAAACAAAGGAATAATGTTATATACATAGACTTGTCGAAGGCATTCGTTGTTGTCTCACACATTAATTCACTTTCAAGTTAGAGAGCACTGTATCAGTGTGTTTCTTAGCACCCGCACAATTTTTTCGAGCGCATAGATTCTTTAAAATTTCGGTGTTCAAAATTCAATTTTTCAATGATTTGGACTTCCCCAACGAAAAACATGAGAAAAATTCTCCAAGCGCATAGATTTATAGTTTTTTCGGGGTTTTTAAAGAGCGCATAGAATTTTTTTGCCCGCAGTGGCGGGTCAGAGAAACATCCTGGTTCTCAGATATGATTTCATCAATTAAATTTTGAGTAGTTCAAAATTCACTCTTAATGCGAATAACATGACGACATTCGAACTGTGCGAAATTCTTCAAGATAAAATACACAGTATTGAGCAATGTAACATGCCAAAATTCGATCCGTGCGAAACTCGCCGTGTTATGAGCATAGTAACATGGTAAAATTCGAACAGTGCGGAATCCGAAGTGTTATGGTCATTGTAACATGGTGGAATTCGAACAGTTCGGAATTCGCCTTGTGGTGATCATCAACCGTTGCCGAAACTCGAACCGTTCTAAATTTGCCTTCTGATTTCCATCAACCGGTGACGAAATTCGAACCGTTCTAAATTCTTCTTGTACTAATCATTAACCGGTGACGAAATTCGTACCGTTCTAAATTCTTCTTGTACTAATCATTAACCGGTGACGAAATTCGAACCGTTCTGAATTCGCCTTGTACTGAAAAATCCGATGACGAAATTAGAACCGTTCTAAATTTGCCTTATATTGACTCCTACTGTCGTAAACTCCATCCGTCGTCTCATATAACCTTTGTTTGAATACACCCGCCTTCGGGATGTACAACACTTGACCGCAGTGAATAAACCATGAGGTTGTGTAACGTTTTATTCGTGCATAATATGTCGCAGTGAATAAACCATGAGGTTAAAAACAACTCGTACTGTACAGTTGAAACAAAATAACATTCTCTCCTTGGTGACATTTAATAATTGAAACACACATAACATACAAGGCACATTTATTGTTCCCTTTCCCGCATTATCATCTGATAGTTCAACAGTCTGCTTCATTCATATAGTCTTATTGCTACATATCTAAGAAAGCTGTTAAAAGAAACATTGCCTCTATTCATATTGACAACACAACTTATGGTGTCTTTAATACATTCTTGACATACGGCGCGATTCCTTGTTGAGGAATCCTCGTTTACCTACGTTTTGCTTACTCCAATGATGCTCCTTTAAATGCTCTATACGCCTTCTTCTTCTGAGCTGAAGTATGGTGAGCTCTTCCGGCCAGCTCCTTCACAAGCTTGCTAGCACTCTTTTCGTAAATGATCCTTCGATATTGGGTTGCCTATATATACTTAAACAATGGAAACGAGGGCGAGTATTTCTAACTGGGATGAGCTCTATGTACATATGTATGCCATAGGAAACCTGGTTCAGAGTTATTGCTCCCATGGCTGACCGACAGATTATTAAATTGGAAAACACTTGGATATAGGACTGGAATGTGCAACTGTGTCGTCGTTGCGAACAGTCCTAGTACATCGGTTGGTATCTCAACTTTCTATTTCAGTGATTAGTTCAGTCCGAACGTTGAACTCATCACGAAAAACAGTCATTGGAACCGAAACTTGGTAGACGCTATGACATCTGGTGATCGATAACTGAGATAATGTATTATACATATTTGTTCTCCAACTGCTCTTCTTCAGACATTTAACTCGTCCGATAACTTTAGCACTACCTTTCCCACTTTATTCATTTCTTGCTCGTCTAAATCCAATTCTAATGGAGCCTCCCTTTGAGACACCTCCTCTTAGTAACGCTACTACCTCGGCATATTACTCGAAATGCCACGAGCCCACATTTCGGTCCTTCAATCGTCTCAGTCAGCCTATTTCTTTGAGGTCAGTCAAGGTAACGCTTCTTTTGTTTCTGATGTACTATACTTTCACTCTTGTAATTGGCGACGTAGTCGCTTTGACCGTCCCTAAGATACGACTATAAGCCTTGTATTCTTGCTTAACTTCAGCCGCGAATGGATATAATTGTAACTCATATCATGCAGCCATTGTAACTCCGATCCCACATTCCAACGCTTCTTCGTACATTTTTTGTAAGCCATAAACTACCTAAGACATCGGAGTCTGCTGCTCTCCGCGATTGCTCCTGGCGCGACTTCTTAAGGTACTTCATTCAACCTCAGTGTCAGCCATCTCTCAATACTCTAGCGTTCTCCTCCTTCATCTTGATTTGGGTGGGTGGGCGGGACTCATACTACCACTTAAAGCATCTTGCTTTAACGTACGATAAACGTAGACTGAGTTACTTCCCTCTCTCGTCTTCCCGTATGCTACGCATACGCAACGCACCTACAGTACACTCCCTAAGGCGCGTATTCAAACCCCAATTATATTGACTCCTACTGTCGTAAACTCCATCCGTCGTCTCATATAACCTTTGTTTGAATACACCCGCCTTCGAGATGTACAACACTTGACCGCAGTGAATAAACCATGAGCGTAGACCAAGGTAGAGACAGTGTACTAGTACTTCTTTCTGCTCTTAGTCCTAGAAAGTACATGAACGAATGTGAATTCAGACGCTGCCCTTGTTTCACGGAACGTTTTCAGAATATAAGCGCCTGTTACTATTCTATTCGCCCTTTTCCTGTAACAAAATGCATCTCAAGAGAAACTTGTTTCTCCCTTTCGAAACCTACTGTAATATGGGATACATTCGCCACAAGGTACTTTCAATATCACATTTGATCTGCACTTTGTTCCGCAAGTAAACTTCCTTTTTTTTATTTTATTATTTATTAGCAGTGGGCGATTCCACCACAAAAACGAGCCAGCCTTCCCCACACCTTCAGAAACCAATGTGTTAACGCTACTCATTTCTACCATCTCCTTCTTGAGCGACACTTCTCACCATTAACACATGTGCGAACATGTCTGCCACCGGCAACCGTCTCTTTGGTGCCCATCCTCTGAATATCTGCTTCTTAGTGCTCCAGTCATCTTTTTTTTTTTTATTCCACTCGACTCAGCAAATCTGCTTCCATGTTCTACTCTCTTACAACCGCCCTAATATACATACAATACCGAATTCAGCTTGTGCAACAATCGCACTGGCAATCTTGTGCAAGTCTGCCCTTTCACTTTCTTCCTTAATCCTGACGACCATCACTTGGCTGTCTCATGTTATCTCCATTATAGTACCTTTCTTTCTGACCTTCTTCCAGTGGTTTTCACTGGAAACCGAATTGCTTCGAATTCTCGTTTTGCCTGGGAAATTCTTTCTTCTTCTGATATATTCCACCCCTACTCTGCAGTCGACTCGTTTTTAGAAGACGATCTCTTACGCTACTATCAATGCATCAAATCGGTTGGTTATGTCAGCCAACAACTCTCCTTCTCGAAAACTGCTGATCGGTTTACCTTCGAATCTATTCTCTACACAGCGTCACAACTCACCTCTATATTGTTCCGGAATTTCAAAATTTTCTTTCTCCTGTCTGCCTGTTCTAGCTTCACCCCTGACCGATTCGTCATGTGTTGACATCAAACTCGCTTTTCCTCTTATCTCTACATGACATGCATGTATTTCACCAATTACTTCTTATATTTATTTTGAATTCCGGCCGTGACTCCCCGGCAACGTTACTTAGCCCCTCTAATTCATTACGGATTCTTCTCTCAATCCATTACTGATCACTTTTCCAATTTTCCGATCAATCTGATACTCTAATTACGAATCCGCTGTCACTTGGACTTGTTCTTCCGCAACACTTGTACCTGCGTGTTCCAGGTCCTACTCTTGTGCCTGCTTGTTCCAGGTCTTACTCTTGTCCAGGTCTTACTCCTGTCCCTGCTTTTTCCAGGTCTTACTCTTGTGCCTGCCTGTTCCAGGTCTTAATCTTGTGCCTGTTTGTTCCAGGTCTTACTCTTGTGCCTGCTTGTTCCAGGTCTTACTCTTGTGCCTGCTTGTTCCAGGTCTTACTCTTGTGCCTGCTTGTTCCAGGTCTTACTCTTGTGCCTGCTTGTTCCAGGTCTTACTCTTGTGCCTGCTTGTTTCAGTTCTTACCCTTGTGCCTGTACGTTACCGGTCATACCCTTGATCCTTCTTGTTACACGGCTTATCTCGTCTGCCCTGAGGCCTTCGATCACACTTCCTTCTCACACAATACCACCATCCAAATATACCCGAACTCCTGATACTCTTCAATCCGAAATCCTGCTAAGCTAGCAACTAATGCCGTGATTGCGAACTAATTGCTCCCGCACCTCCTCCTGCATCCTATTTGAGCGACACTCTCCGGTCCAATGACGCGAACACGTTCAAAAACTTCACTCACAAAATTTTTGTGCGACAATGCCAACAACTTACTCGGGAGTGCTCAGTAACTTACCTTTTCATTCTCATATTTTTATACATAGTTCTGTCCACTTTCTACTATCATAGAAATTCTCACTCGCTACATATGAACAACTTTCTCGTTCATACTTTTCCAAGTCAAAAATTCTTCCAAATTTCCTTACGCAATACATATCCTCAAAAACTCTAATCAAGTTCTTTCCACAATTAAATTGAATTTTAATACTGGAATACGGCTATGAACACCATGGAGTTTTGATATCAAAACTATGTGTAGTCCGTGACTACCCCTTTTTACTCAATGAACCTTCGCTCACGGCTCGCTCCGTTGTTCTTTGACTGCCAAGCACGCGCGCTCAGTCTAGCTACGCAGCTAAGTTGTCTCGGTCCACATTATGTAATAGCACAAACGAAACTCACATCCGTGACTATCATACACTACTCTGTACGATTACCCCGATAAACAGAACTGAGACAAGCAATCAGCGAATAACGCGAACATATCCGAGCACTTAAATGACAATGAGAAGGATAAACGGCGTGCCTAGACGGAAAACTCGACCTTCACAATCTCACTCCTTGCAAAACTCGATCACCACAATTTCACCCATAACTTTAACAATAATAACGAGTAATTCAGCCTTCAACTTACACTGCGCAAGCGTAAATCAAAGCCAAGCAATCGGCAATTCTTAGCCGAATAGACATTCATTCACAATCATATAACACACAACCTACGTGTTCCAGAACCTAACACTCTTCTTGATGATTCACGTCAAATCTGCGACAACAATCAATCCAACAAAAAAAACCACTCAACACTCATACTACCACTTAAAGCATCTTGCTTTAACGTAAGATAAACGTAGACTGAGTTACTTCCCTCTCTCGTCTTCCCGTATGCTACGCATACGCAACGCACCTACAGTACACTACCTAAGGCGCGTATTCAAACCCCAATTGCACTGATAAATAGCCGGTGACGAAATTCGAACAGTTCTAACTTCGCTAAGTGACTCAAACTCTCATGTCTTTGACTCTCAGTGCTTTGTTTCTTGTTTATCTTACCAAAGCGAAAAATTTTTATATTAAATATAACACGTGTTTCTTTTTCAAATCCTCTGTGCAATTTACGGATAAACGAGTTTTTTTACCGCCATGTTTCAAAACTCGCCACAGACACCGAAACAACACGAATTGGCGAACTAAATTCCCAGCACCGTCTTATATCCTAAACATGATGTCCTTGTGTTTATTTCTGATCCAGACCTCAAATTAAGAAATACTCTTTGCCTATATCGTGCATGTCACGCTTTCTTTGTCATGTCTTTATTATATGTATCTCATAAGCTTATAAATCTATGTACTCTTTATAAACTTTTTTAAAAATGTTTTTCACGGGACATTTCATGCGGGGAGCAAAAGAAACACACGTACTCTCACTTTTGTACTATAATACATAGAGAGATCCACGGAAAAGTTTGAAAATTCGATAGGGTTTTAATTATTTTAAATGGTAGCTTTAAAGGGCTCCTTCTAAAGACGTGAGAAGCTCGCTTCCATTTATATTAATATATGTTTAAATATAAATATCTTTATTTCCACAAAATGACTTTTTGAGATCATGATTAGCGTGGTATGACTATGCTTTACATTTTAAAAAAGTTGGACTAAATTTGAATTTAGTCCAATCGTTTGAGCTTCTCCCCCCCTCCTTTCAGGTGTTCAGGCGCCCTTGTTTGTGACGCTTCTTCATCTTCTGTCATTGGCTATTCGCTCTACCGCCCTTCTACTTTAAGAACGAATGCATTTTCCTTCCCATTCTATCCTTCCTCGTTCTTTATCATACATAAAATACATGTACACACATAAAATGACGCTATTTACTCATGCATCAACACTGTGTTGAAAAAGACAATTCAAGAGAATGCACTTGTCAAATGTTTTTTTTTGTATATGTCTTCATCTTTTTTTTGTGTTTTTTTTATAGTTCAAGTTTTCTTCCTACATCAGAACACATGTGTTAATAACACATGAATATTCTTAAAAACAACTAAAGTTAAATCAACAATCATATGTTAATCGTTAAGAAGAATTTTGTTCAAATACATTTGTTAAATATTCTTTATATGACCTTCCAAAGTTAAACTTCCTATTTTGTATTGCAGAGGAGCCTTTCTATTCTTATAAGTCTAGGATCTTTGCATTTCATTTGTAGAGTTACATCGGTCATTAGTTCGGTATCACGAAACTAAAATAAATGGAGATATAAAAAATTACTAATATGAATGCAGAAAAAGTTTCCAGAATTCAAAAAAATTACAAAGTTAATAATTCTTGAATACCCTTGATAGTGTCATGAAACGTTGCAATTCTATTCATCTGATTACTCGGCTTCGGTTTCTTCCAACAAGCGAGGGAAGACTGTAATGTACCCTGTAGTTTCAGCTGTAATCAGTTTATTCATTAGGAACTTTTTTTTAAATTTAAAAATTATTGAAATCATTTATAGGCAGTCATTAACAAATTCAGTCGCTCTTTTGCTCAATCATCGATCGACCCATAATTTCATTCATTTAACTAGGAACTCATTCATCAAAATTCTAGGTTCATACATGGTTTTTCATGATTGTTTTCCTTCATTCGTTCCTTGATTATTTAATTATCGTACCAAATCATTTATTCAGTAACTTGTTAATGAATTGAATGACAAATTTAATTAAAGTTTTACTCTTTTATAAATTCAAAACAAGTTAATATTTTATGAATATTTATCAAGTTGGTAAAAAAATTCCTCCTTTCATCCAAAAACCGGTCTGGAGGTAAATTTTTCGCATCTTCCAAAATTCACTACAAAAGCATTCAGCGAGTGGCAAAGTACTACAGAAGACCCGGATAATCGGTGCGAAAATTGTCGAGAAGTAAAAAAATGTTTTAAAGAATAAGAAACGAGGACGAACAGTAAATCTCGACTTCTTGTCCAATGAATCGAATGACTCCATACACACTCCTTGACATATTCAGTTCTGAATCTAACCAGTTCTGTGAAAAAATTGTTTGTTTCCGAGTTTATTTTCCCAGTTTCTTCTGTTTATAGAGCTGTGCACAAGTTTAAAAAATCCTATTTTCGCAAACAGTTCTTTGGAAACTTTAATCACCGGCTTAGACAATATGATGTAGTCAAAGAAAAAAGAGCTGATTCTTGGAGGTATCGAACCGATCCTTTTCTATCCTTACCGTAGCGAGCTTGTTACAAGCAAACAACCACTCGTCGATAGCTTTTCATAGCGATTGCTTTACGTGAACAGTAGCTCACTTTATTTTTGTTATTTACTTATTCTTGTTAGGCGATTTCGTCAAGCTTCTTTCTGCGATTCCCGAATTTACAAAGTTATGATTAATTATCTATCGATATTACATAATATCTAAAGGAAAATTTCAGAAAACAGGAGGGAAATTTATGTATAAGTACTCGTTTTAAAATTATAGTTTAGTAAAGATACAATAATATTAATGCTACGAGTAATTACAACATAAAAGGTTTTTTAGAATGTACATAAGAATAAGCTTTTTTCGGTATTAGATAGCATACCTCCAAATATCCATTTCTGCCGGCATAAACTGTTCCTTTTCGATCGAATAGGAAATGCACCACTTGACCGCCTCTTATTTTATCTAAATCGAATCCTGCGACGTAGTATCTGAGATAAAAAAATTTGGGTACGAGTTTTCGTAATTTTTGAGCCATAAAAAACTTATATTTTAGATTGGATACGACAGCTTTTCCAAAATATTTAAAACGTTGGCACTTTGGCAAAATTTCTGCTTTTCTCGAAACATCAGCCGCGCCTTTAATCTAGTCTGAGATTAGATATCGCATGATTTATTTTCTACATCCATCTATCCTTCAATGAATGGCATCATCGTATCAGTGTTATTATAACTGAAAAAATTGAGATGCGATTGTCGCTCTCAAACCTTTCGCGCGGCAGAATGGATTGATCCGGGAACAATGCGATGACATGGAGCGAGAAAGTGAAATATGTAGTATGTCAAAGTAGGAGAAGAAAGGATTTCATATCCTGTCTACCTTTTCAAACTTCTCCTCCCTGCCTTCGATGATCGCATCCTTCTCCAAATAGTCCTCGAAAGAACCTACAGTATTTATTGCCTTTTCTTAATCTAATAATGAAAATTTAATATCCTAAACAAACAAACGCACGAGTTTGTTTATTAATTTTTTAATTAAATTTTTTAAAAAAAGTTTTTTGAAATATATAAGACGATGCTGGGAATAATTTCCGCCAAAATGCTCAAAATGTTGTTCCTCGGTCAGATTTCGCTTGAAAAACCAAGCTTTTCCATGGCAAGAAACCATGATAAATGGCAGCAAATAACATGCGTTTTGACGGGCCTGCCAAGAAAAACCGTCAAAAAACAAGCTTTCTACTTTGTACTTGTTTTGTCACCGCTTTTGTCACTGCCAGAATCCGGTTTTTGTTTGTCCTTGTTTTGTCACTGCCAAAATCGGGTTTTTGTTTGTCCTTGTTTTGTCACTGCCAAAATCGGATTTTTTTGTCCTTTTTGTTACTGCCAGAACCGGGGTTTTTGTCCTTGTTTTGTCACTGCCAAAATCGGGCTTTTTTGTAGCCCCTGCAACTCCTTAGCCTCATTTCTGGGATGATGGAGGATCGCTCTCACTAACTCTTTCACATGAGTTACAAAGAAATACTGCGCCTTCTTGCCATTTAGTAACGGAGATAGTGAGCGACCAATTGAGAGCATTGTCAGCGATTGCGTTAATAGCACTTTGCAGTAGAAGAGGACATTCTGAGAATAACTTGACATCGTCAGCATAAAGAAAACAATGGACGCCTTTGGGTATTACATCTACAATATCGTTAATGAACATCGAGAAGAACAAAGGCCCTAGGGAACTTCCTTGGGGAACACCGCAGGGGTAGGACCTACTTTCAGATAAAGAAGAGCCGACTCGTACTCGAGATGTTCTGTTAGTAAGAAACGATACGATTAATCTGAGAAAGGAGGAGTTAATACCTAATGTTGCTAGTTTGTGCATTAGAAATCTATGGTTAATACAATCAAAGGCTTTTGAGAAGTCTATCAGACATATGTCAAATGGCTTCTTTCGTGCTATGAGTGTAAGGTATATACTGTGAGCTTGTACTAGAGAGGTCACTGTAGAACGTTTTCGTCTGAACCCTGATTGGCAACAATTTAACAGCTTGTTGTCTTCCAAATAATTGTAAATGATGTCATAAATAAATTTTTCAAATAATTTGGACATTGAGCAAACCAGAGTTATGGGCCTAAAATTGTCAACATTAGAGCTACTACCTTTCTTATGAATGGGTATAATGATCCCTTCTTTCCATTTCGAGGGATAGTGTCCAGTGTTAATGCAATTAGTAAACATTATTGATAGTGGAATAGTTAGGGAATCTTGACAGTATTTAACGAAAATGTTAGGAATACAATCAGGCGAATTGTTGATTTTAGGCTGCATCTTGCGTATTATGTTGTGAATATCTAATGGGGTTACAAGGTGAGTACAATCAAGAACATGCGATGGGTTTGAAAAAAGGTAGTGGAGATTGAATGGGCGTAGTTTTAATGGAGTTGAAGAAATCAGAAAAGGCATTGGCCTGGTCAATAGGGTCAGTTAGAGTCTTGCTCTGAACACTCAAGGCGGATGGGGATGTTTTGGTTTTGATTCGATTCGAGATAGTACGGAAAAACAACTTATAGTTCTTGGGCATCGCGAGAGATTCTTCTCTTTTGCATTCAAACTTGAGTATTTCTCTATGTAACTTTTTACAATAACGAGTTGTTAAACTTGAAGTAGAGGAGCGATTTTTTACTCTTTGTAAATAACTATAGAGAACACGAACTTTCCGCGGATAAAGTTAATGGGGTTTCTTAGGTCTTTTAAGGGGTACATGAAGTGAGATGAGGTTATTAAGTTCAGCAGTTAATCTATCTATACACAGTCATAGAAGAAAATATGGTTGTCCAGTCAACATTATAAATGTGAGAGTTGATGGATCCCCAGTCTGCTTTATTCCAAACGGGGCGAGAAAATTGCGGTTCGCCTGTCTTGAGAAGAGTGTTGGTAACAGAGAAAGATATACATGCATGGTCGCTAGTAGAGAAAGGAGAGGAGGTTAAGCAGTCTTTGATTATAACCTGGTTACAAAACACATAATCTAGTATGTTGTTATTTCTAGTCGGCGTTACAACATATTGATTCATATGATTATCACATGCAAGTTGCAAGAAAGATTGAGAAATACTGCAGTTTGTAGGTGCTGTTAGTGAGGGCCAGTTGATATGAGGGAGATTAAGATCGCCACATAATATTGTTGGATATGGGAGTGAGCAATGAGGAGATAGGAAGTTAATGAAGCTATCAACAGAGTTAAGAGTACTATGGGGAGAACGGTAAGATGAGATAAGTCGGAAGGCGGGAAAAGGAAGACGCAGGTAGGCATTGGGATAGATATCAATGATCACACATTCAATAGAATCAAGCGAATATTGGTCTACTAGTACAGCTGTGATAGAGTTATGCACAATTATAGCAGTGCCGCCCACGAGGTCACTATCGCGGTCAGATCTATATACATTGAAAGGTAAGTTATCTGTCAGAATAGAGTTAAGATCAGTTAATGATAACCAAGTCTCTGATAAAAACATGATGCAAGCTTCTGAATTGCGTAATACATGATGTAAATCGTACAACTTATTTCTTACGGACCTACAATTAAATACTAAACATTTCAAAAATTTTAAACCCACATCCTGCCCGTCCTATGGTGAGTATCGCTTCGGTTGGACGTTCCTTCTGCGGCTCCCTCTGGGGTTGGACTGTTGAAAAGAAGAAGGCTGAGGCATGGTGTTATGATGAGCGGGGTTTGATGTTGAGTTGAGAGTAGTATTGAGTGGTTTGGTAGATCTGTTAGGGACTGTGTTATCATGAAGAGACGGAGATGTTGAAGAGGCGAGATCAGTCGAATATCTAGGGTGGGGAAGGTAAGACTGCTTGATGACATTTTTTGAAGAGGGGAGAGAGGTTTTCGGGAGGGAGGGGGAAGAGCGAGAGGTCGAGGACGGCGGTTCTTGTTGAATAGACGAAGTCGGTTTTGAAATTGTAGAGCTATAAGAATGACGGTAGTAGGAGTGCTTCTGGGTATAAGTTGGTAGCGGAATCAGATGAGCGTCAACTACTTTGAAACGGGGGAAGGATGGATCCATTGCAATTCGGTGACAGTCTTTTTCGGCTTGCAATTCAGTAGGTGAGAGATCCGATCTTGCGTAACAACCAGCGGGCAGAGCTCGATGGCTTCTTCTGTGGAGCTGAAGGAAGAGATTACGTCTTTCTGACGAATTAAACTCGATCTTCAAAGGGCGACCGGAAGCAGATGAGGGACGAGGCTGATCCACAGGATGACGATGAAGTGTAATCCTTCTTTCCTTGTAATCGTCGAGTAGCTCTTTTGAACCAAGCTTACCGAGTAGACCAGAAAGAGTATCCAAGTCATTTGCTGAAGTCTCAACCTCTGTTTTACCTTCGGGTAGTTTGAGAATAGCCGCTCTCTTTGATTTGTTCTCTAGCATTGTTCTGTCACGAACTGTAGATTCGACCACAGCCGAGTAAAGATGAGGCCAGAGATTCTCAGGAGAGACTGATTTTCTTAGCTGGGCAGTTTCCATCCGTAGTTGTTGAATAACTTCATTTTGTGAGGCGATGAGAGAATGAAGAGGGGAAACGGCTTCTTGGACGATTTCTCTCAGAAGAGAACAGATGAAAGGCAGAGAAACTTGAGGGATAGAAATATTCATCAGAGACTTGATGTTGGGATGAATAGGATTGATCGCAGCAATTTTTGGGTCACTGCTCATGGTGAGATCAGAGCGAGTGCTCATCAAAAGCATTTCTTAGAATTCATTCATTCTCATCCTTCTGTATAAAAAATCATACTTTGTCTTAAATAGAAGTAACTGCTTTTGTGAGATTTTTTTTCATGCGGTCTTTTTCCTAAGCCGTACGGCCTCATCAGCATACATTTTAACTGAGCCTAAGCGAAAAAATCTGTGAAGGGCGTCTAACAAACTGTCGCGATACCGTATTGTGTTCGTTAAATAGCGTCCGCACTATAATTACACGCCGAATAGAGTTGTATTATACGAGCCACGCGCTAGAGTAAGTATAGTCACTGCTTTATGTAAAGGCGAACTTTATATTGCTAAAAGCAAAAATATTATTTCATTTTATTAATGACAAAACTCAAGTTGACATAATGGTAGAAAACTTTTTAAATTTTATCGTAGCGAAAAAAAAGGCCTTTCGAAATTGAGCCACGCGCTAGAGTAAGTATAGTCACTGCTTTATGTAAAGGCGAACTTTCTATTGCTAAAAGCAAAAATATTATTTCATTTTATTAATGACAAAACTCAAGTTGACATAATGGTAGAAAACTTTTTAAATTTTATTGTAGCGAAAAAAAAGGCCTTTCGAAATTGAGCCACGCGCTAGAGTAAGTATAGTCACTGCTTTATGTAAAGGTGAACTTTCCATTGCTAAAAAGCGAATATATTATTACATTTTATTAATGACAAAACTCAAGTTGACATAATGGTAGAGAAAATTTAAATTTTAATGATAGCGAAAAAATATGGCCTTTCGAAGTTGATGTTGATTACCAGTGCGAAGTTAAGGCCGCGTTTTAGTACAAATGTGACTCACTTGACCTTCCGCGCTCTAGCGTACCAAGATTTGTTATAAGCAGAATTTTTGAAACTAATCTAATCTATATTTCTGTATTTGTGATTGTTTTTGTAATTGTAAATCTAAAGTAATTTTTTTGTGTTTTTCATGTTTTCTTGAAAGAATTAAGTGATTAAGAACACATAAAAATTACATTTTACTACCTATTCTTATTTTGATTTTAGCTATTACGGTCTCTAGTCATGACTCAATTGACACTCATTAGTAAGAATTTTTCGATTGAAATGTGTAAGAACTCGAAACAGAGATGCTTTCTTGAATCACAATTCAACTACCATCTTGTATACTTGTATTTTCCCCCAGAACGCTCCTTGATTTGATGGCTCACCGTTTCATGTACATATGAATGAAAAATAGAGTAATATGAGTGAATGAGTGGTTTGCAATAGTTAAAAACAGCGCGGAGAGAAATAAGGAAGGCTGAACTACTGGTCAGCTGAGCTTTCACCCTCAGAATCTTCCCGCAGCTGAGGCAGGGCCGTTCTGCGTGCAACACTCTCAGCTGCAATCAATCGGATCAATAATGATGTATGAAGGATACAGTTTCTATGTCTGTTTTATCAGCATTAATTGAGAAGAGCTCAAAATACTTTCCTACCGTAAATGTTGACTTCATCGGCAATGAACTGAACGACGCCGTAGATGACTCTCGACATGTTCAACCCAGAGTAGAATGACTCATGAAACAAAGAAAAGCTGCAGCGTTCATGTCTCTGCCACAAACAAACCGGTTTGGCCTAATTCCGTATTAAATACTCATGTATTACGTTTCTTGTGAGCAATATCTCTCATACGTGCGCACTGAGTGGTTGCAATCGATATAGCTCTGTCTATATTATCTGACCCTGTCCAAAATACTCTCATCATGCCTCCTCCCTCTACAAGCGCTGTACTATCTCAACATTCTGCCGAAATCAAATTGTTGATTGAAACAATTAACCGCCAAAGTGACCAAATTACTCAACTTCTAACTGCCGTGAATTCAATGATGAACTCCTTCGCCACAATGGTTCCTCTTCTCTCTCAACCACAGTCGACTTTTCCAAATCCAGTTTTCGCTCCTGTTTCTCAACCTGATCTGATCGCCTACAATGCTGTGAGAAGAGTGCTCCAAGAAGACAGGCCCATACTCGAAGAAAAAGCTCATAACATCGTCTTCGTCGGTCTTTCTGAAAAAGAAAACGACATGGAAACGGATGCCTCTGATGGGAACTTCCTTGTCGCCCTCGTCTCCGAACTCGGACTTCCAACTCTCTCTGCTGCGCTCAAGGACAAGTCCATCACTCATCGCCGATATGGAAATCCAGACAGCAAACGGAGAATTCTGAAAGCGCACCTACCGGTCCCATCTCTTCGTACAGAAATGCTTCGGAAAATCAGATCTCTTCGTCCCAACACGCTCCGGCAACACCCTCGGGCCTACGCTCGCGAAGATTTGACTCGGGAAGGACTTCAGCTTGAAAGAGACTGCAAAAGGACCGTTCGAGAAAGAAACGACAAAGCTGGAGCAGTCGAATGGGGAGTCCAAGGTACTAGAATTGTTCATTTTTCTCATCCACGTCCTTTTCACATGCGTGAGAACAGTTCTTTGGGACGGGAAGACAAATAGGATATCGATGATGCTGGTGTTAGTGAGCCTTTAAAGTTCGATTTATCAGTACATTTGGTCAATGATCCTCTTCTATTTTATTACTGCAATTGTCGCTCTATTCGTAACAAATTGTACGAACTACAATTTCTTCTATCTTCTTCTCTGTACAAAAGTGTCTGTTTATCAGAGACTTGGATGCTTGATTCTGATTCCGATTTGCTATTACTCTCAGGTCAACCTTATTCCTTATTTAGATCAGATCGGAAATGTGCTGCCAGTAATAGAGGCGGTGGAGTAGCTATTCTATCAGCGTCCATTTTATGTCCATTTCTCGTATCTTCTTTCTCTTGTTATGAATGTGAAGCCGTTACTATTGAGCTTTCTGTCAATTCTCTCTACCCTCGAGTACGCCTAATGTGCGTTTACCGATCTCCGAGTGCTAGCGATTCAATTATAGCACCATTGATGGAATTTATCGCGTCTAATAAATGCTCGAACGTTCCTTTAATAGTTGTAGGGGACATGAACATGCCGTGTATCGACTGGGAAAACTTGACGTCTTCAAATGATTTATCAGCTTCTCAATTTCTCGCTTTTTCTTGTGATAATCATTTTATTCAATCGGTTCACTACCCGACACGTGGTAACAATATCCTCGATCTACTTCTATGTGATTACCCAGTTATTTCTTCGTGCAATGTCATAGCCCCGTTTACTCCAAGTTGTGACCACAATGCCATATCGTTTAGTATTTCACATTCTACAAATCCTGATCCCGAAAGTCAGCCAATTAGAATATTTTCTAAAGCTGATTGGTCTAGTATCGAAATGTCGATATATCTACATGACTGGACTCTCGCTCTATCTTGTTTAGACATTAATCAAGCATATGCATATACGTGCGATTATCTTTGTAGTTTGATTGACCAATACGTTCCTAACGCATTGCCTGCCCCCCTGATAAGTCGTTATCCTTACCAACTACAGAAGCTGTTCAAGAAACAACAAGAAGTTTCTGCTAGAGCTCCTCACTCTGAATATTGTAGAAAGGTTTCGAAAGAATTTTCCGATAAATTATATGCCTTTGAGACATCTAAAGAAGCATCACTTGTGTTAAGAGAAAATCGCAATAAATTCTTTTCGTATTGTAAGAGCCGATTCAAAAATTTCGAAGAATCGTATAATGTTTCTGATAACAACAATGTAGCAATAACTGATACTTCAGTGAAAGCCGAGATGTTCTCCTCTTACTTTTCTTCCGTTTATTCCATTCCTTCACAAAATGTATTACCGGCTCCTTATGTTCGAAGCAATTTATCGAACCTCGATTCCATTGATGACTCCATGATACTGAAAGCTATTTCGCAACTCGAGAATAAGGCTAACACTTCTCCCGATCTTATTCCAAACATTTTTATCAAGAAATGTAAATTTGCTATTTTAGCGCCTCTCAGAATTATTTTCAATAACTGCATTACAACCGGACAAATACCTGATTCATGGAAGTTCGCGATTGTCAAACCCATTCCAAAAGTTAGAGGATCGTCGAGTCCTTCCAACTATAGACCCATTTCTCTAACGTGCTCTTTGTCCAAAGTTTTCGAAAAAATTATAGCGAATTTCTTATACATGTGTATTGAGAATAATGATCTACTGTCCCAATTCCAATGCGGGTTTCGATCTAAGCGTTCAACCATAACCTCACTCGCTGAATCACATTCCTTCATGATAAACCATCTAATTCAACGATCTCCTGTCGACGTTATATTTCTTGACATTTCCAAGGCTTTCGATTGCGTTGATCATAGATTTTTAACATATAAGCTTAAATGTTTAGGTATCAGCGAGTCCATTGTTAAATTGATTACTGGCTTTCTAGACAATCGTAAACAATCTGTATCTTTAAATGGCGTATATTCTCAACCCGCAGCAGTATCCAGTGGAGTTCCACAAGGCTCTTCTATTGGCCCTTTATTGTTTCTGCTGTTCATTGACGATATTAAAAAAGTTATTCCTACGACGATTCGATATAGCATTTTTGCCGACGATCTAAAGTTGTATGCCGAAGTTCCATCACGTCACAGTGACTTGCAGTTAGCCATTAACAACATTTGCGACTGGTGTATTGAATGGAACTTAACCTTATCTCCTACTAAATGTACTGTTTTGCACCTTGGTAAACAACCTGTTGAGCTCAATTATGAAATCAATAATTCTATCCTGAGCAAATCTTCTTCTGTTAAAGATTTAGGTATAACGATTGATGGTAATATGAGTTACAAGCTTCATATAGAGATTATCTGCAAAAAAGCTTCTTCTCTAGCTAATATGATCCTCAGAGCATTTAAATCTAAATCCCATTCTCTCCTCATGCAGTCATTCAATGTTTATGTTCGTCCGATACTCGAGTATGGTACGGAAATTTGGTCTCCTGTCTCCAAACAACTAGTCAATGATATTGAATATGTGCAGCGTAATTACACTAGAAGGGTTTTCTATAGATGTGGCCTTGGCAATGCTTCCTATCCCGAAAGATTGAAATTTCTCGGTACTGAATCGCTTGAACTCCGTCGCACTATAAGAGATCTTTGTTTTCTCCATAAGAGCCTTCATTCCAACTTATCCATAGACACCTCTCATTTGTATACACTTAATCCTCATCAGTACAATACACGGCATGGTCACCAATTGAACATTAGACTTCCCGCTCTCTATCCTGCTAGATTGTCTACTTTTGTATCTAGATCGATTTCTATATGGGAATGCCTTCCTAGTGAATTCAAGTCTTTGCAAAACTCAGCTCTATTTAAAGAAAAAATTAAACGTATTGTCACCAGCATCAGTGCTTAAATTAATTTCCTTTCTGTTCGATTATATATCATAGTCCACGCTCTAAATTGTCGTATTGACTTCGTGATATTGTTTATAATGTTGCGTGGAACAATAAATGAAATGAAATAAATGAAATGAAATGAAATAAAATATATACAGTAATGCTTCCCCTAACTACAAAAACTATTACTTGTTCGGTGTCAACATCATTACGCGCACAACATTCAAACTTTTTAAAGGGATTTTTTGCGTAATTGATTTCTATAAAGTTTACAATTATGCTAGCAGAGTTGTACTAGCACAAATAATAACAAAAACCTAGAAATCATTTGTGTTGAAATTTTTTATTTCTGTTCGTTACAGCGCGTTCAGGGAATAACGCAGGTTCACGTATACCTGCTGATACAGTATGATCACTGTAGCATTAATACAATGAACTCAACACTAATGAAATTTCTTGGTCTCGCAAGGATATCAGTAAATCATCCTTAGCTTCATTCGTTCCAACAATTATTCATTCATTCTTTCAATTAATTTTTCTTTTATTTATTCATTCATTCATTCTTTATTCCTGTTGTAAGTGATGGAAAAAAATCACAACGGATAACTGTCACCAAAGTGAGATCAGTGTTCACATAAATATGCAATAGTAATGAAACAATGTTCACAGGAGTGGTAAAACAATTCAAGTTGGCAAGAGTGTTAGTACAAAATCGAAAAGGCGTGTCAAAATCTTACGTGAGATACTGGAACGATGCTAGAGGGTAGAAGTGACGTGATCTTCATTTTGAATGACATAAAAGATTTCATTGTGACTATTTCGTTGGGAAGCTTGTTCCAGACTTCTATACATCGAGAGGCACATGTATTATAGTAACCTATAGCTGAGGTTTCATTCTTTATTCAGGTTATATACAATTATGTTGATGAATGGGTATACAAAACGGATCACTATCACTTAAGTGAGCTCAGTTTTGGTGATACAAACTAACACCGAATGTTCAAGGGAAGTAAAAAAAATTAACAACGAAAATATGACATGTTAACAGGAGAAAAGTCAATTAAGGCGAAGTTTCGAGGAAACGACAATCACAGAATCGGGGAGTTGGAGAAGAAATCTTTTAAAAGCACTAGGTGACTTACAAGATACAGCATTAGAAGGCAACGAGTTCCATACATTAATGGATATAGATACACACGTACTGTGAGACTGAGGAAATTTGAAGGGGAGTACGAACCGCTTATAAGCAGAATTTTCGAAACTAATCTAATCTATATTTCTGCTTTAAAGTAATTGTTTTTGTTTTTTTATGTTTTCTTGAAATAATTAAGTGATTAAGAGCACATAAAAATAACATTTACTACCTATTCTTATTTTGATTTTAGCTATTGCGGTCTCTACTTTTATTCTTCAATATTTTAAATAGGATTGTGATTTTATTCATTTTCCAAATTTTTCTCTATGGATATATTATTGGTTCCATGATGTTTCGCGCCTTGACATTTTGCATCAAAACACTTCGCACCGTACATTTCGCAATTTTTTTCATCCAAAAAATGATTATGTGGCTAATTTTAAAAGTAATAACTGTCCTCAAAGTTTTAGAATTGTGTGTCACAAGTACTATCTTTTGTGTTTGATAGTTAATTTCATCGACGAAGTTTAGGCCTCCAATTGTTTTTTCTGTAATGCTGGCCAATTTTCAATTTTTTAAAAAAAAGTTTTCTGTTAAACATTTACAATCCGGTTTTTTTGTCGTGCTGTATGAAGAGGTTTGGCACTTTTGTAGTTTAGGGAGACCTACCAGAGGTTCAATTGGTCAGATGAGATTTTGAAACGATCTCGTTAGCCTAAGCCGTAGGGCCTCGTTAGCGTAAACTTTTTCTAAGCCTTAGCGTTTTTAATGTAAAATCATTTCTAATTAACCTCCACGATGCGCGTCACTCAGTACTCAAAATTCATTTTTTTATGTAAAAATAATTTTTTAATGATTGAACTATCGCACAGAAAAAAGCTAGTCCATCGGGGGTTATCGAACCCAGACCATCTCGACTCAAACCGGGAGCGCGTGTAACATTACACCACGGGGACACATTGCTATTCCGTGCGATAGTGTTTTTTGAAACTCTCATATGCCTTTTTCTCTTGTCACGCATTCTTATCGAGTGATTGCGTCATGGATGGAGCGTAACTCCAGAGTTCACGATTAAGACAGAAGAGAGATTGAAGATGGGTGATAAATCTTCAAATTCTAAGTTGCACAGTTTAAATGCAGTAATGCCTGGTTAAGATGACAAATGATTGAACTATCGCACAGAAAAAAAGCTAGTCCACCGGGCGGGATCGAACCCAGACCATCTCGACTCAAACCGGGAGCGCGTGTTACCATTACACCACGGGGAGACATTGCTATTCCGTGCGATAGTGTTATATTAGAGGCTCATATTCCAGAAGGCTCATATGTATGAAAGGCATTAATTTTTTTGTTGTTGTGTATTTTTGTCTAAATCAGACGTTTTCAGGATATGAATCCGATAACCAACATAAAAAATCAGAACAATCTAAACGATCGAGAGCTCCAGTTGGGGATCGCTGGAAAAACATCCCAGTCATGGCATCAGGTCAACTCGATTTCAAGATTTTTTTCGTATAATTTCACTGCACTTATTACGTTTAATAACCCCCCATCCTACCAGAGGTTCCATGGGTCATACGTCTGACTTATTTACATTTACAAAGAATTATTTTATATATGAGCCTTTCATATAACAATATCGCACGGAATAGCAATGTGTCCCCGTGGTGTAATGGTAACACGCGATACCGGTTTGAGTCAGAGATGGTATGGGTTAGATCCGGCCCGGTGGACTGGCTTTTTTCTGTGCGATATTTCAATCATTTGTCTTATTACAAGCTTTATATAAAAATTAAATTTTAAAAACATTTTTTAAAAAATTTTCTTCATATACTTTTTTATTTAAATTCCAGAAACTTTTCTTTGTTGATGTCTGGAAGTGTTTACACATACATTCACATTAAAGAAAACACTTTATCATGAAAAACACGGAAATTTTTTGTACAATTATTTAGAAGACTATTAGAAGAAAATTAATAATTTAAAATACTTATCAAGTGTAAAGTTTTTTAGGAAATGTTTTTATTATGACTCCGGCGTACGCTGATAAAACTACAGACATCATTTTCTAACCCCCCCCCTTTCCCCTACCCCCTTGCTTAGCTAGGGCCCTCTTTCCTCCCTCCCCCATATGGGCTCTCTAAAAAAATCTATGCGCTCTCCAAAAACACCGGAAAACCTTCAGATCTATGCGCTCGGTTTTTTCTATTCTAGCCTCAGAGAACTGACTGCGAAAAACACTTCGAACTTTTGGAATTTTGGGAAAATCTATGCGCTCGAAAAAAATTGTGCGAGTGGTAAGAAACGCCCTGCCCCTTTTTCTACGTGCTTTGGTAAACCCCTCCCCTGATCTCCTCTCCTCTAAACCCTTCACCGAGAAGATCATTGATAGCCGTTCGTAACCAGCCATTGGAGAGGAGAGGGATAAGGATGAATGATACGACGAAGGGGTCGGAGTGGCTTCATATAAGAGGGGAGAGGTAAGAAGAAGAGCCGCTTCGTAGCAGCCGTTTCTTCAAGAAAGGGAAGGGAAGAATCAGGCGTTAAATGAAGCCGGTTTAAGGAATGTTTGTACGCGCCGAGCGACTTGAAAAAAGGGAAGGGTAGAGGAAAAAAGAGGGATGAGAAGTAGAGGAAAAGTAAAAAAGAAGGAAAAAAGGAGATAATGTAGATCAGGCGTTAAATGAGACCAGTCTAAGACAGGGGTTAAATAGTCATGTCAGACCTTCTGTTTGCGGGCCTCTGTTTTTCTAAATCATAAGGGAGGACCCTTATGTGAAAATTTTTTTCCGCTTTCGGCGGGCATCTTTACATTTTTCTTGCACACTAAAATACCCGTGGTTTAAGGCTTGTTTGTACGCGCTGAGCGAGTTGAAGAAAGGCAAAGAAAGTGAAAAGAGAAGTAGAGAAAAGTTAAAGAGAACGGAAGAAGAAGAGAATGTAGATCATTTTCGTCGCGAGCATGTATGTGCCAACATTGCTGGTCCGGTAACCATTTAACACGTGATGTAGATCATCTTCTTCATTAATGTTGTCTATATTCGACTATTTACCTGAATACAATCTGTAGGAAATGCAATACATAGTTGAACGCCCCTCCTTTCAGAAATACAACGACTCCGCTTGGGTTTACATTGGAGGACTGTCATTCAAGTTGACCGAAGGAGACATTATCACCGTTTTCTCGCAGTTCGTTTGCTGATTCAAAATCCTAATTTTCGTTTTTCTTTCTTCCTTGTTTTCAAATCTTGTGCTCAAAAAGAGCAGTAGTATTTTTTTCATGCGTGAAGGGCTATTAGAAGCCTCCAAAAGTTTTTAAGTTTTGCAGATTTTTACATTAAAAAAATAATACTCGAACAAAGGCAAATAGACGAGAAACATTTATATCAGCCAAATATGAGGATTAAACTTTTTTGCGAAAGAAAATTTTGCATTCTTTCCCATGCTGGCAGATGGGGAGAAGTGATGAACATAAATCTGCTCCGAGATGCCAAAACGGGCAAGTCCCGAGGTTTCTGCTTTCTCTGTTATAAGGATCAGCGAAGCACGATATTAGCGGTGGACAATTTCAACGGCATCACGGTAAGAGTGCAGTATTGTGATCCTTGCTCAAGAAAAAAAAAGATACGGTAAGCCGTCGCTGTCAAAATGTATACGCTTCTCTCACAAAGTGGTGAAACAATGAAAATGTGAAAGTTGAGAGCAAAAAATTTCCATGTAGGAAAAAAATGGATAAATTTTCCGATGAGAGGGAAAGAAGCTATATGTAGTTGATTTGTAGAACCATGGAAATTCAAGGACCAAATGTGCATAAGACGAAAATGAATGACATAGATTAAAAATAAGAAAAGAGCGGGACGATCAAGAGAAGATGAGTCAGAGAGTATCAAGATGTACTGGAAGAGAAATAGGGGAAAGGAGGCACTATAAAAGCGAATTCGCATTTCAGGTACTCAATAATATCTAATGGAAATTTTTCTCTCTTGTTTAGTTTCGAACGTCTCAAAAAGATTGTCGAGACTTCAAACTAATATCTATAGGTATGATGAGCTTACTTTTAAATAATAAAATATTGAGTATTTGAAATATTTCCTTCTTCCAGGTTGCGGGGAGAATGATCAGAGTGGATCATGTCGAAGAATATAAAGTCAGAGTTTTCTTATCCATATGTTTGACATATTAAGTGATTTTTTAACAGTAATTTTTCGACAATAAATGTTTCATAATAAAGTTTTTCATTAGTTGCTCACAAAGTTGTACTTGAATATTTTTTGCACTATTTTTTTCTATAGTCAAGATTAAAAGCACTAAATAGAGTTTTCTTCTTCCAAAAAGTACAGGAGGACCCTTTTTTCTCTTTTTTCTAGGTACCAAAATATCATGAAGACGCCGATGAGGAGACCAAGAAGCTGTGGGAGCTGGGCTGCGCTCCTAAACCAATTGTCCTGCCCGAACCGGGTTTGTTCCGAAACGGTAGTGAGGTTGATAGAGGATAGAAGAATGGTGAAGATCAATATAAATGAATTTAGATTTGCTCTGAATTTGTCAAGTTGGTTAATGACGAAATCATATTGAATCACGAAAAAATTTCAGTATTGTAATTCTGGAGTTATGCTTCATTCACATCGCTTCAGCTTCGTGAGCATGCGTTACTAAAAGACCAAGGCGTTTTAGCCTTTCATATAAAGCACTTTCGCACGGAATAGCAATTTGTCACCGTGATGTAATGGTAACTCCCGGATTGAGAAAAGATGGCCGGTTTTGATCCCGCCCGGTGAACTAGTTTTTTTCCATGCGCTGATTAAATCAATTGTCGGCCTAACCAGGCGTCACTGCCTTTAAACTGTGTAACCGAGCAATTTAAGATTTAAACTAAGAGTGAGTGACATTAATGTCATCTGGATTGATAGTGGTTCATATACATAGCATTCTAGCTTGATAGTCATATGTATCGGAGCACGTTTGCACTTTAGGGACCCTCCTTACCAGAGGTTCAATGGGTCATACGTCTGACGGCACTTCTTCACTTTAGTGCCTCCATTGATAGCCTCCCAGAGGTTCCATGGGTCATACTTCTGATTTACTTACATTTACAAAAAGTTTTGGTTCACATTTAAAAAAAGTTATTTTTACATTAAAGAAATTGTTTTTACATTGAAAACGCTTAGGCTTAGGAAAAAGTTCACGCTAACGAGGTTGTACGGCTTAGCTAACGAGGTCGTATCAAGAAAATGACCCAATTGAACTGACCCAATTGATCCTCTGGGAGGGCGGGGGGCACTAAAGTGAAGAAGTTCCCGTCTGACTTTCAAGAGAGCACACTTGCATATATAGGGTGCTATAGAACCAATTTTATTCGCTTCAGTTCTCGATATTGATATTGAGCCATTGAACTCATCTGACCCATTGAACCTCTGATGGGGGAGTCTGTAAAGTGCAAAAGTTCCTATTGATGTAGATACGTAGTAATTAGGATAAATATATTCAAAACTATTTTCATTCTTATACCTAGTCATTTGAGTCAATGTTCATAGAGATACCTTCCAAATTGCTATTAATCTTTGATCCTATAGGCCTCGAGCACTGTTGATTGTTTTTAATTAGTTGTTCAGAAGTCCCAGCAGCCTCGAGCACTGTCGACCGTTTTATTTGAGTGATGGAGTCTGGAATATTAAAGAGCTCTCCCTCCGCTTTCTTTTACCTCTCTCTCTCCCTCTCTCCCCCCCTTCTCTCTCTCTCTCTCTCTCTCTCTCTCTCTCTCTCTCTATCTCTATCTCTCGCTTTTTTATTATACGGCTTTTAAAGCGGTTGTTTTATTGAATTTTCAACAGTTGCAAGTCAAATTTGTGGAACTATGCTTGTGTCGACTTGTTTGTGAACTTTTCCGGGCTAAAATTGCTTTGTGTCGATTGATAGTTCACTTAATTGAAGATGAGGAAGCCGTGAAGCTCGAAGAGAAACGGGCAAAGAAGGCATCGAAGCGGGTGCTTGATATCGCGGGAGCCGACGAACTCGAGGACATCCTCGCAGCTAAGAAAATGATGAAGAAGGAAAAAAAGAAGGCGAAGAAAGAGAAGAAGAAGGTCCATTTCTGAGTGATTATCAAGAGCTTCACAAGCAATCTTCCACTTTGATTCACGATGTTAAACAAAGAAGAGAAGCATGTTTAAAACAGTTTGCAGCTGAGTCTAAAAGTTTTTGGGAGGTGAGGATTAAGTGATCATGAATCATGATAGGGATACGTGGTTTACGTGGTTTTACGTGGTTTTTATTGTTTTTATTCAATACGTGGTTTTTATTGTTGTTGTTGTAGATTGCCCGCCGTAGGTCTCCGGCTGGGTAGACGAGGTCTTCTTTGACATGGCTCAGAAAACAATAACCTTACTTACATCATTTATCTAATTACATTATTTCTCTTTCTCTCTCGGGGTTTATTTTTTTTTATTTTTTTAATTTTTTATTTTTTTATTATTATTTTTTTATTTATTTATTTTATTTATTTATTTTTATTTTTTTTTTTTATTTTTTTATTTTTTTATATTTTATTTATTTATTTATTTTTTTTTTTTATTTTTTTTTTTATATATTTTTTTTTCTTTTTTTCCCCTTTTTTTTTTTTGAGAGAGAGAGAAAGGAATCACTGGTATAAGAACTTAACAACAGACGTCGGGCTATTCCACAAATCTATACTTCTTAAAAGTGTGTGGTCACAGCGACACGAGAATAAATGACTAGTTGTATGTGGCTCTTCTAAACATTTTGGGCAAAGAGGTGATAGGGCAGCTCCTATTCTGTGTAGGTAGCTGTTAAGGGAACTTGCATAGCCACTACGTAGTTGCGATAATGTTATTTGTTGTTCCCTGGGAAGTTGATTCGTTGATTTATGGATTCTGGGAGGTTTCTTACCTAGAACTGGGTTAGGTGAGCAAGATCTAATGAAATTTCTAACAGTTTCAGTATGTATTCTTTTAAGTGCGGCTTTCTGATCACTGTCTACTAGCATAATTTCTAAGTCCTTGGCATGTTTACGAATAGTTCTAGGTGGTTTGGGTTCCATGCATCGACGATGGGAGGGGTGGTTTGGGAGGAGTCTTGCTCTTGCAACGAATTGCTTGGTAAGCATCGTGTTGTGCTCCTTTATGGGTAACATTTCGCTTTCTAGAGCTAAGTGCTCTGTGCCGGCCATTGCTAGGTTTCCTGTTGCGATCCGAATTGCTCTATTTTGGTTTGCCTGTAGTTTTTTCCAGTTCGTCTCGGCCAATTGAGGGGAGTAAATTGGTGCGGCGTAGTTGAGAACGGATCTGGTCATTGTTTTGTAGGTTGCAAGAAGGGTGTTTTTCTGTTGGCCCCATGTTCTTCCTCCGAGGGCACGTAGTATATTCAGTCTTTTGGCCGTTCTCTGTTTAAGGTATTCTGCATGTTGTCGGAAGGTGCCGAGTTGGTCTAAGACGACACCGAGTATTTTGGGTGTTTTAGTTGTCGGCAGAAGGGTTCCGTGGATTTCTACCTTGGGTTCTTTTTTACATTCGCCTGTATGGGTTGTGAAAAGGGTGACCGTAGTCTTTTCCTTGGATATGATCATTTTACGTTGTTCCAATTCTTCTACGAGTTTCGGTAGGAAGTGGTTGATCTGATCTTCACAGGTTTCAATACAGGGGCTTGAGGAGAGAATTGATATGTCGTCGGCGTAGGCTGTCATCTGCGTGTTTCCTGTGGGTTGCGGGAGGTTGTTTATGTAGAGATTGAATAAGAGGGGGCTGAGAACTGCTCCTTGTGGGACACCAGATCTGCATGTGAGACGTCGACTGCTTTTTCCTTGGAAATCTACCTTGATTGTACGGCCTCTTAGGTAGCTGGACATCCATCGGACGATGGCTCTTGGCATATTCGTTTCAGTGAGTTTCTTGCAGAGAAGGGATATGTTCACTAAGTCATATGCTGCAGTGAGGTCAAGGGCGACCATGAGAGTGCGGTCCGGGGGTGGTTTCCGATTGAAGCCGTTTGTTATTTTCCCGGTTATTTCCAGGAGTGCGGTAGTAGTCGAGTGCTCTTTGCGGAATCCATGTTGCCAGTCAGCGATTTGAAAGCCTTCCGCCAGGAATGGTAATAAGACCCGTTCGAATGTTTTGGCTATAGGGGATAGTATTGATATTGGTCTATAGCCGTTCAGGTTGCTGGAGTCCTTTCCTGGTTTAGGTAACATTATCACTCTTGCATCTTTCCATCTGGACGGGATAATACCTGTCTGCAGCGTGTTATTGAAGAGGATGCAGAGGCATTTTCTGAAGTTTTCACCGGCCATTTTGAGTAGTAGAGGGCAGATGCCTTCACTGTCTGGGCATTTGGAACCTTTGGTTTTCTTGATTGCTTCTTCGATCTGTGCCAGGGAAATTTGGGGAGCGTCTGTCCGTTTGAGGCCTTTAATTAGTCGTGTTGTGCTTCTTGCTGATTTGTCGACCTCTTTAGGGGCTTGTTTAGCTAATTTTCTGGCAAAAGCGTTTGAGGCAGATGTTGGGCATAGACTTTTCCCGTCGTGGCTGATGGTCAAGTGCGTCGGTTTAATTGATTTGCCGTCGATAGCCTTTATCGTTTTCCAGAGTTTGTTGCCCGGTTCGTTGTGGCTAATTTCAGATATGTACTTTTCCCAAGCCTTCCTCTTTTCGAGGTTGATGCGGAAGGAGATTTCGGCCATTATTGAGGGGAGTGAGGGGTCCGTAGGATTGTCCCTCCTCATTTGGTCCCGTTCTGCAATCAGCTTCTTCACATCTTCACTCAAGTGAGGCGTGTATTTTGGCACCTTTCCACGGGGAATGTTGTTCTTAGCCGCTTTGGTTTTTATTGTTGTTGTTAGCCCATAGGTCATGTCGAGGGGAGTCCTTTGGGATAGGTTCGTGAGGATCCTTTTGAGTCTGGAGAAATTTTCTCCGTCTACACTCGCACCGCAGTCGGGAATGCTCTTCGCAAGACCCATTCGTTAACCGGAGAAGGGCAAGAGGCTATTTTACTGGCGCCTCGACTCGCCATTACAAAGTATAGGGGAGTATTGGCTGACGTTTCATCTGGTGGCATGCCCAGGCAAGTCCGACATGGACGATTCGGGGCGTAGAGTCTTGAATCTAAATAGGAAACGGATTCTTCATTTCAAAAAACATAATTCAAGAAGAAGAAAATTACTTCGGTAAAATGAAGGAATGTCAAGGTTTTTTTCAGGGGAAGGGTAAGTGGTTTCAAAAAAAAAACGGTCTTTACGGTGTCCAATTTCTGCTGCAAGCTGTATTCAATTTGGTCGATCGGACGAAATGCGAAAAGCTAAGTGGCAAAAGAAAGTTGACCACTCGAGACAATGTGAACACGTGAGAATAAGATTGGTTTGTAAAAATTGGATAGTGAGCAGACTGAATTAGTAACATTTGGTATACGTTTTAGGAGAAGAAACGTCTGAAGAAGGAGATGAAACTGCAGAAGGAACGCAACCCTGAAGGCGACTGGAATATGGATCAGAATCTCCTAGACAAGGATATCACGGTACCCTTTTATTCTCTAGAGGAAAACTTGTTTGAGTGTCATTCATATATCAACTAGTGATTGCACTGACAAATTTACTCCGAGTAGATCATCATTTAACTGTGACTAAGTCGTAAACACGACTCAATTCGTTGTGATCTTTATCAGTTATCTGTAATAATCATTCTTTCATCTCAACTCGGCAACACCAATTGTAATGCATGTGATTATCTTGTACTTTTTAAACACAGAATCAACATAGCTTCAGTTATCCACTGCACTCTTTTGATAATGCATGGAACAAAGTTATTATTACTAACCAAAAGCTAATAATCTTGGAAACGAAAAAAAAGAGATGAGAAACGAAGGATAGATTGAGGGATACAAAAAAGATCTCTATTCCGAAAAAAATGAATTATGCATTGTCGTGCAGGTTTGGATATGGTTCGATTTTGAAGGAAAAAATTGAGTCTTCATTTAGGGCCTAGAAGAATAAGAATTTTGGAGAGAGAAGGCGAAGTGCAGTGATAGGCAAAATTGTGCAGTGAGTGAGAAAGGGAAAAAGGGGCTAAAGAGTAACAAAAAAATAGAGTTTTTGTATTTTTATGATGTTAGGTTAGAATATCCAAAACTTCCTTGGAGTTTTCAGTAAAGAAAATGATAAAGGGGTCTATTGAGATTTGTATACCTGGAGTCTGCGGACTTGGAAGAGCTTCCACCAATGGCTGGGTTTACAGATGAGAATGATGAGAAAATAAGGCACAAAAAGTTATTCAGTTCTATATTTTCTTGCTGGTCCTTTTCATTAAAGATCTGTCCTTTTTTCGCCTGATTACAGACGGAAGCCGATTTCTACGGTCAAAACAAACATTTCGACTTTGGCAAGAAGCCGCCAGAGAAAGAGGAGAAGAAGTGGAATGAGAGGCCCGACTTTGAAAAGGTCCGTTTTTAGCAGATGTTTATACGATTTCCTTAAGTTTAGACGTGGCATAATGGTAGTGTGCACGACTCTCGTGCAAAGGGTCTCAAGTTCAACCGCTCCTTCCCCTTGGACAGATCCAACACACACTAGCAGTGTAGACCTCGTCTACCCAGCCGGAGACCTACGGCGGGCAATCTACAACAACAACACTAGCAGTGACTCAGAAAGCAGCCACTGGTTCCTACCAGGATTGGTCTCTCCAACATCTCAGGGGTTACCTACCGTGAGGCCGAAACAAGCGCAAGGGATATTATTATTATATGACTTCCTTACAGTTATTATTTCATCAAGTAGGTATTATTTGACCAAAGATAAGCACGTTATTTAGCTCTCTTTTATAAAAAAGTCACAAATGTTTTTCTCTTTAATCATTAACAACAAAAACATGTTCTTGTACATATATTAATTAATGTTCAAAGTTATGGCTGATCAACTAAATCATTAGATTAACTCCCGGTCCGGCGGGTGAAAACGAATAAGAATAAATTTATAGCTGGTGAATTATTCGCTAATACTAATAATAAAAATAAAGAGGTGAAAGCATGAAAATCCTTTTCAGGGTGACTGGCGAGTAATCGAACAATGGAAAATAGTTCGTGAGCGAGAGAAGGCAGAGAAGGCGGCCAGAGGAGAGAAGACTGAGGCGTGGGAAGAGGACAAAGGATATCTTCCCAGCAGGATCACCAGAAATAACTAGATATGACAACCTGTTATTGAGGAGTTCTAAGCAGAATGAAGTATGCCTGAGTAACTTGAGATATCTCCCCTATTGGAATCAGGACAATAAAGTATTACTCAAGAGGGTGAAGTATAACTAATGAGTGAGATTCTCTCTATAGAGAAAGTATAGAGAAACTAATACAACTCTAAATTAAATCTCTCTCGAAACAGAGATATCGGTACTACCGTTTCATCGCTCTGTAAAATGTTATGTATGATATTACAGGTTTTACTCATCTTTTTGAATAATTTTTAGTACTTTCCTCTGAAAATCAATTGGAAAACTGTTTCGGGTAATATAGTTTATTTCGTCAAATTGTACATACATAGTAATTAAGAATGTCAGAAATATCCTCAATATACACGAAAAAGGACGAGATTGGAAAAGTTTGCTACATGTGATTTATGAATAGTAACAATTTGAAAGTATTCCTGCGCGCAAGTATGAAAGTGTGCTGGCATACAATCAATGTATGAATGTAATACTTTTGAAAGTATGCCTTGGTGGCTTCTCTTCCTTTTCTTGGCAATTATAAAATTATCAAACCCAGTTGACTTAGGTTGCTCTATATTCACTTATCATCTCGATTACTTTCTATGAGAGGAGCACACATACAAATCTTATTATAGTGTAAATCATGTTACCCAGCCATTCTGGAAGGAAAGTTTTTTTTGGGAGCACACATACAAATCCTTTTTTGGGAGCACACATACAAATCGTATTTTTGGGAGCACACATACAAATCCTTTTTTGGGAGCACACATATAAATCGTCTTTTTTGGGAGCACACATACAAATCCGTATCACGAAACTTTGTACCGCGTCACTTTGTATACGACACTTTGTACCCGACACTTTGTACCCCGTCACTTTGTACCGCGACACTTTGTACCGCGACACTTTGTACCGCGACTTGAGTGAGGCCGCGCGTTTTATTTTTACATTAAAACATCTTTTTACATTAAAAAACGCTTAGGCTTAGTAAAAGTTTACGATAACGAGGCCGTACGGCTTAGCTAACGAGGCCGTACGGCTTAGCTAACGAGGCCGTACGCGGTACAAAGTGACGGGGTACAAAGTGTCGGGTACAAAGTGTCGTATACAAAGTGACGCGGTACAAAGTGTCGGTAATTCCAAATCGTATTTTTTGGGAGCACACATACAAATCGTATTTTTTGGGAGCACACATACAAATCGTATTTTTTGGGAGCACACATACAAATCGTATTTTTTGGGAGCATACATACAAATCGTATTTTTTGGGAGCACACATACAAATCGTATTTTTTGGGAGCACACATACAAATCGTTTTTTTTTTGGGAGCACACATACAAATCGTATTTTTTGGGAGCACACATACAAATCGTATTTTTTTGGGAGCACACATACAAATCCTTTTTGGGAGCACACCACATACAAATCGTCTTTTTTGGGAGCACACATACAAATCGTTTTTTGGGAGCACACATACAAATCGTATTTTTTGGGAGCATACATACAAATCGTATTTTTGGGAGCACACATACAAATCGTATTTTTTGGGAGCACACATACAAATCCTTTTTTGGGAGCACACATATAAATCGTATTTTTTGGGAGCACACATACAAATCCTTTTTTGGGAGCACACATACAAATCGTATTTTTTGGGAGCACACATACAAATCGTTTTTTGGGAGCACACATACAAATCGTATTTTTTGGGAGCATACATACAAATCGTATTTTTTGGGAGCACTCATACAAATCGTTTTTTTTTTGGAGCACACATACAAATCGTATTTTTTGGGAGCACACGTACAAATCCTTTTTTGGGAGCACACATATAAATCGTCTTTTTTGGGAGCACACATACAAATCGTATTTTTTGGGAGCACACATACAAATCGTATTTTTTTGGGAGCACACATACAAATCCTTTTTGGGAGCACACCACATACAAATCGTCTTTTTTGGGAGCACACATACAAATCGTTTTTTGGGAGCACACATACAAATCGTATTTTTTGGGAGCATACATACAAATCGTATTTTTGGGAGCACACATACAAATCGTATTTTTTGGGAGCACACATACAAATCCTTTTTTGGGAGCACACATACAAATCGTATTTTTTGGGAGCACACATACAAATCGTTTTTTGGGAGCACACATACAAATCGTATTTTTTGGGAGCATACATACAAATCGTATTTTTTGGGAGCACTCATACAAATCGTTTTTTTTTTTTGGAGCACACATACAAATCGTATTTTTTGGGAGCACACGTACAAATCCTTTTTTGGGAGCACACATATAAATCGTCTTTTTTGGGAGCACACATACAAATCGTATTTTTTGGGAGCACACATACAAATCGTATTTTTTGGGAGCACACATACAAATCGTTTTTTTTTTTGGGAGCACACATACAAATCGTTTTTTTTTGGGAGCACACATACAAATCCTTTTTTGGGAGCACACCACATACAAATCGTCTTTTTTGGGAAAACACATACAAATCGTATTTTTTGGGAGCACACATACAAATCGTTTTTTTTTTGGGAGCACACATACAAATCGTATTTTTTGGGAGCACACATACAAATCGTATTTTTTGGGAGCACACATACAAATCGTATTTTTTGGGAGCACACATACAAATCGTATTTTTTGGGAGCACACATACAAATCGTTTTTTTTTTTTGGGAGCACACATACAAATCGTATTTTTGGGAGCACACATACAAATCGTTTTTTGGGAGCACACATACAAATCGTTTTTTGGGAGCACACCACATACAAATCGTATTTTTTGGGAGCACACATACAAATCGTATTTTTTGGGAGCACACATACAAAGAGGAGCACACATAAAAATCGTATCGTGTAAATCATGCTACTTAGCCATTCTGGAACGAAAAAAAATTTGATTGTGAAGCGCTCTCCTTGAAAAAGGCCTTTCGGGAACGCGCTTCGAAAAAAAAGACCCTTCGGGAAAATCACCAACAAAGAAAAATTTTGAATGAAAAACCAAAGAAACAGCATGCTTTCTTCTTGTAGACAGCATACTTTCAAAGTATATTCAGCATACTTTCAAAGTACCCCTAGAATACTTTCATTTTATTAATATTCATACTTTCAAATTACGGATAGTAATACTTGTATGCGATATGATTTGGAATACTTTTAAAGTATTCCGTTCCAATTTCATACTTTCGAAAGTATGACATCTTAATTTTTGTGTGTAGTTTTCTTTACTTCGGTCGATTACTTTTTTGAGTTTGAAAGTGTTCATAACAAAAAGGTTCGGTATGTTGCTGGCATACAATCCTGTATATTAGAGTGGTTATGGACGGGGCACTTTTTTGTATGTTTTTCTAGGAAGTCTTTTGATATAAACTTTTCTTCAAAAATCCTTCAAAATAAAAACATGTCTTGATTTTGAGTTTACAAAGCAACAAGCATTCCCGAACAATTTGCAATTGAACGAGTTGCATTCATCAGTGAAAAACCAGTCATACAAAAAAGCTTTGAAGTTTGAAGATTTCATCTTCAGAACTTCAGAGAAAAAAAAATCAGAAAAAATTGCCTACAGTCCGAAAAGAAGCACAATGGAGATGGCCAATTCAATGAAAGTTTCCCCTCGCTCGATCGGAAGAATCGTGCATGATCACCCAGGACTCACATCCTACCGTGAAAGAGAGTTTGCCATACTCACGGATCGAAATAATAAGGCAAGGGTCCACAAAGTACGAAAGCTCTTACCTCGGATAAATGGTGGCGAGTTGGATATGATCATCTTTAGTGACGACAGGATCTTCGCCGTTGAAAAAGAGCACAACAAAAACCAGCGCCTACTTGCTCGTAAGTCTCTGGAGGCAGACTAGAATGGGAGATTAGTGCACAGAGCCCCACACCCAGCTCGAGTCATGGTGTTGAGAGCTGTGTGCTCGACCGGCAAGTCACCTCAAATTGTATTTTTATTTATTGAATACATTTATCAAAATGTGACAACACTCGGAGTGTAGTAAACGCATAAATAATGGAGTAATGATAGTTTACAGATTGGTTACCTGTAATACAAGCAAATTGACGAGATCAACAGAGCTTAATATACTTTTTTCAGTATGCTAACATTGGAGGCGGTAACAACATTGTCAAGAAGTTTACAATAGAATCTTTTGCTGACCGGTATATCAATGAGACCATTCAGAATCTTATACGAGAATACTATGTCAGCTATAGTTCTACGAGACAACAATGTGGCTAGATTGAACATCTCAAGCCTTCTGTTATAAGATGGTCGTAGCACTGAAGAATTGAGTCGGGAGCAGCGTCCTTGTAAAGATATGCTAAACAATTTTTATCTTCCTAATCAAGTGAACTTTATATGGAGACCAAATAGGAGAAGAGAACTTTAAAATGGAATAATTCAAGTCTTGTAGCACCGAATATGTGGATGAGCGTTCCCAATGCACAGTGAACGTAACAAAGCATATATCATTCTTACTGCACGTCTCGTTATCTGTTCTATGTGATATCCATAAGAAATATCGCAATCAATGTAAACCCCTAAATTTCGGACCGGTGATAATTCTGTTTCAAAAGGGACACTTCGGCCATCACATACTGTGACGAAGTAGGTTAAACGTGGATTCTGCTTCCCCAGATGAAGGACACTGCATTTACTGCTCGCCTAATGTCAAAAAAATTACTAATGTCAAACTCAACGCTAGAAAATACTTGGAAAACATACTGGAGGGCGTAGTGGAGCCTTGAGCTTATGCACTTTTCCTTGGAACCCCTTACATTTAATTAATTAAATAATTAATCTTTATTATCACTGAAGGGTAACTTGTTGAGTTACCGCTAATACTGTGTATAAAATTGGTCAGGAAGAACGGGATAAAATCTTGACATTTGGGGATCCACTCTTTAATCCGTTTTCAAGATAATCCGGTAGGTCGACGACTGTGAGAAGGTTCAGTTCTTCTAGAATCTTTGCGAACTCTCGAAGCTCAGTGATGTGGTTCTGAGTATCTGCGATTCTGTTCCACAAACCGATAGCTCTTCTAAAATAGAAATTAGAGTGCTTATAATGATTTATCTGCACTAAAGTTAACCGGAATGTCCTATCTGAGGAACGAAGATTTGTTTCCGTTCTAAGAATCATTTGGTTTTTGCATATATGACAGTCTATTTTTCCAAATAGTAACCGAAAAACAATAAATAAATAGTAACCGAAAAACAATAAATAAATCTGCGTTTTACAAGCGAATCTAAATTGAATAGCTTGAGAAGTTGGGGATAATTTAGATTAGGGTTAGGCAGCGAGATAAGGCCCTCTTTGTAAAGATTCTTTGTGGAAACTCCAGTCTTCATGAACAATTTCTGCGAGAAGTTGGTGAAAAAATTGTGGTTCCGTATTCTAGAAGAGGCCTGATATATGTATGTGGTTTACACAGTTTTGCAACCGTTTAAATCTAGGCATCGAAAAACTTTAAAAAACTTGAGCGATTCGACTCAAACTTCGGGCACGTATGACTTCAATGTGCTGTTTAAAAGTGAGCTTACGATCTATACAAATGCCTAAGTCTTTTACTAACTCTACATCCTTAATTTTTGTATCATCTATGTAGTAGATATTTTGAGATTGCCCTAAATGAAGGCACCTTATTTTATTAACTGCAAGTGGTAAACTGAATTTATTTGATCAATTGCAATTTTCATTGATAGCTGACTGTGAAAGATCTGGATCGTGACTATAAATTTTCAAATCGTCCGCGAATAAGAAAAATTTCACTGGGTCAGTTATACAGCTTTCGATATCGTTAATAAAGCAAAGAAAGAGTGAGGGCCCTAAGACTGTACCTTGCGGTACACCGCTTAGTACAAGGAAATAATCCGAGAAAGTGTTATTTATACGAACAATCTATTCTCAAGAAAACAAGCGATCCATTTTATAAAACTTGAAGGAATTCCTATTTGGTGAAGCTTTGCAATTAGCTTAGAATGAGAAACCTTATCAAATGCTCTTGAGAAGTCGAAATAAATCACATCTAGTTCTTGATTCTTCTTCAGAGATATTTCCCACTCACTGATTGATTTTAAAAGCTGAATCTCACAACTTCTTCTAGAAATAAAACCCTATTGAAATTTAGAAAATATGCTTCTTTATTGTAGTCTTATATGGTTATCTACTATACTTTCAAAAACGCGGCAAATTGGAGAAGTAATGGTAACAGGCCGATAGTTACTACAATTAGACCTGTCCCCAGAACTTCTAAAAATTGGAATGACTTCTCCTAATTTCCATTGAGTTGGAATTAAGCAGCTTATAAATGATTCTTCAAATAGAATCGACAATGCTAAAGCGAGGGCACATTTTTTCAAAAGATATTGGTTGATGCCTTCGGAGAACTGTGTAAACTTATTATGTAATTTCTTAAGAACATTATAAATGATATGCGGAGAAAAGTCTAGAGAGTCTGTTGAAAAAGAAATAGGTTAGCTCACCGGGTTTTTATTAGTGTTCTCCTCAATTGTGTAGTTTTTTTGAGAACTCTTTGGCGAATTTATTTGCAGTTCTTTTCATTTTTTATTATTAGCAGGATGGAGACCCTTCAAATACTCCAAAAATGTGCAAACATGGTGCGTATCCATTCATAAGGAAGAAAGATTGGCCGACCTAATTCATAAGGAAGGAAGATTGGCCGACCTAATTCATAAGGAAGGAAGATTGGCCGACCTAATTCATAAGGAAGGAAGATTGGCCGACCTAATTCATAAGGAAGGAAGATTGGCCGACCTAATTCATAAGGAAGGAAGATTGGCAGACCTAAACGCCTTCGACTACGCCATTTGAGGATACATGCAGGCAAAAGTCTGTGTTAAAGTACACCGCAGTGTCGATGCTCTGAAATCGTCTTCCAAGAAAGCTTGGGACATAATTTTATCTGAGTACCTTTCAGCCGTGATATCCAAATATCCACAACTTCTGAAGACCGTAATTCCTGAAGGAAAAGCCTGCTCAATCTGCTTGGAATTATAAATACTTTTTAAAGTGTTAAATAAAACTTGTTGAACCGAAACGAAAAAGTTTTTTTTCGTCTGAAAATTCGGTTCATAACCAATTTGCCAGTTTTGGTCCGAATGAGTTTGGTTTATGAAGCAATTTTATGACTAAAGCATACACTCCTGTTTAAAACACAAACATTTGAGAATGTGTATATTCGCGATCTGCGAAGTTGTGTAAAAAAATTTTTTAATAGAACTTCGCGCGGTGAACTGCATAGATCTTCGGTGGTGTAGTGAAGATGGGCTCGATTACAAGCGCGTCACCTCTTAAAATACGGCATGGTTTGACTATGTCTATTGTTAGAGTGATAGTTTATCGAGAGCAGACTACATGCAAATATTCGTTCCACTGAAGCAGTATCCTTCTAAAAGGTAGACCAAATATTTATTAGATTTTTTGGAATTTATGAAGCATAGGCTCACAAAAATTAACAGAAAATTTGCTGATTTGATTCGAACTAAACTAAACCCGCGTACTTGCTTACTAGTCAAGCGATGCGCTAACAAGAATATACAAACTTGATTCTGAATACTGATAAATTATACTTGTTCAGGTCCACTGCTGCTTTTGCTGATTGAGAACTTCTCTCAAACATTTCAGCGCTTCATTCTCGTTTGCAGATTGAGATACAACTTATGGATTAATAAGAGCCCGGCACAAGATGACCACAACATGGGGGAGTTGAATGATGGGTCTGAATATCATTGGCATCAGATTATTTTTAAAGCTCTCAGCCTCTTTCTCTTCCTTTCTATAACACACTCTCACTTTATACTCAGCCTCTTTTTTCCTATTTTCTGTCTAGCTTTCTCTTTTTGGTTTTTCCTCCAAAGTTCCTTTTTATTCTTCTTGTCTCTTCTCATCAGTCTTCTAACCAGTCCTCTCACCTAAAATTTACACCATCACTTTTTCATTTTACTTTTAGTTCTCCTCGTCTTCAGTGGTACATCATGAATGTTCTACTTGTCCACTCATTATTTATTTTTTTACATAACGATATGTCTCTCGTTATCTCGGTCTCTACTGTCCACACCTTTTTCTTGAATATATTTTCGGTCTTTCTGTCTGACTGCTGCCTAACCCGGTCTCCCTCCCTCTTTCTCCCTCTCTTTCTTTTTTCTGCCTTTGTCTCTGTCTATCTATTTCTCTTGCTATATTTATCTATCTTTCTCGCTCTCTACCTCTCTTTATCATTCTCTTTCTCTCTCTCTCTTTCTTCTTCCCTCGATCTGGACTTCTTTCGATGTAGCTAAAGCAGACACATTCTGCATTACAACTTGTGTGTCAGTGGGAGAAGCAGCAGCCGATCCTCACTTCTTCTTCTCGACCAATTCTCGCGAAACTTCAAGACCCATTCCTCCATTTCTCTCTCTCTCTCTCTTTCTTTTCTCTCTCTCCTACTTTTTATACATTCTCTTAGACCTCTTCTGGATTCTTTCCTTAAATTCTGCTCATTGCCAGATTCTGTTCTAATTTCTTCGCTATTTCTATCCCTCTTGACTTCTTGAGACATGTTCTATTTCACTCTAACTGAGATCTGTCTCATATTTTTCCGAAGACACTTCATAAGCAACTTTCCATCATTTCCTCTTTATGCCATAATAAAGACCTCGTCCGTTGATGAGCATCTAAGATTTGCCTCCAATATTACTGGTCTTGCTTCTTTTTATAACTAATCTTTCTGTTCGCATGTTTCAATTACTGACCTATGTATCTGATGGAACTAAAAATGGCAGAGGAAGCGGGACAGAACAGAATTAGAAAGAACGGAATAATTTGAAAAAAAGAGAGAGAGATAGAGAGATAAAGATAAAGTGAAAGCGAGAAAAACACACAGAGAGAGGGGGAGAGAGAAGAAATGATCGAAAAACTTGATTAATCTCAAAATTGAACCCATACTCGCTTTGTGCTATTGAAAGCTTCTTCAGTGTTTTAGTCCCCATTATTTTTCAAACCTCTGCATAATCCCTGCCTTTTTTACTTACCGTATACCATGCTCTCTCTGCGGACACTCTCGTAGCCTCAGACGACAAAGTCCGCCCATGGAGGACGCAAAAGAATTTAAAATGCGGTAAACAAGAATAGCCTTCTTCTTCCACTCATCAACTACTCTTTACACACATATTATTCATGTTAATCCTCGCTGTACTATGCGAAAATCATTTTTTCCTAGATTCCGTCTTCAAGTTTTGATCCTTACTCGATTTCACAGTAAAGATGTTTTTGTCAGACCAAATTGAGCTCTTTAGTTTTCTCTTAATATCTAAGAATCCCATTCAATCAATACTATCGTTCCAGAAATTTGCTCTGAACCATAAAGGCCTCCAGAGCTCGATCAACACATAATCAGTTTTCGCACCATGCATAACTCAGGCATTTTGACTTCATGCGCTGATTCTGATTGGTTATTTATTTCAGATGCATCTGATTCTTTATGATTGGTTGGATGTTGTCTTATTATTCCACACTTTTCTGCTGTTTCTTTAGTGCTGTATCCGAGTGCGTTGTGATCGTTACATCTCAATCCTCTCTCACTCTTTATGAGCCTCGTTCACTTTGATGGCTCGTTTAAGTGCATTGAAGTCTGGGAATGATCGCATGTCTCTCGAATCAATATTTTGTTCGAGTTGGTTCATATCGTCAGGATCCATCGATTTCTTCATGCCATTTGAGTCTAATTGAGTCTCTAAAGGGCGTTTCATCTGCCTCTTTCAGCGTCCTGGGCCCCTTCCAACGACTTCAAACCGAGCTTTCGGCTATCAACTCCACTTCAGAGCCTGCATAGGCGAATCCCGCTTCAGGGATGAGGTCGCGAGATCCGCTATGGTGAGCAGTGCCCTTGCTTTTCTCAAAACGTTCTGATTCATATTCTGTTTCATAATAGGATCATTCATAACTTACCACGCATATGTACCTTAAATGATTACTTTTTTCAGAAGTGCAACTTTTTTTCACTGAACAAGTTTTCTGCGCAACTTTGAACCTTTCAGGCGGAATCTCATGGTTACCGTAATAGTGCTTGCAATCGCTCAAACTTCTGAATCGGCAAGTTTCCACCATTATATTTTCTCTTTATATTTTCTGATTGATCGCTTATACATTTTCTCAAGTTGATTCTAATACCAACTTTTTAACAAAGTGACTGTATAGAAAAATTAAAAACAGTGATACGCATAAAAAACGTTAAAAACCCTTTCAACTTCTAGTATCTTCCAAATCTTCTCGACATTGAGTTAAACTCTGAAACGAAAGCGAAGTTTTCGCACCTTTCCATACAATCCTCTAACTCAAAACACCCTTTCGCAATCTCAAAACCAGGCAGAACATCACACTTGATTTCGCATAGCAAAAATTCAGTCAGATGTTTATCAAACTGGTTCTTTAGGTTTTTGAGTAACAATTTTAAAGTTTTTTTTATTTCTTTGAAGTACGTTTTAGCCTATGTATTTTGCTAATCAGGTAGTATTTGCTTACCGCTGTATATGTACACCCAACCCTGTCTTGGCTGCTGTACCATGCGAGATCGGTGCTTCCGTTTCTGCTATTTCTGGAATAGGGTCTGTTTCTATGAATAATTGATACTACTCAGATACTCTCGATTGTCGCAGAGTTGCATTGACCTTTTAATCGGAAGAGTTGAAACGTCTTCGTTTCTTTCTTTCCCTCTTCCCATCTATCTTCACTTAGATTTATAGTATTTGCTGAAGGGAAGGGTTGCTCCTCCAACTTTTTCCTTACCTTCAAAAGATTTTGTGCCTTCTGGCATTCTGGCGTTTTTCTCTTTATCTCTCACTGCTAATTTCTTAATCGCAACAATCTCTACTCGCTCATTTGCTTCTCTATCTGCTCGACTACCTGGCATAACTTCTCTCTCTCTCTCCCTCTCTCTCTCTCTCTCCCCCTCTCTCTCTCTCTCCTCTCTCTCTCTCCTCTCTCTCTCTCTCTCTCTCTCTCTCTCTCTCTCTCTCTCTCTCTCTCTCTCTCTCTCTCTCTCTCTCTCTCTCTCTCTCTCTCTCTCTCTCTCTCTCTCTCTCTCTCTCAGAATGTCTCGTTCCACAGCAGCTAGATGACTGAAGCCTACCAACTGTTAGGTCTGCTCTTTTTCGTTAGCATTCATTAACTCTCTCCTTCTCTCTCTCTCAGTTTGTGTACAACATTCTCATTTTCTTCTGGTGAGTACAGTCTTTTCGTTTCTCTCTATCAAAATTTTTCTGGCATCTCTTTGTTGTTTCCTTGTTTTCTTCTTAATATTATCCATTCGCCTCGTTCTTCATCTCCCTCTCTTTCTTTCTGTGTCCCTTTTTTAGTCTCTCTCTCTCTCTCTCACTATCTTTCTCTTTCTCTCTGCCTCTGTCTCTATCTCTTTTCTCTCTTTTTCTTAATGTCCCTCTCTTTCTCCGTTTTTTTCTGTATTGTTCTCCCACTCTCTAGTCTCTCACATTATGAGTCAGGAATTGTTTCAAGCCACTACATTCATTGAAGTTGAGGGGAAAAGGGACATACCGAGAGCAATCGTTCAAACTGCTGCAAATCGATAATATTCAATCAGAAGTTGCAGAAAAGAAAACCATTTTAATACAAAAAAATGATTGAACTATTGCACGGAAAAAGCTAGTCCACCGGTTGGGATCGAACCCAGTAAGAGAAAAAGAGAACTAAGAGAACAAGGCATGAGCCTTTCACATAACACTATCCCATTGAATAACAATATTTCTCCGTGATGTTATGGTAACACGCGCTCCCGGTTTGAGTCGAGATGGCTGGGTTTGATCCGCCCGGTGGACTAGCTTTTTTCTGTGCCATAGTCAAATAATTTGTCATCTTAACCAGGCGTCACTGTCTTTAAACTAAGTGACATATGTAGAATTTGAAGACAAAAAACCTTTTTATTATCAGCTACAAAATCTCAATTATGAAGAACGATTTAGGCTTGAAATACGTGACTGAATTCTAATAATAAGTTTTTAGCGATTCCCCTTCAAAGAAAGAAGCATGAGAGTAAGTGAAAGAAAAAGATAGAGAGATAAATAAAGAGAACTTGAAGAAGCTTCTCAGCTTTTGATAAATTCTCAATTCTAACTCGATTTTTTTATGAGTCCAGAAAAGGAGGAAAAGTTCGTGTTTCGAGGAAAAAAAGCTTAGTCAAAACGATTAGTAGAAAGTTAGCCAATAATATCAGGTTCACTATAATAGAAAACCTTTGCCAGCATCAACACCTCCTCGAAAGGTGAACTAAATTGAAGTGGAATGCAAAGAAAGTACCGCAAGACTGTTTCCTTGAGAAAAAATTAAGCAACATCTTCTGTTGTTCTGTTGTGTAAAAATTGAACAAAAAACTATTGTAGCGTGATACAAAGCCCGTGAACTGGTTTTTAAATCATACACATGTTTAATTACCTGCGGCCTGTCGTCACTAAGTACCCCGAACGTCTCTGTGAGGTCATTTGTCAACGATGAGGCTGAGTCGAATGATTTTTTCACATGTCAATTAAAACAATGTTAGTACATTACTATTCCATAAGATTTTCTCAATTGCTCTTCTCATTCTCAAATAAATGACTGAAGAACTTCTTCTCTTGGCACTGTATAACTTCTTCTTCTTCCTCGCGCTTGTTCCCGCCTCGAGGCAGGGTACGCGCTCCTCTGAGATGCAGGACAGACCTATCCTGGGAGAACCAGTGGCTGCCTGCTAGATCACTGCTAGTGTGATTAGCAGCAGTGGGGAGAGTCAGATTCGTGCATGAGCACTACCAACATTTCTTAACCCCCTTGGTTTGGGTGGATCTGTTCGGAGTGGGAGTCGAACTCGGGACTCTTCGCACAATGGTCTATCACACTACCACTATGCCACGCCCGGACTGGCACTGTATAACTATGGAAAGTTTTTCAACTAAGGTATTAAAGCCATGATATTGGACACAAAATAATAATACTTTTGAGAGAAAAATAGGAACCTGAAGAGCAAGGGAGAGAGATAGGGGGGAAAGAATTGTAGAGCAAGGGAGAGAGATAGGGGGGAAAGAATTGTAGAGCAAGGGAGAGAGATAGGGGGGAAAGAATTGTATGATTTGGAGAAAGTTGGATATCAGAAAGTTTCGGAGGAAAAAAAAGAGAAGAGGAAAATAGTGAGTAAAAAAAGAGAGAAGAAGGCTGAATATCTGACAAGAGGAGCTCAGTACTCAAAGAAGAAGATATGATAGCTGAGTCAATGACATATTTCATAAGCGGACGAGGAAGAAAAAGTTTGGCTTGGAAGTGCTGGGGAATCTTTCTTGCTTTTCATCTATTTCATCTTTTGATCTCTCGTAACCAACTTACTCTACTCTTTTCATCTGACTCTTTTTGTCTCTCTCTCTCTCTCTCTCTCTCTCTCTTTTCTCTTCTCTCTTCCTTTATTTCTTTTTCATACTCATTTTCTTTGATTCCTCTGCAGCCTACCCCCTCTTCTTCTTCGTACTCTTTATTTTTATCAGAACCACTTTTTCTAGTCGGCGTAAAAGCTATTTTTCACCAAAAGTTCTATCGTGCACTTTTAAAACTATGAAATAGTTTCCCTGAAGTTTTAAAGACTGAATTTCGGTTCTCGAAACAAAATTAACTAAACTACTTGTGTGACTCGAGAGGAAAGGCAATGAGTTTTCATAAGTTCTAGAATATATGTAGTGATAGACAAAGAACTTAAAAAAAGTTTTCTATTTTTCACCCTTAAACGGTCAGACAATTCAAATTTTCCGTTTCTTAACATTACTGAACTTGAAAGTTTTAAAAATTCTAAGCAGCCGGAAAAATCGTAGTTTTTAGCGAGAAAAACAAGATATCTACTACATGTTTCACACACTGCGTACTGGAATCAGGCTCGCTCGGAAAAAAAGTTGGAAAAAACGAAAAAAATGTTTTTTTTTAAAACAAGAAAAAACCTTTTACCCATCATTTCAGACTCAATTCATGGTGTTTTTGGAACTATGAAGATGAACGGCCATACAAGAACCTTTTTTAAAAAAACTGTCTCAGTTGGTTTCCTATTTCATATTGTCCAATGAACGGAGACGAAATGACTATAAAAGTCGAGATAATGCGGAATTTTCTAAGCAGAATGATAAAAAACTGTTTTTTTTAAAAACCATGTGCGATAAATTTTGATTTTTTATCAGTTTTTTATTTATTTTGAAAGTTTTGATTTTGTTCGATAAACTTTGTTCGATTTTTTAGACTTAGTTTTTTCCGAAAAAGTCGAAAAACTGTTTTGTGAAAATGTCGAAAAAACCGAGAAAAAAAGGAAAATCGAAAAATGTGCAACTCTGATCGGCATAGAGTAGCAAAGTATCTTTAGTTGTGTTATGGTATCGGTCTCGACCGGGTAAGATGGAAGACGGCTGGGTTCCATCCTTATCTCTTCCATCCTTGTATAAACTGTTTCCCGCCCTTCAAACTCCCATGGACTTATCCATCGTTCACATCTCTAAAAATTACTTAGCTTGTTTTAATTTGAATTGTTGGAGGACCAGACGTAATTTTAATTTCCTTCTATGATAATTACCAAATGATTAGTGAGGAAATCCAGTAATCAAGATTCATCAATACTTGATATGAGTTTCATAAGAGAATGAAAATAGCTCATGCATGAGTCATTCTGCTCTCGGAATGTATCAGCTTCGACTTTTAGAACACTCGAACTCTAATTTCTTCCTTAAATTTGTCTTCTTCCCCAATAACCAGTCTTAACTTTTTTCTTAAACCCTTCTCTTCTCTCTTGTCCATCTACAAATTTTTGACACATTTTATTTTTCTCTCTTCCTCTCTCTCTATCTTTCTTTCTCTCTATGTTTTCCTCTTTCTCTCTAACAAAAATGTTTCTTTTCTGCCTCACTCTATCCCTCTCTATCTGTCTATCTCTCTGACTCTCCTTTGTCTTCCTCTATGTTTCTGATAGCTCTCTGTTTTCTGCTCTGTTCACTCTCATTATAGCAACCTAATCTTGCTGCTCCTCATAGCTATCTGATCTTGGTCACTTTTTTGGTCCAATCATATGAAAGTTTCCTTCTCTGTAGCCTTTTTCCCTCATTTCAACTAAGACGACTTCGTCAAATGCACCCAGCAATTGTTGCCAACTAATGTCAACTGACGTAGCATCGTCATCTCTAGTTCCCCTTTTCTATTGTGTAAGCTTCTTGCAGGAATGTAGCTTCCCTGCGCTTTTCTTTGCGTTCTTCTTAATCTTTCACTCTTTCTTACTCCTTTTCTCAATTCGCCCTCTTGGTTTGCTGTTACTTTTTTCTACCAAAAAACGCCTCTTACACTATGAAACTCCAAAAGGATATTTTTCTACTTTTTGGCACTCATTCTAAGCTGCTTGTTCTCACAACTGCTGCTCTCAACCGAAAAAAAGAATAAAAAAATTGTGATTTGACTTTGAAGAGCCTACAAAAATGTGGAAAGAACTGAGGAACAGGGAGAGAAACGCAAAAAAGGTGGTACTAGTAGTCAACATATGCACAACCTCGTGCATGCTTCTTATGAGGAAGATATTACTTATCATTTGATGAGGTTAAGAAAAAGAGGTCGTTCAATGTGTTCAGAGCACTCCAGAAATGTGAAGATTCGTTACTTAGGCCATAAAACAATGTTTCTCTATTTAGGTTCTGGAAGAATCTTATTCTAACTGAATTTCTTATTTCATCTCGAATAATCAAGAAATGTATTTTATTATGACCTGAGTTTTGAAGGAAATACTGTTTTTGGCAGACCTTAAGTATACTAGAGACTGATTTTGGCAGACCTTAAGTATACTAGAGACTGATTTTGGCAGACCTTAAGTATACTAGAGACTGATTTTGGCAGACCTTAAGTATACTAGAGACTGATTTTGGCAGACCTTAAGTATACTAGAGACTGATTTTGGCAGACCTTAAGTATACTAGAGACTGATTTTGGCAGACCTTAAGTATACTAGAGACTGTTTTTGGCAGACCTTATGTAAGTATACTAGAGACTGATTTTGGCCGACCTTAAGTATACTAGAGACTGATTTTGGCAGACCTTAAGTATACTAGAGACTGTTTTTGGCAGACCTTATGTAAGTATACTAGAGACTGATTTTGGCAGACCTTAAGTATACTAGAGACTGATTTTGGCAGACCTTAAGTATACTAGAGACTGATTTTGGCAGACCTTAAGTATACTAGAGACTGATTTTGGCAGACCTTAAGTATACTAGAGACTGATTTTGGCAGACCTTAAGTATACTAGAGACTGATTTTGGCAGACCTTAAGTATACTAGAGACTGATTTTGGCAGACCTTAAGTATACTAGAGACTGATTTTGGCAGACCTTAAGTATACTAGAGACTGATTTTGGCAGACCTTAAGTATACTAGAGACTGATTTTGGCAGACCTTAAGTATACTAGAGACTGATTTTGGCAGACCTTAAGTATACTAGAGACTGATTTTGGCAGACCTTAAGTATACTAGAGACTGATTTTGGCAGACCTTAAGTATACTAGAGACTGATTTTGGCAGACCTTAAGTATACTAGAGACTGATTTTGGCAGACCTTAAGTATACTAGAGACTGATTTTGGCAGACCTTAAGTATACTAGAGACTGATTTTGGCAGACCTTAAGTATACTAGAGACTGATTTTGGCAGACCTTAAGTATACTAGAGACTGATTTTGGCAGACCTTAAGTATACTAGAGACTGATTTTGGCAGACCTTAAGTATACTAGAGACTGATTTTGGCAGACCTTAAGTATACTAGAGACTGATTTTGGCAGACCTTAAGTATACTAGAGACTGATTTTGGCAGACCTTAAGTATACTAGAGACTGATTTTGGCAGACCTTAAGTATACTAGAGACTGATTTTGGCAGACCTTAAGTATACTAGAGACTGATTTTGGCAGACCTTAAGTATACTAGAGACTGATTTTTTGAGTTTTTTTATACACTTTTCCATATAACTTTTTATTCATAGACTACTGACTAAAGTGTGAAGTTTTTGAAGAAATACTGTTTTTGTCGACATAAATCGAGAGAAGCAGAGAAGCAGAGAAAGAGAAAGAGAAAGAGAAAGAGAAAGATAATAAGCTGAACAGCGAGAGAAATAAAGATGGAGAAGAAAAGCGTTAGAGATAGTGATAGAAGACATTTGTTCCGTCAATAAACCGCGAGTTTATGCAAGTACTAGTTGCAGTGAAGAGAATTGCAAAAAAACTCACAGAAGAAGTGACTAAATGGAAGTGTTAGATTAATACGACTCGAGACGCAATCAGTTTTTCAGCAGTCAACATGTCGAGATTGCACTTCCCGAGGCTGCTTCTGCGTTGGAGAAAAAGGATCCATGGTTCGGATTACCCCATTTTCAGAATTGAATCGCCTTTTTGTTGCTTTTATAAAACTCAGAAAACCTGATCTTTGTTATATTTATTACGAGTTTCATAACAAGCTGTTATAATTATTACTATTGTGAAGAATTTATATAGAACATCAAAACTATTCTGAAATTCAGTTGAAGTACAAACATTTTAGAGATAGGAGTATCGCAATTTAATATGTGAGCCAGAATTGATTATACATATAAGAGTTAGTAACTGTTATAAAAAAGATTACGGGGGGGGGGAGACAAAGTGAATGAAGTTATGAAGGGTTACACAAAAACATTAGGGGTTTCTATTACGGCGACACAGAAGTGAAGACTAGTCTCTATAGAATTCAGGGCACTTTGCAGAAGGGTGAAAAAGTGGGATAAAGTGTAATCGGAGAAGATTGAAATAGGATGAGTTTCCTCATCGGCCGTTCTATCTTCAATCAATGGCACAAAAACACATTTTCAACATACTTGTATCAAATGGATATGAAGGAAAGCAAAACCCAGCATTTTGTTTTCCAGGGAATCCCGGGACCTCAGGGACCCCCTGGACTACAAGGCATCCGCGGCTTCCCAGGACCCGAAGGTCTTACTGGACCCAAAGGCCAAAAAGGAGCTCAAGGACCGCCTGGTATGATGGGCCCAAAGGGTGACCTAGTCAGTCAAATTTACTATATCTAGACCATTTCATTTCTTTTTTTAGTCTATGTTTTTACTATTTAATTCTTAGCGACAGAAGGAAATTTACTGGTCGCAAATTGATTCCAATCCTATTTCTTTACTCGTAAAGTACATACATTTGGTGAATTTTGAGTAAAATGGTACATTTCAAAATAATTGAACGATTCAAAGCATTATCTGAACGAAAAATTCAAGAATTCACATACAAAAAAGATGAGTTTGGGAAAGTATGCTAAAAAGGCATACATGTGATTTATTAATAGTAGCACTTTGAAAGTATTCCGCGTAAGTATGAAAGTATGCTAGAGAGGCATACAATCAATGTATGAATACTTTTGAAAGCATGCCTTGGTAGCTCTCTTCCTTTTCTTTGCACTTATATAATCATCAAACCCGGTTGACTTAGGTTGATATATATACTACTATACGGGAGAAAAAATGGCCCTTTCGGAAAGCCTTTCGGGAAAAAAAGACCTTCGGGAAAGTCACAAACAAAGAAAAAATTTTGAATGAAAAACCCAAGAAACAGCATGCATACTTTCTTTTTGTAGACAGCACACTTTCAAAGTATATTTAACATACTTTCACTGGGTAGACAGCTTACTTTTAAAGTATCCCTATCATACTGTCATTTCATTACTATTCATACTTTCAAAGTATAAGTGAATAGTAATAACACTTGTGTGCGGAACGATTTAGAATACTTTCAAAGTATATAGTTCCATTCTCATACTTTCGAAAGTGTGACTAATAATACGCTTTTTTGTGTGCATTTATTTAAATCATCTAAACAGAAATTAAGAGATGAGTAAGAGGTTATCAATAATAATAAAGAATTTGTTATCAAACTAGTGTATATTAAAAAAAGATGGTTGAGTCACCTATTCAAGAAAGTGTAAATAGTAAAAAAATTAAACTTAAAAATTTAAAAAAAAAAAAATTTTGGTGAACGATTAAATGTCAGATGAAAAGTTGATTCAAAATGTTTTTAAAGATAAAAGATTGCCTGCGAAGTATCAAGAGAAAATCGCTCCGATGCAGATTATGAAATTCATAAATGACTCTTCTAGGCAAGAAATGCTTATACGACTCGGTGCGGAATTAAGAAAAGCGTAACTTGAAGAATTGAATTATCGAGCGCTAGGTGAATGAAATCTAGATCTGGGGTTTCTTGAGAGTATTCTTTTATAATAAGTTGTTTCCAGATGGGAAATATCATTCATAACGAGAAAGCGTTAGTTAATATCCATTTTTCAGGGTCCTCCAGGAGTTCCGGGTTTCAATGGAAATGATGGTAAGAACGGTAACCAAGGCGAACCAGGACCTCCCGGACGACCGGGTTGGGACGGATGCAATGGAACTGATGGCTCACCCGGTTAGTCTCTCTCACTCATGACTCTGGAATTTCTCAACGACAAAGTTGTCATTCTCATGACTCGGGCACTAATAACTTTTGATGAATTTCAGGTTAATAGGAATATGATCTGACTAACATCGTTCAAATTAATTCAATTCACTAGAGCCGCTTATTAGACATTCAAAAAGCAGTTAACTGAAGGTGGAAGCATCAAGTCAAACTCATCTGGGAGTTGAAAGTTCAAAAAAAGGAGAAGTAAGCAACTATCTCAAACAGACGGGGAACACCGAATAATATTTAAATACTTAAAAGGATGAAGAGAACGGTTTATCAAGTGTTTCTTTCTGTTAGAGGGTGTAGATATGCATACATGATGAAGCACACAGAATGGTGAAAGAAATCACACAAAAACATAATCTAACAAAAAACATAATCTCACGAATAAAGTTTAGTTACTCAAATTACACTTGAATTCCGCTTTTTTATACAACTCATTGTTTTAATTCTTTTAGATCGTAATATAGTAAATGAAAAGTTATGCATGTATTCTTTTTAAGGTATTTCCGGTCAACCAGGTCCACCTGGTATGCCAGGTTTTCCTGGTCCGCCCGGTTTCAACGGAGAAAAAGGAGAGCCTGCGATTGGATATGCCGGTGCTCCAGGAGAAAAGGTGGAATCTGGTTCATGCCCACATTTGCAGAGAATCTTGATTGCATAAGAGTCTGCTCGGTTGTAAAATTAAGGTAACTGTAACAATGTATGGTAATTTTGACGAGAGCTCGAAAACTCCTATAAATTTTCGAGAAAAAAATCAACTTTTGATTTCCTTTCTCTCTAGAACCTTTTTTCACTTTCATAGGTAATAAATTTAACCAGCAGGTCTCACATAAGATTTTTTTAAATCACAAAATGTATTAAGGGTGACCCTGGAGTTGGTGGAATGCCAGGACTACCAGGACCTCCTGGCAGAGATGGATTCCCAGGAGATAAGGGAGACAGAGGAGATGTTGGATCAGCTGTCAGTAGAATACCATAAGGAAGTTTATGTATAGATGTATTTTTGTCAACCTCTGGCAGTCGGAACAGTTTTGAATGTGATGATATTTTTTTCCGAAATATATCGTGGACTACTTGTACAGACGATGAAAAATTAGTTATACACATAATAAAAGAAGAAAAGTAAACTGTATAATGTTGAAGTAAATTGTTCTTAATATGAAAACTTCATTCCTAATTTCCACAAGTGCAAGTGCACTGCGTTCAAACATGTGTTTATGTATAAAGATATACAATTTTTTTAAACAACAAAGAAAAATAAAACGGTTGGTGAGGCTTGCATAAGCGGAATACCAGCTGAAGTGCGGGTTATATGGACATGTTTATCCGATCAGAAATCGGCGGACCTATAACTAACGAGTAAATGAATAGTTTACACAAGGTGTACGAAAACAAGAATATATTACGAATCGGAGACTTTAGTTTCAAATGAGTGATGTTTGGTTTGCGTTCAGGGCCCGCGCGGTCCACCAGGAGAGATTGGAATGGCGGGAAATCCGGGTATCGGAAGTGTGGGTGCGAAAGGAGACCCCGTGAGTCATTTTCATTTTGAACTTTTAAGTTGTACTTTAGGTACAAAACTCATGAAACGTGATTAATGGTACTGATTGTCATGCATTTATACGTTTTCAGTGACCTTATTTCTTCTAAACACAATTGCAAACTCGGATGGTTCCGGTTTTTCTTTCGAAGTAACTCATCATAAACTTCTACATTTCATCTTGCCCTTTTTTATCTAGGCATCATGCAAGCGCTACACGGAGCTCAGACGTCACGTCCTCTCTCTTCAAATGCTTTTAACCTATGTTATATCCTTTTAGGGTGAGATGGGATTGGCAGGTCCTCCTGGTCCTCCAGGACCTCGTGAGTTCACAGGCTCCGGTTCTATCGTGGGCCCTCGAGGCGTTCCAGGCGATAAGGGCGAAAAAGTCAGTCCTCAGACGGCTACCGTACTCATGGTTTCGTATCTTTCAGGGAGACCCGGGCCGGCCCGGGCCACCCGGTCCAGCCTGTGCTAGTGAGACCAGGCAGCCGCCCGGTGCGGTGGCCGGGCCACGCGGTGAAACTGGTCCCAAGGGAGAGAAGGTTTGATTAGTCTCACTGCGCTGTCCAAGCTTGCTAGTATAAGCTTGCTAGGGCAGCTGGTGCTAGTGCGTGCCAAGTGTGTGCTTAGCAGGTAGAGAAATGTAGTGTGGCTGAGTTTTTCCTTATCCAACCGCTGCTTCCTCCCCCCCCTGCTTCGCATGTTTCTAGTCCGGAGAGCTCGGTAGTTCGAGTTCCCTCGCATAGGCCTTGCCAAGAAAAAAAAAGACCTCTTCATACTGATAAATCGACAATGAATTGTTTCAGAACAATTCAATGTTGATTGAAGGCTTTGAATCTAATACATGTGGTTCCAAAATTTTCTACCTTACGTGAGACTAAATTTTCTCAGGGAGAGCCCGGTGAAGCTGGTAATCAGGGCTACCCCGGCACACCAGGCTTCCCCGGCGTGCCCGGTCTCCCTGGTATGAAGGGCGAGAAAGGACTCTCAGGTCCAGCTGGACCACGCGGGAAAGATGGAAGACCCGGTCTGCCGGGACCTATTGGACTGAAAGGAGATCGAGGACTTGATGGCATTCCAGGACTACCAGGTAGTTCACTTCTAGAAGGATATTTTCGCCATAGCTTTCTTTTTTTCATGCGATGTCCTCAAAAATTTCACGTTTTTCTGCAGGAATGAATGGACAGAAGGGAGAAGCTGGTTACCCGGGTCGAGATGGAATAAAAGGAAATTCTGGCCCTCCTGGTCCCCCGGGAGGAGGTAAGTTCTCTGATGGTCCTCCTGGACCCCCCGGACTTCAAGGTCGTCCTGGGCAGCCAGGTCCGCCAGGAAACGATGGATATCCTGGACAAGCAGGACCGCAGGGACCACCCGGCCCTCAGGGAGGTCCTGGTATGCCAGGACTCCCAGGAAACGAAGGACTTCCTGGACCCAAGGGAGAGCCTGTTAGTTTTCTTTGGCTAAACTTCTTGCAGACGACTCTAGTTCTCTATAAAATGTGTCTCACCATAACCTTGCATCATATTATAAAACTTCGATAAAAGAAACAAATTAATAAAAACTGACAAGTCGGGAAATCTTGACAGTGTTTTCAATCTGTCAAAGCCACATACATAAATGTACATCATTATTAAGAGGGATTAAAATCTATAATAGCAAAAACTATTAACAACTTTCGTTATCGCAGCATTCAAATTTTATATCCGTTTTTTTATCGCGAATCATTCAAGAAACTCCTATTTTAAAAAATCATTCCTGCTTTAATTTGGAAAAATCTTACGAAATATTAAGTTCACTTTTATAATCTCCGTTACGTTCTTTTTACAGGGAGATCCAGGAATCCCCGGACTTCCTGGTCTGCAAGGACCACCTGGACTCGGTGGGCTCCCTGGACCCAAAGGAGACCCAGGACCACGGGGAACACCTGGACAGAGTATCCCTGGCCAGCCTGGATTGGACGGACGACCGGGTCTTGACGGAGTTCCGGGCAGAAAAGGAGAGCAAGGACCATCTGGTCTAAGAGGTATGATACAGCTAGCCCCTTCATTTAATATTTTATTCATCCAAAGTAATGCTCATCCAAAGTGCCTTTTGTCGTTAGAGAGACATGGTAAAAATCAAAGTTCTACCGGTTTCTACTATAAAGCTGTAAACAGGAGCACCCGGAGATTCTCTCAATGGAATGCCTGGACCTCCTGGCTTCCGAGGCCCTGCTGGACCCAAGGGATACGACGGCCGTGACGGAGTGCCCGGTCTACCCGGTATCCCTGGTCAGAAGGGAGATCGCGGTGGAACCTGCTCCATCTGCTCTCCAGGAACGAAGGGAGAAAAGGTGAACTTATCATTACTAATTGTTTTATTTTTCTAGGACTTCAAAAAAGAAGATGTCATTTAACCGAACTTCACGATACGCTGGACTCAAGCATCGAAAAGGCTAAAATAATTTTCTTAAAACTGTTAATTTTTAGGGTAACGCTGGATATCCGGGTCTCCCTGGACCACAAGGCGAGCGTGGATACCCAGGATCTCCCGGAGTACCCGGAGACGCTGGAGACGACGGAGTTCCTGGATCACCTGGTTTTTGAATATTCAATTCTTTATTCCTTTGCACACAAGAAAGACATGCAATGGAGATCTGCCGCAAGTTGCGATCTCAGTTGAAATTATATGTCGTCGGTTAACAGCATATTCGCTATCCATTCACATCAAAATAACGATGTTCACAGTGAATATTGAAAAACTACCAGAGGAAAAAACTAAATTAAAAATTAGTGTTTCCATTTATTTATCTATTATATCGATAATGATCCACCCGATCAGGCCGACCCGGTTCACCCGGACCACCCGGACTCGATGGCTTGCCTGGACTACCCGGTCAAAAGGGTGAGCCAACCAGAATGACTCTTCGACCCGGCCCGCCCGGCTATCCTGGCATGAAAGGTGAAGCTGGATTCCCTGGCCTACCTGGTCAAGAGGGATTACCCGGAGCTCCCGGGCTCTCTGGATCCCCTGGATCTCCTGGCTTCCCCGGTGCTAAGGTTACTGCTTTTTAGCTTTTTTGTTCGAAAGTCTTGAAATACCGACTTTTCAAAAAGGATGTTTCTTTCAGTTTCACATATTCTAACGATCCGTTCTCTCAATACACTTTGGTTCTCAGTATTATGTACAATTTACTCCATTACAGGGAGAACCTGGCCTACCCGGACTCCCTGGGAAACCTGGAAAAGACGGTCTACCAGGCTTGCCGGGCTTGAAGGGAGAAGCTGGTTTCGGATTACCTGGAGCACCTGGAATGAGTGGGCTCAAAGGAGAGGCTGGTTTTCCGGGTCTGCCCGGACCTCCCGGTCAGAGCGGACCTCCTGGTCAACCCGCCCCTCCGAGTATCGTCGAGCCTGCTCCGCAAGGCCCACCCGGCTTACCCGGCCTGCCTGGACTGAAAGGAGACTCTGGTGTTCCCGGCAGACCCGGTGAACTGGGCCAGCCTGGCTATCCTGGACTCAACGGCGAAAAGGGAAACTCCGGTCTTCCTGGACCTCCTGGTAAATCTTTTACGACTTCTGTAAGAAGCTTTCACTAGTTTTGAAGAATTTTTAATCCTGCAAGTTGATGGATATCTGTATGTGAAGTTTCTTTAAAAACTGATGCTAAAAACATGGGGGGAAATTCCGTTCATGAGAAGACTTGCTTAATGATGCAAAAAAAATCGTTCATTAAACTATAACCAGTAGATTGAACGTTTGTTCAAGGTCTACCTGGCCTGCCAGGAATTCCGGGTGAGAAGGGCTTTGATGGCGTCCCCGGGCTGCCTGGGCTGCCTGGACCAAAGGGAGAATCGGGCGTTCCAGGCTATCCTGGTACTCCTGGTCAGAAAGGAGAACAAGGGCCATCACAAACCGGACCGCAGGTTTTTTTCGCCCTTAAGTACTTGTGAGACCAGTTTGCCATTATTAATTGAAGAGAAATCAAAATTATCTAATACAATTACTCCAATAGCTTCGCATGTGGGACCTTTTCAGGGTCCTCCCGGTTTCCCTGGTCTGAAAGGAGATTCAGGAATTTCTGGATCACCAGGATACCCAGGGCAAGATGGGTTGCCCGGAGCCCCCGGCATCCCCGGTCTCAAAGGTGATGATGGGTTCCCCGGCACACCTGGCTCTCCTGGGTATCCAGGAGCCAAAGGAGAACCTGGACTTCCAGGGCTCAACGGTAAGAAGTATATATATATATATGTATATATATATATATATATATATATAAGTGAACTAACATCTGAAAAAATTGAAAGTCAAGTCCGGCTTCAAAAACTTTTTATTTAATTCGATGAATAGGTATACTGATTCAGGAAGCTTTTTCACTGCAGAATCAAAAAGTTCAAAAGAATTAGAAGCTTGAAATTCTAAGCTCACCATCAAACTTTATTTAGCATGCAATGAAACTTTACACACTCTTTTAATTTGACCGTGTCTTTGTCTCTTCAGGACCCGAAGGACCACAGGGAGCTCCTGGCTTCGAGGGATCTCCAGGCCTTCCCGGTTTTAAAGGTGACAGTGGACTACCAGGATTACCAGGCATTCCAGGATTGAAAGGAGACGCAGGCTTCCCGGGAGCTCCCGGTGCCCCTGGTCTGTCTGGCCCACCTGGCTATCCGGGTGCAAAAGGCCTGGCCGGTCTTCCTGGCGTTCCTGGTTTGAAAGGTAATTTTTTTTCTAATTCTGACTTTTAAGTTCCTTTTTTGATAAACTTTAAATTCACCAAATAAGACATGACAGCAATCCCTCACTACATGCACTATGAGCTACCAAACAGGAAAATTTATCGTTTCAATTCGAAACAACCTCTTGTTGATGAAGAGTTTATGCTGAGTTAAACGCATTGGATGAGATATCCACTCGCTGACGATGCTTTTATAAAGCGAAACGTTCGACTTCGTATTATCTTCTTCAACGCATCAAAAGGGCACAACATAGAACAAAAGTGAACCTCTTGTTGAATATAAGCGAGTATGAGTGATCCGTGAAAGGTTAAACTGATGGCAAAATACATTAATAAGGTTTTTGAGTTAAAAGATAATAAAATTTGACTGTCCTCAGACAGAAGAAAGTTTCAAAGAGGCTCATTTCATTTTCTTTGTATATTTTTCAATCGAGTTCTCAGATTTTTCTTACATCTAAAAAGCTGTTTTTGTTCCAGGTGAGTCTGGGATCCCTGGTGCTCCCGGAATCCCGGGACTAAAAGGCAACGCTGGTATTCCCGGTTCTCCTGGCATACCTGGTCTCAAGGGCAACAGTGGTCAACCAGGAGTCCCTGGTCGCGAGGGTCTTCCGGGTATTCCTGGAGCAAAGGGCGATCGTGGTTTCAATGGCTTGCCTGGTGAAAAGGTTGGTTATTTTTTAGTCCCTTCTTTATATATTATTCGATAGTCCGGAGGAAAGTACTGCTTGCTTGGATATCATCAAAATAGGAAAGACAAAATAGGAAGATCTTGAGTTGCATAATCTTAGAATCAAGAGTTCATCGACCTTGTTATGATACAGACTTAAGGGAAAAGAGAAAGCGCATGGCAATTATTGAGCAAGCTAAAGTGGAACATAGTTAATGAAGTTTAAAGAGTGCAAAATGCCTCTCTGAAGCGAATTAAAAGCTAAAGTCTTCAACTTAGCTTTGATTGGTTTTTTATGCTTCAATGAATACATACTTGAATTGATAATTTGAGAAATACCTCGATTACCCTCCCGTTTCGACTGAGTTTGGGGTTTTTCTTGAAGACTATGAAGAAATAAGAAGAACAATTACAAGCTTTTATTATTTTAGGGAGAACCCGGACCAGCAGCTCGTGACGGAGAAAAGGGTCTCGCTGGCCTCCCCGGCCAGCCTGGACTACGTGGACCTCAGGGACTTCCCGGTTTGCCAGGCTTGCCGGGTCTGAAGGGAGACCAAGGAGTGCCAGGATACGGAACTCCTGGGCAGCCGGGAGAAAAGGGTCTACCTGGAATCCCAGGAAAAATGGGACGAGCTGGTTCACCTGGTCCCATCGGACCTGAAGGACTTCCTGGCTTTCCTGGACTGAAGGGAGACGGTGTACGTAATTTTTATCAGCTGGGAAGATATATAAGCAGCATGATTGGATTTTATTTTATCGCGTTCTTTAAATTTTCTGGGCTATTCCTAATAGTTCAAGCCTGAAGATCCTTTCTGTTCACACAAAACTTTCAGTTTCCTAGGTGATAAAATGATATCTTTTTCAGGGATACCCCGGAAGGGAGGGCGTACCTGGTAAAGATGGCTTCCCTGGTATACCCGGAATGAAGGGCGACTCTGGACTGCCCGGCTTACCAGGAACACCCGGACTTCCTGGCAAAGATGGGCCTCAAGGAGTGCCTGGAATCAGGGGAGAAAAGGGTAACGAAGGTTTGCCTGGCATCCCTGGAGAACGGGGTCAAGATGGATACCCTGGACAAAAGGTTTGCTCCATTCTTTTTTGAGTCTATAGTTTTTTTCTCATATCAGTAATCGAGTTATTGTTTAAAAGGCCAAACGACGAAATTTATTTTTTTAATGAGAAAAAAAAACAAAAAAGGTTTTTTTTAGTAGAAAAATGATTTAAATGGCTTGATTTTTTTAAATAATATAGAGAGGACTTTTTCTCCCGGTATTGATGCTATTGTTAATTGAAAATGACTACAACTACTAAACTGAACTTATTGGTGAGAAGTTGAAATCATTTAAAATAAAATAAAATCACTGACTACAAAGAACTCGTTTTTAAAAAAATCACTCACTTATAAAAATTGCTATAGCCTGAGAAGAAATCAAACTTTATTGAAAAAAGATAAAATCAACAAAAATCGCGAAAATGGTGGGAATAAATTATAAAATACCAGGAAACTTGTTTTAAAAAAAGAAGATAAACTACATTTAATTTGTAATGAAGAGTTTTCGTGGACCGTTTGGCGTTTTGACCTCTTCATAAAGTGTTCAGGGAACAGAATTTGATCAGGAAATTCGAGAAAAAATACATGCAAATGAGTGAGGAAAAAGTGAGTGAAGAAATATCGAATATTTTACTAACAGGGAGACGGTGGATACCCGGGGCAGCCCGGTCTACCCGGTGTTCCCGGTGAGAAAGGATTCGCGGGTGCACCCGGCTTCCCAGGTCTCAAGGGCAACCCGGGACTCCCAGGACAAGATGGCCTGCCAGGACTTCCCGGCGCTAAGGTAATTTGGCCATTTTTTCTTTAGATTTGGTGAGCCTGCAACAAGAGTAAACATTGAAAAAAAATCAGAAATAAACCAAAGAAGTCAATAAAATAAAAATAAAGAGATTGAGATCAATAGAAAGTAGATAGAAACAGACCATTACCCCCCACAAGTTGAATGAACATGATTAGCATGATGAGTTGCAGGGCGATGGAGGTTATCCTGGCTCGCCTGGCCGAGATGGTCTTCCTGGTATACCCGGTCTCAAAGGCGACTCTGGTCCGCAAGGTGCACCCGGATTCCCAGGTAATGGTTGCCGTTCACTTAAAACAGACACCGGAGGCAACCAAGTCATTCTCACAGTCTGTAATAAAAACGCGATTGTTCGCAGAAAAAGTCGGAGTAAAAACGAAAAATAGTACTGAACATATCTGACGTGCAAGTTTCAGGCCAATCCATTCCTGGCCTGAAAGGCAACGCCGGTGTTCCAGGTTCTCCTGGGCAATCAGGACTGCCCGGTTGGTATACACTATTAAATATGTATATAATTTGACCAGATCTGAGAATAGAAAAAATATTTTATCGATACTATTTAGAACTAAGGTTAGAAAAAAGCGAATTCTTGTGAAACATCGAATCGTAGCTTTTATTGAATTAGAAGAATTTAGAATAAAAGCTCATTTAAAAGCAATAAAAGCAGATTTTTTTCGAGAAGTTTACTCAATAAAACTTATTTTGATGTGGCTGAAAGAATTTTCAAAGCTTTTTTACGATCGCTGATCTGGGTAGGAAAAAACCAAACTGAATTTTCAGGTATTCCTGGCCAGAAAGGTGATGCGGGTCAGCCGGGTTATCCTGGTGCTCCAGGACCGAAAGGAGAGCTGGGCACGCCTGGTTTCCCGGGCATCAAGGTTCAATTACTGCAGAAGCTTAATCTATATCGACTTCTTGAGTAATTAAGTACCACTGATCCAACAGCTCTTGATGGGTATTATGAAGATTTAGAGTGAATATTACCCTGGAATAAGGTATGACAATCATGGTTCGGCCACTTGGACTTTATATTTTCGACGATTAGTTGGAGTAGCTTTCAAAAGGTACATGACAAAAATAATCATGGAAGCGTCTTCAAAGCTGTTGTCAACCATCACTTGGAAGCATAGCCATTCAATACTTAATTCTACAGGGAGAACCCGGCCTACCCGGTATACCTGGCTCTCGCGGCAAAGATGGCTTACCCGGTTTGCCTGGCAAAGACGGTTACCCGGGCCAGCCAGGACTTAAAGGCGACTCCGGACTCCAGGGTCCCCAGGGCCCACCTGGTTTTCCGGGACAGTCCGGGCTTAAAGGTTTGCTACTTCTTCGTTCTCTATTCAAATTTTCCTCTCAAATCTTCCCAAAATCTATCTTTCCAAACTGAAAATGAAACACGGACAGCAAAAAATTGATATTTTCGAACTAAGACATGTATACTATCTAAAAAATAAAAGATTTTCTATTCAAAAATAAAATTGATCATGAGAAATATTTGAGCTTCACTCGAGTTAAATCTTTTTTCTCTTTATTGTTTCCCAAGTATCTTCATCTGTTTGTCCAAGTGTTTCTCCTATGTTGAGTGATATGTAACTTGCTAGTAATAAACATCAAACATCAAAAACTTAAGGGTTTGTTTTCTATTTATAGGAGTATATTAACATGTAAGAATTTTATGGTACCGTTTTGTTTTCAGAAGCAAGAGTTTATTGCAGGAGACTCTGGACTTCCTGGCTTCCCAGGACCTAAGGGAGACGCTGGCCTACCCGGACTTCCTGGTGCTCCAGGTTTCCCGGGAGCTAAGGTAACCGCCTCACATTCTTGTTTACTAGCGGGTGATAGCAGAAAAATGCAGTTGGAATAATTTTTTTTAGGCCTGGGACTGAATAACCAATGTCTGTTACAGGGAGAATCAGGTTATCCCGGAGCCCCGGGTCGAGATGGCGTCCCAGGTCTCGATGGATTGCCAGGACCTATCGGCCCCCCAGGACCGGTCAACCAGGTCCAGCCTGGTATGAAGGTAAGAGTCACCAGTGATCGTTTTCTCAAAGGCAGAAAAAAACTAGCAGTAAGTCCGCAAGAAATAACATCAAGGATTTTTCAAGGGAGAACCAGGCCTTCCTGGCCTGCCTGGAATTCGTGGAGAAAAGGGACAACCTGGTCTGGACGGACCACCCGGTCTAGATGGCTCACCCGGTTCTCCTGGACTCCGAGGCTCAGATGGCTTTCCAGGAGCTCCTGGCCTACCAGGAGAGAAGGGCATGCAAGGTTGGGCGTTTTGAGACCATGTTCATCCAGTTCCACAATTAGAGTTTGCTTGAAAGACCTATTCATTTTCGAGCTAAATCTCTTGAAAAAATCGTAATCTGATTTTTTTGTGAAAAATCTCTAGAAAAAATTTTCAGGCCTGCCGGGTTTCCCCGGCCTGGATGGCCCGACTGGATTACCTGGAGGTCCCGGAGCTCCCGGCGGCCCAGGGCCCGCAGGACCCGCATACAGGTAGCCATTGCACACATCGAAAAACTTGTTTTGGTTTGGATATTGTATCGATCATTTTGTTGTTTTCTATGCTAAACATGGATCTATTTGGAACATAGCAAATTCTCAAAAAAAACATGTGGACTCTAGTTTTCAATGGGGCATCTTAATAACTTTTCTGATGGCCCGGAAATCCTTTTGAGTTAACAAAATTTTCATTTTTCAATATTTACATTCTGGCGAAAGTTTATATTTTCAGAATAATTAGTATGCATTGTGAACTTTAAATAGAAATTTGAATGCTTCAAAATCACTTCAAAAACATTCTTTCTGCAGGAACGGTTTCCTGCTTGTCAAACACTCGCAGACGACGGAAATCCCTCAGTGCCCGGCTGGTCACACCAGGCTGTGGGAGGGCTACTCGCTCCTCTACATCGAAGGCAACGAGAAGAGTCACAACCAGGATCTTGGTACAAACTAAACGTTTCTTTCAACTAGGCTCATGCTTCAAAAATAGCTTCAATTCGAGTTCTTGGTGATTATCATTTTTCAAACTATTTTGATCTTTCAATTATGAGAGTAAACTGTTTGACGACTTAGCTGAATATGGTGGACGATTAATGAGAAATCAACACGGTTACTTTATGATGAAATCTATCATAAAGCGTCTGAGTTAGATGCAATTAGTAAAACCATGCGAACGGAAAATGTTAAGGCATATTTTAATGGCATTTTCACAATTATGATTCAATTGTCTTAGTTATTTTAATGTTCATAAAAAAATTTGTTGAATGATCTCGATAGATCAGCCGAACGTTTAATCTATTTTATTTTATTTTATTATTGTCGTGGCAGGGGAAGATCAGGATAGGAATTGCGGTATAAGAGTTGGCGTTTGTATAGTCCATTTGCACACGAGATGAGAGGCTGCTATAGAAAACAGCCAATGTCGCGTGAAAGTTCATCTACTAGCTCCGTGGAGTAGATCCGTGTAGACTCTTCCGGAAAAAATACTCGCATATCTGAGTCGGTACATTATATGTTTTGGATCAAATTTTTGAAGTGGTTATATGAGCAATTGAAGAATGACTCGGGTAAAGCATTCCATACTGCTTCCACTCGGAATGGTAGAAAATTCTTTAGTTTATTATTTTTGCAGACTGGTAAAAGTAATTTGAATTTATGCCCTCTAGTAAAACGGCTGTTAGGTGCAAACTTCAGAAAGTTTTCCGATGTTTTTAAGCGACCGAAAACAGCTTTGTATACAGTAAGCAAATCAATAGAATTTCTTCGCGATAGTAAAGTACGCCCTTTGAGTATTTTTAGTCTCTGTTCATAGGATGGGATGTAATGCGAACGTTTGAATACTAAACGAGTGAACTGCTTCTGAATTTTTTCTATCTTCTTGATAGAAGTAACGTCGCTTGGGCTTCAAACCTCATAAGAGAATTCGAGGATAGGTCTGACGTACGTATTGAACAGGCTCCATAGGATATGTTTATTTCGTGTTTGAAAAGAGCGTAAAATGAGAAAACTTACAGACCTAGCTTTGTTACAAATGTTATAGATGTGCTTTGTAAAGCACAAATTAGAATCGTAGGTGACACCTAAGTCACGGAAAACTGTTACTTCAGGCAGCTCAGAACTATCTATATGAGGTGACCTCAATAGTCACCTCAGAGAAAAAAAGGTCGCAGTTCCATTTTGAAAATCATCGACCTGAGAGTCTTATGGAGCGTTAGAATTCAACTTTTCACTTTGCAAAGTAATTTTCTGCAAAGTGATCCCGTTGAACGCTCCAATGTCTCACCACGAATTACCTTGAAAAGAGAAATGGACTACGGTATTACTTTCATAATACCTTTAACTGTTGGACGTAAATTTTATGAATTTTACAGAAAAATCGTCGCTTTGTCTTAGAATGCATGTGTTCTTTCTTTTTACCGTAGTCCATGTTTCTTTTCACGGTAAATCGTGGTGAGACATTGAAGCATTCAACGGGATCACTTTGCAGAAAATTACTTTGCAAAGTGAAAAGTTGTATTCTAACGCTCCATTACACTGATTTTCCTTTTATCAATTTGGTGTAAGACGAAAATTCGGCAATTGTCAAAGGAAGGAAAAAGAAAGAATTCGAAAGGCCATTTGTACCAACCAAGAAACACACTCATAACACACTTTTACTGTTTAACACTATGGATAACAATTTCAGTGTTAATGGCAGCTATATTGAAAATTACTATGTTATAAGTGTATGTAAAATTACTGTGTCCGGGCGTGGCATAATGGTAGTGTGTTCGACTATTGTGCGAAGAGTTCCGAGTTCGACTCCCACTCCGGACAGATCCACCCAAACCAAGGGGGTTAAGAAATGTTGGTAGTGCTCATGCACGAATCTGACTCTCCCCGCTGCTGCTAATCACACTAGCAGTGATCTAGCAGGCAGCCACTGGTTCTACCAGGATAGGTCTGTCCTGCATCTCAGGGGAGCGCGTACCCTGCCGTGAGGCGGGAATAAGCGCGAGGAAGATTATTACTGTGTTATAAGTGTATTGCTTGTTTGGTACAAATAACAAACGGTCTTTTGACTTCTTTTACCATTGTACGAAATGCTACTAATTACGGACTGTTAACACATTGCATATTAATCGTTATAAAAGTAGGCTAGCATATGAAATCTCTACTTCTCCGACTTTATGGTCCATTTTTCATTCTCTCACACCGCTCGTTTTACGTCGCAGTTTTAAAGAAATTTCGTGAACGAAAAAATGAGCTCACGTTCTCTTGTGTGAACTTCCAACTTTTTCTATGTTATGAGCACTGAGAAAAAACAAAAGTTGATGTGTCAGACAACGAGCTAGGTGGTCGGTCCACGACCGGTCATTTGTCAGACAACGAGCTAGGTGGTCGGTCCACGACCGGTCATTTAGTTAAAACAAAAATTGAACGTGCGGCAGTACTTTTTCCAATTCGAAAATTATGTATCGTTTCACCTACTTACATTACTGGATTCCTCGCAGGCCACGCCGGTTCCTGCCTGCAACGCTTTTCAACGATGCCCTTCCTCTTCTGCGACTTCAATAACGTATGCAACTACGCGTCGCGCAACGACAAGTCTTACTGGTTGTCAACAACGGCGCCAATTCCTATGATGCCTGTTTCTGAGCGAGAGATCGAGCCCTACATCTCCAGGTAATAGGAATCATCTCATCAATGATCCCATAGTTATTTTTGAGAAAGTTTAGAAAAAATTTTCTTGAGAATTTTACTTTGATGCTTAGAATAGAAGCGACTTGAGAGGTGTTTATCTGAAACAAAACGCAAAACAATAAAACAGCGAAACAATAGGCTATGGAGCCCTAAACATAGGATAAGCTATTTGTGTTTGGTGTTCAGTTAAGATTAAGAGAGAAACGGCTCGGTTAAATTTTACCCAATGGATTAACTGTTGCCCTTGCGTCAATGTGATCAAAACACAACCATTGTATGAACTTGTTGGAAAAAAAAAACAAAAAATAAGTATTCACCAGTGCATTGAAATGTGTGCACACAGGTGCGCCGTGTGCGAAGCTCCAGCGAACGTCATCGCGGTCCACTCGCAAACCATACAGATCCCCAACTGTCCCGCAGGGTGGAACTCGCTCTGGATCGGCTACTCATTTGCAATGCACACCGGCGCCGGAGCGGAAGGCGGCGGCCAGTCCCTCAGGTTCGAGTGCAGCCATCATCGCTTTCACTCACTCTCGCTCCTTTTTACTCTTCATAAATTTTTTTGTACACTATCCTTTTATCTCTCTCTCTTTCTCTCTCTTTCATTTTTTGCCTCTTTCACTCTTCGTCTCTCTATCATTCTTTCTCAAACACTCTGTCTCTCTCACTCCTTTCTTCTCTCTATCTCTTTCGCTCTCTCTTTCTTTATTTATCTTTCTCTCTTTTTTAATCTTCTCGTACTCTCGCTCTTTCTGTTTTCTCAGTTTATCTAACGCTTACTCTCTTATCTAACTTTCGCTATTAGAATAATCGATAATGGCCGTATCCAGTTCCCCTGGCTCCTGCTTGGAAGACTTCCGTGCCACTCCCTTCATCGAGTGTAACGGTGCCCGCGGAACTTGCCATTACTTTGCCAACAAGTTCTCCTTCTGGTTGACAACAATAGAAAACGACCAAGAATTCAAGGTTTACCGATTTTTTGACAAAGTGACAGCCCTAGTCTACATCAACCATACACATTCATGACCGGTGTGAAAAACAAGCCGCTAGAGAAGGGATGGTTCAAAGATCAACATTTTTCACTACTGGCTCAAGTTTCTGATTTCTTTTAACCCTTAAGTAGGCATTTAGCGTGGAGTCCGAAAAAAAGGAAAAAGTACGCTTTTCTTCTGATGGTTTTAGGCATTTCTACTAACCTTATTATCTCTAAACAAGATTTTTCATTGTTTTAAAATAAGGTTTTTGATTGTTTTACTATCTCAAAAATTAGAAAACTCTAATTTTGCAGATACCTGAGAGCCAAACACTGAAGGCCGGTAGCCTGCGCACGAGGGTATCTCGCTGTCAAGTTTGCATCAAAGCAACCGACAGTCGACAATGAACCACCGGAAATCGCCATCAGAGGCGTCTATTGGAAAATTATAATGTTAAACAAGGCTCCATGACAAACTCGCACCCTGTTATTGATTAAATGCTAGTGCTTCATACTTATAGAAATCATATTATCATAGAGTAACACATACATTTTACTCAAAATCTCGCATTCTATCATAGGAATATTATTTCTGCCATATACCGCTTTCAAACAATTATTGAAACTGCCATCATCCCACCAAGGTAGCAAAGGCCAGTAGTTCAATATGCAATTTACTCTGTACTCCGTCCACTCTTATCTTCCGTCGCTTGAATCATTTCCTGTCTTAATTTTTTTATACCGTGCCTTGCGTCAGATATCCAGATTACATTTAATATTTCAGCTTTAAAGCTTTACATTTGTGATAGTTTTCTCTATCAAATCGTTTAATATCTCTACTATCTCACCTTTTCTAATATAGTTCTCAATGGAAATTCCTACGTAAAACCGCTTTGAAAGCTTGCCTTAATGTTAATTTTCACAACTAAAAAATGGTTTCGTGTACCATGTGTTTTGGAAAGTCGAGATGAGTAATAAATAAGTTAATATCTTTCGTCAAATTAATTTTCTTTTTTTTCATTTTTGTTCGCAAAAATGAACTTTCACCATCAAAGAATATTGACATTCATTATGTTTATGCCAGTACCTTTTGATCGAATTGCGAATAAATTTGTTTAATATAATACATGTCTTAAGCCGCGCAGACTAAGCCGCCTTCAATGGAGGTAACAACGTACAATGGCAGATTGGTACCAACTGAAAAGCGGTTTCAATGTGCAGAACTCTAGTGTACAACAGGGGAGAGGCAGATGAGTGGCATAACTGAAACGAAATAGATAACACATTTTTGAATACAGAGTTATGAAGATTTGGGTGTGCTCGGAACCCACATAGGTGTGGTGCATCGTCAGACTTCAGGTTACATGTAAATATGAAAATGTTTTTTACCCGCACTGCAGGTGAAATCTTTGCGCGAATCTGAACGAATCTCAAGATTCTTTTTCTATCGGATTCTTTCGATCATCTCAAAAAAGACTTTCTTTCTTCAAAGGAGCACCTTGAGTCTCCGACCTACCTCTTCTGCGGATAATAAGCATGAAATGCTTCCTGCCTACTCGTAATGTTATACTTTAAATGGTGTGAATCACGAAGGAGTTTTTCGTATGTGCATCTTTCCACTCAGACAGTGTACTTATGATGATTCAACGCTCCGTCGCTTTTGAAAGAAACGCTGTTCAGGAGAGCATTGTTTGGGCCAAGAGCTTCCCTCGTGTGATCTTCTTCAGGACTTAGTAGTTTACGGCGAACATCTTCGCAGTTGAGATCTGCTACCTGTAAAAAACCAAAAAACTGAAGGGCTCGAAAAAAACCAAATTTGGCGAGAGAGTTTAGAATGTACGTATGAGTCGCGATTCCAAAAAATAGAGCGAAATCTCCTGCCTTGAATACAATGCGCTCTCCTCTAGTGGTGGGATTCTTCATGAGATAATACTCCATGGCGTCTTCGTTAAACGTCGTCATCCTTCGATTCATCTGTAAACAAGAACAACTCTGAAACCCGTTCTCGAAATCCTCAGAATATTTTGACTTGTTTTTTTCCGTGACGCCTTGAGTCGATTATCATTCGATTCATAGGCTCGGATGTTATTGCCTTATGTTCATATGTGTGTATAGTTTTCTTGCTCATTTCGAGAGTTCATTCTTCAAAAAAGTTTATATCTCTAATATATTTATTGAACTCTTGTTATTTTTGTGTTATGCGTCGGAAAGTGAACGAGATGAGAAATGATAATGACCCTTAAGAAGAAGCTATTGATCGGGCTGTATCCACGGATAGCTTCGATTCCATCGATTAGATTTGTATTGAACTGAAAGCAATCTCTGAGTGGATCTTTCGAGATACACATTCATTTATAGCGACCGGGATTAAATGACAGTCTTTATTAGTCTACCGTCATGTATCAATACCCCTCCTTGCATTGGAATATTTGTGGAATCACTACGAGCGTTTCTACTTACGCATTTCGGGGTAGATCAGTCAACTTTGTGAAGCGTGTGACCGATTGCACAATAGCCCGCGCACATTTTCAAATTCAACACGTGAATAATTTTAAACTTGTGAAATTTTGCAGTCCGTTGATGATTGTGATACGGTACTTTTTTCCAAGTATGTCATACATTTGTCTTTCTTCTTATATTTTCTTCTTATATTATCTTTATTGTTAATCTTTTTCGTGTTCTTCTTCTACTTAGTTTTGATTTTCCACTGCTTTCAAATCGGAAAAGTTTCAACACTTTATTTTGGGGGGGGGGGTTACTTTTCACTGATTTTTCGCTTAGGCTTAGATAAAATAAATGCTAACGAGGCCGTATAGAACAATTAGCCACAATAGTTTCGTTTTATTAAGTATAATTGAGTGAATAGGCTTCGCTGTTTTCAGCTATTATTCACTGTTTTTTCGGTAACACGAGACCTTGCAGAGCGACACCTTGCAACGGACACCTTGCAGAGCGACACCTTGCACCGGACACTTTGCAGAGCGACACCTTGCAGAGCGACTTTCTTGGCATTTAACAAAGTGTACACCCTACGGCCTGGCTCAATTAATTAGTATTCTTTTTTCGTTCTCTTTTTTAAATTTTTTTATCTTTCTTTTTTCTTACTTGTTCTCTTACTTTCTTTTTTCTTTCTCTAACTTTTCTTTTCCTTTTTTTAAAAATTATCTTAAGAAATTTTTATTTTTACATCAGAAAATTATTTTTACATTAAAAAAACGCTTAGGCTTAGTAAAAAGTTGGCTTTAATCTACTTTAGCCGTCCAAAGATTTTTTTCTCAGAAAGAGATTTTATTCATGAAAACTCCCTCCCCCCTCTTTCTCCTTAGGGCCCCCCTTCCCCCCTTTAGGGCCCCCCTTCTCCCTCCCCCCTCCCCCTAGGGCCCCTACCCCCCTTTGCTTAGGTATTGCCCTCTTCCTTCCCCCTTCCCCTTTAGGGCCCCCCTCCCTTCCCTGCTTAGGTAAACCCCCCTCCCCCTTTCCTTTCCCCAAAATTTATAAAGATAATTTTTTTACAAAAGAAAAACAAAAGAGAGAGAAAGAAAAAAGAAAGAAAGAGAACAAGTAAGAAAAAAGAGAAAAAATAAAAAAGAAAGAAAGAGAACAAGAAAGAAAAAAATGAGCCAGGCCGTTTTTAAGTTGAGGCCGTGTTTTAGGGGAGCAAAGGGTGTGAAGGCAAATGGTGTACACTTTGTTAAAGGCTCTGCAAGGTGTCGCTCTGCAAGATGTCATGGCTCTGCGCGGTGCAAGGTGTCGCTCTGCAAGGTGTCGCTCTGCAAGATGTCATGGAACCGTTTTTTCGCTTGTGCTTAGGCAAAGGTTACGCTAACGAGGCCGTACAGCTAAGGAGAGAGACCGCATGCATGGAAAAATTTATAAGAGAGACAAATGTATGAAAAAGTTATAAGAAAAAATAAAATATATTACACACTTGGAAAAATTACTTTAACCACAATCAGCAACGGACTGCAAATTTCTGCACTTTAACTTTAAAACATTTCTTTAAGATTTAGGCTTTTGACGACTAGCAATGTTGGGGTAGGTACGGGTACGGATTGCTTCATTTCGCCAAAGAATAAACCTTGATAATTGATTGTGTACACAGTTAACATTTTTTCACACTGGAACTCAGGCCAATCACCTTCAGGTTCGAATTGAAGTTCACAACTTTCAACCAGGCAGAACTGCCTTCAAACGGTGTACCAGATGATTTATCTTCCATTACACTTCTGTCTTAAACTCTTGGTCAGAGGTATGTATGTTAGATGGCTGGGTTCGATTCCGCCCGGTTGATTAGCTTTTTGCTGTGCGATAGTTTAATCAGTTACAAGGTTTCGCAGGAAATGGATCACCTAGAATGGTGTATTGTGGTAACCGGAATCGCTGAGATCAATTTATTCTGTCAAATATGAACTTTTGCATTCTATAAATTTTAGAATTCGATGGTTAGTATTTTACTTCAAATATGAGAGTTGTTCAGTCGTGACTTTTTTTGAGGAAGAAAAAGTTGATTATATAAATAGCAGTACATCGTAACCTCGTTATGATTGAGTGAACGGAATGTTATGATTGTTTTTATTTCTCAAAATTAAACTGACTTTTTCGTCCCTTTTCGAGTATTGAGACAGTTTCAAATAAAGTTACTGACTGTCTTCATGACTTGCTGAGTGACTGTTTTCCGGTGAGGTACCTCTTTTTTGACATTAAACCACTTTACGAGCAGCTTAATGGTCGATCCCTGAATGCGGAAGCCTTCTCTAACGAAATCCGAGAAATGAATTGAGACAGTGTTTTTGAAGTGAGTTGAGACGTGTACTAAAAATGAAATGAAATTTTCAATAGAAAATGAAAGTTTTTGAAATAAAAATTTTTTAAAGAATCTTTTTCAAAAATATTATTCATATGTCAGATAAATTTCTCGAAAAAAAAAACATGATTGAAAAAAAATTCAAAAACTTGAAAAGTATGACTTAAAAGAAAAACTTTTTCTAACTGTGAAGCTAGATGAAAAGGGTAAAACTTTCAGATCGCATGAATTAAATGTTCACAACCACACATTAGTGCGCTACGATTATGCGAAAAGATCTAAAGAGTTACATAATTCATTTCAAGAATTGTTTCGTTTTTCAAGCATTTCTATCGAAAAAGAGTAATGGAGACAGCTGCTAGCCTGCAAAAAAACGGTGAAGATGACAACCAGGACGGTGGTGGTTATCATCATGTCTTTCGCCAGAACAACATCGTCATCCAGCGTTTGAACCTTCAAATGTCTAGTGCTTACTATCAATTCGAGCAGCCCTTACTCTTCTCTTCAACTCTTCAACGTCCCTGATATCACTGTAAAAGTTCTATTTTGACGATGTCTTGTGTCTAACCTTTCAAAGTTTTGACTATGAGTTTTTTTTCTTAGCCGTTTGATTTTTCTCCATTAAGTTCTAGCCTCGTCTCATTTTTTGATTCAGCTGCATATTTTCAAAGCGTCTCTCGTTGTGATAACCAGAAAGTTAAAGTCTTCCATCTTCCTATCAGCTCATTCGTCAACACCAATAAGAAAGTTTTTCTGATTAAAGTATTCATTGGATAACTGATCAACCCGAAATTGGGAGCTCTCAGCAATTTGTCTTTCCTTTTGTTCAAGCGAGTGGTTCAACGGTAAAGATACATGCCATCGATTACGAGCTTCACCACTAACCCTTTCCATCCTCCTCGTTTTTAGTATTAAGCAAGCCCCCCCCCCCTTTTCTACTCTGGTATCCTCCTTGATGAATGTACCAGTCCATAGCAGATGGCTCCTCTCAATCCGCCGTAACCGATGATGACTTGATCAGAGAAGCGGATCGGCTGCACTCGATGCTTGTTCACCAGAAACGTTAGGCAGAAAACCACTTAATCGACACGTATCGAGTTTTTTTACTCTTCTGCTTAGCATTTTTCTGCAAGAAAACTCTTTAATTGTTTTTGAAGAAGCTTCTTCCAGGCGCACTGCCTTTGTATTGTGTCTGAATATGTCTAGAGGCAAAATCAAGTGCGACGAAGAAGGTTGAATCGGCATTTCTGAGTTTCAATCAGGCAAATAATTGTGCTTTCACTGCTTTTCATTAGCTCTATCACTCAAAACAAGCATAACTCTGAACTTATAAGACTGAGCTCAAGTTATGTAAAATCTGTTCGGGTAGCCGGTATGTTAAGAACCTATAACTTATATGCTTTAATTTTTATATTAGAGAACCATTCGATTTAAATTCTCTGCAGGATAACCTCTTCAAGCTACATATTATGGATCAATAATGCTCCTTGATATTATTATTTTAATCAATAACCGTGATGTAAAAAAAACATATAAAGCATATATGTTAGCTTACCTATATATCTAACGATCAAACAAGACGCGACAGTGACGGCCGCAAATATGAAGTCCCAGTCGTGGTTCTTGGAGAAGGTGCTGAGTCCGAGAAAAAGGAAGATGATTGCTTCACAGCTGAAACAAAACTAAATTATATAATCCGCAGTCTCAAGAATTTTATACTATAAAACTGAACCTTTTAGTCTCCTTAAACCTTAAAATAAAAATTTTACACGTGTTGAATAAATTTTCATCCTTTCTGATTTTACATCAATTTTCGAGCGTGGAATCACTCAAAAACCCAACTGAATGCCACTTAATTCTCAAATTCCATAAAAAAGTATCGATAACCCTCACCCCAACAGGATGAAACATGATTCGATGTTCATGATACCACCAACGTTTGCGAAATGGTCTTCATAAGGTCATGTGTAGATGTTTCCATGTTCAGACTGAAGTTACCGGAGACGTAATGCTTCATGCAGAGTCCGCAAGTCACGATACTGTAAATGTCATCGATTCTGGCTTCTGATGACTAATTACTGATAGAATGCTAGTTCGAGCTCCAAACCTAAATGACTTGTTGCAAACCGTGACAGGCAATTTCGTATCTCCAACTCCATGTGCCCTGCATGCATAAATACTCCATGTGGTATATTCAAGGTAGCCATTAGCCCTGCCTGACCTCAGAATGAATCCTAATTTCTTCTTCAAGGTAGCCATTAGCCCTGCCTGACCTCAGAATGAATCCTAATTTCTTCTTCAAATTCTAAGTTACACAGTTTAGAAACAGTGATGCCTGGTTAAGATAAAAAGTGATTGAACTATCGATAGTTCAAAAAACTTTCATAATTCTTTGTGGGGACGGAGCCTACGTCAAACTGGAGTACTTGAGAATTTATTCTAGAGCGATTTTTTTCGTTGAAATGGTTCAATTTATCGAACAAGTATAATAATTTTGTTTTTTTTGTTCGATAGACTTAGAAATTCACCCAATTATTCCTGAGAAGTGAATTTGTTCACAGAATAGGTAGCAGCAGTACGGGAACAGAATACACACCAGCGGCTGAATAACTGGTACGTTATAGGAGTACCTGCAAATAGGGGAAACATTTGGAAAATTCCATGAATTTTTTCTTCCTTCTTTATATAATGCATGCCAAAAACTTCGCAATAACTTCTCTTATTTGATATTGTTACAACGGTCCTTGGTTGATACAGCAACTTAGTTACTACCCTGGGCTCTGATGAAAACCTAGGTGTAGTCTGTGTCTCTAACATTTGGCAAGATGCTCAAAACTGAAAACGCGCAAATACCACCTTTCATGAGTTTTAGTTCTAAAGCCGTACGGTCTCTTTACTCAGCCATATGGGCTCGCTAGCGTAACCTTTGCATAATCCTAAGCAGAAAAAAACATGAAAAGTTCCTGAAAAACTTTCAGTCCTGACTTTGTGAAGTAATTGTCAGGCTAGCTTGTTTAAAGCTTTGTGAATGATTTTATCAACGAAAATAGCAGAAAGTCCGAAGAGAACGTGAGGTGATAGAAAACAAGCAAAGAAGAATGAGAGTTAAGATATGACGAAGATACAGCAGAAAACCAGGGAGAACTCGGCATTCTGTCGCTGCACCACACCTAGGTTTCGAGCAGAGCCAAGCCTTGATATCGTTTTAAACATGGACTCTTATTCCCTTATGGGCATACTAGACGAAAAATTGGCTTTAAACGCTACGGTTTCGAAATTTTTCTTTATAGGTGATAATTTTAATCATAGGGAACTCCGGTTCTTGAAAAAAACATTTAAAAAAACGCTTAGGCTTAGTAAAAGTTTACGCTAACGAGGCCGTACGGCTTAGGCTACCGAGACCGTATCAAAAAAATTAATGTAAAAAAGCATCGTGCCAATGTATGCGTGTTGGGTATGCCCATAGAGAATAAGAGCCTAAACATGTTCTGATTACTTCGCGTAATGAGTTATTTTTATTGTTCTGTTCACGTATATATTTTTTGTAATTATTCACTTTTTCAGTAAATGAAAGTATTATTACTTGGTTGTGAGACTCGTGGCAATGCTGAAAATGATGCCGATGATAAGTCCGCCGACGGAGACAAGGAAGAAGGCAAGAAGGGCCATGTTTATGTCTTCCCTGAATCAGGCACCCTCGTCACTTATGTAGTTCCTGGCTGATTCTATGGTGTGGACAGCAAGCTTTTTTTTCGTTCTCAGTAGAGTTTTAAAGTAAATATTTTTGAAAAGACGGAGAGAGATCTTGCTCACTAGAAAAAGAGAGCGAGCAAGATACAGAGTAGAAGAAGAAAAGAGATAGGAACACAGAAAGAGAGAGATATTTATTATTTGAAAGATGATGAATTTTTTTGTTTTAATTCAAGTTTTCAAGTTTAAAATAGCGTTAATTTGAACTAAATTCAGTGAGGTGTAATAGTCCGCCTTCGTCGAAATAAGATGATATGTAGATCACATGACTGCGCTACACCAGTTAATTTTATAACTGAAGACACATTCATAAAAGAAGTGTGTTTCATATACATATATCTGATATTCCGTATCATGTGTAGGTCTAGAGCCAAGTTAACTTTCAAAAAAGTTAATACAATAAAACTATGAATTTGAATCAATGTATAAATAAATAAATATAAGTAACTGTATGATGTGCTCTTGCCCGATCTTGGCCATACTCCCGAGCGACTGGTAAAGCACGATAACGACCGCGTCGTTAAGAAGAGACTCCCCGAACACGTTGATGTACAAGATCTAAGCCGACTCTTCAACTTTTCTGCGGCACGTTTAATCTATCTATAGTCACCTCGAGAAAAAGATAATTAATGCATATCAAAAGTCATCGACCATGAAGTCCTGAACAGAATTTTCAGATTAGGGCACTTTAATTGGGTTTTGATTCCGTTTTGCTCATTCCTGAAATGGAATTTCTGTAGTTTGAACTTAATTTGTCCCGTTTGAATAGTGAATTTTGTCGAAATCTTGATGAAATTTTTAGGAAAAATTTACTCGAAAGCGACCCGAATAATATATTTTCTATTCAAAACTGAGCAAAAAAAATTTTTCATAAAAAAACAGCCGAGGAAAACGATTGAAAACCAACATAATTGGTAGAAAAATACAAAAAATTGAGAAGCATGAGAGAAAACTTTATAAAAGATTTGAAAAAATAATACAATTGATATTCATTTGATTTTTATTCACTTGAGTTTTCCAAGTTCAATCATAATTAGTCTTATTAGATCACCGGACATGAGAAAAAAATTCTTTTTTGAAATTGGAGACAGTATTATGATAGAGACTTCTATGACACTTCCCAGCAATCTTTAAATCGAATACAGAAGAAAACAGTTCAAAAACAAAACTATCTTTTAGAAGAACCTTTTAAAAACTATTTTGTTCTAATTCGCTGCCTTAGAAAGGTGACCGGTCGACGACCAGTCACCCAGTTAAAACTGAGATTAAACGTGCGGCTGAACTTTTTTGCTGTTCATTCCGACTTACGAGAAGAAAAAACTCAGTTTAACAAGCCTTTTTCACATATTTTTTTCTTCATCCAATTCCGGCGGTCTTCAAATAGTCACCTGACTTTCTGGATTGATGTTCAGAAAGTTCAACTTTTCAAAAAGAGTTCAAAAACCTAGAAATTTTATGGTTTGGAATGTAATGCTACCGCCGTCATAGGCGGAACTGAACAGAAGTTCGAAGATATTGACTGCAAAGCTAGTATCTTTTTTACAATGAACTGTAAATTGTCCACCCGATGATAACCTGATTGACGTGAATCTCTTCGAATACACTAAGGACGGCGACTGGGTCAACCGCGGAGATGAGAGTCGAGAAGAGAAGAATGTCGATGAAGGGAATCGCCGTTTGGTAGAAGTCTCCGAACAGCCAAAGGATCCCAGCTGAATACAGAAGTATATTGAACTTCGAACTATGGAAATTTCATAACGCCTAAAAGATCACCTGTTAAATAGTATCGAATCGGGTAAAATACAAACGTATCTGAACATCTACATTAACAATCGAATGGAACCTTTTGCGAAACTAATTATATACAATAAAACAAGTAGTCTTATTATAAATTTTAAATTTCGATCTCCTGGTTGTCGGCTCGAATCATAGCTCATAATTTTGTTAGAAAAAGACGATCGTCTTTTTCTAACAAAATTATGAGCTCACTCGAAAGATCAAATTCATTCGTTTGTCTTTCATTAACTAAGGTCTGAAATTCATGTTTAGAGTTTATCAGTTTATCAGATGGCATTTTACTGTAGGAAAAATGCTGTATAACCGTTCTGTACCCTTTTAATACCTAAATTTCTTTTATTAGATATGTAGAGACAACACGGTCTTTATGTGATGGAATCTTCCGTGATATTTCTCGCAAGAAAGCTGCGATTGTGATGTTCTTATCACCAGAACTTCAGAAGTTTCAACACTAATTCAGTAGTCTAATACATCAAGAGTTGCTGGCTACTGCTGAGCTGGCTACGCCTATCACTGCTAATTCGTGTCCTCAAGCAACTGCGCAGGTACCGCTCTCTTTCGTCAATGTCACCAGAGTAAGAGGCCGTGGAAGAGGTACCGGTAATCGCCGACCTCTCCCTGCTCCTGCTCCTCCGTCAACGAGGATGACGACAAGAAGTGCCCGCGGGGAAGCAAGACAAAAGACCGCGAACCCTCCCTCTAGGGAAGGGCAGTCAGTTCCTTCTCAGCGCTCTGCATAGGTAACCCCACTACTCGGAACTTAACATCAGATAAAACTGCATGGAATAACCCATTTTGTTTGGACTCACATAACATCACTCGTCTACTCACCTGCCCACTCATGTGGTTTATTCATATCTCAAGCGTCTCTCATCCAAAAAAACACTTCTCCGGATTGCATCCCTAACATCTTTCTAAACAGGCCGCTCTTTCTTTGGCTCTTCCACTATCAATAGTTTTTGATAAATGTATACTTAACGGTAAATATCTACAAATATGGCGTACTGCTATCGTCAAGCCGGTTTTCAAACGGAAAGGGACTGACTTCAGGAACTATAGGCCCATAAGTCTAACTCCTTCCATATCCAAAGTTATCGAGCGCATAATTTGTCGTGAGGTGTTCAAATATCTCCAAGAGCACGATCTAATCAGTCCCCTCCAATTTGGTTTCAGGCCGCGACATTCATGCGAGCTTGCTCTTCTCAAGTCCCTCACTAATTTACATGTACAACTGGATCGAAAGAGCTCCATCAGCTGTGATCTCATAGACTTCACACGAGTCTTTGATGCAGTTCCACTCACTCTACTCATACAGAAGCTCGTGCGATTCGGAATATCCGGTTGTCTTTTAAATTTCTTGAAAAGCTTTCTGGAAAATCGTGAGCAAAGTGTACAGGTAAGTGAAGCACGATCCTATTCCTAATGAGAAACATTCAGAATGATAATACCAATTCAGTAAATGACATTAAAGCTATAGTGGAAAACCAGGCCGCTATGATGAATCATCTAATGACAGGTATAACATCTCTTCTCAGAACAGTTGAAGAGCTCATATCCGTGACGAAAACGGCAAAACCTAGTATGAATTCACTCGAAATAGCGTCTGACAGAGATCCGAAAAGCACTTCCAACCGCGTCCCGACGCCGAAATAACCTCGGCTGGAGCTAATGTGGTTTACTCTGAGAGAAATATATATGAAGAAAAATCATGTAGAGCCGTCCTTAAAGAATTTCCAGAGCTCGGCACCAATGAAGAAACTGAGGAGAACGACATGAAGTTGATTGCCTCCATCATCCGAACGTCTGATAACGGACCACTGATTTCCTCTCTACACTCGGGTCAAATCAGTACTCGCAGACATGGAAACTTTGCAACGCGTATAGTAAAAATCCAGTTTACTTTCAACCCTTTCAGAGACATGTTTCTGGCGAAAGCTCGACGCAACAAACCGCTAGGTCTCAAACCCTTCCCTCATGCCCACTTCCGGCGCGATCTGACGCCAGAGCAAATCATCTAAGAGACGGCCGCACGAAAAGAAGCAGGGCAGCTGAATGCGGAAGCAGGTGAACTGAGATATGTTGTTAGAGATGAACGGGTCGTCCTGCTCAAAAATCCTCGTCCACTCCCCCAACGCTCAATCGACAATATCAAAAAGTTCCAAAACCATACTCCCAGCCCAGACGCAAACAATACTCCCAGAATTTTCTTCAATTCTAATCATCGGAAAACGGCTATGGAAGTCCTCCATAAGCCTAACCAGCATACAGTACAGGGACAGAAAGGCACAACAATTGCCCAAAATGAGAAAGTTTTCAGAAATAAAAAGGTATCTACAGGTAAAAGCCTCCAGTAATTATTAGAAGAGCTAAAAAAGTCGGAGAGACCATCCACAGGGGAAGAAGATCGTCCCACCTCGCCGTCGTTTCTGAAGAAAGCCAAGAAAGTGACGAAGAATCGGAAAATGAGTCAGTTACTACGTTTAACACTGTTCAAAGGAACAATGGTAGCCATGACTCTGGAGAATTTCAAAAATAGGCTACTCCCGTTCAGGCAACTATTCCCCTCTTACCAACAAGTTGCTTTGAAAACCTCTTGAGTATTTCATGCATGCTAGTAAATTTTCGTTCGATTCTAAATAAAAAGGATTTGGTAGAACTTTTAGTGTCGGAGCATAGTTTAGATATTCTTTGCTGCACTGAAACATGGGCTAGTGGTAACAAACCCCAAATAGTATTTTATCTGTTAACGGCCATTTCAATGTGTTTCGTAGCGATAGAATCTCAGTTAGTCCAGGCGGCGGCGTCGCCCTAATGGTCTCTAAGAACCTCGATTCCACTCTTGTTTCTTCAGCATCTTTCTCTGAATTCTGTTAACTAGTAACTTGCAAAATTATAATTGAACCTAGTTTTATATTAACTGTTGTCTAACGCAGCCCTAGGTGTTCATATGTGGAATTTCAGAACTGTCTAAATTTCCTGGATTCTCAAATCATTGAAAACAATTTACCTTTTGTTCTCGTAGGTGATTTTAATTGTAATCAAATAGACTGGAATCTTACGACGACTAAAGTTTCTGATTCTCATCCAGCATCTCTTTTCCTGTCCTTCTGCTTATCTGCTAGACTTACCCAACACGTTCGCAGCCCTACTAGATCAGACAAATGTATGGATGTGGTACTATCTAGCCATGCCTCCCATATAATCAACTTCCACACTATTCCTAAACTATCTTCTTTAGACCACTGCCTGGTTTATTACGAAATATTATCCTCAAAGCCCAAACCAACCACAACACATTTTTTTGAACTTTCAGAATGCCAATTTCACCCTCGCTGAAAAGTTGATAAGTGGGTTTGAATGGGTTGGTGTATTGAGTTTTAGCAATAACCCTGACGCTCTATATGAAGCTTTTTGTGGAATTGTGAAACAAATCATAGAGAAAACTGTGCCTTCGAAAGCCTATAAAAGTTGTCCGAAACTAAAATACACTTCGAAAATTCGCGGACTTCTTAGGAAGAGTAGAAGACTATACAAGAAAGCCCATTTAACAGGTTTGAATCCGTATAAACGGGTCTCTAGACTACTTCGAAAAGAAATTCGGCTCTATAACTCTAAACAAGAAGCTTCTATTGCTAAGGCTGGTCCCCGCCGCTTCTATTCTTTCGTAAATCAAAAACTGAAAACAGATTATTCCATCTGTTCTATTAAAGACCCTCAATCAGGAGAAATGATTAATGATGAGCGACAGAAGAATGAGATGGAGGGACTACTTTGTAAAGCCGTTAGTCCCCAATTCCTAAGGAAGGCAGAGAACGCTGAGGAGTGGATTCGTCACATGTCGCAACAGATCCCATAATCGATGATGTTATATTACCGATGTGGCTTGCTGATCTTGACAAAGCGTTTAAATTGGAAAAAAAATCAGGAGAAACTGTAACTGATGACTTTGAGAAAGCATCAGTCTTCAACCAAGTTTTATCTTCTTCTTTCAATCAATATCATTTAGATCAACCATTAATCTCAACAATAAGGACTACTACTTCTATTGATTTCGTTGATATCGACCCCTCAATTGTATACAGCTATTTAAAGAAACTTCCATCGCGAAAATCTACATCACCCAATGGTATTCCATATGCATTTCTAAAGGGCACTGCTTGTGCGATTTCTTTGCCTCTCTATTTTATTCAACAGCTTTCTTCTACATGGAGTTACACCATCACTCTGGAAACATGCCATTGTGAAACCAGTATACAAAAGCAAGGGAAGTTTAAATGACCCTAACAATTATCGACCAAATTCTCTAACTTGTTGCACCAGCAAGGTATTTGAGAGAATAATACGTCATTCACTGATTGATTATCTTTAAAATCACGAGCTACTTACACCTATTCAGCATGGATTTCGAAGTAAGCGCTCTTGCTCATCAGCTCTTCTTTCTACTCTCACGGAATTTATCGTAGCCTTAAATCAAAACAGTTACATAACAGCTGCTTTTGTTGACTACAAAAAAGCTTTTGATTCCATTCCAATAGAACTACTTTGTAAAAAGTTATCGTATTAAGGTGTTTCTGGGTGCCTTCTTAGGTGGATTTCATCATTTTTGAATGAACGGTCACAAAGCGTTGTAATCAACAACAGTCATTCAGAACCTTCGGCAGTTGTTCCTGGAGTGCCCCAAGGGTCTGTCTTCAGTCCACTCTTTTTTCTTCATTACATAAATGACCTACCGCAGTGCCTCTCTCCCGGTATTCAATGCTCTCTTTATGCTGATGATGCTAAGCTCTATTCAATTGGTGATCATCATCTTCTTCAGCAAGGCTTAGATGCTCTTGCCGACTGGTCTTAAAAGTGGGGACTCTCTATCTCGACCACTAAAACGGTATTCATGCGGATAGGACAATCCCATCCTTCTTGCAAGTTGACCCTATATGATTCTGAACTACATGAGGTTTCTTATTTCCGTGATTTGGGCGTAGTATACGATTCTAAATTATGCTTCAAATATCATATCTCTAACATTTGTAACAAAGCCAGATCTATAAGTTTTCTGATATTACGTTCTTTCCAAACACGAAACAAGCATCTTCTATTTAGTCTGTTCAATATATACGCCAGACCCATCCTAGAATTCGCCTCTGAGGTTTGGAGTCCTAGCGACATCTCTTCTATTAAAAAACTAGAAAAAAATCCAAAAGCAATTCACCCGCTTAATTTTTAAACGTTCACAATTCAATATAACATCTTATAAACAAAGACTTGAATTTCTAAACGGAAGGACTTTATGTTCACGTAGAAAAGCAATAGATTTGTAGACTATTCACAAATCTGTTTTTGGTAATCTAAAGACATCAGAGAGCTTTCTTAAATTCTCACCCAGGAATCGTTTCACCAGAGGTCATAGATTCAAATTCCCTTTGCTGGTCTGTAAAAAAAATAAGCTCAAGAGTTTTTTACCTTATCGAGTCGAAACAATTTGGAATGAGCTACCCGAGTCATTTTTTAATTGCTCATATAATAAGTTTAAGTATTTGCTAGAAACCTCGATAATCAATTGACTCAGATTATTGGGCCACCTTCCATCGGAGGGGCCACCTTTCTCCCTACCTCCGACATTGGCGGTCCATGTGACCGCCTCTCAATCCGTGTACAATGGACAATACAACGTCAAATGAAGCAGTCCAATACCTCCCTTTGCCCTCACCTCACCCCTGCCACGATAAAGAAATAAAAAAATATGCAACTCCATCTGGAGTTCCTCAAAGGAGCTGCCTTGGACCTTTGCTTTTCCTTCTTTACATTAATGACTTACCAGACGCTTTACCTGAAGTATGCAGCGTGACCATGTATGCCGATGACGTTAAATTAACCACTACTAATGATGTAAAAAGTTTGCAAGCGGGACTCGATTATGTAGCTGAGTGGGCAACTAAATGGGGACTGACAATATCCGAATCTAAAACAGTCGTTATGCGGATGGGTAAGAATCACGCAGAAGTAGAATTCTTTCTCAATGGGAAAGTTCTCAGCGAATCAGACCATATACGAGATTTAGGTATTGTGTACTCTAACACTCTGGACTACTCGCAACATATCCAGGATATGTGTCGTAAGGCTAACATGAGGTGCGGGTATATTTTGAGGACCTTCAAGTCGAAAGATATCAGGCTGTATAAGCAAGTGTTCACGACATACGTTCGACCCATAAATGAATACTGCTCAGTCGTGTGGTCTCCTTACTTGAAAAAGGACATAGAAATGATTGAACAAGTTCAACGTCACTTCACGAAACAAGTTTGCAGGAGAGCCGGTCTACTGTTGAGTTACGAAGAAAGACTGCAGCTCTCGAACCTCCCGAAACTGCATTCACGGCGAAAGGCTGCAGACTTACTAGCGACGTTCAAGATTCTCAACAATTTCACTTCAATTGACCCAAACTCCATGTTTCATTTCAACAGCCATAACTATGGTACTAGATCTAACCCAAATGTACTCATAAAACCATTAACACGATCAGCTTTGCAGTCTAATATATTATCATCCCGAGTAGTTGAGAGTTGGAACGACATACCTAATGAGGTCAGGGCATGTCTTACTGGCAGCTTGTTCAGAGAGCACATGAAAAGTTATTTACAGGGTGCGGCAAAAGTCCAGGTGGACAACTTTGTCAATTTGCATCTTTTTTGTTTGGTGTAGCAGTCGTGTGATTTTCTGCTTGTATCTTATTCATGATGTTGCTAACATACCCTGAAAAAATCAGAATGATATCTCTTTTTGTTTTCCGGTAATGCTCTCTGATATGGACCGAGGCTACATTCTGCGCTTGAGCCAGTCCGGGCACATTCAAAAGCACATCGCCAGAACCACTGGATTCTCCCGTAGGACCATTGAAAACACAATACGTCGCTTTCTTGAGACTGGTACAACAAATGACCGTCCCAGGAGTGGCAGGCCAGTGACCGCGACCACTTCCTTCAACATGAGAAGCATCCGAAAATTCCAAACGGAGTCTCAGAAAACTCGCGAAGGAGCTGCGTTATCTCGGCTAATTCTGTTCAGACGATCGTCAAATCCCGCATGGGACTTCTCCCCATCAAGCTGCAGAAGAATCACGCATTGAAGGACCAGATGAAGGCGACCCGTCTTCGGAGATGTCGTGAACTGTCAAAGCGGTTCAAGCCGGTGGACTGTTTGGATATTCTCTTCACCGATGAGAAGTTGTTCAATATTGAGCAGTCCTTCAACCACCAGAACGATAGGATTTGGTCGAAATCGGTCAAAGTTGCCAATAAGAGTGGCCGTTACGTCTCGAGAAAGGGCCATCCTGCTTCTGTCATGGTCTGGGCCGGGATTTGCGCGACTGGCAAGACTCCACTCGTTTTCGTCGAGCAGGGAGTCAAAGTGAATGACAATAACTACCTGAACGACATTCTCATGAAGGAAGTACTTCCCTGGAGCCAGGCTCACTTCGCGGGACGCAAATGGACGTTCCAGCAGGACTCTGCGCCCGCCCACAAGGCTAAAGTGGTGCAAGACTGGTGCAAGAGCAATTTCCCCTCCATGATCACATCCGCCGAATGGCCTCCGTACTCACCTGATTTGAATCCTCTGGACTTCTCTGTGTGGTCGGTCCTTGAGAGCAAGGCCTGTGCTTCCCTACACAAGAATTTGGAAAGTTTGAAGCGCGCCCTACAGAAGGCGTGGGATGATCTTGACGTCGCTTACCTGTCCACCACGGTGGGTGCCTTCCACAAGCGACTCTGCGCCTGTGTCAAGGAGAAAGGAGGGCTGTTTGAAATTTGAAAAAGCAGTTATATCCCAAACTATTTGAATAAATTCTGATGAAAATTTTGTTTGATTTGCTCAATCCGTTAAGTTTATACCGGAAAAAAAATGTCCACCTGGACTTTTGCCGCACCCTGTATAATTTATATCATTTCTCTGTAACATTTCCTTTGCAACTTTTTTAATTCCCTAACTATCAAGTTTAAAAGAAAACTTCCAAGCACTTTCTACTGTGAAAAATCTTCTTTTTTTCTCAAACCCTAATTTTTCTCACTTAATTTATGAAAAAGTGAAATGCCTGTGTAATTTTTTCAATTGTGAACAATACCTTACTTTTGTGAATACGCTACTCGCACTGTGCAATAAAGTATATATAAAAGTTGCTATAATATGTTACGGAATTCATAAAACAAAATTTTCCGAGAGATTAACGACAGGGCTTTCTTGTTGAAGTGTTTTTAACTTATTTTATATTCCTGTCTTTTATGTTCGAATTTTGGAAATGAAATTTTAGTGTTTATGAGAATATTCATGCACATATTCATATAAAAATCTACCCGATCTGTACCCAGTATATAGTAATATATCTGTTTTCTGTACGTAAGATGCTGTGTTCCGTTTCTTAAATCCCCATTGTTTCATCGGTGTCTAACGAATTTAAAAGAAACGACACGCTTAAAGGCCGACAGCAACTTCACAAGATGAAAAAATAGACAAAAAGTAAATGTAACAGAGAATTTTTGACATGAGTGACAAATAGTTTGCACGATATTAGTTTGAGAGGCACTTCCAGCAAAAAGAGAGTTAACATATAAAGTCTAAAAACAGAATGCAAAATAAACAGGGGATTTTAGAGGTTTATATCGAAGCGCATATATTTTTCTCAGAGAATTAATCGCAGTATGGTTTACCTTCAACAAAAACACGCTGTTTTTATCGAGCAAACCTATCATTATGATGTTGAGACTCGTCCCGACTACAGCCGAGAGAAGAATCGTTCCGACGTTCCGAAAGAAGAGATGGACATTCATGGAGTAACCAGCTTCCAGAGTGATTGGTGGCAAGAGATACAAGAAGAACAAGTCTGGAAAGAAGAGATGGACATTCATGGAGTAACCAGCTTCCAGAGTGATTGGTGGCAAGAGATACAAGAAGAACAAATCTGGAAACAAAGAACATAACTAAATCGGGAATTCTGAGTGACTGTGAAATCGGGAAAATCATATATTTGAGAAAAAAAATTAGTCTATGTATTAGAGGATACTCATGGTTCAAGAACGTGAAAAAAGAATTCTTCCTGGAAAATAAAACTGAAAACGAAAAAAATTGTCTGGGAATAAAGTAATTTCGAGCTGCCCCTTTTTAGCAAAGCAATTCGTAAACCGAAAAGTTACTTGTCTTATCTTTCTATTTAAAAGTTTCAACCTGGATCTAGATAGATGTCCCAAAGAAAGTATTTGTCAAGACCGTATCCAGCGAGGAGACCAAAGAGGATTAGAAGGGCACTTTCGGGGAGAAATCGAGAAGCTCCACTTGTTTGGAAAACTGCAAAGAAGAGTTACCCGGTACGATTGTAGATATCATAGACCATTTGGATCTCGTGAAAAATATTGAGACTATGAAAAAGAAGTTCACGGAAATTGAGCTCATAGAGGCTTAAAATTGTTTTCAAAGACTTAAAAAATTGAATTGATGTTAAGAACAGAAGGGCTCCTGGAATTGAAAAGTTATAGAAAATGAGGCTTCAAAAAAACTTATTTAACTGACTTTATATGTAGGTCACAGAAATTAATTATACAACAATTCATGTGCAAATATCCCTGTTTCATCTTTTTTCTTTCTTTGTGTGCAATCATTCAATCGAAAAATAAATTTAAGAAGAGTTTAAATTTTATGAGATCTGTGTTCTTGTTTTTGACAACATGTGCTTGAGCTTTCCTTGAAATCAAAATTTCAGGAAATTTTTTCCCGGAAAGTTACCTGCCGCGCCTTTAATCTACTCGAGGGTGATATTAAAGATCGCATGATTCTCTACATCCCTCTATCCTTCAATGAATGGGATCATCGTATCAGTGTTATTATAACTGAGAAAATTGAGATGCGATTATCGCTATCAAACCTCTTGCGCGGCAGAATGGATTGATCCGGGAACTATGCGATGACATGGAGAGAGAAAGTGAAATAGTATGTCAAAGTAGGAGAAGAAAGTATTTCATATCCTGTCTACCTTTCCAAATTAAAATAGTGCTCGAATGAACCTACCGTATTCATTGTCTTTTCGTAATCTAATAATAAAAATTTAATTTCCTAAAAAAAACAAACGCACGAGTTTGTTTATTATTATTTTTAATTACAATTTTTTATTATAAGTTTTTTGAAAGATATATTATTATTGAGTGATGTTATTCAGTGATATTGAGTGAAATGCTTAGTAATTTTATGCTAACGAGGCCGTACGGCTTAGATAGAGACCGTTACGGTTTAGTCTGTGAAAACGGGAAAGCAGCGCCCGAAAGCGAATACCTTTTGTGTATATTTTGTTTTAACTGAATGTTTTAACTGATGATTTGGCTCTTGTCCCCTTAGGGGCACAATTATACATTGAGGGAGGGGGGCGCTTTTCTGGGGGGAGATAATAATATTTGAACTCTTTTTTGATATTATTCTACATTATTAAAATGAACATTTTTAGGGAGGGGAGAGGGGCGAAGGTTTACCGAAGCAGGAAAGGGAGGGGGCCCTAAGGGGGGAGGAAGAGGGCCCTACCTAGGCGAAGAGAGGGGGCTAAAGAGAAATATGGCGGAAAGGGAATGTTATGATTATTATTATTATTATAAAATAGTTTTTACGCTCAAAATGAAGAAAAAAACGGATCCGTTTCTTCAATGTAAATGGTGATCCTGGGTGTGCAACAAACGTGCACAAGGTTTAAATGCTCATGTGCATCTCACTCGAAGCGCCCTTCTGTATAGTTTTTTCGCACGGAATTCGCGGGTATATGTTGTCGTAGTTGCTTGTCCGTAGTAGTTATGGTGTTTCTTACCACCCTCACAGTTTTTCCGTGCTCATAGATTTCAATGCTTTTCGGTTTTTTTGGAGAGCGCATAAATAGTTTTCTACCCTCAGTGCGGGTGAAAGAAATACCATGGTAGTAGTCCATCCGTTTCGTAGAATGGATCATGGTTGTCTCGCGTTTTGGCTTTAGCACAAGCCACTTGATTGTAAATTTTGTTGTTTTTTTTCTTATCTTGATCCTCCTTTTTGTTTTTTTTTACAAAGATAGTTTTGCCGTCAGAGGCAATGTTTATGCGCAGAATAACATCACTCAATAATAATATAATTTCAAATACCTTATTAAAAAATTAATAAACAAACTCGTGCGTTTGTACACTACAAAAAAAAACACCACGCGCTGAAAATCTTACGCGTTTTTAGGTTTAAATCAAAGGCACTTCCGTGCAAGACAAATCTAAAGATTTCTTTTGTTGGCAAACAGATGAGCATACCGATAATGTGATTTTTTCAAATCAACGAGATCTTCTCTGAGATGATCTGATCTCGTATAGATTAAAGGCGCGGCTGATATTATCATTAGCCTGCACAAATTGCTTGAATTAATGATCATCCTATTGAAAAAATAGTCGATTTAATAAAAACTATATATATATATCCTATATAAAACTATATAAACTATATAAACTATAAACTAAAAAACTATATAAAAAAACCAGGAAATATCCTAAATATTAGCCCCACTAAAAATGAAAAAGTTCTTATGAAACTACAATGTTTTCTAATGAAAAAGCTGAATACCGTAAGTAGTAACAAAATTCACGATGTTTAAAGTGAGAAGAGTTCTTTGTGGATTTTCAAAATACTTTTCTTTATGTTGACGTTATGAGTTACTTTCCGCTATGGTCAGTAAATAAAAAGTACCTATTTTCATGATGACAATCAGAACGAGCCACGCGCAAAGTAGAAGCGGCGTTTCGCTGTGATGCCATTGTAGATTAGTAATGAACTGTATCATTCCCCAGGAGAGGATGCGAAGAAAAAGCGCCGGACGACAGATTATATCTTTCAACTTCTGACCTATAAATCAAATTTAATGGGACTTTCAATTCTTTCCAAGAGGTTACGATAAAATTTCCGTATTTTTGAGTAAACACAAAACATAATTATGGAAAATGACAGTATGACTATTTATTTATAAGCTATTACCATTCATACTTATATGCACGCCTATTTACAAATATATACTTTATAAGTATGAATAGTCATACTTTAAAACGTATTCGTCTCATTTTCCATACTTAGTTTTTGTGGGTGTAAGTTTCAATCATTCGCCATTTCGATACAAATCATTAGTACAATAAGATGCTAGATTTTTAACTGAATATAAAACAAAAATTATTTTTTTCAAAAAAGGAAGTTTTTTGTTTCAATGTTGACTCATTTAAAAGCTTGAATTATAAGACGCGCTAAACTACGAATTACGTATCATAATGGTTGTCTTTCGGACTATCGTGAAATGGATGAAAGCTCACATCATCACAAATTCTCCAATACTGAGGCGGTAAGAGATGCCGTTACAGATCACCTTCTTCCTAACCTACGGTCTGCTACACACAATAGCAGTTATTCGGGAATCAACTCACGTTTATTATGCACTTCAAAATGAGGTAGCGCGTACCAATTCCCGAAGTAATTTGAAGCGCGAAGAGGAGAAAGGAGAAGTTATTAAATGATAACTACAAGCAGGTGTGATTTCGAAAATAGGTTACCTAGCGAAAAAGGTTACCTAGCAAAAGATTAGAATAAGAGAAGTATTTGCCAAACTAATAATTTTCGGATCATTGAATATAATGATAATTGAAAGTTTTGACATCTAAAATCAAGCGATTGTTGTGTCTGATAATTACGCTAAATTATGAAGTTTTAATACTAGTCTCAACTTATCTCTTAAAAAAAGCTCTTAGAAATTTTTAAAAATAATTAAAAAAAAATACTTTTATTAAACTAATTTACTACAGAATCAGAAAACCAATCGAGAGATGGGGAGATAAGTCTTTTTAGGCTGTGGAGAAACATTGCATCTTTTCACTATACTCAATAATATAACCAACTTTCTAGAAATTATCAGAACTTTTACCGAGACGGATTCATCAACAAAGAAATAAAGAACCAAGAAGAAAAACATGATGACAGAGAAGACGAGAGAGTAAGAGAGAAAACGCATGAAAAAAGAGAGAAAACGAAATGTTGAAAAAGAGAGAGATATAAAGGGGGAGAGAGATGAAGAAGGGACTATCACTCAATGCAGGGCGGATGAAGTGCATGGTTGTGATAAGTGTCGAGATAGGCGAGAACTACCAGATAAGTGTCGATTTCAATTTATTTTGCCTGTTAGAAATGACGCAAGAGGAAATAGCAAATTAGATGGAGCTAGGGAGAAAAGAGAGACAAAAATATAGAAGAAGAAAGAGGTAGACAGAGACAAGAGATTGATAAAGTCTCAGATAGAGAGAAATAAAAAGGAAAGAAGAAATAAAGAAGGAGATACATAGCAAGAGATTAATAGAGAGAGAAGAAATAAAGAAGGAGAAACATAGCAAGAGAATGATAGAGAGCAAAACGGAGTTAAAACAGAAGTGGAAAAGGTAATGCAAAGCGTGATAAAGACTAAAAAAACAAGAAAAGATTACAAGAATTTTTCATCGAAGCAATTATGTATATGAAAGGATAGAGAAATTGTGAATAATAATAATAACAATAATAATAACAATAATAATAACAATAATAATAACAATAATAATAACAATGATAATAATAATAATAATAATAATAATAATAATGATAATAATAATAATAATAATAATAATAATAATAATAATAATAATAATAATAATAATAACAACAATAATAACAATAATAACAATAATAATAATAATAATATAATAATAATAATAATCATAATAATAATAATAATAATAATATTAATAATAATAATAATAATAATAATAATAATAATAATAATAATAATAATAATAATAATAATAATAATAATAATAATAACAATAATCACTCATCATCATAAACAGGCGTCACTGCTTCTGAACTACAGTACCGTGCAGAAGTATACCAAAAAGTATATTTTACAGTGTTTCTCTGCAGTGAACGCGAATTAAAGGCTCAAATTTTCATTAGATAATCTTAAAGTACTTAGAAACATTATTTCAACATAACTTTTGAGATGCCCGTTAACTGTGAACAAAAACAGCATAAAATATGAAATTCAAGAAAAACACAATTTGAGCGCATATTCTTCAGTAACCTATGACATCTTCGCTAACAACTTAACCGTCCAATTTTACTCGAAACTTTATTACCCCAGTCTAATACTTCGTCGTCATACCCCTAGCGTCAATGACTGCCTTGTATCTTTGTGGCATAGAGGCCACCAAGTTGGCGAGGGTTGAAACCGGGAGGACGTGCCAGGCCTGCTCGAGTTGGGCGAATTTCTCCGCCGCATTCTGAGCAGTCTTGACCTGGACGGCCTTACCTAGCTCCCCCCACACGTGCTCTATCGGATTTAGGTCCGGTGACTGGCTCGGCCAGTCCATGAGGGTCACTCGACGCTGACCAAACCAGTCTTGGACCGCACGCGAAGCGTGCTTTGGATCATTGTCCTGCTGGTATATCCAGCCCCGGGGCATGTTCGAGCGCGCATAGGGCAGCATGACGTTCGAGAGTATTTATATGTAATCTTCCTTCCTCATAATACCCTCTACCCTTTGCAGAGGCCCGACCCCACCCGCGTGGAACGCTCCCCACACCATCACTGAACCTCCCCCATGCTTACAGGTCGGAACCTGATACCTAGCATTGAACCTAGAGCCTACAGGCCGCCTCACATGGCTAATTCCGTCTGTCCCGAAAAGCATAAACTTGCTCTCATCAGACCAGAGCACCTGATTCCATTCCTGCACTGTCCAACGCTGATGGTCCTTTGCCCACTGCAATCGCCTCTGCCGGTTCTTCTCCGAGATCATCGGCTTCTTCACCGGGCGACGTCCGAAGAGGCCGGCGGTGCGCAGACGCCTCTTTACCGTATCGACGGAGATCTGAAAACCAATTTTTGCTCAAGAAAAAAAATATCATGCCAAAAAAACACAAAAAAATTACTTTAACATTGAAGTGCTGCAGCAGTTCCTTGTGAATTTCAACCGCGTTTCTCCAGGGGTTGGCTTTGCTTATCCTAGTGATGACACGGTTGATGCTGGGAAAAGTTAGGGAAGGCCTTCCACGTGATTTCGTCCGAATTGGCGTCTTCGCGGAGCGAGAGATCGTGCCGACATCAGTCTTGAATTGGCGCGCCAGATCGGCCAAACTCATGCCCATTGCCCGCCCACTTGCAATGGTCTGCCGGTCCTTTTCACTTAAATTCTTAGAGCCTTTGGGTCGACCCATTATCTGAAAATGCTAGAAATTTTTCATGATCATTGCAATAAACAGAAACAAATAAACAAGAACATATGTCAAAAATCTCGAAAAAGACTATTTTCAGAAAAAAATTGCTGAGCTGTTCTGCTTTCTCAGAAACCGCTTCATTCCATCACAGTATGACGTAAATCACGAGCCACACAACATTAAAAAAAATTGCGCTAGTGGGCGCAAAAACACAAAAGTTATACGATAAAATATACTTTTTGGTATACTTCTGCACGGTACTGTATGTGACTTAGAATTTGAAGATTTTTATTATCATTATTGTTGTTATTATTATTAGTTTTATTATTGATCAAACCACCGCACGGAAAAAAGCTAGTCACCGGGGGGACTCGAACCCATGCAACCATCTCTCCTCTATCCGGGAGCGAGCGTGTTAACCTTCGACCTCTCTTCTGTCTTAATTGTGAAATCTGGAGTTATGCTCCATTCACGACGCTTTCGCTTCATGAGCATGCGTGACTAAGAGAACGAGGCAATTGAGCCTTTAATAAGCACTATCGCACGGAATAGCAATGTGTCACCGTGGTGTAATGGTTAACACGCTCGCTCCCGGACAGAAAAGAGATGGTTGCATGGGTTCGAGTCCCCCGGTGACTAGCTTTTTTCCGTGCGGTGGTTTGATCAATTTGTCTTCTCAACCAGGCGTCACTGCCTTAAAACTGTGTAACTGAGCATTTGAAGTTTTATTATTATTAAATTATTATTATTATTATTCTTATTACAGGGCGCAGCAAAAATATGGAAGCCCGGATTTAACCGTCAATCTTCATAAAAACGGGAGCAAACAACTTTTTTTTGAGCATGCAACTTATTTAACAACTTTTCAACAAGATAGGATATAAGATTGGGGTAAGATCTCCTTTGCCTTGACAACGGCCTTGAGACGCTTAGGGTATGACTAAACCAAGGCACGCAGGTAGTCGTTGTCCATCTCGGACCACGCTTTCTAAAAGACAGCCCTGAGTGATTCCAGATTTCAATGAGCTGTTGAGCAGGCTTTCTTTTCCATTTCTGCCCATGTGAAATAGTCGAGAGGATACAGATTCGGGCTGTAGGGCGGCCATTCGAAGGTCGAATTGAAGTCGGGCACACTGTTTCGAAGCCATTCCTGGGTGTCTTCGGTTTGGAATCCTGTTGAAATAGGCAATGGTTGTTTTTATAGTGTGTCTTGGCTAAGCGGTTCACCTCCTTCTCAAAAATCATCTCCTTATAGTATTTGGCGTTCACCTTTACGCAAGGCTCGACAAAAAGGAGCTTGGTCTCCCCAGTTGCACATATCCCCGCCCAAACCATCACCGACGCCGGGTGTTTAGACCTATTGACGATCAGACCACGCTGGACAGCCGTTGGAGTGTTTGGAGCAAAAATACGGTAATTCTGACCGTTAACGGCTTCTTCGATAGTGAAGAGCTTGTCATGCGTGAACAATCTTTTGAGGTGCGTACCAGGGTGTGTCTTTTCCAGCAGTGCTCGACATCTATTCCTTCGGTTTTTGATTTGCAGCAGTAAGTTGATATCTCTTGGTCATTTTGTGTGACTGTAGGTTTAGTTCTTCATGCACTATTCCGCGGACTGATTTCTCGATTATACTCAGTTCCTGACCCATCTTTCTCATAATCCTCTTAGGATTCCGCCTAAGAATGGGAGCAACTTGCAGCGTGGAAATGTAGAGCAGCGGCTCTGTTGGAATGGGGCTCACCATTACTACAAAAATGAAAATTGTAAAACAAAAACATGGCAATGTGTACAAAAAAAAGCAGCTGCATTGCACAGTGGAGTATTGATTGCATTATGATAATGCAATCCTCCCGCGCGAGAGCTGGAAAAGGTGCTTCCATATTTCCTCCACGCCCGAAAATCAGCGGTGAAATCAGCTTTTTGTCTTGCGGTGGTATTATCAATTATTATTATTATTTGTTATTATTATTGTTATTATTATTATTATTCATTTTATTATTACTTTTTTTATTGTTTTTTTTATTGTTATTATTATTATTATTATTATTAATATTATTATTATTATTATTATTAATTTATTATTATTATTATTATTATTATTATTATTATTATTATTATTATTATTAGTATTATTAGTATTATTAGTAGTATCATTATTATTATTATTATTATTATTATTATTATCATTATTATTATCATTATTATTATTATTACTATTGTTATTATTATTATTATTATTATTATTATTGTTATTATTATTATTATTATTATTATTATTATTATTATTATTATTATTATTATTATTATTATTTTTGTTTGATATTATCATTATTCATTATTATAGTATGGGATGAAATCGAAATCGATCACATGTGGTCCTTGGCACCGGAGGAATGAGCAAAGTCTTCAGATTCTAGATAGTGAAACAGAAGACTACATTGAAATTCATTCCTCAGATTTAACGGTTCTGAAAGGTTGTAAACTAGAGAGAAAATTTTTTTAAAATGTACTTTATTAGATAAATTCAAATTTGTAATGAGACTTCCATGTCCCCCATTGTTATTGATTGGAATCAGAATGTCCTCAACTTTGTTCAAATTCAAACTGTGTAAAAAGTTTTAATTGCAGCCGTTTATCTCACTATTCTGTGAGTGTTCTCTGAACATCCTTGTCGCTTTTTTTGGGTTTTTCATGTATGAGTAATAGAAATGAGACTCAGTGGGTGCAGAGAATAGAAAAAGATTATGAATAGTCTGTAACACAAATACACAAAAGAACCAACAATTTCACAAAAATACGCTTTTTGATTGAGTCACTCAAAAAATAGTCACATTATGACCTAATTCTCTTGATAACCTTTACTAACTTACTTTTCAGTTTTATTCCCTATTTCTTTCTTTCTTTTTCTCATACTATTTCTGTATCTTCTTCTCTCTCTTCCTGGTCCAATCTATGCATTTATGAATAACTAACTGTAGCCCTTTTCCTTCTCGAGCCTCCATTCATCTCTGATCCTGTCTCTTTTAATTGCTGCTGAATCGTTCCCTGTCTCTCCCTGACAAAACCCGGTTTATCTTCCCCGAATACCTATGTGTCTGTGGATGATTCTGTTGGGCCTGAACAAAAACAGAAAAAAAGAATAATAATGACACAATATATCAAGAGAGATACGCGATTTGAGTAGTAACAACAACAAAAAAAACATAATTTATTGGAAAAAGTTCATAGTTGCCAAAGAGAGTTTATCCACGCAGCAACAACGAAAAAAGAGAATTGATAAAAAGAGAAAGAGCTAATGTTCTGACATTCTGGTTGGTGGGATAAAAGGCTAGGAGTTGGTCCTCCTCTACTACTGAAGAAATGAAGTTGGCAGCCTCCCTACTGCTCGTCTTGTTTTTCTTCTTTGTAAGCGCTGAAGATGACGAAAAAGGTCAACTACAGGTGAGAATTAATTTTAATTGTTATTTCTACATACGTTCTAGCAAGCTAGTTTATTCTGCACATTACCACATCTCAATTACAATATCGTATGAAAAACATCAACTCAAACAGTGAATAATAGCTTTCACGGTGCTATGGACAAGCTAATAAATAATTGCTTGAAAAAGGTATTGTTACGTTTCAACATGAAGCCACTGCTTTTTAACTGGGTCACAACATGAAGCCACTGCTTTTTAACTTGGTCACAACATGAAGCCACTGCTTTTTAACTGGGTCACAACATGAAGCCACTGCTTTTTAACTGGGTCACAACATGAAGCCACTGCTTTTTAACTGGGTCACTCAAATTTTATTTTTTGGAGAGAGAAAAACCGCTTTTCTAGTTGTGGAGGAGTGGAGTCATAAAAACCTTCTGGTTCTCCATTCCCCCTCTTCTCAAACGAGAAAAACCGCTTTTCTAGTTGTGGAGGAGTGGAGTCATAAAAACCTTCTGGTTCTTCATTCCCCCTCTTCTCAAACGAGAAAAACCGCTTTTCTAGTTGTGGAGGAGTGGAGTCATAAAAACCTTCTGGTTCTCCATTCCCCCTCTTCTCAAACGAGAAAAACCGCTTTTCTAGTTGTGGAGGAGTGGAGTCATAAAAACCTTCTGGTTCTCCATTCCCCCTCTTCTCAAACGAGAAAAACCGCTTTTCTAGTTGTGGAGGAGTGGAGTCATAAAAACCTTCTGGTTCTCCATTCCCCCTCTTCTCAAACGAGAAAAACCGCTTTTCTAGTTGTGGAGGAGTGGAGTCATAAAAACCTTCTGGTTCTCCATTCCCCCTCTTCTCAAACGAGAAAAACCGCTTTTCTAGTTGTGGAGGAGTGGAGTCATAAAAACCTTCTGGTTCTCCATTCTCCCTCTTCTCAAACGACGAAATTTTCTCAAGACCATTGCGACCTTAAAGAGACGAAGTTCACCTTGTCCTGTACCACCTACTACGAGCTCAATAAAACAAGACTTTCTGATAAATCATATAACGTTGAATTGTGTTTTGGAGAGCATCCAGCAATGTTTTCTTTGTAATTTTTCCCATGCTATCTCGAAATTTCTGTATTACAGTGCATCGGAACCATGTGAAATCAAGAACCTTGAAATGTCTCTGTTTATGACTTAATTCTCAGAAAAAACTTATAAATTTCATTATTATTTTAACAAACAAATCTTATTTCCTTTCCCTCGTTTTTATGAGATTTCAATTCAGGAGAGCAATATGATAGGAGCCCTTATTCTTCTGATTCACGAAGAGTTTTATGAAGCGTGAAAATTAAGAAAAAGTTACACTAACATAATCACTTCGTCAAGATTATAATAATTTTGTTAAGATAAGATCGTTTACCGAAAACAATTGTGCGCTGATTTTTTACACCAAGAATGGTTGTGGAATGAGAATGGTTTACGGTATTCTTTAAAGTTTTTGGTAGAGGTAAAAAGGGTTCGAGTACAATGGTCAGCAAGATTTGTGAGGATAGAGAGGGGAAGGGAAAAGAAACTATAAAAACCCACAACTGGGAAAGAAAGAAGTCTCTACAGTTTGTTCAAATACAACGTACGGGACACCGAGACACAGTTAAAAAGGCTCTGACAGAATAAACAGGTCTGTTGATTCGAATATAGAGACTAAGCTTCTTATATGTACGTATGATACTTATTGTTATTTTATTTGTACCAAGCGGGAACTGCTCCCTCTCAAGTACATACATGAAGCACAGAAAAGTTGCAGGTTATCAAGGAACAAATGCAGGCGAAGATGTCAGGCCTCTCTGGAGAAGCTCAAAACATAGCTAAGAAAGCCCTGGAGCTTATTGAGCAGGGGAAATCAGGCAACGATATCGAAGCTGAAGTCTGCTAGATTTCATTTTATGAACATTTCCTACACATCATAGAAATTTTGTATCAGTAGGTGATAATGAAATGGACATGCGCATATTCAAAAGCTGTGTATTTGTATTTGGTAGAAATATAATTCACGAGATTTAAAGGTAGCAGGTTCGATCCTGATTTAAAATAGCTTCGTTCTCTTTAAATATCAAAAAACTGTTTAACTTAATTTTTGATGGAATTAAAAGAAAATCAATCAAAATTTTTGTTCCTATTTGAGCTCTCGATTTTCCTTGAAACTTTTCAAGGTGAGCGAAATGATGTCGAAAGCGCCAGAAGCCGTTCAAACTGAGTTGAAGAACCTGGACAAAGAGATCGAAGTTGACTGGGAGAATTTAAAGGAGAAGCTCAACAGTACGATGATGCACATTTAGAGGGTCTAAAACGCGGCCAATACTTCTACTTATTCAGAAAGATTTAAAATACATGAACTTTGTTTTATTACACTCAGTTTAATGATCCAATCGTGTATTTCTTCGCTATTGTGTGAAAATTATTGCACCGTAACCTAGCAATAAAGAGATTGTGATATACAATAAAGAAAAACCGTCTTCCTCAGTAAATATTGTAGTTACCAGAAAAAAATGTTATATGTTTTGGTAAGTAATGTTCTAGATGGAATATTTCGGTATGGCATCTCAATGAATCGAATAAAAAGTAGTATATCATCAAAATCGTGTGATTCAGTCGAAAACTTTAAAAAACTAATGAAGAAAACTTCAAAAACAAATGAAAAACGAACAAGTTCGATTAATAATACAACGCTAACTGTCTATCAATTCCTTCTCGATCGATAAGACAACGCTAACTGTCTATCAATTCCTTCTCGATCGATAATACAACGCAAACTGTCTATCAAATCCTTCTAAAAATCTTGAAAAGTTTCAAAAAATGACCGATGAAGAGGGTTTGAAGAAAGAGAATGTGCAATGGATGCTTAGTAAGAGGATCGCCCGAAGCGAAAGTCCCGAGTTCGGTTACCGTCTATTTGCACTAACATTTTCAAGCATGACCATGTTTTTTTTTCAAAGCGGATCTGTTTTCCTTGTAATTTTTCAAGGTGAGTGAAATTATTTCCAAAGCGCAAGAAGAAATTATCCAACTTTTAGTGATAAGTAATCAAGTGTAATTTTTATTCAGACTCATCTTGTTAGGACCCTTTTTTAAACTTTTTTATTCACTAAGTTTGAAAAAAACAGCTTATGAGAAAGAATTTTTATTTAAAATTTTGACTTATAAAAAGTATTTTATTTTTTGACTTCTTGAAATATTCACTCTGATAGCAAAAAGGGCAACTTTACCGAGTATTTTTTAAAAGCTTCAAGTTCTAATGAATATTTTTCCTTCTTTTTTTTTTCTCGAAACAACAAGAAAATACTAAAGATTCTGAAAGAAAAAACCTTTTCAGAATTAAGGGTCCCTCTTATGATTTGAAGAAAACAAATAATTGTGAAAGGAAAACCAGAAGCTTGCCGATGAATAGTGAGACATCACCCAAGAGCTTTTGCTCTAGAATAGCAGTTCAGAAAGTTTCAAGCAAAAAATCACTTTTTGTTTTTCTAAACTTTTCGAGTTTTAAATCGAAAAAAATTACTCGGAATTTTTTTTCAAACCTTTTGCCGCACATATTTGATAACGATAACTTTTAAGAAAATGATGCGGTACTGTCTTGATGTATATGACGAACTAGGTCGCTCGCGTTTATTCCCATCTCGTCTGCTATTTGTCTTTCGAAATTATATAAGCATTGAAAGGCCTACGCCCAGCACTACATGCGACGTTCTCCGAATGTATCTATCACGATGCTCTAGTACTGCTGTAACTCGCATAATATATATATATATATATTATCTACATCTTTCGATGCAATAAGGCACAAATTTAATTACAATTGAAAATGAGTAATGAATAGATCAGCTAAACAATTGTCAAATACGATAACAAAAGCGATACATCAATTTGACTTTAATATAGCGAATTAAACGGGGAAAAAAAACAAAACAAAACAAACAAACAAACAAACAAACAAAACTATATAAGTAGAACAAATTGAACGACAAAAAATTAAATAAAATAAATTAGTTCTGAATTCATGACGAGAGAAGAGTAGATAGAACACCACTTTTTAATTGGGATTTAAAATATTTCAGGTTCATACTATTAATCAAGTTTCGAGGTAGTTTGCTGAAAAGGCGGGATATTCGCATTCCATAAGAGTTGTTTCTAGCTGTATTCTTGCTACCCTGAACTAATAAGCCATTTATATTAGTTCGCGTTGGAATAGTCTCTTTGAAAAATCGCTTTTTATCTATTATCGACAGTCCATGGAAGATCTTGAACCCCATAACTAAGTCAGAAATTATCCTCCTCTTGGAGAGAGAAACGAATCCAAGGCGGGCAAGTCGATTGGGGTAAGAAGGAAGAGACCTCGTATTAACTTCATTTGCGAAACATCGATGATAAACTATGCGAGTGAATTTCCTCAAAACTTTCTCTATATCATCACAATCTCTTCCATAGTATGGATTCCATATATTCGAAGCATATTCCAAGTGCGGCATTACATAAGTTTTAAAGCACTTGACCAGTATACCAGGATCATTAACAGTTACCGCTCGGAGCATAGCATACATTGCTTTGGATGCCTTTTTAACTCGGTCTGCTACAGCCTCTTTCCTACGCAAAGAAGAAACTATTTGTATGCCCAGGTCACGTACCTGAGATACACATGAAATGGAAACATTATTTATACTGTATGAGGAATATAAAGATCGACCTCCAATGTGAATATGGAGAGACTTGGATGGAGAAAGAGATAGTTGGTTAACTAGACACCAATCGAATACGGAATCTAATGCTGATTGCAGCTCTCGAGTTCGTTCGCCGTATGAGTTCTTATCATAAGAAACTTAAATCTTGAGATCGTCTGCGTATGCTTGATAACGAATATTAGGAAAGTTCTCTAGTACCTCATTTATATCGGATATATACAGAGTAAAAAGAAGTGGCCCCAGGACAGACCCTTGGGGCACACCCGATGTGGCATTCATTGGATCAGAAGTGACATCACCCATACGCACAGAGAAAGATCTATTTGTTAAAAAAGACTCAAGCCAAGAAAGGAGTGGGTCAGTAATTCCATAATGTGTGCATTTAAACAAAAGCTTACTTATACTGGTGTCAAATGCACGAGAGAAATCAAGGTAGATGACATCCGTTGAAAGACCTTTGGCTAACGAAGAGGTCCAATCATCTTCACATATTAATAAATTGGTTACTGTTGACGCTCCACACCTAAACCAATGTTGATTGATAGGTATAATAGAGTGCTCGGATAGATGATTGATTATGAAAGCTCTAACAAGTCGCTCCATCGTTTTAGAACAGGGAGAAAGGATGGAAATCGGACGATAGGAGGACACCAAGTGAGATTCCTTGCCCGGTTTCAGAATAGGGGTCACCAGAGAATGTTTCCAGTAAGACGGTATTTGACCGCAGATAATAAAATAGTTGAAAATATGGGAAAGAGGAAGTGCAAGAGACTTGGCACATTTCTTGAGGACAATCTGAGGGATACCATCTGAACCTTTGCTACCCGTTGGTTTAAGCTTCGAGAGGCTTTTAAGAACAGAAGAGGGGAGAAAAATAGGAAAGGGGCTCATAGTAGGGGCCGCTTCAGTTTGCAATGCGATACGTTGGTTATCATCCTTAGTATAATGAGAAGCGAATTCGGTAGAGAGCAGAGAACATTTAAGTTTATTTTTCAATACTATATCCCCTGTAGTATTCAATAGATATCGAGGAGGCACAGGTTTAGGCCGAGTGAGGGATGAGATATGTCGGAACAAGTCCCGAGAGCGAGACAATTTCTTCTTCTCACAATGCCTAGTCCATTTCATTATCTGCTTCAGTAGATCTTTACTAGCTTTCTCGTAAAGAGAACAAGTATTAGGATCGTCAATATTGTGAAACAGAGAGTTACGATATTTAATTATTCTCTGAATATGGCGAGGATAAGTGGCCGTGAGGGTTCGAGGTCTACGAATTGGAACGAATTCAGAAATAGCGTATTCAATAACGGCGAGGAAACGGCCGTACAGATCGTCAATCGAGAAGAAGTTATCAAATTCGGCTTCCCAGTTAACTGAATTGAAGTATTTATTAAGTTCATCGTAGTCAGTTCTTGAATAGTCGAGAACTGGTTCGGCTAAAAGCGAGTCGGTCACAATTGAAAGGCAGCAAGCGATCCCTAAATTATCAGAGGAGGGGAAGGAGGGAACAATTCTACAATTAGACAATAGCGAGGGCAGAGAAGTTAGTAGCCAATCAATGCAACGATTAAGACGTGTTGGTTCACGGCAGAATTGGGTCAAATCAAAGAGAGTAATCATGTCTACTAACAATCGATCGGATGAAGAACAAGGAGGAGAGAGAGTGTCACAATTGAAATCACCAGTCACAACTACAGGATAGGAAGTGGAAGAAAGAATATCGGATAAAGAATCACAAAAAAGTCTGGTCTCTTCATTGGTGTAGGACGGGGGACGATAGCAAACAACCAGACGTATGTAACCAGTGGTAGAAAGTAAGTCTATATAAACAATTTCCGAAGGAGAGCATAAAGAACTAGGCTTCAAGAACGTTAAGTGATCTCTCAATACAAGGGCAACTCCTCCGCCACGAGAATTACGATCAGCTCGGATTATTACGTAAGGAAGAGGACCAATTATCTCTGAATCAGCTATACGCGAACTCAGCCAAGTCTCAGTGACAGCAACTATATCAGGTTGTTCTTTTTCTAGATAAAGACGAAATGGAACTATTTTATTATAGAGAGAACGCATGTTAAAATATGCAAAGCTTAGCTGAATGTCGAGCGGTGACGGTGAAGAAACGGGTGGACCATCATATAGCTAGCGTCTTGAGGTGATGTTTCTGCTGCTGACCTCTGAGAATCTTTGCGGCTGAGAGGAGTTCCGAGGATTCGATGACGAAGGCGAAGAATTCGTTGCGGATGTATGTATGATCGTTTTGGTGGGACTGGGCATGGAAGGGCTGGATGTGACGGATAGGAACAAGTGTGGTACCCACAACTCTCCATTTTCTCTCTCCTTGATTCAAATTTCGAGCCAACAACTTGACCTCCTTCTCAAGCTGCAAGCCTTCTCTGGTTAGATCTTCGCGTATGTACGCGTGAGGGAAGGAAGCAAGGCAGCTTGGACGTCGTCTTCGGATGAGCTTTAGAGTCTCAAAACGAAGATCTTCTGAGCCTAGGAAAATCTTCAAGATTCGGCGTCCATTCTCGATTCTCCCTAGGCGCATGAATTGAGCGGTAGAGATTTCGGGAAATCCGAGTTCTTGGGAGAGTGAACGCAAGAACTGCCGGTCCGCTGCATTCGTGGCCGCCTCGGTTTCTTCTTCTGGAAGGCCGACGACCACCAAATTCTCCGCTTTTTCCTTCAGTATGACGCGGTCATCTGTTAGAGCTTTCCTAGCCGCTTCATACGCTAGCATTTGGGGAGGTAGATTTTGAGAAAGAAGGGATTGACGGTTATGAGGATGGGCAGTTGCGATCGATTGAGTGGAAGACATTAACTGAGCTAAAGTCTTCTCAATTCTCTCGAGGCTTCCCTCCAACTTGGTCATTCTTTCCATTAAATTAGTCACATCTGCATTCTTCTGCTGAGACTCACCTTCGACGACCGGAATGCTCATCTTTTCGAATTTTTCCACGGAGGCCTCCAGTTTTTCCATCTTTTCAGCCAGACTTCTCATTTCTTCATTTTTCTTCAGGCAGTCGAAACATCCGGCTGTTTTCTTGACTGTGCGCTTTGGAGTGGGCATAACAGCGGGATATCGATTGGCTTAGAGAGCTTTTAATGGGTCACCTTAATGGGTCACCATAATAATAATAATAATAATACTTTATCGCAAGGTTGATTTCGGAAGGGCAGGTAGGGGATCAAATAGAGGAGTGATTCGTATCAACACCAAGGCGTGACACTTTTCAAAGTGAGAAAAAGAGGTAAGTCGAGGAAAAAAAGGTAAGTGGGTCTGGAATCGAGAATATGAGGATCGTTTTATAGTTTACCGATAGCTGTTTTAAATGATTTGACTGTATTAATCGAAAATACAGTCTCTGGGAGTTTGTTCCAGACCGGAACTACTCTGGTTGAGAAGTTATTAGAGAGCTTAACATGTTTGAAACTGGGTAGAGTCAGACTGAACTTGTGTGACCTAGTGGGGTATCTGTGGTCTTGTGGGGAGAACATCTTGAATGGAGAAATGGGGGTTCTTCCGGTCAAGAATTTGAAGGTCATCACTAGATCGGTCTGGTCCTTCCGTTCTTCGAGGGACTGCAATTGGAAAACAAATTTTCTCTCTTCGTATGTCATATCGGGCATTCCGGCTCTTCTGCAGACTTGTTTTGTAAAGTTTCGTTGAACCTTTTCTACGAGTTCTTTATAATATTTCTGCCGAGGTGACCAGATCACGGAGCAGTATTCCAGTTGAGGACGAACGTAAGCAACGTAAAGCTTTTTATAAAGAACGGGGTTTTTCGATTTGAAGGTTCTTAGGATGTAAGCGCACCTGGATTTTGCTCTGTTGCACATATTTTCTATGTGTGTAGAGAAGTTCAATGAATTATCGTATTCTACACCAAGGTCCCTTACTAGTTTATTCTCTGTGATTTGTTTACCGTTCAGGTAGAATTTACTCTTGGGGTGAGTTTTTCCTAAAAGTGTGACTACTCTTTTGGTAGTGGAAATAGTCAGTCCCCATGAGGAGGTCCACTTGGCAACAGAGTTTATTGCGACTTGAAGTAGCTTCGCATCGCTAATCGTACTAATTTTGAAATCATCAGCGAACATAGTCACCCTGCTTCCTACTGGTAGGCACATTTCTGTAGATGAGAAAAAGCAAAGGGCCCAAACAGATTCCCTGGGGAACCCCGGATGGAGTGGGGTAAGGTAGAGAATCACTATTATTGATTCGGACTGACTGTTCTCGTTGATGCAGGAAGTTTGAAATGAAACTTAAGAGACTTCCTGAAAGCCCAATGGACTCAACTTTTCTCATTAGGTAGGAAAGAGGGACGCTATCGAATGCACTAGTGAAGTCAATTAAGACACAGCTAATGTATTCATTCTTGTCCAGTTTAAAGTGCCGTTCCGTCATTGATTCTAGAAGTGATAGTTTGCAAGAATGTTGAGCTCGAAATCCGAACTGATGATTGCTGATCAACTTATTCTCATCCAGAAATTCTAGTATTATTCTTATTCTTATTCGACACATATTCACATATTTTCTGAAAGCAGTGTTTCTGAAAGCACATATTCACATATTTTCTTTAGAGTGAATGAGACAATTAGTATGAAGCTCGCAACTTATATGGGAGGGGTTTTTACAAACAAAGTTACTTAAACATGGTTTAAATAGAAAAATAAGGATGAACATTTATCTTTCAGGGATCGCACACTCAGCAGGTTGGAAAGTGTATCAAATGTGATGAATATGCGTGAATCCTTGTTTTAATGATCAACTTTATTATAATAAGACAACCTTATATTTTCGTGATTGCGGCCGAACGTTCGATAACAAGAAAAAAGGTTTTTATCATTTTTTCTTAGCTTTTGAAAACTAGGAAAGCCCTGGTTTGAAAAACTTCTATTGCCTTTGTCTTCCAGAAAAACACCATTACACGTAAATCATCTTCATCGATTAAATCAACCTCGATGGTCCGGGTGGCTACAAATTCTAATGACGCGATCAGGGTGAGGATCCATTTTACTTCAGAAGAAGAAGGATCTTCGGAGATGCGACACTGATGTGTTTGTCGAGGAGGTGCGTCGACGAGCTGCCCATATCATTTCGTTTGTTAATGATTACCCCGGCTACAAATTTATATAGCACGAACCTCGTTTGAACTATTAAATGCGAATCATAACACGCTTTCTTTTTACACGAATAAGTATAAAATGTGACTTTAATCCGGCTCGAAACGAAAATTGAATTTTTTTTTACAAAACGAGGCGAGCTCAAACATGTGAAAACGAGGCGAGCTCAAACATGAGAAAAAAAAACTATGTAGATGTTATCATTGAATAAATTCAAGTTGAAAAAATGCCCTAAGGCATCGTATTTGATTTTCCGAAACACATGGTAACTCCAGAACAATGTTTTTGTTACCTTTTAGAAGAGAGTCATTTTTAAAGAATTAAATATTGGTTCAGGAGTATATAAGGAAGTCAAAACACAAAAAACTCCAGTTTTAACTGAATTTTCATATCTCGAAAATTATCAGTCCTTTCGACTCGAAAATCGAAACATGTTAGGGGTTAGTTCTGTTTTAAACAAAGCCGTCAGTGAAAATTAAAAAAAACGCTTTTAAAAAAAAGATATCCGTTTGGATCCAACGGGTCGATCCGATCGATCCCAATTCGAATGACCCTTGTTGTGATGAGTTGATAAAAAAATTGTTTTTCCAATTCCTAAATTGGAAATGTGATTTCGCTCAGTGCATGTTTGTTATCGAACTAGAATTTTTTCATTGTTTAAACCATCAAGTTATCGAACTAGAATTTTTCACTGTATAAATCGTTTTACTACAATTATTTTAGTTTTATGTGTTTGATAATGGTTAGAAAATATCGTCATCAATACATTTGTGGATAAAAAATGTGTGTTCAATTTCCACCATTGGAAACAATTCATTAAAAAACAATCACCAAAGCAGTACGGTTTCATCATGCGAAAAATTCGATCTCCCATCATTCTTTTTTGAAGAATCACTGCGCATCAATCAAAAACATCAATGCGCGGAATAAAAGAAAATGAAATGAAATGATACGTGTTTAATGTTAGTCAAATAAAGGAAGATGAAAACCCCTTCATAATTTATCCGTGCAACGTAAGAATTTAGTTAAACTTGCACCATTGAATTCGTCTCATCAAGACGTATGAAAATATTAGTTTTCTAATGATGTCTTGAAAATAATCAACTTACCCCGTAACTTACCCTGGTCTGGAGCAGGGTAAGCAAAAGGGCTACCCGGGTAACTATCCCGGGTAGCCTACCCAGCTCTATGAATACGAACTTGCTGGGTAGCTACCCAGGGTAGCCAGGGTAACCTACCCGGGGTAGGCTACCCAGCCACTATGAATATGGCCCCTGGGGAGGGTTTGCCTTCCCCCTTCCCCCCATCTTAGCATTACTGTCCTCTAAACTTTCCAGTTGCTTTACTGTTGCTTTAAAAAAAAAATTATTCACGCATATTTTCTCTCTGACATTGATGTAACATCTTCTTGATGTATGAATAAATAAAAATGAATAAATAAAAATGAATAAATACTTCTGTCAGCAAGACAACGCCTCAATCCATACCACCATTCTCATTCAGGTATGGTTTGCAGCCAGAAAACATCTTTGTTTACAAAAATCTATTATTGTCCTTTTTTATACAGAGTGGCTGGAAAGTACGCAGTCCGTGGTTTAGGAGTGTGCTACGCACTCACTATTTCGTGCACGCACCGATTCCTTTTTTTTTTTGATTTTCGAAGTTTATTGTGTTTTAAACATAGTGTTGAAGTTTGACAACGATTGTTTAAATTTGAAGGTAATGACGGGTTCCCATCTCCAGCGTGCCGCTATCGTCGATTTGCACCAGCGCGGGTACTCCAACTCCGACATCGCGAAACGCCTCGTCGTCCGTCTAGATCTTGTCTGGAATACCATCAAACGTTACCGCGAGCTCGGAAATCTCGAGGACCGTCCAAAAACTGGACGACCTCGATCTGCTCGGACGCCGGCGAAGATAAAAGCAGTGAGGGAGCGAATACGCCGAAACTCGAAGCGGAGCATTAACAAGATGTCCCAGGAGCTCGAAATATCCCGCTGGTCGGCTCAGACCATCGTCAGGGATTACCTCGGCATGCGCCCTTATCGTACTCGCAAGGGTGCCTTTTTGTCTGCCAAGAACAAGGCAGAGCGCGTGAAGAGAAGTCGGGCCTTGCTTCGCGACACGGCCGCACCTGGTGCCGACGAGATAGTCTTCTCAGACGAGAAGTTGTTCACGATCGAGGAGGCATTCAACTCCCAAAACGTGCGGGTTATCGCCAGAGATCCTGAGGAAGCCGATCGCAACGGAAGAGTCGTCAACCGCACCTCTCATCCAGCTCAGTTTATGGTCTGGGCGGCTGTGTGCGCTTCGGGTAAGTCTCCGCTCGTCTTCGTTGATCAGGGCGTGAAGATCAACAAGCAGAACTATATCAAAGACATTCTCGAAGGCGCCTTGCTTCCCTGGACCCGTACGCACTTCGCTGGCCGCCTTTTCTGCTTCCAACAGGACTCCGCGCCCGCTCACCAGGCCGTTGTGACGCAAGAGTGGTGTGCGAACAACTTGCCCGCCTTCATAACGAGTAAGCAGTGGCCCTCCTACTCGCCGGATCTCAATCCGCTCGACTATTCCGTATGGTCGGTCCTCGAGGCGAAAGCCTCGGCTCGTCCCCACCCCAATTTGGCGAATTGGATTATTGATTAAGATACAAAAGCGTTTGACTTTCGGACTGCGTACTTTCCAGCCACCCGTATAACGAACGCATTGTACATTTGCGGATTCTTGACCAGCTATGAATGAAAAAGAGGTCTAAGTAAAAAGCTTATTTCCTACTTAAACATCTTTCAATAAGTCACCAATAAACATTTTACATCCGAAATCGGCAAAAATCTATCCCTGTCGCTTCAAAATCTGAGTGAATTGGCCATTTGAGTCAGAATCCTCTGTGTGATTCTCAGCGATTCAGTATGTTTTGTTTTGTTGATTCCTCATTGTCTTCCTGATTAGTAGCATCATTTTACGAATAGTGAAGAATCATTCAAACTACGTTCATGAATGTTTTTCAGAGCAAAGGTAAACGTTTTAAAAATCACAGTCCGCTGACTTTCATTGATATAGAATATTTCACATGGAAGAAGTGAAAGTCTACAACAAGATAACAGAATTATGCACTGTACTGTTAACGAAGAGGTGACAATAAAACGTCATTGTAATGAAGATAACAAAGAGAGAAAGAGAGAAAAAGATAGAAAGAGGGTAGAGAGAGAAAGAGAAAGAGCCGTAAGAGTGAAGAGAGACTGTGGCTGATTAATATTGAGCTGAAATCAACTTACACGCGACCCTTCAATATGCAAATATAACAGGGAGAAAGACCTTTGAGTCGAGAGTTAGGTGGCCACTATTTCTGTTTTAATGTTGGCCAAGTATGAAAAAAGGCCGTTTTCATTCTTCTTTCTGTTAAGTTTTTATTTAAAATCCATTTCATTTTCATAAAGTCGCCAGTTGATACATCTTTAAACTTGCTTTCATCTGTTCACAGCTTTTTTCGAAAACAGAACCACAAATTCTCAAAGAGAGAGAGGCTTCCTGATACTATCATAGAATTATTCACATTTTTATCTGACTCGCAGATGTTTTCTTTGAAGCAGTATAGTTGCTCAAAATCTTTACAGGCTTCAACTACAGGGAACAAGAATACTCTCATAGAGATCATTCTGTATATAAAATAATTTTATTGCAATCTCAATTTTTTTTTCATTTATCGCTGGCAATTTGAACCTATAACAGACCCCTTTTATGAAGAAATTTTTTAGAGGTATGTTTTTGTTCCTGAAAAGTTTTCTGAGAAAAGAACTGCTTACAGCGAAGTTGGGGACACGAATAGTTACAGTCATCGGATAAGAAATTTAAAAAAACAAAAACTCTGTATTCGTTCACATTTGTTTCACTATCTAAGTTAGATCACATGCAGGTCAACACTGAAGATCTCTTCAAAGCTGTCTTCAACGAGTTTTCAAAATGGTTTTGACGGTTTCGAGGACTGAACCCGACCGAAAAATCTCCTCCCCAATCGCAATGTCCACTCCAATCTCACCACCAAAACGAGCCATTTCTTCCCCGATCGTGACGATTCCCCCAATAACGAAAGCTCCGCTTTTTTCTTTCAACTCCCAACGTCTCAGAATGAGTCTTCTTTTGATGCTCGGACTCTACTGCGTGGTTTCCATGCGCTTGGACCTTGGTTAGTTGCTTATTCCTCAACGGCTTTTTCGCTTTAACTATTTAGCTCAAAATCGTGAATTTTTTACTATAATCCGTCGTAACCAGGTGTCAATGCTTAAAGATTTTAATATGAGAAGTAGCAGATAGTCCAATTTCAGACGGAGTGAACTTTTTCAGACGAAATGGCTCGTCAAAATTTCAACTTTGATTCAGTAGACGCTCAATAGAAATAACCACAAATGTGCATGATTCGTATGTCATGAGCCTACTAATTCAATTCCATTCATTTCAAAAGTTTTATCTCTATGTCGAAGACATGAAGCGCTAAAAATTTAACATCTTCAGGTGTTGTAAGTTTTGCTAATTTGCATCAATTAAGGTCAGAAAAGTAAATTACTAAATGAGAAGGAGAATTAGAATTTATAGGTATGGCCATCGTTTGCATGGTGAACTCGACTGCTTTCGTTGAGTTCACTCCGGAAGACAGCGTCAGGTTAGAAAACCTTTGTAGAATTCCAACTGAAAACTTTTTTCCAGTAAAGAATTGTGAAGATTTGAGTTATTAAAATGTTTCCATTTTTCTCTTTAACTTTTATCGAAAGGTTTTCAATGCGTTTTTAATAGAAAATTTTGCAGTTTGCCTGCGAACGAAAGCATCAATTCGTCTTTCGCACGATGCTCAAAAAAGCAAAGCGGTGACCAACTACTGGTGAAAGGGTACAATGTGAGTTGTAAACCTAACAATGGACACCTAGTGAATGAGAAGTTGATGGATATATAATGTTCTGTACTTCTGTGTTCAAAAATTTCTTTTAAGACTGGAAGATATAAATAAGGCAAAAGCTGGTTATGGAGGCGAGATTGAGCCCAGTCCTTAGTTTTTCCGGGGCGAGGGTGCGTCTCTTAATATTCGAGACCATAAATTGTTTAAGGGAGATTTGCTGTGGTCTCCCCAGATGCAAACGCTACTAATGTCAGCGACCTTCTACGGCTCCTTGCTCACCATCACGATATCTGGGGTGATCGCAGATCACATTGGGCCAAAGATCTGCATGACTTGTCAGAAAACTCTACTTATATTTTTGTGCTTGTAAAACTTCTAGAAATTGTTTTTCATGCCTGTAAATTTGTTTTAAAACATTTACATTCAGTTTCTGAACGCATTCCGGATCGTGATGGAGGGTTGATTAAGTGGAAAAGCAAACTGTTTTCAAATAATTCGTTGAGTCTTGAAGGGAAAGTTAGGAACAGTACGAGTGCTGCAATGGCATACCAAAAGTCTGCGTTAACAGATTTCTGAGCTTTCGAGGAATTGGACTACATACATAAGTACAAAACTTACATAAATTCATTTTAATCGGTGTATTTTCGATTTGCGCGCAAGTACAAGTATAAAGGTTTGAAAGAAGAAAGGGAACTTCTTGAATGAAGACGTTACAGTTTCGTGTGTGACTTTTGCCATTGGAACCCTGCTGACGCCAATGATAGCAAGCATCTCCTACAGTAGTTTCTTTGTCGCCAGAATGCTCATGGGCATTGGAGAGGTTGGCTCTTACAGTTCTGAGCTTATCGCTCACTCATAACTGGTAATCTAACAGCTCATTGAACAAATTCATTCCCGAACAAGTTTTTGGCCAACAAATTATTCAAGTACTTTTCGACTAACTGACTCTTCAATGACTTATTGAATAGCTGACTCTTGAACGGCTCTTAGGGATTCTGCATACCTGCGATGGGATCTATGGCGAGCCGATGGTTCCCTCCTGAAGAAAGATCCACTATGGCAGCAATGTACACTTCTGGCAACCAAGTAATCTTGCTTTACTTATTGATTAACCGACTATTTCTCAAAATATCGACTAATCATCAATGATTTGGTACCCAACTGATTATTTGATGACTTATTCGCTAGCTAACTTAGACAAAAAAAAACTAAATCACTCAACCTCTTTGTAAGTTGTTTAGGTTTCCACATCATATTGACAACTTTTTAACTTCTAGTAAGATGAGTTAACACATGGCTAAGTACTTTGTGTTTCGGAAAAAAAAGAATGTGGAACAAGAACAGTCGAAATTCCGATTTAAAACAAAAAACTACTCGTGTTTCCCGTTTCCAATTTAATTTCACTCAGACGGCTAGAACAAATTTTTTTTTTTGAATTAAAGTTCTTATAAACTATTTAACTGAAACATTATTGCTAACTTTACAGAGGTATTCATAGAAAAACTACTTGGTCATTCACACATTCGAAAACTTTCTACTCAATGTATGGGTATTCACACATTCGAAAGCTTTCTACTCATTGTATGGGTATTACCACATTCGAAAGCTTTCTACTCAATGTATGGGTATTCACACATTCGAAAGCTTTCTATGTACTCAATGTATGGGTACATGAAGAATGAAGGGCCATTATTGCGAACTATGTGCGTAGCATTAGTGAGTTTCAGAGAATACATATGTTATTGATGATTCGCGTATGGATATGCGATTGGTAGATTGTATCATTTTTACAGGTGGCTGCTTCTTTCTCAACGTTTATTGCATCTGAGTTGTGCTCGTCTACATTTGGATGGCCTTCTATCTTTTACCTTTTCGGTTTCGATATGTGAAATTATAGAATTATCGGCAGAGGACAATTTGCTTATAGCTAACTCTTTCATATTTGACAGGAGGAAACTTTTAGAGGCTACGTTTTTGCTATTAGTTCACATGTTCTAGAAGAGTCTTCAAAACGATCAAAAGGAAAACGAATATATCACAGCGAAGAGTTAATATGTTCTAAAAAGGATTGAAGAGTTAATTTGTTCCAGAAATGATTCTTTCCTTTGTTTACGAAAAAATGTTGAAATTAGACGAGCCTGAACTTGGAGGAATACTTGGACTTCTTTGGGTGTCTTTGTGGCAGTGGATAGCATCCGACTCCCCAGATGCCAATCCGATGATCAAGGACAATGAGAGACAGTATTTGAGACAAACTATCGTCAGGAAAAAGGTTTTTAACTTAATGCGTCAGAACTGGTATGCAGAAGGCATGAGACTACTTTGAGTTGAGATTCCATTGCACTAGAGACCGAGAAACAAGAAACTTTTGCAGAAAAACATTAATATCCCTTGGCGTTCGATATTGACGTCTCGTGCAGTCCATGCCAATCTCATCACTCAGTTCAATTTCAATTTCTTTGCAACCATGCTGCAGTCCTTTCTACCGACTTACTTCAAGGATCAGTTGATGGTTCCACTCCATCAGGTAAGCCATGTGATGCTTGAGCTTCTAACAAATTAGCTGCCTCATCTTGTATGCAGTCGTCAATGAGCCGTTGAAAGAGCAAGAGATTGGGTACATTGATATGCGCTCTATATCGTTACAGAATTTCTTGGGCTGCTTCATGTTTGATCCTTTATGTGCTAGTCCATCATTGTGAAATATAAGATATGTATGAAAAGTTGAAAATTGATACATTGTATTTTTCAATTTGTTAAAAGCAATATGCTTCTCTTTTTCATCAAGTTAGTATTGCTTCTTTGCAATTTTTTTTTGTCAAGATAAGATTATGTTAAGGTCTTTTCAAGCAATATAACCCCGAGGTATTTAACTTTTGACAAAATGCTGATTCTTAACCTCTACGAAAAATCCAGTTTGATCGCATTTTTCGGAAATTAGGTTGATATTTAACACTGAATTGATTTGAGCCCACACTCAAGCGACTCCGATAAATCTACAAATGTATTTCAGAATGGCTTCTACACTGCGGTTCCTTTCGTGTTCCAACTTGTTTCGAAAAACATATGCGGAGTTCTCGCTGATTACATCAAGTCTCAACACATTCTCAGTCACACCAGCACCGCCAAACTTTTTCAGACCATTAGTGAATTTTTATCAAAGTTTTAGTTTTTTCTTGACCAATATCAAGCTTGTTAAATTTTTAAAGAGCAAAATCATGAGCTACTAAGAAAACGAGTTACCAATTTAAGATGAGCAAAAAAGTCTACAAATTGAGAGTAACCATTCAATAACCTTTGAAACGAGTACCCTAAGCTTAGGTAATGTCGGGGCGGCTGTCTCGCTCCTATGTCTTGCCTACTTTCCGGATTGCGAGACTCCCTATCTCGCAGCCTTATTTCTCGCCTGCTATGGTAATTTATCTTTAAAATTTTTCTTATCATGGCCGTTTTAGAATTTGTACTGTTTTAGAATTTGTACCAAAAATACTTTATAAATGGACTCAGGACAATTTTATCTTCATATCGATAGAAAAAAAGAAGATATCTTGATAAAAAATTAACCACAGTGAGTTGTTCAAGAACGAAAAACAGATGCAAATCCTCATTGTATGTATAACCAAATTGTATGTATAATTGCAAGTTAGAACTGTAAATGAGTTATTCATTTTGAACTCAATGAATACTTTCTTCGTCTCTCATAAAATTATGAGTAAGTAGACTAATACCATGTAAAATCCCCGAAAATGCTCGTGAGTTGGAGAACTCAGAAGAAAAAGTTATGTTGAAGGTTTCTTCTTCTCCGCTGGAATCTGCGGCTTCTTCACGTCCATGCTGTCCATCGCGCCCCACTTCTCAGGGACTCTCGTCTCGCTCGGCATGACTTCTGGCAGCATAGCCAACGTAGCCGCACCGCTCTGGTTGAGTATCGTCATGATAATGGTGCACCTGCTCATTCTCTCACTATATGTATTTCAACCAACCAAGCCTTTTATGCAATATTCGAAACATTGTTGAAGAGAAGGAACCTGAACTAGTATTATGTCACTCCTTCAATCGAAAAATTCGCTCTGATTTCAGAGGCCGCCAGATCAGGTGTGGAGTTTGGTCTTCGTATCTGGAGCTATCACAAACATTTTTTCCCTGATTGTATTCCTCTACTACGGATCAGGTAGGTGAAACTTTTTAAATTATATTTATTCTATACATGTTTTTCACAAGCAAATTCGGCCTTTTAAGTTTATTTTTTCAAGTTTTTTTTCATGTATATTGTAGTGCTGCTGTGCTCGCTTTGGAAAGTAAGTTACTGCAGGTTTAGTAACATTCCGTGTAATTTTTAAAATAGCTTAAAATAGCTGTTTTTTTTCGTGCGGAAGCTCTATCATGGCTTTTCGTTATCCAAACTCGCCTGTCTCCTGTCATTAACTTCTTTATCGAAATAATTATTTTTTCTCGGGTAGACGGACCCGAACCGAGACGTGGTTAAAAAATTGAGTGTTGCTTTGACCTCTCTCTTTCTCGTCTCCTGCCAAAAACAAGGTAGTAGCCATAGATCAGCGAGATGTTCTACTGTGCTGATTATTTGTTCTCCTTGACAGTTCTTGCCTTGTCTTAAGGCGGCAGAAAGCGCAGAAAATACTTTTTTCAAGTGAGTATGTTGATATCTTCATTGCAGCTGACATCCAGCCCTGGGCTTTGGATACGGTGGACGATGCACACATGGATAAAGTCGATTCCCCTGTTAAGAACAGGATATAATTAACTCGGGAGTTTATACATACAGATACATGGCAGAGAATGTTTGATCAGAATGTGGCATAATGGAAGCGGGCGCGGAAAATTGTGCATTAAGGCACAAGCTCGGTTTCGAGCCCAACCCTGTGTTACAGAGGAGCGTGTTCTGTGTCGCTCTGTGTCGCGAGAAAAATTGTTGTAATCAATGCATCAGAGTTATTATTTTCAAGAAAACAGTTGCTCATTCCCGTATTGGTGTTGTACTTAATGAACATTCTATCTATTTTTCGCGTTAGTTCTTTTTGTATCATTTCTTTCCATTTCAGTAATTCGAGGTAGATCCCTGAAAAGTACCATAGAAAACACGTTCATGAATGCAGAAAACACGGAAGCTCTCTTTTTGTGGTAGTTTCGTCTACGCTTATTGTTCATACGAAGCATTAGTTTGAGATGGAAAAACCATTCTGATTTTTAATGAATTTCTTCTATCTTGCACATGATAATTTTTTTCATTTGACACATTGTCAAATAGGTTTTTCATTTGACACATTGTCAAATAGGTTTTTTAATTTGACACATTGTCAAATAGGTTTTTTTCTTGAAAGGCTTTTTATCACAAGTTACAAATGAAGAAGATAAGTTCATTTTAATAGATCGAGCGCTGTTTCTCTTCTCAACTTTAAAAAAAAAGAAGCTTTTTCTTTCTCGTTAAGAATTGTTTGGAGAAAACCAATCTCAGATTCCACCATTCGAACGCAGCGAACAAAATAGGCATGTTTTTATTTAGTTACTTTTTTCAAATATTATTTGTTTATTTTGAAAAAAAAGAATTTTTCATGACAATGAGCTGTTTATCTCAAAAGTTACATGTAATCATAGGTACAGCTCCTCCTTTTATAGAGTATCATAGGTACAGCTCCTCCTTTTATAGAGTATGTTGTATAAAAAAAGCTTTGAACTTTTTTCATCAGCAGAAGCGTAGAAAGCTCTTACAATTTCATTTTATTAGGAGAAAAGTGACCGGAAAGTGAAGGAGAACGGTGAAATGCTGAACATTTGTTTATTTATTCATTTATTTCTTGTATGCAAATACAGATGAAAAATCCTATTAATAGTCATATTTTTTTAAAGCATGAAAATGGAACTATATACTTTAAAGGTATTCTAAATCGTCCCGCACACAAGTGTTACTATTCATACTTTTAAAGTATGAATAGTAATAAAATGAAAGTATGTTAGGGATAATTTGAAAGTATGCTGTCTACACAATGAAAGTATGCTAAATATACGTACTTTGAAAGTGTGCTGTCTACAAAAAGAAAGTATGTACATATGCTGTTTCTTGGAATTTTCATTCAAAAGTTTTTCTTTGTTGTGACTTACCCGAAGGGCCTTTTTCAAGGAGAGCACTTCACAATATAAGAAGGTGCTGGGAATTTAGTTCGGCAATTCGTGTTGTTTCGGTGTCTGTGGCGAAATTTGAAACATGGCGGTAAAAAAAACTCGTTTATCCGTAAATTGCACAGAGGATTTGAAAAAGAAACACATGTCATATTTAATATACAGATTTTTGCTTTAGCAAGATGAATAAGAAACAAAAGCACTGAGTGTCAAAGACATAAGAGTTGGCGAATTTAGAACGGTTCGAAGATCGTCACCGGTTGATGATCATTACAAGGCAAATTTAGAACGGTTCGAGTATCGTCACCGGTTGATGATCATTACAAGGCAAATTTAGAACGGTTCGAATATCGTCATCGGTTGATGATCAGTACAAGGCTATTCAGCAAAATAACAGCAGACTTATTATATAGTATGAACAAAACGAGCAACCTATACAGACCGGGTTTGCACGAACGCTATACTATTTTCTTTTTTTGTGTCGCGAAAAGAGAATAGTATAGCATTCCGGTCTGTATAGGTTGACCGTTTTGTTCGTACTATATAAATCTGCTGAATAGCCGGGAAAGTGCGAAATTTCGAGAGTGCGGGGAGAGTGTGAGATTTAGAAAGCGAGCATCGTAACATGACGAAATTCGAACAGTTCGAAATTCGTCAAGTGCTAAGCATCATAACGTGACGAAATTCGAACCATTCGAATTTCGCCATGTGATGAGTCTTGTAGCATGACGAAATCCGAACCATTCGAAATCCGTCAAGTGATGAGCAATAATACATGACGAAATTCGAACAGTTAGAAATTCGTCAAGTGCAGAGCATCGTAACGTGACGAAATTCGAACCATTCGAATTCCGCCATGTGATGAGTATTGTAGCATGACGAAATCCGAACCATTCGAGTCGGGTGTGAGTCGGTTTCAGATATCAATGCAAAGTCAAATCAGAGTATACGTAGATCAATCAGTTACAATCTTATACGAGATTCGTGGACAATGGCTATCGGGAGAAGTCACATGATGTTTGTTCTGAACTGCGTGGAAGACTTTGTTGTAACCATCGTTTGGGGTAGTTTGTTCCACATATCTTTATTATATTTTTATTTATTCATACATAAAATACATGATGTGACAATACATGCAAATTTATAAAAATCTAGTGGTGGCCCATAATTTACAATCGGATATCATTGTAAGCATTTAACAAATACTTTATGACGAATGATTGAACTATCGCACAGAAAAAAAGCTAGTAGTATTAATCCAATACTTCATATTTTCATTTTCGCCGATTATTTTGTGATACTAAGGTATACATATTATGTGATACTAATAAGGTACAGGTACATCAAGAAGTTCCAGAACATTTAGCATCTTTAGTCTATTCTTAAACATTTTAGAAATTGTAGAACTCATTATTCCGGGAGGTAATCGGGTCATCCATCTGGATGTTCTCAAAGCAAACGAGTTGAACACTAACATGTTTCTGGTAAATGGTATGTAAAAGTTGAATGTTGATACTCTACCAATACACGGTTTAAAAATATAAAACTCGCTCACTTTGATATCTATTTCATTTCGAAGAATTTTAAATGCAAAAGTGAGGTCATTTAATATTCTTCTACAGTATAGAGATGGCAAATTTAGACTAATCAAACGGGAATGGTAACTTAAATTCCAATTTAAGCTCAATCCACATCTATGGTATAGTAGTCTAGTGAATGTTTGTTGAATCTTTTCTATTCTCATGATATCTTTTTTTCAAAAAAGGCGCCCAGACCGATGATGAAAATTCACATAGAGGTAAAACATAAGAGTTGTAACATCTCAAGTATATCGATGAGATTGGACAGGTTATGATCCTGGATAGAGCGTATATGTATTGCATACAGGGCTTTGCGACACGCCATTTCATAATGAAATCGGAACGACAAAGAGTGATCCATCAAAACACCCAAATCACGAATAGATTCAGATTTGATGAAAAAAGTACTCGAATCTACAAAATATCTATACACATAGACGCAAATTTACTGCTCAAACCATTAACTTTATTTGGAAGAACTCTTCTAAGAGAGTATGAAATTCTATTACTTGGAGAGGGGTGTACAGAATAAAGGTTCGAGTGATCAATTTCAAAGTCTCCATGAACACATGTATGCAAAGAAACACAAGTCAGCGACACTGCGTCTGTATTCGAGTGTTGAAAGTGTTAGGAGCTTAAGTCTGGTAGGAAAATCCATATCAAATACACCCTTTATAAAAAGGATACGAAGCGTGAACGCACATTGAAGTCTCTCAAGTTCGTTAACTGGGCACACAAGATGTTGGTGACCATAGCTCACATGAATACTCTAGCAGAGGAAGAACATAAGATTTTCAAGCGCGCAGAATAACTTTGATAGATTATGTTTCAAGGGCTCCGAAGATGAGGTTCATACCAGGGTTGCACATTTTTCGTTTTTCCGGTTTTTTCGACATTTTTCGAAAACAAAATTGTTTTCGACTGTGTCGAAAAAACACAGTCGAAAAAATCGAAAAAGTTTTTTTCGTTTTTCTCGACTTTTTTTCGTTTTTTTCTCGAATTTTTTTGCTCAAAAAATTTTTTTCTCCGTTCTTTTTAAACTTTTTTTTAGTTTTTGATGAATTTTTTCCTTCTATTTTTTCGCTTTTTTCGCTCGTTTTTTTATCGTTTTTCGATATTTTTTTTCTCGATCAAGCCTGGTTTATACACGATGAGGTTCATTACACGTGATATGAATATGACTAGAGAAAGATATGGAAGATTGAAAAACAGCACCAAGATCCCTAAAGGTCGCCTGTGGTCGTAATTTAGAACCGTTGATACAATAGGTATCACTTAAATTTCGAGAAACACAATGCATTACAGGGTGCGGCAAAAGTCCAGGTGGACAATATTTTTTTAGATAAAAACTTAACGGATTAAGCAAATCAAACAAAATTTTCATCAAAGTTTATTCAAATAGTTTGGGATATAACTGTTTTTTCAAATTTCAAACAGCCCTCCTTTCTCCTTGACACAGGCGCAGAGTCGCTTGTGGAAGGCACCCACCGTGGTGGACAGGTAAGCGACGTCAAGATCATCCCACGCCTTCTGTAGGGCGCGCTTCAAACTTTCCAAATTCTTGTGTTGGAAAGCACAGGCCTTGCTCTCAAGGACCGACCACACAGAGAAGTCCAGAGGATTCAAATCAGGTGAGTACGGAGGCCATTCGGCGGATGTGATCATGGAGGGGAAATTGCTCTTGCACCAGTCTTGCACCACTTTAGCCTTGTGGGCGGGCGCAGAGTTCTGCTGGAACGTCCACTTGCGTCCCGCGAAGTGAGCCTGGCTCCAGGGAAGTACTTCCTTCATGAGAATGTCGTTCAGGTAGTTATTGGCATTCATTTCGACTCCCTGCTCGACGAAAACGAGCGGAGTCTTGCCAGTCGCGCAAATCCCGGCCCAGACCATGATAGAAGCGGGATGGCCCTTTCTCGAGACGTAACGGCCACTCTCATTGGCATCTTTGACCGATTTCGACCAAATCCTATCGTTCTGGTGGTTGAAGGACTGCTCAATATTGAACAACTTCTCATCGGTGAAAAGAATATCCAAACAGTCCACCGGCTTGAACCGCTTTGACAGTTCACGACATCTCCGAAGACGGGTCGCCTTCATCTGGTCCGTCAATGCGTGAGTCTTCTGCAGCTTGATGGGGCGAAGTCCAATGCGGGATTTGACGATCGTCTGAACAGAACTCGCCGAGATATTCAGCTCCTTCGCGAGTTTCCTGAGACTCCGCTTGGGGTTATATCGAATCTTGTCTCGGATGCTTCTCACGTTGAAGGAAGTGGTCGCGGTCACTGGTCTGCCACTCCTGGGACGGTCATTTGTTGTACCAGTCTCAAGAAACCGACGTATTGTGTTTTCAATGGTCCTACGGGAGAATCTAGTGGTACTGGCGATGTGCTTTTGAGTGTGACCGGACTGGCTCAAGCGCAGAATGTAGCCTCGGTCCATATCAGGGAGCATTACCGGAAAACAAAAAGAGTTTTCATTCTGATTTTTTCAGGGTATGTTAGCAACATTATGATTAAGATACAAGCAAAAAATCACAAAACTGCTACACCAAACAAAAAAGATGCAAAGTGACAAAGTTGTCCACCTGGACTTCTGCCGCACCCTGTACAAAACACTGCAGTGAGAGAACATGAATCGGCATGTTCTGCTAGCTGGTGGAAAGCAGAATCGAGCAATGAGGGGTATTCGGAGAACAACTTTATATCGTCCGCGTATATTAAGCAATATACACGGCATGGAAGAACCTTGAAATAGTTAAAAATGAAAATAGTGAAAAAATTTTTTAGTGAAACTAAAATAGTGAAAATAAAAAAAAATATAAATAACTAATGAACTATGAACGATTGAGTGAAAAAGTCTTTAAATACAAGCTATAAAACTCTCACTTGACTTAAATTAACCATTTTGAACCATCCTGTGAGTCGAATAGAAATCTGAACTTTATTGAAGAAATTCTGTGTACTTATTTAACACTTTAAATCCAAGTATTGATTAGAAATAACTCAAATCCGGGGCGGGGCATAGACATGAGTCGACTTCTTCTCAGACATGAGTCGACTTCTTCTCAGACATGAGTCGACTTCTTCTCAGACATGAGTCGACTTCTTCTCAGACATGAGTCGACTTCTTCTCAGACATGAGTCGACTTCTTCTCAGACATGAGTCGACTTCTTCTCAGACATGAGTCGACTTCTTCTCAGACATGAGTCGACTTCTTCTCAGACATGAGTCGACTTCTTCTCAGACATGAGTGGACTTCTTCTTGTTAGAGTTCTTTTAATATCAGTTGGGAATGCCTTCACAGAGACTTTCTCTATCTATATGATGAAAATAGTGAAAAATATGAAAATAGTGATGAAAATAGTGAAAATAGAGGACCGAGGCAACTGCGCAGGCAACCCATGGCATCCGAAAGGGAATCATCCCATTAAAAATCACGAATGAGAAAAAGGATGTTATGAGTGAGAGAATGGAAGAATCGATTCCATGAGGTTGGAGTTTATGTACATAGAAGGATTTTGTGGTCAATACTATCAGAGGCTTTCGAAAAATCATTAAGGCAAACATCGAATGCTACTTTATTACTCAGCATCGAAATGTTTATAGATTGTAAGTGGAATAGAGCTGTAACAGTAGAGCGCTTGCGACAGTAGCCGTGTTGGTAGGCGTCTAATAGGTTAAAGGTTTCGAGAATACTATAGATTATGTTGAAAAGATGATTTATAAACAGTTTGGACCATGAGAAAACAAGGGTTTATGGAGGATAATTGTTAACGTTAGTAGCTGAACCTTTTTTTCCTTAATCGGTTTGATTATTCCGATTTTCCAAGTATTGGGATAGCTATGAATCATGCCATTTAAAGAAATAAGGGACAACGGAACGGGAATCGAGTCTATACAGTTCTTAATAAAAAATGTTAGGGATTGAGTCAGCGGATGTGTTTATTCTTGGAGCATTTCAGACGAGTAATTTCTAGTCCAGAAATAGTATAACTGTAATAATTGGGTAGACAATCGAAAACACGGTTAAGAGGACACTGGACCTTTGAAATGGAGCCAAAAAAGCAGGGAAACATTGACACAATCGGAAGGAACAGGTACTGGTAGGTTATTGTACTGAAGGGTGGTCACGGTTTTATGAGCTCTGATACGATCAGATAGAATACGGAGAAATAGTTTATAATTTCTAGGCATAGAAAAAGATTCTTCACGTTTAGTTTCAAATTTGAGTATTTATACATGGAATTTTTTTCATACTCTTGAGGTAGTGAAAGAAGTTGGCGGACGTTGCTTGCTTCTCATAAGAGAACTATGCACACATCTTTTTGCGAGGGTATTTCAAATGTTGTTTGCGGTTTTTTTTTTCTAGGGGAACATGTTTGGAAACGAGATCATTAAGAAATTCGATACAAACGGAATCATTCACAGAAAGGTTAAAAAAGTAACTGTGCAGCTCATGCTAGCAATGCCACAGTTGAGAGTAAGCCAATCCGCTTTTCTCCAATATCTGTCCTTAGTGATCGGGTGAGATGTGTTGACCTTACATTGAGAAATACGGAGAAAAATGGTATTGATCACTTGGTATTGATCACACAATTGAACTCAGCCGTCTCTTTTTTTGTCTGGAGCGAGCGTGCTACCACTACACTACCGATGAGTTTTTCAGTTCCTTGTTAGTTACAAATTAAGACGCATGTTGAGAGAGAAAATAATCGATAATCAGAACCTCAATTTGGGAACAGTTCAAGAATACTTGTAAAGCTTTCTGAATTTTTATGGAAGAAGATGGAATTATATGAAGAAAGATAGGCACATTCCTCTCGGGTTTCCATTCGAGCAGAAAGTAAAACGAGAAAACTTTTGATTTAGTATTTACTCAAATTAATTTAATTTAATATTTAACCTGCCCGCATTTAAATTTAAACATTTAGCGCGTCCTCATTTTTAGATAAACTTTTGAAACCAACATATGTATGTATATGCGTTATCAAGTGTTCAACAATGATGAAATAAATTAGCTAAAGTATATGGATAAGATAACAAGATTACCAAGAATTGAGAAAAAATTATCTTATGAAATTAATTTGAATGACTCATTCAATTCACTTTATTCGCCAAAGGTATGCTTGTTGTCGCATACACTTATAGGGTAGGAATTAAACAACAAAAACGAGAAAAAACATTTCAAGATTAAAAATTAAAAAAGGAACACAACAGGCACTGACTTCGGAATAGAAAGAAGAAAAAAACAATCTAGTGGGTATCAAAGAAAATCAAAGTATCCTAGAGTAGATATCCAGGTAAAGTCATGAAGGGGACTAACGAACAATTCTCAACAATATTAATGAATTCTTCGATCGTAACGACGTCGGGGAACCGATCGCAGAGTTTGTTCCAGAGGGTAATGGCTCGAGTAAAAAAGAAGTTGCCGTTGCGATAATTTCTTTCTTGCAGCAATCGAAGAGGACTTGTTCTAGATGACGTTCTCAGATCACTGTTCGCCCTGTATTTCACATGAGATCTGCAGAACTGGCGCTCTAAAGTTCCGTAAAGTAGCCTGAACAGAAATAATAGATCGTATTTAGCGTGCCTTATTATTAAAGGCTCGATAGCAAAGTTATTCAATCTGTGAGGTTAATCGCTAGAAGGTATTAAGCATCGCCTCAGTACCTTTTTCGAAAAAATTCTTTAAGGGTATTCTAGTCTTCTAGCTAGCTCGCTACAAGATTTTGGTGAGAATACTACAGTGGCGTATTCTAAAAGGGGTCGGATGTAAGACGTGTTTGTAGGTCGGATGTAAGAAGTGTTTGTAGCGGAAGAGACGCGTTTGTAGCCTTCAAAATCGAGGAATCTAAACACTTTGAAAATCTGAGAAATCTTGCCCAAAGCTCTTACTCTTATCATCTCTATATGCCGGTCAAATTTCAGGGAGGGATTAATTAAAACACCAAGATCTCTTATTACAATTTTGGAACTCAGAAAAGTAAGAGAGTTCATATTGTTTCGGCCAAGATGTACATTTTGTGCGTTAAGTAGTACGTTAATTTTGTGCCTGGCAAGCGGAAGAGACAATTCCAGAGAATATGTAGTTATGAACATTGACTAAACATTGCTGGAGAGATTGAGCGTTCGAACTATATACTTTGAGGTCATCTGCATAAAGAGAGAAATTGACATCAGGAGGGATGCAAATTTCGATGTCATTAATAAAAAAACAGAAATAGAAGAGGTCCGATGACTGTACCTTTCGGAACGCCGCTTAGCACAGGGAATGAATCGGAGTATTCCCCGTCTACGAGCACTTTATTGGTCCGATTCGTCAGGAATTTCGCTATCCATCTCACAATGTCTATCGGAAAATTGAGTCTTTCCAGTTTAGTTATTAGTTTACCATGAGAGACCTTATCAAAAGCGCGCGAAAAGTCGAAGTAAACTACGTCGACATACTTTTTGTTTCTCAAGTCGACTTCCCACTCGCAAATGGTTTTAACTAGTTGGAGCGAGCAGCTACGTCTAGAGATAAATCCATACTGAGACTTACAGAGAATGTTGCGAAAACCATTCTTTAGATGGTTACATAAGATTCCTTCGAAGATGCGGCAGAACACAGAGGTTATAGTTATGGGTCGATAACTCGCGGCTTGAGATTTGTCGCCCGATCATTTGTAAACAGGAACCACTTCACCGCCTTTCCATTCTATAGGAATTTCGCTAGTAAGCAGAGAATAGAAGAAGAGAAAGAGGTAGCGCAAGAGATAAGGGGCAATTTTTGACTAAGAAATGATTGATATTATCAGAATAGACGGAAAATTTGTGAGGAAGCTTCTGTAGAACATTGAACAGAAAATGAGGAGAGAAATCGACATCTGAGACTAACGAAGATGTGGTGCTAGGCATAGAGCATACAATGAGTAATTCATAGCAAACTCTCTGGCAAATACTGTAGCTTTCTCTTTAGAATCGAAAATGAGCTGACAGTCTTTTTTGATCACGGGAATATCTGAATGAGGTTTCAAAATAGTCCTAATCCAATGGTGTATTCCATTAGGTACTTGCAATGCTTCAAGTTCTCGGCTTCTCAAATAGTCTGATTTCTCCTTCAATATGGACTTCTTCACTTCTTTGTACTTCGAACGAAAATTAGAATTCGAGTGTCTTGAGCGCCAAAGAAGTTTCTTTTGTTTAAAAGTTTCGCCATGGCCTTGGAAGGACGGTACTCGCACAGAGCAAATTTGTAATTTTTTCATGAATAACTATATATTAAGCTTAATTTTTTTAAACATAAACCATATCATGTCGCGCACTTATAGCAATCACAGTTATCCAGCTACCCATACTAATATTAAGGTTTACACATGTTGTTATGCTGTTTAAAATATTTGGAAACTAAAGGTGGTTATCTGCTTATCTCTTTTTAATAATCTCAATTTTGTTCTTAATCTTATTTGAAAAGTTTATAACGAAAAAACCTCAATAAATAAGGTTTGTATGTAGAGCTGAAATCGATAAGTTTTGAATAAATCGTTTTTATTTCAAATGTAAGAACCAAATTATTGATCGAGTTAGATAAGAATATTTTAACTGCTGAATAACATTTGATGAAACGAAAACTGAGAAACTAAGAAAAACCAGTTTTAATTCACCTGAAAGACGAAAATGCTCGCTGATTCTCTTCCCTTTTCTTCTTTCTCACGAAGAACATACTGCTGTTTCTTTATTTTCTAATCGTCTGCTCCCTCTCACTCTATCCATGGTATATAAAAAGCGACTGAAGAGACAGAAAATCTCATTCTTCATGGCATCAAGCTACTTCGGAGTGGGCGGCACGGGCAGCGGAGGAGCCCAATCGGCGTACTTCTCGCCAACCGCTAGTGCTCCTGGCAATGTAGTCTCCTCCTCACAGGGGAGCGGTGCACCAAGCGCCACCGGAGCTGCTTCCGTGGCCCCTTCCGGCGGGGGTGGAGGTAGTAGTCCAGGAGGGTCTCCCGCACCTGCAGGTTATATTTAGATCGAATTCACTTCTTGTTTGTTGATTTGCTTTGTAATCAATGCAACTGTCATGTAGGGCTATTGCTCTACAGTTGTCTTTCCTGTTAATGACAAGAGGAACCCGAATCAGTGATCCAGAACGCATAACATAAATACACAGGATGTAAAATATACACAAACTCACTCAGTTCTCTCTATTCTCTCTAAGTTTTCATTGTCACTGATTTCTGCGGCAGACAAAGTTGAGAGTTTGAAATAAATCTTACCACACCGGTTGAATTCTATTGTGATGAGCAAATTTTAACTTTTTGAAAGTTTTTTTTATAAGAAACTTTTAAAAAATTAGTTTCAGAATTAAAAAACTTGACTTTTTTCAACAAAAAAAAAACTCAAGTAATTCCTACTAAAGATACATTACCCTTCATAGAAAACAAATAAATAAATAAATAAAATTAGTATGCATGTGCATATGTAATAATAATAATAAACTGTTTAGAACATATACATATTAACTAATTGAGCAACAGAGAAACATTGCCGTAAGAAACAATGCGAAAATTTCTGCAGACCATTCTCTTTGTTTGTGTTCTGTCTAAATGAAAACGAGAAAGTGGGAATAAGTAAGAAGAAATACAATTTCCAACGTCTCTGCTTCACTTTTTTTCGTCGGAATTGAACCTGAACGCTATCAAACTTCTGATTTCGAAGAGCTCATGTCTGTTCACAAGTTTTGCTGAATGAAAACCATCTAAGAAGGAAACCCAGCCGATTTTGATTTTGAATTGAACAAGATTTGTAAAAAAAGATTTATGAAGACATCAGTGAGTAGTTACAACATGTATATTCCAAATTCAACGACCTATCATTCAAACAATCTTCAATCCTGCAAAAAATTTCATAGCAGATTGATGAAGGGTTTTATTGAGGAATTGATGCCTGTTAAGAGCAAGTTAAGAGACTTCAAGTTGAGTATAGAGAACCTGATCTAATTTCTGTTGAGGTACCTCATGTTATTTTAACCCCGGTAGCGGCGGTGGGGGCGGAGCGACTTCTGTCTACTTTGGACTTCCGGGAAGTGGATCAGCGCCCGCTCATCCCAGTGCCCCTGCTTACTTTGCGCTACCAAGCGGTTAGTCATGAATGCGCGCACAGTCTCCTGATAGTTCGTAGTACTTTTTGAGCTTTGAGATATCTCAATGGGTAAAAAAAGGAAGTTTTAATTGAGGTGATCATTCATATATCACCTGCAATGCCGAATACTTTGAAAAACGAACAATAAGTCTAGAATAATGACTAGCTTTCCCTTCTCCACTCTTCATCTTCAGATCCCTACTCATTATTTCAGACTCCCGCTCAAATAGCTGTACTTTTTGAATTTACTAAAGTTACACAAAACCTTATGAACCGTGGGTGCATTTGTAGATTGAAATGTGGATTTATGAAGTTCTCACACAACATCTGGTTCATTTAGACCCCCATTTAGACCCCCCCCCCACACAACATCTGGTTCATTTAGACCCCCCCCCACTCATAAAAGAATAATACTATTCTTATTCACGATTGGATCCAAATTCCGCTCACTTTTCTTTCTGTTTGGATAATTGAAGTAAAGGCTGAGAAGTGAGACGACTTTTCAGCGTTAGCGAGTGAAGAAAGCTACAAAACAGGTTACAAAGAAAATATTTTACGCAGGTGGAGCCCCGACAGGAGGATCGTCAACAATGACTGCCGTAACTGGAGCGCCAGTAGGCTCGTCGACGATGACAGCTGTCGGAGGGACTCCTATGGGCGGCTCTACCATGACAGCTGTAGGAGGGGCACCCCGAGGTTGATTTAGTTGCAGTTCGAACCCCTTTTCGATTTCATGGACTTTAGTGCCACTTAAAAAACAACTCTTTTCGATTTTGCGATTCTTGATAGTAAGTATTTTAAAGGTATATTCGAATGTCATTTTCTAAAACTTAGAGGCCTTGAAGTTTCCAAATTAAGATGAACTCACGAAGCTTGAAATATTCCATTTCATAGTGTTCTGTAAACCAAAAATTTGCCTAAGCAGGGATAGTCGCCTGATTGAGCGTTGAGGAATCAGATAGGTAGACCAGACCAATGAGTAAATAATGGGAAGTACAAATACGGTGGTCAACACCAACTTAAAAATGTATGGTTACTTCGAATCCCTCATTTCGTCCTGGCATTCATAAAAGCAATGCGTAAATGGTGTACAATTAACATATACAACATTTTATAGATGTATTCAACTTAAAAAGGCAAGTTTAATACTATCGAATCACGAAGTTATAAATATATAATGTGTGAATTTAACGAATGTTAACGTCATAATCAATACTTGAGGCAGTTCTACGATGACCGCAATAGGCGGGAGCGGTATGGGCTCGACCATGACGGCAGTTGGCGGTGCGCCCCGTGCAGGTTGAAGACATAATATGTTCTTATATGTAGTTAAAATTCGTGATGTTCGGATCTACACATAAAGATTTTAGAAGGTCTTTATCTGAACCAAACTTGGTGTTTTAACATGAATCTGCTCTTTTTTATGATCCTCCATTTATGCATCGAAATAATATTTCAGCAAATGACTTAATTTGTTTTTTGTCGTTGCCCCACTTCGTTTTCTTCCCATGAATCACGTCTGCTATAATTAGGCTCTTCTACAATGACTGCCGTTGGAGGCACTGCAATGGGAGCACCCGGGTCTACGATGACAGCTGTGGGAGGGGCCCCTCACGGAGGTAACATTGAAAGCCATGTGTCGGGAATCAGGGCTATTAGTTATAATGATTTTCTTGCCTAAAAACATTCCAGCTTTTACGAATCAACAAATGCTCAATTACGCAATTCAATAGTAATGACGTCTCAAAATATCATCATTAGGCACTTTTTGCGTTTAAGCCCCCCCCCCCTAACAGAGGTGCCATTGGTCATACGTCTGACTTATTTACATTTACAAAAAAGAATTTTTAAATTAAAAAAATAATTTTTACATTAAAAAATATTTTTAGATTAAAAAATGCTTAGGCTGAGGAAAAAATTTACTCTAACGAGGTCGTACTGCTTAGGCTAACGAGAACGTTTCAACAAAAAAAAGCCACTCTCATCTGATCCAATTGAACCTCTGGTAGGGAGGGGGCCCTAAACGCAAAAAGTACCCGTCATTTTACGTTACTGAAAAATTTAGGCCCATTTTTTTTTCATTCCTAAAGCATCGACCATGACGGGTGTCGGCGGTTTTCCTGGACCGGGCTCTACTATGACTGCGGTTGGAGGAGCTCCGAGTGGTAGAGGAAGCAGCACCATGACTGCTGTTGGCAAAACAACTGGTTCGCATCTTACACTGAGAATAAACAATTTTGAGATCCGTTTAAAAGTATTGCATACGGAGGACTCAAGTAACAATAGGAAGTGAGACAAAAAAAGTCGATTCTGGAGTAGGATGGAGGAGAAATTGATAGATAACCTTGATAGATAACCTTGATAGATAACCTTGATAGTAGATAACCTTGATAGATAACCTTGATAGATAACCTTGATAGATAACCTTTGATAGATAACCTTTGATAGATAACCTTGATAGATAACCTTGATAGATAACCTTGATAGATAACCTTGATAGATAACCTTTGATAGATAACCTTGATAGATAACCTTGATAGACAACCTTGATAGATAACCTTGATAGATAACCTTGATAGATAACCTTGATAGATAACCTTGATAGATAACCTTGATAGATAACCTTGATAGATAACCTTTGATAGATAACCTTGATAGATAACCTTGATAGATAACCTTGATAGATAACCTTGATAGATAACCTTTGATAGATAACCTTGATAGATAACCTTGATAGATAACCTTGATAGATAAACTTTGATAGATAACCTTGATAGATAACCTTGATAGATAACCTTGATAGATAACCTTGATAGATAACCTTGATAGATAACCTTGATAGATAACCTTGATAGATAACCTTTGATAGATAACCTTGATAGATAACCTTGATAGATAACCTTGATAGATAACCTTGATAGATAACCTTTGATAGATAACCTTGATAGATAACCTTGATAGATAACCTTGATAGATAACCTTGATAGATAACCTTAACAGATAACCTTAACAGATAACCTTGATAGATAACCTTGATAGATAACCTTTGATAGATAACCTTGATAGATAACCTTGATAGATAACCTTGATAGATAACCTTGATAGATAACCTTGATAGATAACCTTGATAGATAACCTTGATAGATAACCTTGATAGATAACCTTGATAGATAACCTTTGATAGATAACCTTGATAGATAACCTTGATAGATAACCTTGATAGATAACCTTGATAGATAACCTTTGATAGATAACCTTGATAGATAACCTTGATAGATAACCTTGATAGATAACCTTGATAGATAACCTTAACAGATAACCTTAACAGATAACCTTGAAAGATAACCTTGATAGATAACCTTTGATAGATAACCTTGATAGATAACCTTGATAGATAACCTTGATAGATAACCTTTGATAGATAACCTTTGATAGATAACCTTGATAGATAACCTTGATAGATAACCTTGATAGATAACCTTGATAGATAACCTTGATAGATAACCTTGATAGATAACCTTGATAGATAACCTTGATAGATAACCTTGATAGATAACCTTGATAGATAACCTTGATAGATAACCTTGATAGATAACCTTTGATAGATAACCTTGATAGAAAACCTTGATAGATAACCTTGATAGATAACCTTGATAGATAACCTTTGATAGATAACCTTGATAGATAACCTTGATAGATAACCTTGATAGATAACCTTTGATAGATAACCTTGATAGATAACCTTGATAGATAACCTTGATAGATAACCTTGATAGATAACCTTGATAGATAACCTTGATAGATAACCTTGATAGATAACCTTGATAGATAACCTTTGATAGATAACCTTTGATAGATAACCTTTGATAGATAACCTTGATAGATAACCTTGATAGATAACCTTTGATAGATAACCTTTGATAGATAACCTTGATAGATAACCTTGATAGATAACCTTGATAGATAACCTTGATAGATAACCTTGATAGATAACCTTGATAGATAACCTTGATAGATAACCTTGATAGATAACCTTGATAGATAACCTTGATAGATAACCTTGATAGATAACCTTGATAGATAACCTTTGATAGATAACCTTGATAGATAACCTTGATAGATAACCTTGATAGATAACCTTTGATAGATAACCTTGATAGATAACCTTGATAGATAACCTTGATAGATAACCTTTGATAGATAACCTTGATAGATAACCTTGATAGATAACCTTGATAGATAACCTTGATAGATAACCTTGATAGATAACCTTGATAGATAACCTTGATAGATAACCTTTGATAGATAACCTTGATAGATAACCTTGATAGATAACCTTGATAGATAACCTTGATAGATAACCTTTGATAGATAACCTTGATAGATAACCTTGATAGATAACCTTGATAGATAACCTTGATAGATAACCTTAACAGATAACCTTAACAGATAACCTTGATAGATAACCTTGATAGATAACCTTTGATAGATAACCTTGATAGATAACCTTGATAGATAACCTTGATAGATAACCTTGATAGATAACCTTGATAGATAACCTTGATAGATAACCTTGATAGATAACCTTGATAGATAACCTTGATAGATAACCTTTGATATTGATAGATAACCTTGATAGATAACCTTGATAGATAACCTTGATAGATAACCTTGATAGATAACCTTGATAGATAACCTTGATAGATAACCTTGATAGATAACCTTTGATAGATAACCTTGATAGATAACCTTGATAGATAACCTTGATAGATAACCTTGATAGATAACCTTTGATAGAGAACCTTGATAGATAACCTTGATAGATAACCTTGATAGATAACCTTGATAGATAACCTTTGATAGATAACCTTAATAGATAACCTTGATAGATAACCTTGATAGATAACCTTGATAGATAACCTTGATAGATAACCTTCCTTCGAACAACGGACGTTGAATTAAATAGTGAAAAGGATGATGATATTGTTGATCATTCAAAGCAAATTTAAGTGTTTCTTGTCCTTGCAGGATGGCTTGTTTTCGACCTGTAAACTCCAGAATATCAGATCACCTGTATTTACGTTTAAAAACATTCAGGAATCGGTGGTCCAATGGGATCTTCGACGATGACAGCCGTGGGCGGCACCAGTATGGGAGGTGGCACTCCAAGCTTTGGAGGGTATACCACAGCCTATGGAGGAGGAGGGGCAGGGAGTGCTGGTGGCGGAGCAACTTCCACCTACTTCGGTGTAAATGGTCAGACATTCGTTTTGACGACTTGGTTCGACCTCCCTCGTGGAAAGTTGTACTTCCTTTCGCCAGAGTTTTTCGCAGCTTGCTCGGTTATTTTCTATTGAAAAGCTATATGCAGTCAGTAGCGGACAAAAAAATTCTACCCCATTAACTTTGTATATCACTGCAGATAATAACCCTGGTGCGGGACAGTCTGTCTACATGACGGGTGCAAACATCGGAGGTACGGCCAAGAGCGCAGCTTCACCCTCAGCCCCTCATGCACCTGCTTCACAAAAAAACATCCCCGGCCAGTCAGCCTACTTCTCTGTGGGCGGGTCAAGTGGAGGCGTGGACCCTGGGGCATCTGCTTATTACGCCCCCAAGTAGATCGACTTACCAAACTCACCATCTAATGATTAAGATAAAGATTTATAGTGGAATTGAACCTAAGCACATGTTCTTGATAACATACAAAATTAATTTTTGAGCAAAACTTTGCAAAAAGCGAACATGTTATCTTGATCTTTTCAATTTTTTTTGTGTATTTCATGGAAGTACATGCTAAAGTTATGGTTAAATCTCTGCTTCAAAATGAACCGAACTCATTTGATTGGAAGCAGGCTAACTGGGAGATGATCAACACAAGCATTCTCAACACTGACTGGACCTCTCTTTTCTCCCAACTCACAATTGATAAATGTGTCCACCTTCTCACGGATCACTTAACCCTATTCAGTTCCACTCAAATTCCTCTGAAAAAATTCAAAAAAGTGCACTTGAAATATCCTAGTAAAATTCGTCGATTGTATATGTACTTATCTATCTACAAAGAGAAAAGTCTAGATCCGCTAACTCCGCTTTAACAAGCCGTATCTTTAAAAACTTCATAGAGAGATTCTTAAGTTTGAAAGCATGCGTGAAGAGACTCTTTCAATGTCTCGAAACTACAAACTGTTTTACCGGACTCTTTCCAATCGTACTAAGACAAATATTTCTTCTCCAGTTCTTATTAACGATAACAAAGTTTTAACCCTTCCTAGTGAAAAGGCTAACGCCTTCTCTAACCTTTTCAGTTCTGTTTCTACTTCTCATGTTCAACTTTTTCTACCCTGCTTTAAATTAACTTCTTCTCTTGTTCCTCCAAATCACATCTCACCGCTAGACATTAACCTTACGATTCGCAAGATGCAATTCAAGCTCAATAACTCACCCGATAACATTCCAAATGTGTTTATCAAGAATTGCAAGGATTCATTTACCATACCGCTAGCAATAATTTTCACCAATTGTGTCAACATTGGCGTTTATCGCTAGCAATAATTTTCACCAATTGTGTCAACATTGGCGGAAATCTGGTATCGTTATTCCGATCCATAAAAAAGAGAAGACATTGGACATCAGCAATTATCGACCTATAACATTAGTTTGTTCTCTATCTAAATTGTTTGAAAAGTTTCTGCATGATCTCATATATAACCACTTAGAAACTAACCAGCTTTTGAACTCATGTCAATCTGGTTTTAGACGCAATAGGTCCACTGTTACTTCGCTCGTTCAATCGCATTCGCTTTATCTTTCTCTAATTGCTCAAAAGAAATCGTTCGAGATTTGTTTGATTGACTTTTCGCGTGCTTTTGACACTGTTCATCATAGAAATCTCATACCTAAAATAGCATAATTTGTCATCAATTCTTCCATTCTTGAACTGATTTCATCGTTTCTTACTAACAGAACTTGCCAAGTGCTCTGTGAATCTTCTCTCTCTAACATTGAAGCGTACCCAAATGTGGTTCCGCAATGAAGTTCCCTAGGTCCTCTCTTTTTCTCAATGTTCATTGACGACATAGTTGTTGTTGTTGTTGTTGTTGACGGTTGTAGCCGTCATCAAAGAGCGAGGCCCACGTGATATGTTTCTTTTCGCTTCGTCTTTGTTGTGTAGGAATCGTCAATTTTTTTTAAATAGACATCTTCAAGAAGTTTGCCACTTCTCGTGGTTTCTCCCATAAGTCGGTGAGTGAGAGTGTCGTGGGGTCGCCAATGCAATCGAACAGGTGTGCGACGTCATGAGGTGTGGATGAGCATGTTGGGCAGACGTCTGGGATGGACTCATCGATACGGTTTAGATACGAGTTTGTGAATCTGCTGAATCCGGATCGAAGCTGGGAGAGTGTACATCTTGTGCTGCGGGGAAGGTCATATTCTTCCACGTTGATGTCGGGTGGGGGTCTACCTCCGAGAATGACGGCGCCTTTCATTGATTGAAGTTCGCTAGAGACCATCATAGTGTGTATGGCGTTTGCGACGAGTTTCCCGTTGAGAGGGTCTGTTGCTATGGAGGCTTTTCATGGTGCGTGGTGGAGCATGACTTTCCAAGAGGCTGTGATGGTTGTGAGCTGGATCCATTGTTCTGGCGAGGTATTGAGCGGAGAGCATGTGAAGGTGTGACTTAGTGCGCATGACCTTGGATTCTCTGTGTAAGTGATCGGTGTCTGCCATCTGATGATTGCCCGTGACTACGCGGAGACCGGCATTCTGGGCGCGTTGGATCCTTTCGAGGGCCGAAGCGGATAAGAAAGTGGACCATGCGGGGGCGGCGTAACTGGAGATTGCTTGCGAGATAGCTTTGAAGGTTGTCCGTAAGGATTCCTTCTGGTTGCCCCAGGTGCTACCGGCGAGGGCCTTCAGGACGTTGTTTCTCTGTGTCATGCGGGCTGCGATGTCTCTGGCGTGGTGGCTGAACGTGAACATGGTGTCGAAAGTTACGCCGAGGATCTTTGCGAGCTTGACTGTTGGGACGGTGGTTCCTCCGATGGATACGTCCAGGACCGTGTTGTATTTTTTGCTGAAAGGCGTGAGGAGCATGAGTTGACTTTTGGCCGGAGAGATGGTGAGGGAGCGATTGTTCAAGAAGCTTTCGATCCCAGGTATTGCCATACGTACGTACTCCGAGGCGGTGTTGATGTTTGAGTTGGAGGCCCATATGGTAATATCGTCTGCGTAAATTATTACGTTGGTGTGAGCGCTATCGGATGAGAGGTCGCGTAGATAGAGGTTGAACAGCGTGGGCGAGAGGGCGCTGCCTTGTGAGACTCCGTTTCTGATCGACCGGGAGCTCGATAAGGTGTTGCGGAAGAGTGTGCGTCCTGTGCGTCCTCTCAGATACGAAGAGAGCCACTTCTTGATATAGTTGGGCACGCTTGTGGTCATGAGGAGGTCGATAAGCTTGGTGATGTCGATGCTGTCGAAGGCTTTGGACATGTCGATCGCCATAAGGACTGTGCGCTTCGCTGGTCTTTTCTCATTGAAACCGTCTGCGATGTTCTTAGTGAGCTTCAGGAGTGCCGAAGTGGTTGAGCGGCCCGCCGTGAATCCGTGTTGGTGTTCCGCCGAAGGTATATGGGACTGGATAGTGTTGAGGAGTAGGCGTTCAATCACTTTTGCAACGGGGGAGAGAAGAGAGATCGGACGGTAGCTTGAGCTGACGGTGACTTGCTTCCCCGGCTTCAGGAGAGGGATGATGATCGAGGACTTCCATATCATAGGGATCCGGTTAGTGCGTAGTGAATCGTTGATGAGGATAGTGAGAGCGTTGATTCATCTGGGACCTAGGTTATGTAGGAGTATTGGAGCAAGGCCGTCTGGTCCAAGGGCTGTTGATTTTTTCGTTGCTCTGATGGCTGATGTGACCTCTTTTTCTGAGAAATCGGTGAAGTCGTCGGGGAGAAGTTGTCGTACTTTTCTCATCGTCTGCCTGTTGTACTTGGAGGTTGTGTACGAAACTGGGCGGGTGAAAGCCTTGTTGAAACGGTTGGCGCATTCTGTGGCGGATGTCACTGGGTCTTTATCGAAGCATATGGCGCAGTTGGGTGGGGGTCTCCCTTTGTTGTTTAGCATCTTGATCGTCTTCCATAACTTGTTGCTGTCTCTTTTAGGGTCGAAGCACTCCATGAATTGTCTCCAGACTTCTCGTTTGTTCTTGTCTGTGGCTCTCCTAATGTTTTGGTTGAGGTTGTATATCTCAGGGCAGAGCGGGTCGGATTCTCTCAAAGCGTCACGTTGGGACATCCAGTCGCGGATTTCCGAAGTAAGCGCTGTTTCTCTCTTGTGTATTCGACCGCGTGGTATTGTGCTGGCAGCTGCTGATAGCAGGATCTTCCGTAAGAAGGGCTCAGCTTGGGCGGTGGGAAGATTAGGGAGAGGTGATTCGGCTAGCTTCTCCTTAACTAGCGATTGGAAACGGAACCAGTCTGCTTTGTTGTAGTTCGCGAAGGTCATGCTTCTGTGCGTCCGGATAAAGTTGTTGCTCTTGATTTCGATGACAATGGGTAAGTGATCTGAGCTTCCTGATGTGACGGTTTTCCATGAGGCTTCGGATAGGAGATCTTGTGAGCAGATGGAGATGTCGGGCGACGAGGGTCTTCCGTTGGAGGGAACACGGGTAGGAGAGTCTCGGTTGAGTGTAGCGTATTCAGAGTCGTCGATCGCGTTTGCGATGAGAGTACCTCTGCTGTCGGAGGAGTGAGAGAACCATGCTGCGTCGTGAGCGTTGAGATCGCCAAGGATAATGGAGTTGGAACGAGTGAGGAGTAGAGACGAAAGATCTGGGGTGTAACCGTTGCTGCAGGAACTGGTTGGTGGTATGTAGATGTTAGTGACATCAAGGAAGGAACCGTTGATTCCTGTTGCGCGAATGCTGAGTGATTCTAGATGAGTGTCCGTTGTAGAGGGGATGACACTGTAGTTGAGCGAGTGACTGATGCCGGTGATGAGGCCGCCTCCGGTGTTTGTGCCGCGATCTCTTCGAAGCAGTGTGTATCCGGGGAACGATGGTGTTTTGGAGCGATCGGTTAGCTTGGTTTCCTGTAGCAGGAATAGGTCGATCTTCAGGCGTGTGACGAGGTCAAGGATCTCCGAAGTTTTACCGCTTAGGCCGTTGCAGTTGTATTGTAGGAGTCTTAGGCTTTTGTTGCCTCTAGTATGAGCGTTTGCTGGGATGGACCGAGATGGAGGTGGTGACACTGGATGTAGAGGGAGTGGTTGTAGTGGTGCAGGATGGGCATAGATAGCTGGACTGGACGTAATTCTTGACAGAGTGAAGGCCACTGCAAGACGACTTTGTGTGTACCCATTCTGAGCAGAATGAGCATTGTACGCAGTTAGTGTTGGCCTTCTTCCCGCATGTCGTGCAGTTCCAGGAGGTGGTTGGCCCTGGATTGCTTTCGATGTCCCCGGCTTGGAGAAGTAGGAGTTGAGACAGACCAGCCGGGTCGGGCTGTCTCATTGTAGAAAAAATTGAGCGAGGAGACGATGGGTAGCTCCACGTGGAGCTGTTCTTCGGAGCGGGCTGCATCCGGAGAAGTGAGGTGATGTCCTTTGCAGTCCGGAGACTGTCGTGCTGCACCGCGTGAAGGCGGACATCGTTGTAGCACATTGACGACATAGTAGATGTCACTCCTCAAAGAGTTCACTGTTTTCTTTACGCTGATGATATAAAACTCTTCAGCGAGAGTCGCTCTCTCATGCAAGAAGCCTTAGATGCCATTACTAACTTTGCTTTGACCTGGTCAAACAATATCTGTCCCGAAGTGTTCGACTGTACATTGTGGCTCGAATAATGCAAAAGTTAGCTATCACGTCAAGTTGAAAAAAGCTTTGAAAAAAATCTATGTCATATTAATACGTTTCATACATTCAAGTTCAAAAAAAAGATTATCCATTTCGACAAGTCCTTATCTTTCTCCAACCATATCAAATTCCCTTTTCTCAAACCAATTCCAAACAAACAGATATGTCTGTTCCCTCGTCAGTTTCTCAACCCTCATCTGATGTACAAATTCTGATCCAAGCTGTCAACCGTCAAAGCGACCAAATCTCCCAACTTCTGAATGCAGTAACCTCAATGATGACGACATTATCTTCTCTCATTCCTCTTCTCTCTAAGCTCACAACCCAAACCCCGGCCCCTCCATCCAACTCTTTGATGACTTCCTCTCTCATATCGCAGCCTGAACTTCTCGCCTATGACGCGGTCAGGAGAGTCCTTCAGGAAGACAAAGTCATTCTGGAAGAGAAGGCTCACAACATCGTTTTGGTCGGCATTCCGGAGGAGATAAGAAAAGACGCCACGGATCAACATGATGGAAAACTTCTTGATTCTTTTGTTAGTGAACTCAATATACCTTCTCTCACTAATGCATTCAACCAAGGTTCTATCACTCATCGACGCTTCGGAAATGAAGAGAACAAGAGAAGAATTCTTAAGATTCATTTTCCATCGCCATCTCTCCGAACAGAAGTACTTCGAAAACTACGAGTCCGTCGTCCTGAAGTACTTCGCATATTTCCTCACGCGTACGCGAGAGAAGACCTTACCAGAGAAGGACTCCAACTCGAGAAGGACTGCAAGAAACTCGCTAAAGAAAGAAACGACAAAGCTGGATTGATGGAGTGGGGGGTACAAGGAACAAGGCTCATTCGATTCTCTCATCCGCGTCCTCTATACACTCCGAAGACAGACGCTGAGGCTAATGGTTCTCTTCAAAACGTGACGGTGACAAGAGGAAAAAGGATGGACGCAAACGATGTACAGAAATAGGTCAGTAGTGCTGATGGCGATAGCCTGTTTACTTCTTCTGATATTTGGAATAGCCAACATAGTATTAGAGGAAATTTTAGTTTTTACTATAGTAATTGTCGCTCTATACGGAATAAATTGTACGATCTTAATCATTTATTATCTTTAACGCAATACAATGCTATTTGCTTTTCAGAAACTTGGTTACACGATAGTGAACCTGATGTCATTTTACATTCAAATAAACCATATTCTGTTTTTCGTTCTGATAGAAACTCTAATATCAGTAACAGAGGTGGCGGAGTAGCAATTTTAGTGCAATCTAGACTCAGTCCAGTAGCAACTTCGTCGATGTCAGTTTCAGAATGTGAAGCTATTACAGTTGAGTTACAATGTAGTGACAAAAATTCATATTTTTCTCGGGTTAGATTAATGTGTGTTTATCGATCTCCCAGTGCCCCAGACGATATCATGAATGAGTTATTAGCATACTTCTCTTTAAATACCATTCCCAATGTCCCTCTCATAATCGTTGGTGATTTGAATTTGCCTTGTATTGATTGGGACAAGTTGACGTGTTCTAAGAGCTATTCTTCTACTCAATTTCTTAATTACTGTTGTGATAACCATTTCACTCAGTACATTCTGATGCCGACTCGAAGTCAGAACATTCTTGATCTTCTTTTATGCAATCATCCGATTATCTCTTCTTCTAGTGTTATTGCTCCCTTCACATCCCAGTGCGATCATAATTCTATTTGTTTCGATTGTATTACCTCCAAAGTATTCGATGACATAATCAAGCCTATAAAACTTTATTCTGAGGCAAACTGGCATATGATTGAGTACTTTATTTACTGTCATGATTGGACCTTGGCATTATCATCTCTTGACCCTAATCAAGCTTACAACTATATCGTTGATCTACTATGTGACCTTATCGATCGCTTTGTGCCAACTGTTGTTCCTAATTCGTCCTCCTATAGATATCCAGCGCGTATTCAACGCTTATTCAATAAGCTTCAGAAAGTTTCAATTACTGCTCCTTACTCCGAATATTGTAAAAATCTATCAAGAAATTTTTCTTCTGAGCTTTATGATTTCGAAACATCTAAGGAATCTTCTCTGATTGTTAAAGGCAACCGTAAACAGTTTTTCTCGTATTGTACAAATCGTATTAAATCTCAAAACGATTCCTATGTTTTGTATGACAGTAGTGGAACGGTAGTGACGGACCCTTCCATAAAAGCTGAAATGTTTTCTTCTCAGTTCTCATCAACTTTCTCTGAACCGTCTCAGAATGTTCTTCCTGTCCCTATTTTAGCTCCCTTCGATCAACACTTTTCTCTTGAAATAATTGATGATCAAATGATAATCGAGGCTGTTTCTAAGTTAGAGAATAAATGTAATACCTCACCCGATTCCATTCCGAACATTTTTATCAAAAAATGTAAATTTGCGTTGTTGAAACCTCTGCGTATTTTATTCAACAACTGTTTAATGACTGGAATCGTACCCGATATGTGGAAGTTTGCTATTGTAAAGCCTCTGCTCAAAAACAAAGGACCTCCTATCTTATCAAATTATAGACCCATTTCTTTAACCTGCTCGATTTCTAAAGTAATGGAAAAAGTTATTGTTAATTCTATTTCAAAGTATCTTGAAGAGCGTTCATTGCTCTCCCCTTTTCAAGCCGGTTTTCGACCTAATCGATCGACAATCACTTCTTTAGCCGAATCATATTCCTTCATAACCCACTCTCTGAGTTCAAGTATTGATATTGATGTAATTTTCCTAGACATCTCAAAAGCTTTTGATTCTGTAGATATTCGATTTCTATTGTTTAAATTGAATTCACTTGGTATTGTAGGGCCAGCACTTAAATTTATCTCTTCTTTCCTCAACTCCCGTAAACAATCAGTGATCATCGATGGTATCAACTCAGTACCAGCTTCAGTTTTAAGTGGTGTTCCTCAAGGTTCTTCAATAGGCCCGTTGTTGTTTTTACTGTTCATTGACGACATCAAGAAAGTTATCCCTGCTACTATTCGCTTCAGTATTTTTGCCGATGATGTTAAGCTGCTAGCTCAAGTACCCTTATATTCAGATGACTTACAAACAGCAGTCAACAATATATTTGAGTGGTGCACTCAGTGGAACCTTACTCTATCAACTTCTAAATGTACTGTTCTTCATATAGGCAAGCAATCGGTGTTTCACCCCTACTCTATCAACCATATTCCATTGATTGTTACCAACCAGGTTAAAGATTTAGGGATTTTGTTAACTCATGATTTCCGTTTCAATTCTCATATTGAGAAGATTTGTAAAAAAGCCTCTTCTACTGCAAACCTTATTCTGAAGGCTTTCAAGACCAAATCATGCGAAATGCTCATGCTTGCTTTCAATGTATACGTTAGACCGATTCTCGAATACGGGACTGAAATTTGGTCCCCTACCACGAAATACCTCATCAATGATTTAGAATATGTACAACATAATTTTACTAGAAGGCTGTTATATAGATGTGGTAATGTAAGCCTGCCTTATTCTCAGAGATTGAAACTGCTCAAAACTGAGTCATTAGAATATCGTCGAGCATTCAGAGATCTATGTTTTTTGCACAAATGTTTACATAACAAATGCTCTCTCGATTTTTCCTTTCTATACATTTTATCTCCCCCCAAGTATAATACAAGACAAGCGCACTCTCTCAGAATTCGTCTGCCTATCGTTTACCCGGCTAGGTTGTCTACGTTTGTCTCTAGATCAATAGCAATATGGAACTCCCTTCCGGAAGATATCGTTGTAATCGAAAGTTCTTCAAGTTTTGCGACAAGACTAAAAAAAATTCCATTTGAAGTTGTGCTTCCTTGTCCGAGTGTAACAGATTGACGATTATTTGTATTTACATACATATGTATAGGACACAATCTTCTGATTATAAATAACTATAGACGCTATTTCATATCTTTTTTTTTTCTTAGATGATATTTGGATTAGTTGAATGCCATTCAGCACTTTTGAATGAATGATTGTTTTTTTTCTTTGTCTCCCTATCCTACGCGTCCATGCTAATTGGAACTACCATTCATAATTGTATTACAAGTTGTTGTTCTTGCATGGAATAAATGAATTGAATTGAATTGAATTGAAATTGACGATCTCCAAATCCATGAGATGTCTGAATCTTACATATACTAAGAACTCACAAAACTTCCTCTCCAATTGTTCTCCTACGAGCGTACAAGTCCTATATACTGCCTTTACACGGGTATAAAAGCGAGATTTGGTCGCCCACTTCTATTGGGCTAGTTAATGGTCTTGAAAGAGTCCAAAGATCTTTCACTCGCCGAATCCTTGTCAGAGCCGGTCACTCTGGTTTAGATTATCCTTCCCGTCTCAAGCTACTTGAACTTTCCACTCTTGATTACAGGAGAGCCATCAATGACATTTGTTTCATCCATAAGACTATTCATGGTAACTTTGTACTAGACTACTCATCCCTGTTTTCTATTCATCCTTCCCCCCCTACAATAATAGATTATCTAATTCTTTGAGAATAATTCTACCATCGAGAATAACTCACTCAAATAGCACTTGTGCATCTCGTTCTATTGATATCTGGAACAGTTTACCTGATCACGTTGTAAAGATGAAGTCCTCTCGTTTTTTTTTAGAAAATGTATCATTAAATTGCCTGTTGAAATTATTGTACCTGAATCCCGCTTGCGGTTATAAATCTGTTTCTGTATACTGCTACTAGAATAGTTTTTTTTCCTGTGAATCTCACGCTTTTTTCTTCTTCTTCGTCTTAACCCGTTCACTGAACTCACACTCGTGAGAGTATATCCGACTGTTACTTAACTTTGTTTTTGCTCATTTGGAATACAGAATTGAATTGAATTTGCACGGTATTGCGACAGTTTGTTACAAGACACTTTGTTACTCGAATTTTCCTAGTTTTCTAAATTAAAAAATTTTGTGTGGCTACACTAGATTTTTTTTTGTTAAATGAATCGTCTTATAGGAAGTAAACACATGTTTTAGATCTGTTTCAGATCGAGTTTAAGTTTTTTTGTTGTCAAAATGGATATTTTTTATAAAATTGTTTTCTGGTTGCAGCTTAATTACATATATATTAGTAGTCCTATTTCTGTGAATTTTGACTCAGTTTTTCGTTATCTTATGTGGAATGAGTGGTTAGAATTTCAAACTACTGAACAAAAAATGGAAAAAAGTTATCAGAAAAGTTGAAACTTGATAGAATTTTGAACGACACTGTAGGTAAATGTGTTTTGATTATTCAATAGGTCGATCTCCAGCTCTTGACAACCCGTTTGAGCTGAATTAAATTAGATAAGACTTCTCTTCTAAGAATAAATTTCTTCAGGAAGTTGTTTTTGAGGTCGGTCGGTGGCCCTATTGCTCATTCAAACTGCATCCGTATACTTAATCCATCATCATGCGAATATGTACAAAAAATTAATTGGAATTGGGGTAACACGACACCTTGCAGAGCGACACCTTGCACCGGTCACTTTGCAGAGCGACACCTTGCACCGGACACTTTGCAGAGCGACACCTTGCAGAGAGACTTTCTTGGCCTTTACCAAAGTGTTTACCCTACGGCCTGGCTTAATTAATTAGTATTCTTTTTTTCTTTCTCTTTTTTATTATTTTCTCTTTCTTTTTTCTTACTTGTTCTGTTACTTTCTTTTTTCTTTCTCTTACTTTTCTTTTCCTTTTTTAAAAAAAATTATCTTCAAAAATTTTTATTTTTACATCAGAAAATTATTTTTACATTAAAAAAACGCTTAGGCTTAGTAAAAAATTGGCTTTAATCTACTTTAGCCGTAAAAAGATTTTTTTATCAGGAAGAGATTTTATTCATGAAAACTCCCTCCCCCCCCTTTCTCCTTAGGGCCCCCTCCCCCCTCCCCCCTAGGGCCCCTACCCCCCCCTTGCTTAGGTAGGGCCCTCTTCCTCCCCTTCCCATCCCTGCTTAGGTAAACCCCCCTCCCCCTCTCCTTTCCCCAAAATTTCTAAAGATAATTTTTTTAAAAGGAAAAGAAAGAGAAAGAAAAAAGAAAGAGAAAAAATAAAAAAAAGAGAAAGAAAAAAGAATGCTAATTAATTGAGCCAGGCCGTAGGGTGTACACTTTGTTAGAGCCAGGCCGTAGGGTGGACACTTTGTTAAAGGCCAAGAAAGTCGCTCTGCAAAGTGTCCGATGCAAGATGTCGCTCTGCAAGGTGTCGCTCTGCAAAGTTCGCGGTGCAAGGTGTCGCTCTGCAAGATGTCATGGAACCGGAATTGGAATTGTTTCAGGTGAAGTGAGGATGGATTGAATTTTGTGAAAAGAACAAAGTGACTTGTACATTTTACGAATCAATTTACAAATTTGGCTCCAAGAGGTGTTCACGCTGACAAATGGCAACAAGAGATTTTTTTAATGGTAGAACTGCGTAACTGGGTCGCCTCTCTCTCTCTCTCAAAACTTGTTGCGTTTGGCAAAGAATGCACAACTAGTTCGCTAAGCCAGTTTCGACCTGGAAAGAAATCACACTCTAAAGTCTATAGCTTCTTTTTGACGCATGTTACTATTCTACTTGTTACTCTTCTATGTGATACTCTGTTTCCACAGCCCTTGCGTCGCTTTGGAGAAGGGTTCGCTCTATAGCTAGCCCTTTAACCTTCACGGTTTAGCAGTGCTGAATGGATGAGCATCTGATACTACGCGAGTATTATTCGTACACTGGTTCATCGCTTGAACATTTTAATTGATTATGCAACCTGTCGTTCTTTAAAATCTAATGAGGCTTTCGAGTTTTTGAATGATAAGCAAGAAAAGAGAGCGTTTATAACTGGGAAATGTTAAGAAATGAACAATATGTTCTCCCTTTAAAAAATCACTGATTTACGGCTTCGGTTTCCCAACCGCAAATTGAAGGTTTTGTTGTTAGGAATAAATCTGAGGCATTCATTCAAGTTCGAATATCACTACATTCTTCAGTTTTCTGGCCAAGATAGAAAGAGTGTTTGAGTTAAGAATTTTCCCGCGCCTCAGCGTGCATTTGTAATTATACAGTGTGTAGCGTGCATTTGTACGGTGTACAGTGCGCACAGTGTGCACGGTGTGCTTCTGTAATAGCCAGTTTTCTTACTCATCTCATATAATATGAGTCATATTAATTTAGGTGCGTTACTTGGATGTTCTCAAACGGAATTGTTACTGTAGTATTGTTCGAAATAGTCCCTTTTTCAAATACGTCTGTGTTTTAAGATTTCAATGTTAAAGTTCGCGTGTTTTATTTCAATTAAACTTTTTCTTATTCCAACTGTTCATTTTTCTTGTTTTGGATGATGTGATCATGTTTCGTCGAGTCAACGCTCTGATAGAAACCGATTTTCATTTCACACCTTCACCGTTCACGCTCAAACTACCCGAGGAACTTCAATAAGGAAATTTGTGTTAACTTTGTGATTTAATGGGCCTAAAATTTGTGAAAATTATCATTAAGCGAATAGATGGGAAAAATGATTTTTGTCAGGTATTTCTGAAAAAAAGATTCAAATGATGACGGAATCGAACATTGTGGTATCGGCTAAGAAACGAGCTGCCTCGGAGAGGTCTAAGGACGAGCAGTCCGTGCCTGGAGCGAGTGAGAATAAGTCAACAAGGTATACCGGTTTATTTTGAGAGAGTTTTTTCCGCTTTCTACTTGAACTCGATTTGTTTTTAAATGAAAAATATACCCTTTTAGATCAAAAAACCCTGCAACATTGTTTAAAATGTATAATTTTCCAAAAAAAAATTTCATTTCAGTAAGTTGCAAGTTTTTCATGATTCAAGATATTGATTGTTTATGTCATCAAATGATCTCCGTCCGTACTGAAATGCTCTTGGCATGATATTGAGTAGATATTCAACAAATTTAACTCGCTTGCTCTCGCTTTATCACATATTTTTTTTGCTGAAAGAAGAATTTCTTTAATTTTTTTGATATTCACTGAGAAGAAATGTTAAATATGCAAAAAAAAAATGTCTAGTTCGACTTAGGCTCCTCTCCCTGCATTTTGCTGCACGATGTTGCTCCTGTCCTCTCTCATTTTCCTTTCTTTCTAGTTCCTCTCCCTGTTATTTTTACATTGAAATACGCATAGGCTTAGTAATAGTTTACGCTAGCGAGGCCGTACGGCTTAGGCTAACAAGACCTTATCAAAAATAAGTCACAATTCCGTGACTCTGCCCCCCGAGGGGGAGAGGAGCGGAGTCTACGTCGTAGTGGAAAAATACCAAAATTTGTTGTCTACGTTAAAAAACGCTTAGGCTCAGGAAAAAGTTTACGCTAACGAGGCCGTACGACTTGGTCGAACGTGACCGCATAAATTTTTTTGTATCTTTTAAAACTTTTTGGAAGGCACCGAAAAGAGCCCCCCCCCCCAAGTGAAGCGGAGTCCCCCCCCCCCAAATAAACTTGTGCCGCGTTTTTTAAGGTAAAAATTTTTTAATGTAAAAATAATTATTTGTAAATAAGTCAGACGTATGACCCATCGAACCTCTGGTAGGGGGTGGGGCTAATCGCTAAAAGTGCCATTGAATCTTATGGAGGCACTTTTTCGGTTCATCGGGTTTTCGCGTCGCGGTTCCCTTCGCGTTTTATTTTTACATCAAAAAGTTATTTTTACATTAAAAACGCTTAGGCTTAGTAAAAGTTTACGATAACGAGGCCGTACGGCTTAGCTAACGAGGCCGTACGGCGCGAAGGGGGCCGCGACGCGAAAACCCGATAAACCGAAAAAGTACCCTTATGGAAACCTAGGTGTGCTCTGCGTCTCTAACATTCGGCACAATGCAAAAAAAAAAACAGAAAACATGGACATATCATCTTTCGGCTCCATAGGTCACCTAAATTTGTCAGAAAAGTTTTCGCGGGCGGGGGCCCGGGTGGGGTTTTGTGTACAAATTCGATTTCTTATTGTATCTTCTTAGATTTACATTCAAGTAATGAAAAAATTTGAATTTCCCAGCGGATTTTTATTGTAAGTGATTTCTCTATTGAGTTTTTGACCGTAACTTCTTCAACTTAAATAAAATGGTTAATGGACTGCTACATACTTTATCAAACACCACAAACACCATCAGAAAAACAAAAAGTAAATCTGCATCTGATAAAAGCTTATGAACGTGAGAAACAAAAATTCCTTCCTGGGCGGGGGGCCGGGAGGTTTTTGTACCCCTTGGTAACCTATGTTCGGCTCTGCTCGAAACCTAGGTTTGTTGCAGCGTCAGACTGCAGAATTTCATGTGATTTCTCTGCTGTCTCTTCGTGATATCGTAACTCTCATTCTTCTCCACTTGTCTGCTATCACCTTATGATATCTTCAGAATTTCTACATATTTCGTTGAGAAAATCACAAGCCTTTTTACAAGTCAGCCTGACAATTAATTCACAAACTGAGGTATAAAATTTTTTTCAAACGTCCTTTTCATGTTTTTGCTTAGGCTTAGGGAAAGGTTACGCTAACCTAGCCATACAACTCAGGAAAGAGACCGTGTGGTTTTTTAACGAGATCTGATGAAAATTATATTCACGGGTTTTTAATTTTTGACATCTTGCGAAATGTTAGAGAAGCAGAACACACTTTAGTTCCAGCTGAGCTCATCTTTCATACGGTATCGCTCCTAAGCCGTACGCAGGGGTTAATTGGTTACTGGACCAGCTATGTTGGCGCATACATGTTCGCGCCAAAAATAATCTTTATTCTCTCCTTTTCTCTGCTATGTTACTTTTCCTCTGCTTCTCATTCCACCCTTTTTGCGTTTCCTCATCCCTTTTTCCACTCGCTCAGCGCGTACAAACATGCCTTATACCGGTCTCATTTAAAACCTGGCCGTACGGTCTCGCAAGCGTAACCTTAGCCTGGGCCTAAGCAGAAGAAAAACATGAAAACCCTTTTATTCCTAAGTTCGTGAATGAATTTGTCGACTAAAATAGCAGAAATTGTGGAGAGAGCGTATGGTGATAGCAGAAAAGCATAGAAGAATTGAGAAAAGAGACGATTAGAGAAAGCTCTGCAGTCTGAAGCTGCACCACACCCACGTTCCTATCAAAGCCAATATCTCCATTTTGATCTGATCTGTCCGGAACTATAGTGAGTCCTTGAAATCTTAATTCCAGTTCCAAGCGAAGATCTCGTCGTTCTCGAAAAGGCGCTGCTGCTGCTGTGCGAGAAGAGAAAATGGGTGTGGATGGGCGGAGCAAGAGTGCCTCGGCGAGTCTCTCATCCACAAAGCCATCAGTCGTGCCTCCAAAACTGACTCCCAATGGTAACTCAAAAGACAAAAAACCGTCAAAAGAGAAGAAAGCTGTGACTTCCTCCGAATCTCTTATGGGTTAGTTCAACGTTTTGTGTACTCTTCACACCATGCTGTAAGCTTAAAGAAGGATCGCCGCACTCTTCATCTTGCACTAGAGTTTTTTTTTGAAGACTTACCATGAATTTGACCAATTTTTCTTTAAAAAACTTTTGCACGGCTCATTCTTGAGCTGAACAGTCCGGGTGTGGCATAATGGTAGTGTGATAGACTATTGTGCGAAGAGTCCCGAGTTCGACTCCCACCCCGGACAGATCCACCCAAACCAAGGGGGTTAAGAAATGTTGGTAGTGCTCATGCACGAATCTGACTCTCCCCACTGCTGCTATTCACACTAGCAGTGATCAAGCAGGCAGCCACTGGTTCTACCAGGATAGGTCTGTCCTGCATCTCAGGGGAGCGCCTACCCTGCCGCGAGGCGGGAACAAGCGCGAGGAAGATTAGATTCTTGAGCTGAACACGCCTATATTCAATGCAAAGACGTATCATGAACAAATTGCTTGCAGTCATGAGGTCAAATTTAGATACCATATGTTTTAATTAAGAAATAATAAAAAGCTGAGTTTTCTCTAACCAGTTTCAAGTCGATATGCATTTATCGCTTCTTTTTTGGGATACTGTATTTTCTTCGGAAACTATCAAAAGGCTTCCTGGGTTTTCCTGCACACGGTCTATGATGTCTTCGCCTATATAATTGATATACAAAAAAATTAGTCGACAAAGTTTTTCTCGATAAAATAAACTAGTTAATCGCATATTTATTGAGATTTCATTGATAAAATTCTTCTCGGTGATATTGAGATATCACATAAACCAATGAGATATCACATAAACCAATGAGATATCACATAAAGCAATGAGATATCACATAAACCAATGAGATATCACATAAACCAATGAGATATCACATAAACCAATGAGATATCACATAAACCAATGAGATATCACATAAACCAATGAGATATCACATAAACCAATGAGATATCACATAAAGCAATGAGATATCACATAAAGCAATGAGATATCACATAAACCAATGAGATATCACATAAACCAATGAGATATCACATAAACCAATGAGATATCACATAAACCAATGAGATATCACATAAACCAATGAGATATCACATAAACCAATGAGATATCACATAAACCAATGAGATATCACATAAACCAATAAGATATCACATAAACCAATGAGATATCACATAAAGCAATGAGATATCACATAAACCAATGAGATATCACATAAACCAATGAGATATCACATAAACCAATGAGATATCACATAAACCAATGAGATATCACATAAACCAATGAGATATCACATAAACCAATGAGATATCACATAAACCAATGAGATATCACATAAAGCAATGAGATATCACATAAAGCAATGAGATATCACATAAAGCAATGAGATATCACATAAACCAATGAGATATCACATAAACCAATGAGATATCACATAAACCAATGAGATATCACATAAACCAATGAGATATCACATAAACCAATGAGATATCACATAAACCAATGAGATATCACATAAACCAATGAGATATCACATAAACCAATGAGATATCACATAAACCAATGAGATATCACATAAACCAATGAGATATCACATAAACCAATGAGATATCACATAAACCAATGAGATATCACATAAACCAATGAGATATCACATAAAGCAATGAGATATCACATAAACCAATGAGATATCACATAAACCAATGAGATATCTTATAAACCAATGAGATATCACATAAACCAATGAGATATCACATAAACCAATGAGATATCACATAAACCAATGAGATATCACATAAACCAATGAGATATCACATAAACCAATGAGAAGGAGAGCACAGGGTAAAAACAACCGATTCCACTCTTTCCTGCTCGTTTCACATAAAAACCGAAAACAGCCTTCAAAAAAGCAAATTACCGGAACTTTTTCATTTGTCCAGTCATCATGAATGACCGAGATTTGTGCAAAAGCTTCTGCTTACCATTCATGAAAACCTGTAGACTAAAAATACTGATAAAACCTGTAGATTAGAATTGTTTTAGTTTTGTCAGCAGTCTTCCTCGTTTTGTGAAATTGCAAAATGTATTTCAATAGATTAAAATGAATGAATAATTAGATCAGAGGTCAAGTGTGTGGGTTAAATGTGTCCGGTCGTGGTCATGTTTTCATGCTTCGCGCGAGTTGTAAGAGGGACTGGGAAGGCTGAAAAAATATACTGGAGAATGGAGTACAAGTTAAAAGACTTGAAGGATACGGGAAGGTAGTTTTTTTTTCTGGAGGAGTGTGTTTGCTCCAACATAGCTGGTAAATTTGCAAGTTCATCTCTGAAGGAGATGGACGGCTTCAGTGAGAGGCCGCGTGCTTGAAATGAAAGTTAGAGTATGTTAGACAAACATATGATTTAATCTTCTAATAGCTTAATCAGAAAGCACGCGGATTTCGCTCGGAGAGAGGCTTAGTGAAGCGCCATTCTTGTCAAAAATTAAAAAGGAGAAGAAAACGGAAGGGAGAGAGATTTTTCCATGTAGAAAGTCAAGAATGATGAGACTTGCTCGCTTCTAATAATTCTAGGCCTTCCCAATCAAAGTTTTAAAAAAGTTACTTCAATTTGTTGAAAAATTTAAAACAGGACTGCTCTCCGAGCGGGTGAGTCTAAAATAATCAGAAGCGAGCTAGAGACAAAGGCTGACAAAAGCGATTATTCCAGACTCCCTCGCTCAAAGAACTGTCGTTTTGGAAAAATGTGCGCAGTCCAAGTTACCTATGCCCTCTCCATTTAAAAGCAATAGCTTCTCTCATTAATCATAAGTGCAGGTGACCAATCAAGTGAATATTTTCCATTCAATGTTAACAGATGTTGAGAAGAAAAACTCATGGTTACTTCAAATGAAGTTATGAAAGCAGTTGTTTGCTTCAGAGAAGCGAAAGAAGTCTTCTTTCAACAAGCAGCACCATAAGGAAATGAGAGATAAGAAAGCTGAGGAGAAGAAGGAAGATAATAAAGAACTCTCGGGGGAGGGCGTCGCTCTTCTGGAAGGTATCAAGACCAGAGCCGATCCCGAAAAGGTTACCAGACTTACCTTAACAAAGTTTTTGCAATCTAGAGAGAAAGATCTTCAAATTTTAAGTTACACAGTTTGAAGGCAGTTACGCCTGGTTAAGATGACGAATAGATTGGTTAAGATGACGAATAGATTGGTTAAGATGACGAATAGATTGGTTAAGATGACAATTGATTGAACTATCGCACAGAAAAAAGCTATTACACCGGGCGGGATCGAACCCAGACCATCTCAACTCAAACCGGGAGCGCGTGGTACCATTACACCACGGGAACACATAGCTATTTCGCTGGATAGTGTTATAGCATGACTAAGCATGCGTGATTAAGAGAACAAGGCATATGAGCCTTGCTATTAGCTTTTTTTCTGTGCGATAATTCAATCATAAAAAAGATGATTATTCGAGAAGGAAAATCTGGGATGATGTTCAGCGAGGAAGCAGCACAGAACAGAAAATAGACAGCTTCTATTATTCAAGACTCCCTCGCTCAAAGCAAGGCCCTTTTTATAAAATTTTTAGTACTTGTGCTTTAGAAATGGCGAAAAGAAATATTTTCAGGGAATCCGCACCGGTAAGATCTCTATGTCGGAGCTGATGGGAGGGGGAGATCAGATGTGCCCGGAACTGAGACGACTCCGGCTGGCTAGCCTAAACTCGCAGTCCTTGCTGAACACTGCCTTCGCTCACATGCCTCAAGTTCCAGGATTCCCATCGCTCAGTCAGTGCCACTTATATACCTGAATGCACGGGTTTAATACTATTTTGTAAACAACTGTCGGCGCTCCGTTGTTTTTGTATTTGAAGGGAGTGAATAAGCCCGCCAAAAGCACTATTCTCGTAACATAGATCAACCAATGGTACATACAATTGAGGAGTTACACAAGAAATCAATCAGACGAAAAGGTTTACACAAAGGCCCCTTTAGATCGAGAAGAAAAGGCCAATCGAAGGTGTAAACAGCGGTGTGCTGACTTGTAGTCGGTCATGACTATTCAACCCTTTGGGTCTGTATATCGCCGCTCTTTCCACCCCTCCCTCTCTCCTTCTGAAGCATCATAGAACGGGAACATTTGTGAACCTCGATAGCGAGTCACGTCTGACTCTCCCCACTGCTGCTAATCACACTAGCAGTGATCTAGCAGGCAGCCACTGGTTCTACCAGGATAGGTCTGTCCTGCATCTCAGGTGAGCGCGTACCCTGCCGCGAGGCGGGAACAAGCGCGAGGAAGAAGAAGAAGATAGCGAGTCACGTCAGAAGCATGTCAACCAATGATTAGTCATCACTTCCGATCGAATGTGGATGTGAATACAGTAACCTTTTTGCATTATAGATTAGAACTTTGGAAAAATAAAAGTAAACTACAAAAGTTTTATTAGGTTTACTACCCGGTAAAAGATTGAGCCCGTTACTTTTTAGGTACAGGAAATCCGCATTTTTGAGATGCGTATAGATATTTGTTGGCTGAATTTATTAGGTGAAGTGTTTGAATGAATCGATGTGTTTCACAGCTCACAGACCTGATCCGGGACCCTATTCGACTGCTTTCCGGCCAGAGCTCTTCAAGACAACGATGGAAGCGTATGCAAGTGCGAGCATGGCTCAGCTCAACTGCCAGGATGACGGCGGATTCGGTATCTTCAAGAAAGAATTTTAAAAAAAAACTATTTAAGCATGTTATCAAAATTCGACTATCTGCCTTCTAATCTATAGAAGTTTCATAGGCCTATTAGTTTTTTTAACACTTGTTTTTTTTAAATGAGTAAACTCAATCAACTTTACATCGGACCTTAAACAAAATAAGCTGAAAATATCTATTTTCTACTTCGCTTCTCCACTAATTATTCCAGAAATTTGAATATATGTCATCTATCCTGAAGGAATTGATTGGCTGAATTGATATTGGGCTAAGTTTAGTTTAAAATTGAATTTAGAAAGAAAATTAGTAAACATGATCAATTCAACAGCGGATGAACAACGAAGAAGTGAAAAATAGTTAACAAAAAATTCAACTATGCGTCCTCCAATTTCTTGGGAATTGATCGAAGAAAGCCTTATTATATATATGTCTTAAATTAACTGGAAATTATATAAGTTAAATGAAAAATCAATTCAATCAATTTTACAGAAAAAAGCGTTAAATAATCTCAAAATTAAACTTAAATTCTTCAATTTTCAAGTTAAATACAGTTGATTACCAACTCGAGAAGGTAAATCATTCACACGAATACAAGTTTTCCTTGAAAACAAAATGGTACGTGAATACCGATTTTGAACATTTTCAAGCAAAACGCCGTTTACTTAATCATTTAACACAAGAAAGTGCTACGTGCATATGTTTCAAGGTAAATTTTGAGATTGCTCCTTCATTCAGGCAACAAAGGCAGTTCGCCTCTCTCCTCTCACTCGTGCGGTCGTTTCTCTCCCGATCAGCTGCTGCCGTGGGTGTCGTTCGCGCCCATGTACCCGCTGGACCCGAACGCGTCGGTGGGTGGGGCGACCAGGCCGATTGAGCGGGGCTTCCGCGCATACTGTCTTCAACTCAAATGGTCATCATTTAAATTCCGGGAGTAATCTGCATCTGAGGATCTGTGTACGGAGTTAATCTTTCTGAATAATCAAATTGTAATCCAACCAGGGGTTAAATGGATCAGCCCAATTTGGGTTTACATGTATCCAGGGGTTAAATGGAGCCGCCCTATTTGGGTTTACATGTATCCAGGGGTTAAATGGAGCCGCCCAATTTGGGTTTACATGTATCCAGGGGTTAAATGGAACCGCCCAATTTGGGTTTACATGTATCCAGGGGTTAAATGGAGCCGCCCAATTTGGGTTTACATGTATCCAGGGGTTAAATGGAACCGCCCAATTTGGGTTTACATGTATCCGCCGCTCAAAGTTTGGAGGAAAAAAGAAGAGGGGATGAAGGAAAGGGGTAAGAAAAGAGGGAGTTTTTTTGCCAATAGTGTGTGTACATGTATCCGCCGACGGGACCGATCCGGTCACTATTTAACCCCTAAATCCAACAGCAAGATTCTTTTTAGTAAAATTCTAAAACCTAAACTTTTCTTTTCAATAAGTAAAGTTTTTTCCAGGAAAATATGCAAACTTTGAATGTTTTCACCGTAATTGGTGTTGTTTATATAATCGCTAATTAAAAAATGATAAATTTTATATTCCGATGTGTCACCGATTCCGAATGTTATAAATTTTTATCGAAAAAAAGTTATGTATCGTCGATTTCAACCATGATGGGTAAACTCAAATAATTTGAAAGTAAGGCTCATTCACGTTTTTTCGTTTGTTAATTTTTTTGTGACTATTTTTTTCATCAGAAAAACCTATTTTCAGACGTAGTAATTTGTCACGGAAATTTATAATAGCTGTTATTCTGTTAATTAGACTTTTCTCTTTCTAGTTTATTTCGAATAGAAACGTAACATGAGAGTCCGTGTGAGAATTAGAGATAGTTTACATTTGCTGTGAATGTGCTTTGTCATGATGTTGTCTATATTGTCAGAGAAACACGTTAATTTGGCTGCTGGACTGGGTGGAGGGTACAACACGAAGGCGCACATGAACAACAACTACTCGACACGCCATCACAACTTCGCCGCTCTCCCTCAAGTGGGCCCCTCTCGGTGAGCCCTCCCTCACTCATGAGAAGCCCTAACTTGATTGACTCTTGTAGATCGTTCTTTCAAAAAAGCAATGCTTGTTCGAGGAAATGCTGCGCAGTAAAGAGGAAAATAAATAACATTTTCATTTAATTTTTGTAAAACGTGGCGGATCGAGTATATGATCCCACATTTTCCTCTATGAATATCAGTTTTTACTGCTGTTCTCAAATTTCTAAAATTGATCAATCAATATACCTGCGCTTGTATTTTTTGACATTGTTTTTTTGAATTGTGTTTTTTAGCAGGGTAGTTGAAAAAAATTGAACGTAATCAAAAAGTTCGGAATCCGAGAGATGCAAGATTAGCATTAAAGTTTGAGCCCCTGGTTTTTGAGAAAAGGTAAGGGCAAAGATCAGAGGTCTCAAGGAATTTGTTACCTCGTTTTCATTCTTTAATTCGTTTCGTATATGTGTATGGTTGTGTGTCGAGTAAGCAGTCAGATGAATCGAGAAAAATATATTATGGTTGGTTTGTTGAGGAATTCGATGATTTGCACGCAACAGCATCAAGGTTACTCCGAGTCACAGAATGGAGGAGCCCACTCCTCAAATTCGACCGCTTCTCATTCGCAGGTTCTTGCTCTGGGGTACTTTGGATCGGAGTCTGTTGGGGGAATCTTTTTCATGACTATAATCTTATTGATGAGTTTATTCTACAGATTGGCGTGCAGAAGACGCGTAAGCCATTCTTTATGCCGTACCTGAGCAAAGATGCCGTCAGCAGAGGAATTGCTAGTGGAGAACTGATCAAGGTTTCTGAATCTCAAGAGTTACCTGCGAATTCAGACAGGACTACCGAAAGCATCCCGCCAAAATCTGGATGTATTTGTATACCAATAATTAGAAAAGGGGGGAGAAATGTGTGTTGAATATGATCAAATTGAAAAAAAAAGAAAAATTGCTGTTTTTTCACATTCTTTACCGGTCAGTTTTGGTGAACCGCTAGGCCATAACAGGTTAACACAATAGTCTTTTCAAACATGATGATGTATCATCCATTAACTTTATTATTTTTAGTTGAACATGGTTACCGTTTTTTCGGGGTCCAAATGAACAGGTATTTCCTAATGAGTTAAAGGTCACACATTTGTGACAAACAGTTGAATTCTTGTGAGTTCGAGTTGATTTTGTATGAATCCGTCGCGTGGCCTACGTCAGTTTTGATGATCCTTTACCCATCTCATGTTTAAGGGTCAACTTCGCGTGAACCAACGCAACTACGAGGAGTCCTATGTGGACAATCCAGAAGGAGATGATCAGTTGGACCTGCTCGTCCTGGGTATTCATGACCGCAACCGAGCTTTACACGGCGACGTTGTCGTCGTGCGAATGAAGCCTCGAGAAGAGTGGCTGGTAAGCATGGGTTTTGATGTGTCTGAAAACAGGACCCATTGTGTGGATTTTTTCGGCTTCACAAGGCTAACCAACCAATTTTTCAGAGCGGGAAAGAACAAACAAGGGTCCCATCTCATGATTGTAGAACAAACAAGGGTCCCATCTCATGATTGTAGATTTGAAGACCGCCAAAACAGATTTCAAAAACTATACGTGAAAAAACATTTAAAAAAGCGAGAAGGGCAGGAATGGTTAAGAATAAGAAGAAGACGGCAAGGGAGAGCCAGCGGGCAAGGAATAAAACGGACAATTTAGAAAAATTTCCAATTTTTTTGTTTTATTTCCTTTCCTGAGCTATGTGTTTTTCTGAGGTTTTGCTGAGGTAGAATTCACAAAAAGTAAATTTCATAGTAACAAAATTCACTATTCTAGAAATTATATTTTTTCAAAAAAGAATCAAGATTAGTTTTCAGTTTAAAAATTTAATATAATGATAAAAAGCCATATATTTGTTGTTGTTTTTGTTGTTTCTTTCCCGGTGGGTTGTCTTCCTCCACGCGACACAGTAGAAGAATGGTCGAAACTCTCGACCTTCACTCTTTCTTTCTCCCTGACTTCTCTCTTTCTCTCTGTCTGTTTTTTTTTATTGTCCCATATATTTGTGAAAAGCTCATGACTGAGTAAAAATTAGAATTGAGAAGAAAAATTCACAGCATTCAAGAAAAAAAGGAAAACATAACTGGAAAATCATCGAAAATTCATTGTAGCTCCGCAACAACCTGTACGATTCGTGGCGGAAGGGAAAACTAAATCTGGACAAGGACGAAAACGGTCTACCGCTCTCTGTGCCACCCGTTGCTCTGGAGGAACCTCCGCTCTGTGTCGAGGTAAGCAAATGCCCTCCCCCTTTTCGCGTTTTTCTGATTCGTATATTCATGTTCAGTGAACAAATAAGTGAGCTAAGCATTACTTTTGATTGAATTGTCAAATTGAACGAACAAATCAGACGAGGTTTCACGAGCCAAGGCATAACAAATCAGACGAGGTTTCACGAGCCAAGGCATAACTCAAAGAAATTAGCAGGCACAAGAACAATAAAGTGTATTCTTTTCACCAATCCATCAGAATGTTAAAAATGCCAGAATTCTAATTTCTCTCCGGAAGTGGAGACGGAAAGAAGGTTGTATTCTGGCAAGAGAAAATAGGGACGAGAATCTTGCTTCGTGAGCGTAATTGTGTTTGCTCTGGAGTGTAAAGGCCGTCCCATACTGGATCTTGCGAAATTCACATGAGTTGTTAAATGTGAAATCGGAGAGTGAACTACTGTGGAGAGATGTGATCAGGGGTTAAATGGAGCCGCCCAATTTGGGTTTTTCATGTATCGGCCGCTCAAAGTTTGGAGTAATAAAGAAGAGGGGATGAAGGAAAAGAATAAGGAAAGAAAGGGGATTTTTTTTCAATAGTGTAAGTACATGTATGCGCCGACGGAGCCGATCCGTTCACCATTTAACCCCTGGGTTCAATACCTATCTGCTGACCCTAGTCGGCCAGCCTCTATATCTTATATAAGACCAGCCTCTCTATCTTATATAAGGCCAGCCTCTCTATCTTATATAAGGCCAGCCTATCTATCTTATTTAAGACCAGCCTCTCTATCTTATATAAGGCCAGCCTCTATATCATATATAAGACCAGCCTCTCTATCTTATATAAGGCCAGCCTCTCTATCTTATATAAGACCAGCCTCTCTATCTTATATAAGGCCAGCCTCTCTATCTTATATAAGACCAGCCTCTCTATCTTATATAAGACCAGCCTCTATATCATATATAAGACCAGCCTCTCTATCGTATATAAGACCAGCCTCTCTATCTTATATAAGACCAGCCTCTCTATCTTATATAAGGCCAGCCTATCTATCTTATTTAAGACCAGCCTCTCTATCTTATATAAGGCCAGCCTCTATATCATATATAAGACCAGCCTCTCTATCTTATATAAGGCCAGCCTCTCTATCTTATATAAGGCCAGCCTCTATATCTTATATAAGACCAGCCTCTCTATCTGATATAATGCCAGCCTCTCTATCTTATATAAGGCCAGCCTCTCTATCTTATATAAGACCAGCCACTCTATCTTATATAAGACCAGCCTCTCTATCTTATATAAGGCCAGCCTATCTATCTTATATAAGGCCAGCCTATCTATCTTATTTAAGACCAGCCTCTCTATCTTATATAAGGCCAGCCTCTATATCATATATAAGACCAGCCTCTCTATCTTATATAAGACCAGCCTCTCTATCTTATATAAGGCCAGCCTCTCTATCGTATATAAGACCAGCCTCTCTATCTTATATAAGGCCAGCCTCTCTATCTTATATAAGGCCAGCCTCTCTATCTTATATAAGACCAGCCTCTCTATCTTATATAAGGCCAGCCTCTCTATCTTATATAAGGCCAGCCTCTCTATCTTATATAAGGCCAGCCTCTCTATCTTATATAAGACCAGCCTCTCTATCTTATATAAGGCCAGCCTCTCTATCTTATATAAGGCCAGCCTCTCTATCTTATATAAGGCCAGCCTCTATATCATATATAAGACCAGCCTCTCTATCTTATATAAGACCAGCCTCTCTATCTTATATAAGGCCAGCCTCTCTATCGTATATAAGACCAGCCTCTCTATCTTATATAAGGCCAGCCTCTCTATCTTATATAAGGCCAGCCTCTCTATCTTATATAAGACCAGCCTCTCTATCTTATATAAGGCCAGCCTCTCTATCTTATATAAGGCCAGCCTCTCTATCTTATATAAGGCCAGCCTCTCTATCTTATATAAGACCAGCCTCTCTATCTTATATAAGGCCAGCCTGTCTATCTTATATAAGGCCAGCCTCTCTATCTTATATAAGACCAGCCTCTCTATCCTATATAAGGCCAGCCTCTCTATCTTATATAAGGCCAGCCTATCTATCTTATTTAAGACCAGCCTCTCTATCTTATATAAGGCCAGCCTCTATATCATATATAAGACCAGCCTCTCTATCTTATATAAGGCCAGCCTCTCTATCGTATATAAGACCAGCCTCTCTATCTTATATAAGGCCAGCCTCTCTATCTTATATAAGACCAGCCTCTATATCATATATAAGACCAGCCTCTCTATCTTATATAAGGCCAGCCTCTCTATCTTATATAAGACCAGCCTCTCTATCTTATATAAGACCAGCCTCTCTATCTTATATAAGGCCAGCCTCTCTATCTTATATAAGGCCAGCCTATCTATCTTATTTAAGACCAACCTCTCTATCTTATATAAGGCCAGCCTCTATATCATATATAAGACCAGCCTCTCTATCTTATATAAGGCCAGCCTCTCTATCTTATATAAGGCCAGCCTATCTATCTTATTTAAGACCAGCCTCTCTATCTTATATAAGACCAGCCTCTCTATCTTATATAAGGCCAGCCTCTATATCATATATAAGACCAGCCTCTCTATCTTATATAAGGCCAGCCTCTCTATCTTATATAAGGCCAGCCTATCTATCTTATTTAAGACCAGCCTCTCTATCATATATAAGACCAGCCTCTCTATCTTATATAAGGCCAGCCTCTATATCATATATAAGACCAGCCTCTCTATCTTATATAAGGCCAGCCTCTCTATCTTATATAAGACCAGCCTCTCTATCTTATATAAGACCAGCCTCTATATCATATATAAGACCAGCCTCTCTATCGTATATAAGACCAGCCTCTCTATCTTATATAAGACCAGCCTCTATATCATATATAAGACCAGCCTCTCTATCTTATATAAGGCCAGCCTCTCTATCTTATATAAGACCAGCCTCTCTATCTTATATAAGGCCAGCCTCTCTATCTTATATAAGGCCAGCCTATCTATCTTATTTAAGACCAGCCTCTCTATCTTATATAAGGCCAGCCTCTATATCATATATAAGACCAGCCTCTCTATCTTATATAAGGCCAGCCTCTCTATCTTATATAAGGCCAGCCTCTCTATCTTATATAAGACCAGCCTCTCTATCCTATATAAGGCCAGCCTCTCTATCTTATATAAGGCCAGCCTATCTATCTTATTTAAGACCAGCCTCTCTATCTTATATAAGGCCAGCCTCTCTATCTTATATAAGGCCAGCCTATCTATCTTATTTAAGACCAGCCTCTCTATCTTATATAAGGCCAGCCTCTATATCATATATAAGACCAGCCTCTCTATCCTATATAAGGCCAGCCTCTCTATCTTATATAAGGCCAGCCTCTCTATCTTATATAAGACCAGCCTCTCTATCTTATATAAGGCCAGCCTCTCTATCTTATATAAGGCCAGCCTATCTATCTTATTTAAGACCAGCCTCTCTATCTTATATAAGGCCAGCCTCTATATCATATATAAGACCAGCCTCTCTATCTTATATAAGGCCAGCCTCTCTATCTTATATAAGACCAGCCTCTCTATCTTATATAAGGCCAGCCTCTCTATCTTATATAAGGCCAGCCTATCTATCTTATTTAAGACCAGCCTCTCTATCTTATATAAGGCCAGCCTCTATATCATATATAAGACCAGCCTCTCTATCTTATATAAGGCCAGCCTCTCTATCGTATATAAGACCAGCCTCTCTATCTTATATAAGGCCAGCCTCTCTATCTTATATAAGACCAGCCTCTCTATCTTATATAAGGCCAGCCTCTCTATCTTATATAAGGCCAGCCTCTCTATCTTATATAAGGCCAGCCTCTCTATCTTATATAAGGCCAGCCTATCTATCTTATTTAAGACCAGCCTCTCTATCTTATATAAGGCCAGCCTCTATATCATATATAAGACCAGCCTCTCTATCTTATATAAGGCCAGCCTCTCTATCGTATATAAGACCAGCCTCTCTATCTTATATAAGGCCAGCCTCTCTATCTTATATAAGACCAGCCTCTCTATCTTATATAAGGCCAGCCTCTCTATCTTATATAAGGCCAGCCTCTCTATCTTATATAAGGCCAGCCTCTCTATCTTATATAAGGCCAGCCTATCTATCTTATTTAAGACCAGCCTCTCTATCTTATATAAGGCCAGCCTCTATATCATATATAAGACCAGCCTCTCTATCTTATATAAGGCCAGCCTCTCTATCGTATATAAGACCAGCCTCTCTATCTTATATAAGGCCAGCCTCTCTATCTTATATAAGACCAGCCTCTCTATCTTATATAAGGCCAGCCTCTCTATCTTATATAAGGCCAGCCTCTCTATCTTATATAAGGCCAGCCTCTCTATCTTATATAAGACCAGCCTCTCTATCTTATATAAGACCAGCCTCTCTATCTTATATAAGGCCAGCCTATCTATCTTATTTAAGACCAGCCTCTCTATCTTATATAAGGCCAGCCTCTATATCATATATAAGACCAGCCTCTCTATCTTATATAAGGCCAGCCTCTATATCATATATAAGACCAGCCTCTCTATCTTATATAAGGCCAGCCTCTCTATCTTATATAAGGCCAGCCTCTCTATCTTATATAAGGCCAGCCTCTCTATCTTATATAAGACCAGCCTCTCTATCTTATATAAGGCCAGCCTCTCTATCTTATATAAGGCCAGCCTATCTATCTTATTTAAGACCAGCCTCTCTATCTTATATAAGGCCAGCCTCTATATCATATATAAGACCAGCCTCTCTATCTTATATAAGGCCAGCCTCTCTATCTTATATAAGACCAGCCTCTCTATCTTATATAAGGCCAGCCTCTCTATCTTATATAAGGCCAGCCTATCTATCTTATTTAAGACCAGCCTCTCTATCTTATATAAGGCCAGCCTCTATATCATATATAAGACCAGCCTCTCTATCTTATATAAGGCCAGCCTCTCTATCGTATATAAGACCAGCCTCTCTATCTTATATAAGGCCAGCCTCTCTATCTTATATAAGACCAGCCTCTCTATCTTATATAAGGCCAGCCTCTCTATCTTATATAAGGCCAGCCTCTCTATCTTATATAAGGCCAGCCTCTCTATCTTATATAAGGCCAGCCTATCTATCTTATTTAAGACCAGCCTCTCTATCTTATATAAGGCCAGCCTCTATATCATATATAAGACCAGCCTCTCTATCTTATATAAGGCCAGCCTCTCTATCGTATATAAGACCAGCCTCTCTATCTTATATAAGGCCAGCCTCTCTATCTTATATAAGACCAGCCTCTCTATCTTATATAAGGCCAGCCTCTCTATCTTATATAAGGCCAGCCTCTCTATCTTATATAAGGCCAGCCTCTCTATCTTATATAAGGCCAGCCTATCTATCTTATTTAAGACCAGCCTCTCTATCTTATATAAGGCCAGCCTCTATATCATATATAAGACCAGCCTCTCTATCTTATATAAGGCCAGCCTCTCTATCGTATATAAGACCAGCCTCTCTATCTTATATAAGGCCAGCCTCTCTATCTTATATAAGACCAGCCTCTCTATCTTATATAAGGCCAGCCTCTCTATCTTATATAAGGCCAGCCTCTCTATCTTATATAAGGCCAGCCTCTCTATCTTATATAAGGCCAGCCTATCTATCTTATTTAAGACCAGCCTCTCTATCTTATATAAGGCCAGCCTCTATATCATATATAAGACCAGCCTCTCTATCTTATATAAGGCCAGCCTCTCTATCTTATATAAGACCAGCCTCTCTATCTTATATAAGGCCAGCCTCTCTATCTTATATAAGGCCAGCCTATCTATCTTATTTAAGACCAGCCTCTCTATCTTATATAAGGCCAGCCTCTCTATCTTATATAAGACCAGCCTCTCTATCTTATATAAGACCAGCCTCTCTATCTTATATAAGGCCAGCCTCTCTATCTTATATAAGGCCAGCCTCTCTATCTTATATAAGACCAGCCTCTCTATCTTATATAAGACCAGCCTCTCTATCTTATATAAGGCCAGCCTATCTATCTTATTTAAGACCAGCCTCTCTATCTTATATAAGACCAGCCTCTCTATCTTATATAAGACCAGCCTCTCTATCTTATATAAGGCCAGCCTATCTATCTTATTTAAGACCAGCCTCTCTATCTTATATAAGACCAGCCTCTCTATCTTATATAAGGCCAGCCTCTCTATCGTATATAAGACCAGCCTCTCTATCTTATATAAGGCCAGCCTCTCTATCTTATATAAGGCCAGCCTCTCTATCTTATATAAGGCCAGCCTCTCTATCTTATATAAGTCCAGCCTCTCTATCTTATATAAGACCAGCCTCTCTATCTTATATAAGACCAGCCTCTCTATCTTATATAAGGCCAGCCTATCTATCTTATTTAAGACCAGCCTCTCTATCTTATATAAGACCAGCCTCTCTATCTTATATAAGGCCAGCCTCTATATCATATATAAGACCAGCCTCTCTATCTTATATAAGGCCAGCCTCTCTATCGTATATAAGACCAGCCTCTCTATCTTATATAAGGCCAGCCTCTCTATCTTATATAAGGCCAGCCTCTCTATCTTATATAAGGCCAGCCTCTCTATCTTATATAAGACCAGCCTCTCTATCTTATATAAGACCAGCCTCTCTATCTTATATAAGGCCAGCCTATCTATCTTATTTAAGACCAGCCTCTCTATCTTATATAAGGCCAGCCTCTATATCATATATAAGACCAGCCTCTCTATCTTATATAAGGCCAGCCTCTCTATCGTATATAAGACCAGCCTCTCTATCTTATATAAGGCCAGCCTCTCTATCTTATATAAGGCCAGCCTCTCTATCTTATATAAGACCAGCCTCTCTATCTTATATAAGGCCAGCCTCTCTATCTTATATAAGACCAGCCTCTCTATCCTATATAAGGCCAGCCTCTCTATCTTATATAAGGCCAGCCTATCTATCTTATTTAAGACCAGCCTCTCTATCTTATATAAGGCCAGCCTCTATATCATATATAAGACCAGCCTCTCTATCTTATATAAGGCCAGCCTCTCTATCTTATATAAGACCAGCCTCTCTATCTTATATAAGGCCAGCCTCTCTATCTTATATAAGGCCAGCCTATCTATCTTATTTAAGACCAGCCTCTCTATCTTATATAAGGCCAGCCTCTATATCATATATAAGACCAGCCTCTCTATCTTATATAAGGCCAGCCTCTCTATCGTATATAAGACCAGCCTCTCTATCTTATATAAGGCCAGCCTCTCTATCTTATATAAGGCCAGCCTCTCTATCTTATATAAGACCAGCCTCTCTATCTTATATAAGACCAGCCTCTCTATCTTATATAAGGCCAGCCTATCTATCTTATTTAAGACCAGCCTCTCTATCTTATATAAGGCCAGCCTCTATATCATATATAAGACCAGCCTCTCTATCTTATATAAGGCCAGCCTCTCTATCGTATATAAGACCAGCCTCTCTATCTTATATAAGGCCAGCCTCTCTATCTTATATAAGACCAGCCTCTCTATCTTATATAAGGCCAGCCTCTCTATCTTATATAAGGCCAGCCTCTCTATCTTATATAAGACCAGCCTCTCTATCCTATATAAGGCCAGCCTCTCTATCTTATATAAGGCCAGCCTATCTATCTTATTTAAGACCAGCCTCTCTATCTTATATAAGGCCAGCCTCTATATCATATATAAGACCAGCCTCTCTATCTTATATAAGGCCAGCCTCTCTATCGTATATAAGACCAGCCTCTCTATCTTATATAAGGCCAGCCTCTCTATCTTATATAAGGCCAGCCTCTCTATCTTATATAAGACCAGCCTCTCTATCTTATATAAGACCAGCCTCTCTATCTTATATAAGGCCAGCCTATCTATCTTATTTAAGACCAGCCTCTCTATCTTATATAAGGCCAGCCTCTATATCATATATAAGACCAGCCTCTCTATCTTATATAAGGCCAGCCTCTCTATCGTATATAAGACCAGCCTCTCTATCTTATATAAGGCCAGCCTCTCTATCTTATATAAGGCCAGCCTCTCTATCTTATATAAGACCAGCCTCTCTATCTTATATAAGACCAGCCTATCTATCTTATATAAGGCCAGCCTCTCTATCTTATATAAGGCCAGCCTCTCTATCTTATATAAGACCAGCCTCTCTATCTTATATAAGGCCAGCCTCTCTATCTTATATAAGACCAGCCTCTCTATCTTATATAAGACCAGCCTCTCTATCTTATATAAGGCCAGCCTCTCTATCTTATATAAGACCAGCCTCTCTATCTTATATAAGACCAGCCTCTCTATCTTATATAAGACCAGCCTCTCTATCTTATATAAGGCCAGCCTCTATATCTTATATAAGACCAGCCTCTCTATCTTATATAAGGCCAGCCTCTCTATCTTATATAAGACCAGCCTCTCTATCTTATATAAGGCCAGCCTCTATATCTTATATAAGGCCAGCCTCTCTATCTTATATAAGACCAGCCCCTCTATCTTATATAAGGCCAGCCCCGGCAGCATACTGTACTCAGCGGGAAAATCGTTTTCAGTTACAAAAGGCTTTTTATGGGGGTCTACATAGGGTCGAAGCCGAACATCGGAAAGCTACAACCCTTGAGAGTGACCATGTTTAGTTGCTGAGCGAGATGGTCTCATCGGGTGTGGTTGCGCCCAAAGAACTCGTGCATTCAGTCGAGCTGAGCAAGGAGAGCGTGTATGACAAGAAGGCCATGCTGATCATTGCTCATCAGATGAGGGAGGGCGAGGGCCCAACGAGTACTCCGGGCGCTCCTTCTGTTGAGATACAGGTCAGACGACCTCTCGCAGACACGAACTTTTCGAGCGTCTCAAGCAAGAGTAGTCTTTTATAATCGAAAACATTAATTTCGTGTAGGAAATCAGAAGAAGTTTGAAGTCAACCGTCGAATTTATCGGGTACCCACAATGATGAGAGCGAGGGGAAGCAGCGTAGAAATAAAGGTACCCACAATGATGAGAGCGAGGGGAAGCAGCGTAGAAATAAAGGTACCCACAATGATGAGAGCGAGGGGAAGCAGCGTAGAAATAAAGGTACCCACAATGATGAGAGCGAGGGGAAGCAGCGTAGAAATAAAGGTACCCACAATGATGAGAGCGAGGGGAAGCAGCGTAGAAATTAAAAGATTGGAGAATAGGAAGAACGAGAGAAAAATTAGATGAGTATTAAAAAAGAGAGGTTCAGTCGGGCAAATAAATTTGGTCAAGGCTAGTTATGTGTTGATTCAGAGGACGATCGCCTTCCTGTCGATCGGGAAGTCGGGTTCAGCTTCGTGTGCGGCAGTTGCCTCGTCTCCTCTACAGTCATCGACGGACAGAGGAACCGCGCTCAAGAGAATGCGCCCCAATGCCTTCAATTGTTATTGCCTCCTTTTCCGTTTATAGGTAACACTAAGTGGTCAAAAACTTGCCGCTCTGCCATTCGAATGTTGTCAGTTGAAATGTTTTGAGCTCGTTATGTGTGAGCCGCTGAAGTCAGGCAAAAAGCGCTCTCAGACTATTTAAGGCTCAATATCACTCTCCTACTATTTAAGGCGCAATATCACTCCCCTACTATTTAAGGCTCAATATCACTCCCCTACTATTTAAGGCTCAATATCACTCCCCTACTATTTAAGGTTCAATATCACTCCCCTACTATTTAAGGTTCAATATCACAACCTCTTGAATTAATCACCCATGTGGAAACCAAAAAAGTTTTTAACCTTGGTTAACACGGTATGTTGCAGTGAATGGACGGCGTCCAACTCACCGTTTGTTGTGTGAGATGCCGGACGAAGACTGGGGAGTCCCCGATATCTGTCTTCAGAAGACCGTCGAAGTCGTGTACATTGCGGAGCAGAGGAACTGTCGGGCCGCCATGGGGCAGCTCAAGGTTTCACTCAACGTTTTATTAGAAAAGAACGATGGCAACAAATAAGTATCTCAAGCTTTCGAAAAATAATTTGCGATACTCGTACCAGTTGATTGAGCATTAGAGAAAAATTGGAGACTAGAAAAAGCTAAAACGGTAATAAATCGCACGAGAGCATATAGAGAAAAGAATGGCAGTTAGTTTGCGAGGGAAAGAGATCTCAGGAATAGAAGGGGAAGGTTCCTGCTTAATGACGAGGGCTCTTCCTCTCAGGTGATGGCGAATAGAAGGGGAAGGTTCCTGCTTAATGACGAGGGCTCTTCCTCTCAGGTGATGGCGGATAGAAGGGGAAGGTTCCTGCTTAATGACGAGGGCTCTTCCTCTCAGGTGATGGCGAATAGAAGGGGAAGGTTCCTGCTTAATGACGAGGGCTCTTCCTCTCAGGTGATGGCGAATAGAAGGGGAAGGTTCCTGCTTAATGACGAGGGCTCTTCCTCTCAGGTGATGGCGGATAGAAGGGGAAGGTTCCTGCTTAATGACGAGGGCTCTTCCTCTCAGGTGATGGCGGATAGAAGGGGAAGGTTCCTGCTTAATGACGAGGGCTCTTCCTCTCAGGTGATGGCGAATAGAAGGGGAAGGTTCCTGCTTAATGACGAGGGCTCTTCCTCTCAGGTGATGGCGAATAGAAGGGGAAGGTTCCTGCTTAATGACGAGGGCTCTTCCTCTCAGGTGATGGCGGATAGAAGGGGAAGGTTCCTGCTTAATGACGAGGGCTCTTCCTCTCAGGTGATGGCGGATAGAAGGGGAAGGTTCCTGCTTAATGACGAGGGCTCTTCCTCTCAGGTGATGGCGAATAGAAGGGGAAGGTTCCTGCTTAATGACGAGGGCTCTTCCTCTCAGGTGATGGCGGATAGAAGGGGAAGGTTCCTGCTTAATGACGAGGGCTCTTCCTCTCAGGTGATGGCGAATAGAAGGGGAAGGTTCCTGCTTAATGACGAGGGCTCTTCCTCTCAGGTGATGGCGAATAGAAGGGGAAGGTTCCTGCTTAATGACGAGGGCTCTTCCTCTCAGGTGATGGCGAATAGAAGGGGAAGGTTCCTGCTTAATGACGAGGGCTCTTCCTCTCAGGTGATGGCGAATAGAAGGGGAAGGTTCCTGCTTAATGACGAGGGCTCTTCCTCTCAGGTGATGGCGGATAGAAGGGGAAGGTTCCTGCTTAATGACGAGGGCTCTTCCTCTCAGGTGATGGCGAATAGAAGGGGAAGGTTCCTGCTTAATGACGAGGGCTCTTCCTCTCAGGTGATGGCGAATAGAAGGGGAAGGTTCCTGCTTAATGACGAGGGCTCTTCCTCTCAGGTGATGGCGAATAGAAGGGGAAGGTTCCTGCTTAATGACGAGGGCTCTTCCTCTCAGGTGATGGCGAATAGAAGGGGAAGGTTCCTGCTTAATGACGAGGGCTCTTCCTCTCAGGTGATGGCGGATGGTAACCGCAACTGGGCGCTTTTCTCTCCGACGGACTCGCGGATGCCGAGAATGCTGATTCCGCACGAGCAGCTGCCGCTGGGCTTTTTTGATCGGCCGCATGACTACGCTCGATTCATCTTCGTGGCCAGAATGGAGGAGTGGCAGGCAACCGCCCAGTTTGCCAGAGGCAAATTAGAGAGAACCCTTGGGGAGGCGGGAGATATTGAGGTGGGTCTTCCAAACCAAGCGGAAAATGGAGGCGCTTGAAGAGTAACAATAAGGCATTCAATTTAATGAATCGTAACAATAATACGTAACCAATAGGAAGCGAAGTAAGAATTTTTATTAGATAAACAATTTTCATGAAGAAATCGGCCCAAGTTTTTTTCAACTGGTAAGTTTGAGACCAAGAAAACGTTCCTTTCTGGTCTGAGTTAGATTATTGATCGATGAATGTATTTCGCCTCCCCTTCACCCCTCGTTTGTTGTTTTACTAGTCTCACAATCACGAGATGCAGGCTGAGATGGAAGGACTGCTTTTCTCGAACGACATCGACACTCGTGAGTTCTCAGCAGGCGCGCTCGCTTCTCTGCCTTTCACGGAGAGTGACGAGTGGAAGATTGACGAGATGGAGTTCAAGTACAGGAAGGACTTAAGGTGCGCCGACCTTGTATCATCTCAATCAATTTCGTGCCTCGAATGTTTCCGATAGCGGAGGGTGTATACAGACATTCGGGCCCGTATCGATTAAAAAAATGCTACTGGAATGAGTGGTTTGAAAGGTTCGAAAACCTGTGGTTATTCAGAACAAAAATGCAACAGAAGAAAAACATAAAATTGAAGCTTTTCTAGCGGAAAAGGTTTGAAGGGCATTTATTTCATTAGAGTTTGTCTTCAGGGAGAAGATCATCTTCAGCATTGACCCAGAAACGGCAAGAGACTTAGACGATGCTCTCTCCATTGAGAAGTGTGAGGATGTGGATGGAAAGGTGGGCTCAGGCTTGATGTATATATACATTTTTGACAGATAGTGATGGGATGGTTTAAGGGCACTCCGGGATGGGAGGTCGGTGTGCACATTGCGGATGTGACGTACTTCTTGAGGGACAACACGGAGTTGGATCGGTGGGCGGCTCACAGAGCCACTTCTGTCTATTTGGTTCATAAGGTGAGCGAGAAAGGCTCAAACAAAGTAGCAAAGAGAAATGAGATCTAACATATGACTAGAAGAATGAAAGAGAAGTATAAAGACTGATGGAAAACACAAATTAGTGGCCACAGAATTGGATCGTCTTTTAACATCATATACGTTTCTAATCGTAGTTGTGTGAGGATATTTTGTGTTAAATTACTAGATACCAGCTAGCTTAGGCGATGGCTTGAATAAGCATGTACTATTTGTGCGTTTTCGGGCCTCGTTTTTGAACTTAAGGGATATCGTTTCGCATTCTGGAGGCTTCTCCCTCGACTGGAGGCCCCCATTCTATAATAGAAAAAAAAATTCTCCCTCGACAAAAGTACTCGATAATACCTCGGGCGGGTTTATGTTCTGTCTCATTTTCGCCTCCTGTGGGTCTCTGATTTCTTTCCGGACTCTATAAAACCCCGGGTCAGAGCCAGTTAGAAGTAAACTGATCGGACATCTTCGCTACCAGGGGTTTTTTACTGTGCAAGAAATAAGGTACAAACGCCCGCCAAAGGCGGAAAAATTTCAACATAAGGGTCCTTATGATTTGGAAAAACAGAGGCGTGCCGACAGAAGGTCTGACATGACTATTCAACCCCTGTTCGCTTCCAGCAAAGGAATCTCTATGAGCAAACAAAAAGAAGAAGTGATTGAGGGTGATGTATTTAGGTGATTCCGATGCTGCCGCGCATTCTGTGTGAGCAGCTGTGCTCCCTGAATCCTGGAGTCGATCGGTTGGCCTTCTCCGTTATCTGGAAGATGGACAACCAGGCAAAGGTTTCTACCATGAACCCTGAACGCTTTGAATCAATGTTTAATGGTGGAGTCATAGCATGCAGAGGTTGCATGATGCTCCTGGCCACGTAAGAGAGCTTCGACTCACAATTTGCTCTGAACTCTCAACACGTATAATAGCGCTCTGTCAACATGCATGTTTCCGATGTGCGGTAGAGCAGACTGAGGCCGTCGTGTGGATTAAAAATGGTCTATCAAAGTAAAAGAATAAGTCATTTCTCAGTTACAAAGTTCGAAAAGAATGACGCTTAAGATTCAAAAAGTGATTCAACTTCAAGACGAACAATATCTAGTACGCGCTGGGATCGAATATGTAAATTTCTGTTGAAGTGACTTGTGAAATCAACTTCAACTAGTCAGAAATTCAAGTCCTGATCGACATAGTTGAGAATGATTGTTCTAATCTCAAAACACGTACAGGTTTACGACACTTGGTTTGGAAGGAGCATCATCCGCAGCTGCTGCAAGATGAGCTACCAACACGCAGAGGTTATCATATTTCCCCTTTCCCTCCCTTTAGCTATAGATTAGAAGACTCCTGGCAGGATGATGACGTAGTAAAAGGTCTGAGTCCGTCTCAGATCCTCTCAGTCTACTCCCCCAGCAACTCGAAGCTAAAGGGTTGAGGCGGAGGTATTTGCTTCCTCTTCGCGATACAAGAATTGCCCTCAGAAATGTCTCAATAAGCAAGCGATCGCTATTGTTGGCAGTTTGCAAAGCGGGCTACACGAGAACTCGATTGGTTTGAGTTGTCAATCTTTGACATTCCGCGTGAAGTTGGGAGAGACTTGATTGGTGGATTCTGACATTGATCATGAATTGGAACTGACTGCCAATAAATTTCTTTCCTGATTTTTCTCTTGAAAATAGAAATTGTAGAGAAATTACAAATAATATCTCAGGACATTATCAAAATGCCGGGAAAGTTGTTCGTGAATGAGGAACTTCCGCCCATTTTCAACAGTCGAACGATCGAGGACCTCAAGGCCAAGACTCTGCAGCTATATGAGGTTATTAGCATATGTACCCTGAAGAAGATAACTGCCGAGAGATGAATCTGCAAAAGTTCAGCTATTGAAGAAGATGGTTTCGGCAAATGAAAACATCTTGACAGAAAAGATTGAGATGAATTGCTGTTGCATTTTAAGAAAATCGAAGATACATACATGTATGAGATTCAAATGAAAGCACTTTTCAAAAAAAAAATCGAAATTTTCAAGATATGTCTTGCTGAGCGCTCCATGAACCTTTCTTTCCATTGGTTAAACAAAAACAAGTAAAGTTATTGATGATGAAAAAAAAAAGTATAAATATTTTAGATCACGAAGCAGCTTCGTGCGCAGCGTGAGGAGAATGGATCACTGCGGTTGGATCAGCCGAAGCTCAAATTTGCCATCGATGAAGACACCAAGCTGCCTTTCGGTGTCTGTGTTTACGAGGTTGCTTATGTGATGGGGTCGTGGGGGTTGGGAAAGATAGTTAGATCAGGGTGTTTTTACCACCCGGATAATTTTTCTCGAGCGCATAGATTTCCAGAATTTAAAAGAGTTTAGAATTGTTTTCTTCAAAGATTTTGAATTTTATTAGGTAAAAATCGAAAATTTCTTTCGATTGCATAAATTTTAATGTTTTCGGACTTTTTGAAGAGCGCATAGATTTTTCACTCGCAGTGCTGGTGAAAGAAACAATCTGGTTGAGATGAACGTCCATTGTTAGGGATACGGCATTATATCAATTTCGAGTGAGAGAATGTGAGTTTGATTGTTGCCAAATAGCAGTAAATGGAGTTGATATTAACATGACTTCCACACGTTCTGTGCGCACTTATCGATTTATTTCATCTCAAGAATAGTTGTATCTAATCCGAGGATAATTCCAAGTGGTGTGCAGAGAATGGAGTCGTGCTCGCTGGTGGAGGAGTTGATGCTGCTGGCCAACCAGTACGTCGCCAGGAAGATCGAAGACGCCTTCCCGAAGACCGCCCTCTTGCGGAGACATCCGCCGCCCAAGCAGAAGGTTACACTCTCACAATGCTGCAGCCTTGCTAATCACTGTCATGAACATGCATGACTTGAAAGTTCTGGAATTTAGGCTTTCTGCAGAATTTAAATTCGGAACTGCTCAATTCTATGAATAGTGAGTGGAACGGCCCATTTGAAAGGGAAGAACGAGTGCGCGGTAGAAGAAACAGTTCCCAATGCGTTCTTTTTTCGAAATCAACATTCATTTACACGCAGATTTCAATCCACAAGGTTGTGAAAAATACCACGTTCTTATTGATGACGAGTCCATGGTATCTGAGACGTTTTTAATATGAAAAAAAATGAATGTTTAGGTAGGAGAGAAAGCGTGAGACGATGAGGCACAAGCAGCGCTTTCCTCTTTTTTTAAAAGTTTCATTGGCTTCAAGCCCAGCTATTGGTGTGAGTTTGTTGAAAGCTGTGTTTTTAGATCATGCGCGAAGTGATAGAAATGTGTGCAAACATTGGCTTCCCCCTGGACGCCGTTTCTTCGAAAGTTCTCTCGAGTGAGCTGCACAAGTTCAGCGGGGACAAGCAAGTACAAGCGGCTATTAATCAGGTTGGAGCGGACCTTCTGAGAAGGGAGCGGAAACCACCTGAACAACCAAATCTACAGACTTTGGTGAAGCGGCTGCTATGACATTCCTTTATTGCGAGCATCAGAAAGGTCATACAATTCTCTTGTAAATTCAATATTTGCTTTTGAATAGCTAGAATTCTCTTCTTGGAAATTCTGAAGTCAAATGTCAAAACCGAGAGATGCCAAGAATAATGAGGTGAGCGAGTGCGGGAAGGTGAAAAAGAGAAGAAGGAATGAGAGGATGGGATGGTGAACATAAGTTAGAACGAAGAAGAGGGGGTAAGGGAGAGAAGAACATAAGTTAGAGCGAAGAAGAGGGGGTAAGGGAGAGAAGAACATAAGTTAGAGCGAAGAAGAGGGGGTAAGGGAGAGAAGAACATAAGTTAGAGCGAAGAAGAGGGGGTAAGGGAGAGAAGAACATAAGTTAGAGCGAAGAAGAGGGGGTAAGGGAGAGAAGAACATAAGTTAGAGCGAAGAAGAGGGGGTAAGGGAGAGAAGAACATAAGTTAGAGCGAAGAAGAGGGGGTAAGGGAGAAAAGAACATAAGTTAGAGCGAAGAAGAGGGGGTAAGGGAGAGAAGAACATAAGTTAGAGCGAAGAAGAGGGGGTAAGGGAGAGAAGAACATAAGTTAGAGCGAAGAAGAGGGGGTAAGGGAGAGAAGAACATAAGTTAGAGCGAAGAAGAGGGGGTAAGGGAGAGAAGAACATAAGTTAGAGCGAAGAAGAGGGGGTAAGGGAGAAAAGTCCTAGCAAGTTTGATACCGTATTAACTTTGAATTTACCGAATTTTTTCTTTGTCTGTGTCATATATTGTTAACTCGCTAATAACGCCAGAGTGATGAATAATGAATTTTCAAATTCTAAGTTACACAGTTTAAAGGTGACTCCTGGTTAAGATGACAAGTGCTTGAACTATTGCAGAGGAAAAATGTATGTTGAATAATACATTTGTGTTGAGGTGCTTTCAACGTTCCTGATGAAGCCGATGCAGAACGCGCAGTATTTCTGCACGGGGGTGGTGGCTTGCCAGAAGGAGTACCATCACTACGCCCTCAACATGGACTAGTTTCTTTCTATTTCTCTCTCACTCTCTATCTTAATTCAAGAATAGGATCTCGTGCATCTTGTCTGAGAAACATAGATAACGGTACATAGCGGTAATTCATCCGAACAAATTTTATGAATCGGTCTAAATAGAGTAAAACTTATCATAAAATTTGAGCTTTTAATTTTAAATTTTTTCATGTTTTTAAAGGAAATTTGATTACGATTTGAAAGTACAGGGTGGCCCATGTATTCGGCAACGCGTTCACAAAAAACGTGTATCTCAGTACATAAATGAGCAAGAGTGTTCAAATTTGTACATTTGTTAGCTCACATTAATAAAAAAAACATTGGGTCAAAAAATCATTCAATAAGGTGTACTTTGGCACGAACGACAGCCCGGAGTCGCTTTGGGAACGCTTCGATCACTGGAAAAAGGTACTTTTCGTCGATCTTCGACCACTCCTCCTTCAGGAATTTTTTTAGAGACTCCAGTTTCAAGTGGGGATGAGCATTGACTGCTCTCAAGGTAGGACTTCACGGTATAGTCCAGCGGATTGAGGTCGCGCGATGAGGAGGGCCATTCTGCGCTGGAGAAGAAGTCGAGAAAATGAGCCTTGCACCATGCCTGTGTTCCGATAGCCTTGTCAACAGGCGCAGAATCTTGCTGGAAGACCCAAGGTGTATTACGGCAGTGGGAAGCAGACCAAGGAAGCAATACTTTTTGAAGAATTTGCTGGCGGTAGTATGGATGGGAAGCTCTATGAACGATTATACCGGGTTCGATAGCTGCCTGTGAGTCCCGAGCAAGCACTCGCTCATTTCGAGGGTTGTAGGCCTCTTCCACAGTGAACAGCTTCTCATCCGAGAAGGCTGCTTTAAGGTGAGAATTTTCGCGCGTACAGAGCATTACGGCGCGGCTTTCTTGAGTCTTTCCACCTTGTTCTTCAGAGTTAGGATGGCAGACTTTTGATTACGATATGAGGTTCAAATCCTTTTTAAAGATTCTTTGAAGAGTCGTTCGTGATAAGTTCATTTCAGAGGCCATTTTGTTCAGGTTACGCCTAGTATTCCAACAGACTCGCTTATTCACGGCCTCAATCTTGTAAGGGGTGCGCACTAATCGAGGATCACCTCTTCGGGGCAAGTCAGCAAGTGTACCGATCTGTTCAAACCGTTTGATTGTTTTCCAGAAGAGATTGTGAGAGAAGTTGAGATCCTTAGCGATGCGCGTATTTGATCGACCAAGTTTGTGCAAGTCCACTATGATAGAGCGTGCTGTATGAGCGGACACCATTCTTTTGAGAATTGATCAAGTGAAATGAAATTTTAAACATGTAATAATATACATGTCAAAAGAACATATGTAAAAATTGAAGCTCAGTGTGCACTATAAATTGTCCTCGTGCAATGAACGCCGGAAGATAGGTTGCCGAATACTTGGGCCACCCTTTATAACTCTCAAGAGAACTTTCACTTCTTTCCAGCTACACTCACTTCACTTCGCCCATCCGTCGGTACGCGGACGTGATGGTGCATCGGCTGCTGGCAGCGGCGATTGGATACGCCCCGCCCCCCTCCTTAAGCCCCGACGAGGTGGAGAGGCAGGCCGTGCACTGCAACGAGAAGAAGCAGGCCGCCAAGGATGTCTCCGACAAGAGCGACGAGACCTTCTTCGGCCTCTTTGTCAAGGTGCTTCACAGAGTGTTGTTATCGCTTCTTCCTCAGTCTAATGTCAGCTCTACTCGTGAAACTTATACGAGCTCGATCCGTCAATTCATACAGATGCACCCGAACAAGAATAGTTTAGTGGGGGTTGTCAATAGTTTGGCAGAAGGCAAGAAAGAGCGCTAGAAAGATCATCATTATGACTAGGGGTTAAATAGTCATTTCAGACCTTCTGTCGGCGGCCCTCTGTTTGTTCCAAATGTTAAGGGGGACCCTTATGTAAAACAAAAATTTTTCGCGTGTTCTGTTTTTTGGGATCCTTATTTAAAAAAATTTTCTGCTTTAGGCGGGCGTCTGTACCTTTTTCTTCCACACTATAAAACTTCTGATTATGATCTTTTGAGTCGCATGCAGAAATTTTTATTTAAAACTTTAAGAATGATGTGTCTTCTGGTTTGTACAACAGTTTAGTTACCTTATAGGGGGGATACACTTGAGATATTTTCACGCCATTTAACTATTATTTTCGCTTTGCTAGATTAACTAGCAAAGCGAAAATAATAGTGAAACTATAAATATTTATATTTAAATTTTGTAAACGATTTGATTCTCTACAATGTGTTGACAACAAAATAAGCGATTAGCTGAATTATTGCAGCAATGTGGCCCGCTCTGTGAGAAGAGCATCGTGGTGAATGTGCTGGATGCTGCATTCGACGTCTTGGTCCTCAAGTATGGAGTCATCAAAAGGGTCTACGTCAATGTTAGTGCTCTTTTTCTCTGACTTCTAATTTGTTTTCGCGAGGTCATGGTAAAATTGATCTTGCAACTGGTGCATTAGTTGAAGCAAAGTTTTTGTTCCAAGACCTTGACAGCCTGTCAAGGACAGATAGATCTGGCCGTTTTTTTCTCGTTCTGGTTTTTATGAACAAAAAGGGGGCTTGGCTTTGATAGTTGGAATGCGAGGGATATTGGTTGGAGCTAATGTGTGCGAGGCGTGGTTAAAAACTGAGTCTTGCAGCGATTGGACATGGCTCGTGATCCAGTCTTCGAGAGCAAGTGTCCGGCGAATCTCACCCTGTTCTGGAATCCAGGCAGTGGCAAACCAAACACTCCCATTGAGCAGGTCAGCATGCGGTTGCCTTGTCGGATTGACCTACAGAAACAAGGACATTGTGCTTCTAACATACTTTTGCAAGGTGTAGTGGTTTGTACGCAGTAGTTCGAAGGTACCGCACTCACTTTTACTAAGAGAGAGACGGGTTGGTTCGATCGGACGCCGTGGATCTGCTTTTGTCCATGCGGATACAAGAAACCTCATTGCTTCATTAGATTAGGTTTCTCCCATTCGAAGAGTGGATTTTGTTAAGAGTTATTGTTCAACTCGCACTGCGGTTTGTGTTCTTACTTTGCCAGTGTACCGAACAAGCTGTTGGAAAGAAATATGTAACTGTTTTTAATGCAATCTCTCTCATTTTTATCAATCGAGTAATGGAGCGTTACAATTCTACTTTTCACTTTGCAAAGTAATCTCTGCAAAGTGATCCCGTTGAACGCTCCATCACTCTAAAACCACGGCGTAAACAACGAGCGGTGCGAGAGAGTGGTAAAATATAGCATAAAGTTGGAGAAGTAGAATTTTTTCACTTTGCAGAGATTACTTTGCAAAGTGAAAAGTTGAATTTTAACGCTCCATAAGTCTTATTGTGATTCTTACGATGAGATTGTTTCGGCTCGAGCACTTGTTGGAATGTGAGTGGTGTATAAAGTATTTAGATAGATTGAGAGGAAGTCTTTTCAGGTGATAACCATCTGCTCTGTAGTGGATGTTTGTCTAACGGCTCTCCCTGAACCAACCAAGTATCAGGTCGGTTATCATGATGATAGCTTCGAAAGTGATAGGTATCTTGAACTTGTAGAGAAAAAGCCGGCGGTCATTAGATGGTGACTGAAAGGGTGAGTTATCGGGGATGTTCTGGGAAAATTTTGAGTGTTGAGTTGAACTCCTCGTTTCTCTGAGGCAACGGACCTATTTGTGTTCGGGTTCCACTCTCTCTAATACTTTTATTTTCAAACAAGAAGAAATAGGGCATGATACAGGTTTGTGAAATAATAGCTAAGCTCTCTCACCTTGCATCCGAATGAAGGTTCATGTTAAAACGTGAAAACCTTAATTCTAGTGATGGTTCATTATTCAGGCCAGCTCTTACGGAAGAAGAGATTGATGAGAAAAAAAACAAAAAAAGAAGAGTAAAAAAGAGAATGAGAAAGAGTTAGTAACATTGAGGGTCGAGAGCTTCGACCACTTTCTTCTGTGTCCCGTGAAAGAAGACAACCCTCGGGGCCAGAAACAACAACAACAAGAGATTGATGAGCACCAAATCGAATAATAACGAGAAAACAACAAAACATGAAGAAAAACGTATTACATGTGAATATGAAAAAAAGCAATGATTGTCGAGAAACTATTTACCAAATGTAGGGTTCTGTTCGGTAAAGATCTGAAGAAGGATATTTGTTTGAAGGCAGTCATCAAGATGTGCCCGCGATACGAGCAGAAGACGCTGCATGATCTTCTTCAAGAGAAGCGCGATGATCTTTGAGACACAGGCCTCTGAATGAGCTGACGTGCACTGAAGACTTCTGATTGCATAGGCCTGTGTTGCGTTGATCATAAGATTATATCGATTGGTTGTTGGGGTCTTAAGCTTCTAGCCTACCGCTTTTCTTGTTTTTTTTCTTTCTTCAGTGTGGAAGGACGGAATCATTTCTGTGATTGAAGTCAATTCCCATTACCAATAATTTCCGTTCTCGTATCTAAGATATCTTCTACAAACCTTTCTTTTTTATTTTTTTTCAATGCTTAGAATTGTAATTTCTTTCCCGTTCTGCTTCCAATTGTAATTAAAGGATCAACATTCTTTGCTCATGTTTCTGTTGGAAACTTTGTATTATTGCTGTGAGCCTAACAGCTCTTCTCGATTGGGTCCTCTCCGAGATTGGGTCCTTTCCGAGACTGAGTCCTCTCCGAGATTGGGTCCTCTCCGAGACTGGGTCCTTTCCGAGACTGAGTCCTCTCCGAGATTGGGTCCTCTCCGAGACTGGGTCCTTTCCGAGAATGGGTCCTATTTATTGTGGATCGGGTTTTCGGCGGGCAATGTGATTTTTATCATACGAGTTGAAGCCCGTCATTGAAACCATGTTTATGATACATTTGTCTAATTAAATTATGATTATTCGTTTGTTTTTTTGTCGCGATAGAATTGTGAGTTTATCTGATCGGGAAATGTCGGGGAAAGCTTCTGAGTGGTTGCTAATGAATGACCTTTTTCTCTATGAAAAAATATAGCCCATTGTTTTTTTATTTATATAAATACTACAGAGTAACATAGAGTAATCAAACGAATTGTTTTTACGATATAAAATTCTAAAAGTCGTTTTTTCTCTCCACTGCCTTACTACCCCTAGTCCGAATTGTCAATGAATTTCTAGTTGTGACGTTTTTTTTAATGATTTGTTAATATTCAATGACTTCAAAGTTCCGATGTTACTTCCATTGAGTAATTCGTGCTCTGCTATTTGATGATTTACTGTATTCATAAGCTTGTTATTTTGTTTCTGCTGTATTAATGAGGCATGTATGTCAGTTTGTTGATGAATCAGTATGCTATTCGATTGGAATGTGAATGTTTTTTATTCCTTTGTCAATCACAGGTATATAAATCCTGCCTCAACTAATTTTATCCCTTAGACTTCCGTCCTCATTCGTTTATCGATCTATTATAATTCAAGTCCCACTTTGATTTTAAGTTGTGAGAGAATAAAATCAGTTTGCTCTCAGAATGAACGGCGTTAGACACATGATATGAACAAGGAAAGTATAGAAAGAATCGGCGCAATCGCAAAGGTGTTTACAGTCCTTAGACACAATCTCATGAGAAGAGACGATTTCTGATGGAAAACGTATGCACGAAAAAGGAAGAGATAATCGAGGCGATCAAATCGTAAAACGATATTATGACCTCAAAGTTGTAGCCGGCAGTGAAAGGTATAGGGAAGGAAGTGTGTGGCATGCTAAAGCTCATCACGGAAGTCATAATTCGTGCTTCCACAGCAACAGGTTCAACATTATTAACAATGTTCGTCAAAAGTTGAATATGAAAGGAAAACGGTAGCCAGATACTGAATAGAGGGTCCGAGTAGAGAACAAGTATTCAATTTGATTTTAATTACACCATTGAGTGAGAAACCTATTGCTCAGACCACAAAAAGAAGAGGTCTTTTTAAGACAACTAGAACCCAAAATGGCGAACTTTGAAGTATTGAGATCAAGGTGTTCACTCAGTACTGGTAGATTTTGGACTTCCTTTGAACATCAGTAAAGGACGCGGAAATGAACAACGCAAGCTTAAGCAGAGATTACATGAGAAATTCGAATGAACTTTTCATGAAAGTAAAATCGATTGTCTTCAGCCCTTAACCCTCCGTCGATTCTTGGCCTACGGGTTACTTTATCTTGTGATCAGTATCAAAACTGATATAGAAAGAAAAAAGGGATACAGGAAGTTAAAGATAAAAACAGAAGGGTAAATAGAGATACAGAAAGGTAGAGAGAAGTATAGAGATAGAAAGAGATGCGAATATGTGAGAATGGAAATGTTGGCTGGCGAAGCTTGGTGACAATGTCTTCAATCTAAATAACAGTGCTTATTGAGAATTTTCTCACTGTAGCATTTGTATAACAAGCTTCGTTTGATCTATTCTTTGATTAAGACAACCTAAATCTATTCTTTGATTAAGACAACCTAAATCTATTCTTTGATTAAGACAACCTAAATCTATTCTTTGATTAAGACAACCTAAATATATTCTTTGATTAAGACAACCTAAATCTATTCTTTGATTAAGCCAACCTAAATCTATTCTTTGATTAAGACATTTCCTCTCTCGCTAATATTCTCCGCCTCTTTCGAATCTGTACATTTACCCAATGCATGGAGACAAGCAATAGTCAAGCCAATATTCAAAAAAGGCAGTAAAAACAATCCAGAAAACTACAGACCCATTTCAATAACAAGTAGTATTGGTAAATGCCTCGAGCGGATGATTAAGCATGAAATCACTAAATTTTTGAACGAAAATTCTCTGCTTTCGCCGTATCAATATGGTTTTCGTGAAAATAGAAGCACAGTCCTCCAACTCCTCTCTTTTCAGAATCTTTTGCACAAACTTCACTCACAAAACGTTTGCTGTGACGTACTTTATTTCGATTTTTCTAAAGCTTTCGATACAGTGAGCCATATAAAACTTCTGCAAAAACTATCGTCTTATGGTATAAGCGGCAAATTGCTCAATTGGCTCAATGCATGGCTTGTTGATAGAGTGCAAAGTGTACAAGTAGATGATGCACTTTCTTCTTCTGTTCCGGTTATCTCGGGAGTGCCCCAGGGTAGTGTTCTTGGTCCTCTTCTCTTTCTTATATTCATCAATGACATTGCTGACTCATTACCTGCTACACCTTTTCTTTTTGCAGATGACTTGAAACTCTTGGTAGTCGTTGATGATAATTCGTCCTATATTAAAATTTTCGATTGTTTAAGAATCATAGAAAACTGGCTTACTGCGTGGCAAATGACTGTTAACGTTTCTAAATGCGCTGTATTACATTTCGGAAAATCGAATCCACGCACCTCCTATACTTTTTTAGGGCAGCCATTGCACACACCCGGGTTTATTAAAGATCTTGGAGTGATAATTTCAGAGAACCATTCTTTTTCTAATCATATTACTGACATAGTTAATAAAGCAACTAAACGTGTAAACTTTATTTTTATAGCAATAAAATCGTGTAATCCCATAGTTTTGACACATGTTTACAAAGCTTACATACGTTCTATTTTAGAGTATGCTTCCCCTGTATATGATCCACACTTGTTATACGAAAAGCGTATGCTTGAAGATGTCCAATATCTGTTTTTAAGACGCCTTTTCTTCCGCTGTAATATACCATGGACTTGTTATAGACTAGCTTGTGAAATGTTTGATTTGCATTCTTTACTGGATAGAAGACAAATAGCAACTTTTCGATTACTACATTCTATTTTGATCGGCTCATCCGATGTTTTGATCACTGATTTTTTCTCTATCAAAGAATCAAATACTCGTGGTCTCTCAAATAAGCTTTTTCCGCTTGTTAAAGCTAGTGACAACATTACTGCTCATTCGTTTTCTAATCGTACGTATGCAATAGTCAACAATATGGATGATAGCATTCTTAGCATTTCTTCTGAATCATTCTCTAACCGTGTATTGTTGATAATTCCACGTCAGTATTTAAGATAAGATTTTGTTTACAACTTTAATTGGAATTTCATTTCATTTCATTCAATTATATTTTTATTTATATACGAAAGCAATGTGAGTGCAATGCCTTTTGCTGGATACTTTGTGATTGTTTGTAACATCTGTAATGATCACGAGATAAAGATGATGATGAAGACAACCTAAATCTATTATTTGATTAAGACAACCTAAATCTATTCTTTGATTAAGACAACCTAAATCTATTCTTTGATTAAGACAACCTAAATATATTCTTTGATTAAGACAACCTAAATCTATTCTTTGATTAAGACAACCTAAATATATTCTTTGATTAAGCCAACCTAAATCTATTCTTTGATTAAGACGACCTTAATCTGTGATAAGATGCATTTTTCTCGCAGGTTGTAGCAGAGCTGCCATCAAACCGATTCATTTTATTAATTCGCGCAGTTTTGTCAACTCGAAAAAGAACAAAGTGGAACTTTCTGACACATCTTCGATCATCTCAAAGAAAAGGGTGGGAACTCGGAAGGCCAAGTCCGTTGGTAAGTGCGTTTGCTCCGAATTCATAGGTAACCTGGTAGAAATACTGAGAGTCAACTTCTAGTAATGCTGGGTGCCTAATTGTACTCGTCTTCGATGATACTACAAACCACAAGTTCACACCATCGCAAGGGACCGGTTCATCCTAACCGGTATCGAGCGCGTCCTCAGGAGGGATGTCTCTTTGCACAAGTGCATTGGAGATATCGGGCTTGCCCGTCGCGAAACAAAATTGGATAGTATAGTTCGTCAAAGGAGGGCGATGCCGGAATGGCCTGGGCATGCCACCGGATAAAACATCAGCCGATACTCCCCTATAATTTGTAATGGCGAGTCGAGTCGCCAGTAAAATAGCCTCTTGTCCTTCTCCGGTTAACGAATAGGTCTCGCGAAGAGGATCGCCGACTGCGGTTCGAGTGTACAGGGAGGCTGGAAAGTACGCAGTCCGAAAGTCAAACGCTTTTGTATCGTAATCAATAATCCAATTCCTCTCAATTCAACACATTTTATTCTCAACATATATATGTACAACTGGGTGAAGTCAGTTTTCAATGCGGCCGCCCTTGGCGCGGATGACTTGGCGGAGACGCTTGGGGAAAGCATCAGTCGTGGCACGCAGGTAATCAACGTTGAGTTCCTCCCAAGCTTTGAGCAGGGCCTTCTTCAGAGACGCCAAATTGGGGTGGGGACGAGCCGAGGCTTTCGCCTCGAGGACCGACCATACGGAATAGTCGAGCGGATTGAGATCTGGCGAGTAGGCGGGCCACTGCTTACTCGTTATGAAGGCGGGCAAGTTGTTCGCACACCACTCTTGCGTCACAACGGCCAAGGACGGTCAGCAAGGAAAGGACGGTCAGAACAACAAAGCAGAAAGGACGGTCAGCAAAGTGCGAACGGGTCCAGGGAAGCAAGGCGCTTTCGAGAATGTCTTTGATATAGTTCTGCTTGTTGATCTTCACGCCTTGATCAACGAAGACGAGCGGAGACTTACCCGAAGCGCACACAGCCGCCCAGACCATCAACTGAGCTGGATGAGAGGTGCGGTTGACGACTCTTCCGTTGCGATCGGCTTCTTCAGGATCTCTGGCGATAACCCGCACGTTTTGGGAGTTGAAGGCCTCCTCGATCGTGAACAACTTCTCGTCTGAGAAGACTATCTCGTCGGCACCAGGTGCGGCCGTGCCGCGAAGCAAGGCCCGACTTCTCTTCACGCGCTCTGCCTTGTTCTTGGCAGACAACAAGGCACCCTTGCGAGTACGATAAGGGCGCATGCCGAGGTCATACCTGACGATGGTCTGAGCCGACCAGCAGGATATTCCAAGCTCCTGGGACATCTTGTTAATGCTCCACTTGGAGTTTCGGCGTATTCGCTCCCTCACTGCTTTTATCTTCGCCGGCATCCGAGCATATCGAGGTCGGCCAGTTTTTGGACGGTCCTCGACATTTCCGAGCTCGCGGTAACGTTTGATGGTATTCCAGACAAGATCTCGACGGACGACGAGGCGTTTCGCGATGTCGGAGTTGGAGTACCCGCGCTGGTGCAAATCGATGATAGCGGCACGCTGGAGATGGGGACCCGTCATTACCTTCAAATTCAAACAATCGTTGTCAAACTTCAACACGATGTTTAAAACACAATAAACTTCGAAAATCGAAAAATAGGAATCGGTGCGTGCACGAAATAGTGCGTAACACACTCCTAAACCACGGACTGCGTGCTTTCCAGCCACCCTGTAGATGGAGAAAATTGAAATTTCTCCGAACTCAAAAGGTCCCACCTATCCCAAAGGACTCCCCTCGACAGGACCTATGAGCAAATAACAACAACAACAATTGTATGTGGAGGCGAATCGAAGATGAAGGGCGGGACCTTCCACATGAATACGGCGATGCGGTGGGAAGAAATTTATGAACAGTAGGAACGGGCGAGGACCGGAAAAAAATGTTTTCCACCTTCTGGTGGCCTATGGATGTCGTAAGGTTAGTAAATATTCGAGTGGAGAAAAACGGACAAACTGTGTTCGCCACTAACCTTCTTCTTATCTAAAATTTGTTCCTATGAGTTGCTCGAAATGTTCGTAGAGGCTCGGTACCTATTAGGTAGCTTAGAAGTTAACCAGCAGGCATCATATCAAAAACTTATCCTTACCTTTCTCTTCTACCTAAAACGACTTCGTTAATTTTCAAGATTTAGTTGGTCCAACTAAATTTTTTTCGTTGATTTTCTTCTTCCGCAACAGAGAAAGAAGCAAAGCCGACCAAAACCGAAATAACTTCTTCTACCAAGCACCTACTAAATACTTCTGGAAATGCACCAGCAGAAATGTTATTGGGTTACTTTTCAAATGGTTCACGAAAGGGTATATTAAGGCAGCAGCGCAAGTTTGTGCACATGTATCTTTTTCAGTTGCTCTTTGTTCAAGTAGTCGAAAGTGACGAAAGGTTGCTTTTTCATTGAAATTATAAAATTTCAAATGTCGATTGTCTTTCTTGTGAGAGACCGCAGCTCCCGATGTTACGTTCCCTAGCGTATGTCCCTAACAATAACATTATTGAATTAAGTTTTTTATCGAAAGAATATAGAAAGGCGCTCAAAAGCAAGCTAATTACGTGAGGAGATGTCACGAGAGTTATTGGGTTTGGTTTTGATAGTTTGATACTGGTTAGAACGGAGCAATGAGAAACTAGAATCACTACATTTTAGCTCTTATCCCTATCTTTCCTGTATGACTGGAGAAAGGGAATATTTATAGTGCTCAAAGCGAGAGCTATCTCTACTGTTGAGAATTGAAGATAATGGGCGCTAAAAGTTGAATAGAGCAAAGTTCACTGTATGAGAAATGATCGATAAGTACAAACGCCTTACAAAAAACTATCAGATATTGACACTTCTTGCCTATTCCAGAAGAAAAAGAAACCAACGCGACCAAAACCAAGGGCTCTTCTGAATCCAAGCTGAAGCAAAAGTCGTACGAAAATGCTGTTCTCGCCCAACTTGAATTGAAATTCAAGAAAGAAGGTTCCTTGGAATTATTTACAAAAAAAAATTGAAATTGAGTTTTATTTGCTTAAAGCGATGTTTTTATTGTGTACCGTTATTTTGAAGATAATGATCTAGTATAATCAGGTTTCTCATCTCATTGGAGTGCCCACACTGCCTTAAGGCGGAAGTAAGCGCGTCCCGAGTTACAAATATGGGAAGAATAATCAAGTGTTTAAGCGCTATTCGACTCGAAACTCTAGTATTGTATTAATATATTCTAATATTGTATTAATATATTCTAATATAAACAAAGACCTGTGAAGTTATAAATTTTGGAAATTAGAACCCTGTGACGAAAATAGCTCTTGTTAGCTTATTTTTTTCACGAAATCGAAATAAACAAAGCTTGATATTGATGTGAAGGGGAAATTTTAATATAGAACTGTAGAGCGGAGTCTAAACACCAAGATGATGTTGGAAAGTAAAATGATGAAAAGCGAATTTTAAATTTTGAAAATCTCGATAACAAAAATCGACAATCGACCAGTGAAGATTATCGAGTAAAAAAGGGGTATTTTCGTAGTGTCGAAAAATCTCTAAACGGATAATCCATCGAAATATTAACTACTTTTCTGACTTAGTTTTTTTTTAAATTACAGCTTTACGCTGCAAGAGGCAGCAAATGGCAAGGAGGTCGCATTCTCAAGTGAAGCGGTCAGTAAATCTTCCCGTGTTTTCATTTCTAGCCAGTAAGGGTTCAGGCGCTAGTGGGAGAAAAAAGTGGTGCCCTTTTATCCCAGAAACTGCGACGATTGCTTAAAATCTCACTTACATGAGATGAAGACATTCATATTTCTAAGTAAGACGATTGGTCATCACCGTTGCTTGTATGTGAACAAGGGACGATTGGTCATCACCGTTGCTTGTATGTGAACAAGGGACGATTGGTCATCACCGTTGCTTGTATGTGAACAAGGGACGATTGGTCATCACCGTTGCTTGTATGTGAACAAGGGACGATTGGTCATCACCGTTGCTTGTATGTGAACAAGGGACGATTGGTCATCACCGTTGCATGTATGTGAACAAGGGACGATTGGTCATCACCGTTGCTTGTATGTGAACAAGGGACGATTGGTCATCACCGTTGCTTGTATGTGAACAAGGGACGATTGGTCATCACCGTTGCTTGTATGTGAACAAGGGACGATTGGTCATCACCGTTGCATGTATGTGAACAAGGGACGATTGGTCATCACCGTTGCTTGTATGTGAACAAGGGACGATTGGTCATCACCGTTGCTTGTATGTGAACAAGGGAAAAAGAAGGTTTTTGGGTGAGGCTTTCTTATTCTCATTACATGTCAGGTTGATGACTCGGAAAGGTCATGAATAGACGGAGAAAGGAGTATTGGCTTCTGAATTTTCTTTGAAAAATTCAGTTATGTGCTGGCGAATGACTTGGAAGGTCTTCTCTGCCTTGCCGAGCAGCACTTGAGGATAGGAGAGGGCGACTCTGCAGCTCTGCAGGCACAGAAAGAAACCAACACGGACGAACAGCTGGTGAGAAAGGGGTGCAGGGCTAGCGGGAGAGTGCAAAAGGGGTGTGAGAGGGCCAGAAATCGTAGGAGAGGGCTGCAGAGTTATTGGGTCCTATAAGCTCAAATGTTGAATGCCGCCTGATGCGGAGGATGGAGAAGGGCGCGGTGGCCAAATGATGGCCAACTGTTGTTACGGCGGGAATCTTTCCAATGTTTATGAAGCTCGGAAAAGACTCAAGTAATCTGTCGCTGAAGAGCTTCTTTTGAGCTTCTTTTTTTGGTTCATCAAAAAATATAACATTCGTATTACTCTATTACTCTTGGGAAATTTTAGAGGTTTTTTTGGTTTTTAGAGCATTCAGTAGGATCTTTCTAGTTCCTACTGAATGAAGACAGGTTCTAGAATTCCTTCTTATCGCTCCATTTGCGAGTACTGTGCTACGTACTCTTGGACCTCCACGCAATTACGTAACCAAAAAAAGTCCTCTGAAATATCCCGAGTATTAGAGTTATTGGAATATTAAACTTTTCATAGTTCATGATGAGTGAGTCATTCCTCATAAACAACTTTTCTCTAGACGGCTGCCTTCTCAATTGTCGCGGCCGCACGGCTTCTTCGTCTGGCACCAGAGGCGACTTGCAGCAACTCTGATTCAAATAAAGGTTCAAGAGCACACAAATTTTCCAGTACAGAGCATAGTTCAACAAAGGTCATTTGCATTTGTTGTAAAAAACTCTTTGAAAAGGCAGTATTGGATAATGAAAAGCGATCTAGAGGTAAAGGACAGAGAAAGGAGAGCTCTTAGTTATTCCGGACTCCCTTGTTGTGGTTGTTGTTGTTGTCAGGCTATGCTTCGTCCGTTGGCGGTGGCTCCGGTTGAGGCCGGGTCGGGAGACCCAGGAACTCCACGGCCTCGATGGGTTTGTGCCAAAGGGCGGAAACGGCTGAGGCGAGGAATTGGCATGATAGCAGCCTCTGGTGGTCTTCCACGCGGAGTAGTTCCGTCTCGGTATGTAGGTGGTGGATGGGGGAGGAGCGGGTCGCGCCCGTGGCAATACGGATGGCCGTGTTCTGGACTGTCTGTAGTTTTCCAGGCTGGTATTCGAAGCCGTCGGGGTCCATACTGGAGCGGCGTAAGAGATGATGGAGCGGGCCGTGGCCTTGTAGTAAAGAAGGAGGGCCTTTTTGCTCTAGCCAAACGTGGTTCCCGCAAGGGCCTTGAGGGCATTGACACGAGACCCAGCTTAGTCTCCTGGAGCGCGACAACGTCAGCGTCCAGCCTCTTGGCCAGTTCGACAATTTCTCCTCTTCGAGTCTCTAGCCCGTTTGTGTTCCACGATATAATGGTGAGAGAGCTGCGGGAGGAGGACGTGGGGTGGGGTGGAAGGAGGGAGAGGAGCTGCATGAGTGAGTCTACGACTGGTAAGAAGCGGAGTGTGTTGAAGAGCAGGACCACAACGCGAGCAACGATAAGTCTTGGGATCGTAGTCTCTTTCATAGCGTAGGCCGCTGCATCGGGGTGCCGTGTGGGTCCAGTTCAGACAAGATGAGCAACGAATAGATCCTGTTGCTGCCGATCTACCGTAGGTGGGACACGGCCAGCGTGGAAGTGGGGAGGGGGGCCTGGGTTTTTTCGATGCCTCCAGCAAGTAGGAGTAGGTTCATGAGACCAGGTGGGTCACGAGCCTCAATCTAAAAAACGGTTGATGCATGAGCGGGGCATGACCCCGCTGGACTCCCTTGCTCGAAGTAAGGTCGTTTTACGGAATTCTGAAGAGTGCTGATGACCTATGGAAGAGAGAGATTAAGAGAGAGGGAGGAAAAGAGGAAGAGAGAGAGGGAGGTTAGTGTTCATAACCAAAAGTCTTCGATGCGGGCTGCTTGCCGGCAACAACAACAACAACAGAGAGAGGGAGGAAAAGAGAAAGAAGAAGAGAGAGAGGAGAGAAAGGGAATAGAAGAGGAAGAAGAAGAAAGAGAGAGGGAGGAGAAGAGAAAGAGGAAGAGAGAGGGAAGAGAATAGAAAGAGGAAGATAGAGGGAGGAGAGAAAGGGAATAGAAGAGGAAGAGAGAGAAAGAGGAAGAGAGAGGGAGGAGAAGAGGAAAAGAGAGAGGGATTAGAAGAGTAAGAGGAAGAGATAGAGGGAGAAGAAGAGAAAGAGGAAGAGAGGGAGGAGAAGAGAAAGAGGGAGAAGAATAGAAAGAGGAAGATAGAGGGAGGAGAGAAAGGGAATATGTAGAAGAGGAAGAGAGAGGGAGGAGAAGAGGAATAGAGAGGGAGGAGAAGAGAAATAGAGAAAGAGGGAGGAGACGAGAAAGAGGAAGAGCGAGAGAGGGAGGAAAAGAGAAATAGGAAGAGACGGCTGAGTTCGATCCTGCCTTTTAAAATACGAGTTGTATACATTCCATAATGTAATCATGTCGAAGTCATTACCTCCAAAATTTGTCAGAGAATAGTTTAAAAAGTGCTTTTTTTTACTGTGAATTCAGCAATTTGTCTACTCTACTAGTCTCCTTTTTTATTAATTTTTTTAAATTGTATGTATCTTAATACATCTTCAAAACGATGTATCTTAATACATTTTTAAAACGAAAACTTGGAAATAAGAGTAGATAAATTGTTGAGTTCACAGTCAAATTAGCCCACCCTTATCGAATAAAGAAGCATTTCGAAAAAGAAATTTATTTTTGTTGGTTTTATTTATGTAAAAGAAGTGATTTTTCCTTACATTCGTTTTCAAAAGTTATTAATCTTGTTGTTATTTTATGAGTTGAATAATGTGAACATTTTGTTTCTCAATTAACTAATTTTCATTCACAGCACACCACTCTCCGAACGTTTGCGCATTGACGCTGGGGCTGCGCCAATTACTGCTGGCGGGGGAGAGAAGACGAGACGGAATAGCGGGTGAGACGGGACAGGCCATTCTGCTGCTGTATGATGCTCTTGTGAAAAGACACGCGGCAGAAGTGGATGGAAGCGTTAGCTCGGAGAGAGCTCAGATAGACATTCTCCTGGAAGACGCACATAAAAGAATAGAAAGACAGGTCAGGAAGCGGTTTTCAGCATGAGGATCCCTAGAAAAATCTTCCCAATCAATCGATAATCGATCAGTTCGATTCAATTCAAACGCTTTGTCAAAATGTCACGGAAATATAGGGACATTACTAAAGCACGCCGTGCACGCCTGCACGCCAAATCATAACTAATGCACGCCGCACATGGAACGGAGTTAAGAATTTTCCCGCCCGTTGGCGTGCATTAGTAATGATTTGGCGTGCGCGGCGTGCTTTAGTAACGGCCAAATATAGCGCGAAAATTCATTACCTCTATTTATAAGCAAAAAGGATTAAAAGAGTTCGATTAGATTTTAAGAATACGGTTTGATGATTTTGGGCAACTTTGATTAGATTTGGACGATAGTTGTACACCGATGAACTTCAAAGATTTAATTTTAATATCTACAATGTTCTATGTATATTACAGTAGGTATTTTTTTTTAAATTATTATTTTGTTTTTGTTGATTCTTCTTGCTCTGAACGTTGGCCCGCGCTGTCCGAAGTTGGCGTAGAATCCGCTTTTTGGCTCCTGGCTTGTCAGAATTTCCTGTCTTATGCTTCTTGCAGACGCTTTTAAGATCAGCAGGTAATGTCTGGGTGTGTCCAAAAACATTTTTACTGGGTTTGACTCTTGAGCCAGGTGATTTCATCGTTAGCACACGTATGGCTGCGTAGATTGGATTTTCAACCAGTACGTGACCATACCATCGGATTCGGCCTTCTCGCATAATTAGGAAAATGCTCGAAACGTGTTGTACCGAGTGTCTACCGTATCATATTCATGTCCAGCGTATTTATTTCATTCGATTGAAGAATGCTCTCGGTGGCATACGTGGTATTTCAGGTCTACGTGGAGTAGAGAAGCCAAGGGACGGATCGCTGTATTTTTTCGAGAGTCTTTACCAAGTCGAGGTAGATCAATTAGATCGGAGAAATGTTCTCGGCGATCTTTCGACTAGCGATTGAAGCGCGAAGATGGTACAATTAGTATTCGGTCCACCATGTTATTATTCTCGTTGAATCATTTGCACTTTTATCGCTTCTGTGTTTATTGTTCTGATGATGCAGATAAAGCGTCTTTGCCTCTCTCGAAGTCGAGTTCTACTCACCCAAGGAGACCGAGCGACCCTCAAGGCGATGATGAGAGAGATGGACATCGAAGAGGTCCAAGCTGTTGCCGAGGACCTCGAAAAGGGATATGATCCCGTCAGCTTTCCTCTTCATTTGATTAGAGGCCAAAAATATACATGTACAGGGTTATTTTTAAGAAACAGGAGTGGGTTATACATTCAATATTTTCGAGTCACAGGAAGTGCGGCTCGTGGAGAGTCTTCGGCTCCCGGTAGAGAAGTCAGAGTACCGGGGCAATCCTTATTCGGTCGAGGACTTGAACCATGTCAGTCACTTCAACAATCCCAACTTTCCTTGGTTTTTCGAGTTTATCAATGAAGAAGCATAGTTACAGTTTTTTCTATTATACTTTATTTCGATTTTTTTTTTGCCCTCGTGGGTTTCCTGTTGTGGTTAAAAAGCCATCAAAAGTTTTTGTTGTGGCTGAGCACGTCTCTCAGGTACTTTTTTTCGCTATTAAAACTTATTTTGAGCTTGGCGAGTATGATTTTGTGTAGGAATCAGATGGATGTTCTTTCATTGATTATATATTTTTGGCTCTTTTCATTCCCCGCTCTTTCTTCATTTTCGCTCTTCTCTTCCCCCCGGAACGGCTGCGATGTAACGTCCATAAATAAACCCTGCCGTAATGTTTCCTTCTTCGTCCTACTCGAATGGCCGCTTTGTTACGACGCCCAAAAGACCTCATTTAAAAAAAATCCATCTTATATTGTCGCCTGAAGCCTCTGCAACCCTATCTCCTCATAAGATTTCATCTTCTCAAAAACTCTATTATGCTCTATCATGTGTGATAAAACAATTCAATTCAATATATGTACCTACTTCGATTTGAAGACCATTCCTTAAAATAGTGAGCTCAGTCCACAGTTACAGTACTCCAGAATTCTCGGCCGACACAGATCAGTTTTACAGGAGAAGTTACGCGTGCTGTTCGAGAAGCAGCTGAAGAGAGAGAACACAGCCTGGTTGGAAGTGCAAAATGTGCACAGGTTTTTCTGAAAATAAAACTTTGCTTCAATCGATTGCATTTTTGTATTTCTCTGCAAAAACATCTAATTAAGTGAGCTAATGACTTTTTTTGAAGAAAAAAAATAATTTCAATCATTTTCTCTTTTTTTTTATATCAGTCAATAACCTTTAAATTTTTCATACGTAACTCCCATGACTTGTTATGTAACTAATCATAAATCGTTCGGTTCGTTTTGTTTCAATTGAAATTCCATCAAAGATTTATCTAGTCAGATTAGTACTTATTCATTACTTCATGACTTGTCATTTTATTACTTCATCCACGAGAAGATGAGTCAGCTAGAATTATCTACTAACATGAAAAATATGATAGTCGCATGAAAGTTCCTTCCGAAAAAATCTTCCACCCTTTTTGGAATGCAATATAAAGTTAATTTTTGTTGTTTTAGCGTAGTACTTGTAAACCGGGTAAAAAGACGCTGACGATATGGTGACACAAAATTTTGAGATTGTAGATCAGAGAAATAAGAAATGGACCATTTCGAGAGAGCGGGTGGTAGGGATGTAAGAATGACTCGATTGAGAAGCGTTCATATGATATGTTAACTGATGGACGTCGCAGGAGTACTCGGCTATTCGGAATACCTTCAGCAGAGGAAACGATTACCGGTTGGAATTGGCGAGAGCGGATGGAAGAGAAACTGCGCATCCGAATTGCTGACTCTGGCCAGCAACACAGTCAGCGCCCGTTTTTTTCTGGAGACTGTTTTGAGCTCACACCGAATCATTGACGAGGGTCCTGATTGAGAACCTATGAGTCTTCGTCTAAATATGAAACTCCTCTTTATCCAGAAGAAGAAATAGAGACCCCGATTAAAGAATGAACGTTTTTCCCGACCCTGCTTCTCAAATATTCGTTCTATTAAAAGGTAATTTGAATAAATTTTGCAATCATTATCTGATTAAATGATTTCTTAATTACAACTGTATGACTTATCTTTCAGTATCTTCAATATAGCTTTTGTGGTGAAAAACTCTAATTGTAATCGTGTTTTTTTCTATTAAGATTTAATATGAGGAATGGAGACGTTTATACAGTTGAAATTCTCTACTTAGAGTTCTTCTGTGATGTGATCTTTTCTTCGAAGTACTCATTAAATCCTCAACTTACAGTACTTTCCATCCTCTCCTGCGTCCCGCTGATGGATGTCTCATCAAATATGCACACTGCTGTCGTATCTGCCCTGTCACAGGTGTGCCGGGGAGATGGAGGAATGATGTCATACTTTACTCTTGTTTACTTTTCAGTGATGACAAACCGTCTTCAGTACTCACAGTATAATAGAGTAATAGAGTTACATGTGCCAGATCAGTGCAAAGTGTATGAAAATGATCGAGGAAAGTACTTTAGCTATGCATTTCATGATGAAAACTGTGTAATGGGACATCGGAGTTAGACGTTCTATATTTACAGTAAGCAGTGCTCAAGATGATTTTTTCATGAGCTCGGTCGATGATGTTGTAGAGCTTGTACAAAAATAGTTTTAAAAAAAGATTTATCAATAAACCCTCGTTATTTTAATTGAAGGGCCAATACCTTCTTGCCCTTTCGCCTTTCGAAAAATCCCTGGCTTACCCGATCCTACAACAAGTCCATCAAAACTTTACGTGCAAACTCGATTTGGATGAGAAAAACGTTAGTTATTGACTGGGAAGTTGAACTTATCGGATGAATCGATTGCTCAAGAACTGTCTTCTTATTAGTTCCTGGTGTCTGTGGCTTCAACTAGCAGTGTTTGTTGTTAAAATAGCTTTTATACATGGTTTCAATTTGAAGAGATAGGTCATTTTTAGAACTTTGAGATTCGTGCATTCTAATAGATCTATCGAAGAAGCCATCAAGAGAACCAAAGGTTCCAAATGTCCAGACAGTGAAGGTATCTGCCCTCTACTACTCAAAATTGCCGGTGAAAACTTCAGAAAGTGTCTCTGCATCCTCTTCAATAACACGCTGCAAACCGGTATTATCCCGTCCAGATGGAAAGATGCAAGAGTGATAATGTTACCTAAACCAGGAAAGGACTCGAGCAACCTGAACGGCTATAGACCAATATCAATATTATCACCTATAGCCAAGACATTCGAACGGGTCATATTACCATTCCTGGCGGAAGGCTTTCAAATCGCTGACTGGCAACATGGATTCCGCAAAGAGCACTCGACCACTACCGCACTCCTGGAAATAACCGGGAAAAATAACAAACGGCTTCAATCGGAAACCACCCCCGGACCGCACTCTCATGGTCGCCCTTGACCTCAGAATCCACTCGAAACACACTGGCAACAGTCGCCATTCGTGACTCTACAGCCTTAAGAGCCTGTCAAGGATGGAGCCGGATTATCCAGTCCAGAATCGAGCGCGACCTCAGGTGGCGGATAGAGGGACGCCTCCCTACGAAGAATTCGTGCTGGGAGGTAGCGGGAGAAATCCCGCCGCGGACCAAAACTGGGTAGTATAGCTCGTCAAAGGAGGGCGATGCCGGACCGGCCTGGGCATGCCACCGGACAAAACATCAGCCGATACTCTGCTATACTTTTCAATGGCGAGTCGAGGCGCCAGTAAAATAACCTCTTGCCCTTCTCCGGTTAACGAAAGGGTCTCGCCAAGAGGATCGCCGACTGCGGTGCGAGTGCAGACGGAGAAAATCTCTCCGGACTCAAAAGGATCCTCACCTCCAACCTATCCCAAAAGGACTCCCCTCGACAGGACCTATGGGCAAGACAACAACAACCTCAGAATCCATAAATCAACGAATCAACTTCCCAGGGAACAACAAATATCATTATCGCAACTACGTAGCGGCTATGTAAGTTCCCTTAACAGCTACCTACACAGAACAGGAGCTGCCCAATCCCCTCTCTGCCCAAAATGTTTAGAAGAGCCACATACAACTAGTCATTTATTCTTGTGTCGCTGTGACCACACACTTTTAAGAAGCATAGATTTATGGAATAGCCCGACGTCTGTTGTTAAGTTCTTATACCAGTGATTCCTTTCTCTCTCAAAAAAAAATAAATAAAAGGGAAAAAATAATTAAAAAATATAAAAATAAATAAATAAAGGGAAAAACCCCGAGAGAGAAAGAGAAATAAATGTAATTAGATAAATGATGTAAGTAAGGTTATTGTTTTTTGAGCCATGTCAAAGAAGACCTCGTCTACCCAGCCGGAGACCTACGGCGGGCAATCTACAACAACAACAATAGATCTATAACTCTATGATTTATTTTAAGAAACATATAAGTGAATATTAGACCTAACGTGAGTACGAGTGAAAGCCTTCTTGATTTTGGGTAGTAGAAACGAGAAGGGGTACAACCACTGTTAGCCTCGCATAGTAGAAACGAGAAGGGGTACAACCACTGTTGACCTCGCAAAAATGAACTTATTGATCATCGAATATGTTGAATTATTAGTAGAACAAATTTACAGATGTATAAATTGTCCATCGATTCAAGTTTGTTAGAGCTAAGCGTTTCATAGTTTTTAGCAGCAACTTTTATTTCGCAGGAATCGGTTCCGATCATAAATCAGCGAAAGTTGACACAATTTCGACATTTCCCTTTTACCTTCTATTTTTCGCTCGTCATTTTCACGCTCGAGCTCGCCATTTCATTATTGTAGGCCTCGTTAATATTATTGTAGGCCTCGTTAATATTAACTGGGGTTTTTTCTCTCATTTTTTCAGGTTTTTTTCATATTCTGATCTTTCTAAGAGGTTGAGATAATTCAGATGGTAAGCAGTATCTTTGCCGAATTCTCGAGATACTACACTGAGGACGACCTACCTCGTAGTTTCAATCACCGAGAATGGTGGGTGCAATGTGCGAATAATCATCATCTTCCACCGGACTTTCAGGTTCGGGTGTTTGTTCGAGACACTAATTCTTCATTTCCTCGTTTTTTAGACGAGACAAAAATTTTGCTATTTTCTCTTTTATAAAAACTAAAAGTCATCTAACGAGATAAGAGAGATCGGAGCACTTCAAGAAGCGAATCGGATCTCCTTTTTTTCAGATTCCGATCCGGGAAATAGATTGGAAGACTGTTCGGGAGTTGGGAAACTTTTTACTTGAAACCGTACTCGCCTCTTGTCTTTGTCCTCGCAAATCGAACGGTTAAAAATTTTTTTATTCATTTAAAAATTCAACTTTAATAAATGAGGTCATTGTTTGTATCCGTAATGAAACAGACGACTTTTCTAAATTTCCGAATTGAAAACCTTGGCAATTAGAGCTTAAGCAAAATGCATGCTTGAGTTTACCGCTTTCACTACCGTCTAACTAGCCTTGTCAGTAATGAGAGCGTCTTTCTGTGATTTATTTAATTGCATTTGTTTTCAATTTCTGTCTGTAACCTAATTAATTATGCAAGAAAAATAAAAAGAGGGAGAAAAAAGACATATTGATAGGGAGTAGAAGAAGGAAACTAGAGAATGAGAGAGAGAAAGAAAGCATATCGGAATTAACTTTCGACGCCTAAAGGCAGCTGAAAGTAACGTCATATTCAGGAAAGGAGAATCCAGCCTTCACGATTGTCAGCATTTCAAAGGAACAAGAGAGTCTAGTACGGGAAGGCGGGCGAGTAGCAACTAACAAGATGATATCTATTGACAGGTTAAAAGGCGGCGCTTATCCATGAAAAGGGCTTCGATGTTATTGTTCTTGTTGTTTGCCCATAGGTCCTGTTGTTGTTGTTTTTGTTGCCGGTACGCCGCTTGCCTCGAAGATACAACTTTTTTTCCGAAGAAAGGCAAGAGGTTAAATTTTCTCGACTTTTTGGAGCCTCGACTCGCAGTTTGAAATTATAGCGGAGTATTGATGATGTTTAATGGCCTGCCCAGGCTAATCTGGCATCACCATCCTTTGACGATCTATACTGCCCATTTTTGGTCCGTGACGGGCAAGCCCGCTACCTCCGATGCTCATGTGCATCGAGACATCCCTCTATCCACCACCCGAGGACGCGCTCGAATCGCGTTAATCAGTCCTTTGCGATGGTTTGGAGTCAAGTCATGGGCTGTATCACCATCGAAGGGGTTCGAGCTCATCGGTCCTGTCGAGGGGAGTTTTTTGGGACAGTTTGATAAGGATCCTTTTGAGTCCGGAGAAATTTTCTCCGTCTTCACTCGCACCGCAGTCGGCGATCCTCTTCGCGAGACTCATTCGTTAACCTGAGAAGGGCAAGAGGCTAGTTTAGTGGCGCCTCAATATGCCGTTACAAAGTGTAGGGGAGTATCGTCTCATGTTTTATTCGGTGGCATCTCCAGGCCAGTCCGGCATCGCCCTTCTTTGACGAACTATACTATCCGATTTTGGTCCGCAACGGGCAAGCCCGCTATCTCCAATGCACTTGTGCCAAGAGACATCCGCCACCTGAGGACGCGCTCGATACCGGTGAGGATAAACCGGTCCCTTGCGATAGTGTGCACTCGTGGGCTGTAGCACCATTAAAGGCGAGATGACATCTATTGATGAGAGAATAGGCGGCGCCTGTCCATAAAAAGGGCTCTGATAGTCAAATTAGCGACACTCAATTGTCAATTGTGAATGACACTCAATTGTGAATGACACTCCAATGTGAAACAAACTATCAAGATTTGTGTAGTACGAAAGCCTGTCTCGGAGATCACTTTCTTTGTTGGCTAGAGTCAAAACAATTCATCAACCAACAGAAACACAAAATAACGAGAAAATAAGTTCTCAAATTCTCAACAGGTTGTCGCAGAGGTGGCTCGGCTTTAACTACCCAGTTTTGAATTTTTTTGTTGAAATTTTTAAAAAAATAACTTCTGCTCGGACAGAAACTGTTGCACGAAGCTAGTTCAAACGCAGCCGTCTCTTCCTCTCTCTCTGTCTTTATGTCAATTTTTTCTTACTCTCTTTATCTCTTTCTCTCTCTCGCTCTCTCTCTCTCTCTATCTCTCTCTCACTCTCTCTATTTCACGTGCAAACTTGCGAAACTAAGCGTGAAGAGGCCAACAGTCAATAAATGCCTGATTCCTTTCAGTTGAGCAAAAAATGGACAAAAAGAATGCGCGCTCTTCAAGTTCAACTAACACACCAATTAGAACAACTTTGCTAGCTCAAATAAATTTCGTGAAGGTGTTAATAGAGGGGAATATCAATTACTTTCATCTTTCCAGAAAACTACTCGATATGTTGCATGAACAAGAGTTCGACGTCATCACGTTCTCAGCTGAAAACCTCCCGATGATAGTCCGTCGTTTGCTACATAATGTAAAGATACAGTATACGTGTCACAGCAGGAACTATACTACGAAGAAATACACTAAGTATCTAGTTCTTCCTTGTGTCTCTATCTAGTTGTAGAAAGTTGCTCATTATTTTGACGCGATTTTTTGAATAGTTTTTTTCTCTTTTCGTCTTCGAGTCTCGACATGTCTGTCTTTTTTCTTCTCTTTCACCATCTTTTTCTCCAGGTTCCACCGCGTCCCTGGCAAGATGGTGGGGCTGCCGGTCCTCTCTACACCCGCAGATTGGAGGTTATCCGCAACTTGCCCGAGTTCCCCCATATGGACATGCACAGTATGATGCGGGCAAAACTTCGGAACAGGTTTTTTTTCTTATTTTTTCTTTATTAGTTTCATCGATCTGTCCAATTGGTGTAATTTTTCTTATAGAGGTGCTATTTCGGGTATAGCGATCGGGAGATCACAAGAGAGAGTCCATGAGCTTGTTTCTGAAATCATTCGAGAGATCGGAATATTCATGTTATAAGTCATTCATATTTAAACCTATAGTTGACACATTCAAAGTCTTAAATACTTTAGAGTGCTGTAAGCAGAAGAGAGAAAAAGAAAGAAAGAAAAGAAGTGGGTGAGATTAAGAAATGGAGAAATAAGCAGAGGGGACAGAGTAGAGGAAGCGAGAAATTATAGAGATGTAGGGATGAGAGAAAGAGGAAGAGGTGAGATGAAATTTAGGAAAAGAGAGAGAAATTGTAGCAAGCAAGCGCGGCCGGTCTTCGATGCCCTGAACTGCCTTGGCTCCATTGCCTGGAGAATCAACGAACCCGTGCTAAAAGTCCTCAGCAAGGTGTGCGTTAATTTTTAATCTTCTCTACCTAATCTAACAACATTATCAATCGAATTTTTCATAGAGTTGTAAAACTTCGGGCTTGGCGACGACCAAAACTTATCACGGCTCACTTTCTCATTATTCCAGGTCATTATTCTCTACTTCGTTCTTGAATTATTACATTGCAATTAAACACAGAAGAAAGTCTAAAGTTTAAAACGGGTATTTTCAAACATTCAAGCTCAATGGTTCAGATGAACAAACTTGCACTATCACAAAATTAAACATTAAAAGCTAGTTCATGTTTCTATAGTAGGCGAACTAAAAGTGTTCTATAACACAGCCAATGGCCAAACCCAGCAAAGTGTTCTCCTCAGAAACTGAATATTCTCAAAAATTGTCTGACATTCGGAGGTGTTCGGGATGAGTGCCGATCTCTCGAAAGCAGAGCTCCTCGAGCGTCTCGACATTCCTCAGAAGCCATCTATTGTTTTGGTGCCGGACTCTGCGACGATTTTCAATGGGCGCACGGACCTCAGCAAGGAGGAGTTGCGTGACTTCGCGAAGCTCAAAAGAAATGCTATCAAGAAAAGGTTCCCGATTAATTATCTTTTTCGAGTTCGAATTCGTCAATTTTTGAATGTGGCATGATGTTGTTCAGTTTTATTATTGCACACTCGGTTTAAGTTTAATCTCATCTCGGAAAGATCCGCCCGAACCTTCTTTTGCTTCTTCCTAGCGTTATTTCCGCTAAAGAGTGGGGTCCGCTGTGTATATTGCACTTCGCCACATCATACTATTCGAGGCGTCTTCGGCTATCAGCCCGATTGTCGCCATGTCTTGTTCTATGGTGTCTCTCAATCTAAGCTTTGGTATACCCTGGATTTCTTTATTCCATGCATACTTGGGAACGGAGTCTGGATTGGATCTCAGCATGTGTCCTTACCACCTCAGCCTGGACTCTCTGAGTTTTTTTGGGTATTGAGGCAACTTCTAAACGAGCTCTTATCGTTTCGTTGTGCATCATGTCTTCCCGGATGACTCCGAGGTTCCACCTCACCATGTTCATTTCCATTACATGGAGCATATTCTGGGTCTTTGCTGTAATGTTAATTTGAAGGAATGTTAAGATCCGCCCGAACCATGGGTGTTAATTTGTAATATGTGCTCGAGTCTCATTTTTCTCCCTGCTATGCACCGTAGGAGTGAAAGAGGAGACTTCTATCAAACTGTGCCTGTATTTAAGAAGAGGATAATGTGAATTTCGATGTAGAGTTGACCATGCATTACAAGGAAAAATCTTGTTTTGTTTAAAGCAAAATTCTAGTAAAGTAACTTGACGTAGTATGAATTATTTTCTCAACTCAAAAAAAAACTATCATACCAAGCATTAAGTTGAATCCTCCATTCAAAAATATTTTAGTTTCTATACATTTTTAAATATGCATGCATGATAAATTAAGCTCACTTTCAATAGTACGTGTTAAATAGTACTACATTATGTACTACATAGTACATCAATAGTACTACATTATGTACTACATAGTACATCAATAGTACTACATTATGTACTACATAGTACATCAATAGTACTACATTATGAACAACACTAAGAAGAGAAAAAATTTCTCGAAAATTTGTAGATAAGATACGGAAATGAATGTGACAGTCGTAATTGATAATAACTAATTAAGTAAGCTAAGTTCGGATTAGGGACAAGGGTACGATATTTTAATGTGATTAAGGAACGAGCTGAACAGTTTATGGTGTTTTCTGCTGTACCGCGTGGTGCTAGCGCATCACTTTTGCGACTCGACGCTCTTTTTTCCGCACAACATGGACTTCCGCGGACGCGTCTATCCCGTCTCGCCGCACCTTAACCACATGGGCGATGATCTCAATCGATCCATCCTCAAGTTTGCCAAAGGTTTTCCATTTTGATATAGTTCCTAGAGTGAATTTTTACAGTGCCAAGAAGAGAGGTATTATGGAGAACATATAGGCAGTCACAGCTTACTTAAAATTTGAGAAAAAAACTTTAAACGACTGCTCATCCGAGTTAGGAACATGATGTTTCGTACCACCTGCATTGTTTTTTTCGAGCGCATAGATTTACAGAATTTAAAATATTTTTGAATTTTTTCTTCAAAGATTTAAAAATTTTCCTAGGAAAAATCGAAATTTCCTTCTTTTCGGGTAAAAGAAACACCCTTGAAACAGACAAATAAAGAAGCACCCACCCTGGTTAGGAACCTATAATAATGAGCAACAATCTAGAAATGAACATCAGAGAAAGAAGAGTACTTTATTTTCACCTTTTTTTACCCACCTTTCTCGGATGAACGGTCGTTAAAAAGTTTTTTGTTTGTTGATTAGTCCCGCTGAGCTATCGTGGTAGTCCCTCTAACTTCAGACGACTTAAATGAACATGAGGTGAATGGATAATACGAAACCGTTTAAAAAAAGTTTCAATTTTGAGAAAACTTTGTTCGAACTTAGAAAGCTTATGTGGTGAAGATTATATGCAACCATAATATTCGTGTTGATTGGCGCTGCATTTGATTTATCTTTCGAGAAATAACATGAATCAGTTTGTTTGTTCGGGAGAAAGGGAATTATTGTTTGATTGGCTCAGGCAAACCTCTGGGCGAGGATGGAATGAACTGGCTGAAGCTCCATTGCATCAATATCACTGGCAAGCTGAAGAGAAATTCCGTCGCTGAGAGGATGCAAGCAGCTGATGCAGCGTTGGAGAAGATTATCGATTCAGCTGAGAGGCCCTTAGACGGTTCGGCAGAGGGAAAAGAAAGATTGAGAAACGGAGAGAGGAGAGACTTATTTTCAGATCTATGCATTACAATTTTTTTTAAGTGAATCCCAGTGTGGCGAAGGCAAAAAGTGAGAGAGAGTCATCTCCAACACACAAAAACCTCGAAACACGATGCCGGACCGGCCTGGGCATGCCACCGGACAAAACATCAGCCGATGCTCCGCTATACTCATCAATGGCGAGTCGAGGCGCCAGTCAAATAGCCTCTTGCCTATCTCCGGTCAACGACAAGTCTCTACTCCCACCCAAAACGATGCTAGGCCGGCTTGACCACCCACTCACAAGTCCTATAGCATGAACAGGTTGCTACAACGATTTCCACCTTCACAAGGTGCAGCATGACAGTCTCAGGACTGCAAAGGACATCAAAACCCTTCTCCGGACGCATCTCGTCCGAAGAAGAACACTAGAATCTCTGTTCATAAGAGAGTGTTCATAACCAATAGTCTTCGATGCGGGCTGCTTGCCGGCAACAACAACAACAAAACACACAAAAAACAATTTGGAACTCGTCTTGATTAGAAGCAATAACTGAAGACTCTACATGATGTTTGCGCATTGTTACAGAAATTCGAAAAATTTCCAAGTTCTTAGTTGTTTATGAACAGTGGTTCAAATCGGAATGCCGGTCGGTAAATAAGTTTTATCATCTCAAGTTTGTGTTTTTTTCAAATTATAATTTGTATGCGAAAGCTCTCTAATTTGAGCTATGAACGAAGATTCTACATGATGTTTGACCATTGTTACATAAATTTTAAAAAAAAGGGTAAGGTCTATATCTCAAGTGCCTCTGCTCACTTGTGATACATACCTAACCTGGTATACACAGTGATTGCTCTGTGGTTCAATGCTGTTCTGTTTGGTAGGAGAAAGAGAAGAATATTGCAAACACTGCATATTGCAAACACTACCGGCATTCATTAACTTCCCGGGGTCGAGTTTATCTGTCAGAGGTGAGTGTCGAACGTGGAACCCAGTTTACTATAGTTAGCTATTTTAACCATTGTGCCACATTTGGACTCGTCCCGGCCTCATTTAACGCCTCTGTTGCTAATGTAGGAAGTATTCAGGCGATGGATGGTGGATGGAATCAGAGGAGCCTTGGCAGACTCTCGCCATATGTATGGAAATCAGAGATGCCCTCAAGCACGAGAACCCAGCTGATTTTGTGAGGTGGAGTCATTTGTTTCTTGATCTTTTTTGCGATGAAAATATGACCTTTCTCTTCTATGTGCGCCCTATGTCTGCAATCTTTGATGACATTCGCAAAAAGACTCTTGATAAAAAATTTTTTTTGAAAGTTAGAGTTATCCGGTTCTTTGTAACTCAAGTTATCGGATTTGGTTTTTTCTCGTCTTTCAGAAGATTCGTCTAATATGCAGATTCCACTTTATCTGATAGAAGCGGCCAAGCTTCTCGTTCAATAATTATTGTTTTCAAAAAATTCTTTCTCGTGCCCTATACATCATAGCTCACCAAACCTGTGAAATTTCTCCCGGTCGCCCGCGTAATCTCCGAGGAAGAAATATCATTTACTTAACTCAAGTTAATAAAAACTGGCTAAGTCTCTTCGCGTCTGTGTCATTCTTACAAAATGCTTCATAAAGGCTAGGTTTGAATTTTGCGTGAATGCTTGCCGCCTTTTTGAAATGTTTAAAAACGTCTTTTAACCACCAAAAAGTGCAAAAACTTTTTTTCGGGCCAGATTTAATGAGTTAATGACAACAACAAAAAAATTATTTAGTGACCCCTACCTTACCCCTCCGGGTCGTCCGCTCCAAAATATTTTTTTAGCACATCCTGGTGAGCTATGCTATACATATGTCTCCCTCTCTCTTTCTCTCACCCCATACATATGTCTCCCTCTCTCTTTCTCTCTCACCCTATACATATGTCTCCCTCTCTCTTTCTCTCTACCCTATACATATGTCTCCCTCTCTCTTTCTCTCTCACCCTATACATATGTCTCCCTCTCTATTTCTCTCACCCTATACATATGTCTCCCTCTCTCTCTCTCTCACCCTATACATATGTCTCCCTCTCTATTTCTCTCACCCTATACATATGTCTCCCTCTCTCTTTCTCTCTCACCCTATACATATGTCTCCCTCTCTCTTTCTCTCCGCCCTATACATATGTCTCCCTCTCTCTTTCTCTCTGCCCTCTACACATGTCTCCCTCTCTTTCTCTCTCACCTTATACATATGTCTCCCTCTCTCTTTCTCTCTGCCCTATACATATGTCTCCTTCTCTCTTTCTCTCTCACTCTATTTGTGTTTAAAATATTTTTCCCTCTTTTTTTGTTGAAGGGACTACACAAGGCACACCGAGTCAACAATACTCTATACGAGAAAGGATATACTTTCATCTTTCTTTCCTTCTTTCTCTCTCTTTCTCTCTCTGTAGGTGTGTTAAAATGCGCTTTATATCGATGATCATCTCAGCCATCTGCCAGTGCATCAGGACGGCAGCTGCAATGGGCTGCAGCATTACGCGGCGCTCGGCCGTGACGAGGGCGGAGGAGAGGAGGTGAGTCGCCGCTGCTGAAGGCTTCCATTCGAGTCATTTTCAGGTGTTTTCCGAAGAGAGTATAATTGGTTGTGAGTAGTGGCTTCCCATAATTGGTTGTGAGTAGTGGCTTCCCATAATTGGTTGTGAGTAGTGGCTTCCCATAATTGGTTGTGAGTAGTGGCTTCCCATAATTGGTTGTGAGTAGTGGCTTCCCATAATTGGTTGTGAGTAGTGGCTTCCCATAATTGGTTGTGAGTAGTGGCTTCCCATAATTGGTTGTGAGTAGTGGCTTCCCATAATTGGTTGTGAGTAGTGGCTTCCCATAATTGGTTGTGAGTAGTGGCTTCCCATAATTGGTTGTGAGTAGTGGCTTCCCATAATTGGTTGTGAGTAGTGGCTTCCCATAATTGGTTGTGAGTAGTGGCTTCCCATAATTGGTTGTGAGTAGTGGCTTCCCATAATTGGTTGTGAGTAGTGGCTTCCCATAATTGGTTGTGAGTAGTGGCTTCCCATAATTGGTTGTGAGTAGTGGCTTCCCATAATTGGTTGTGAGTAGTGGCTTCCCATAATTGGTTGTGAGTAGTGGCTTCCCATAATTGGTTGTGAGTAGTGGCTTCCCATAATTGGTTGTGAGTAGTGGCTTCCCATAATTGGTTGTGAGTAGTGGCTTCCCATAATTGGTTGTGAGTAGTGGCTTCCCATAATTGGTTGTGAGTAGTGGCTTCCCATAATTGGTTGTGAGTAGTGGCTTCCCATAATTGGTTGTGAGTAGTGGCTTCCCATAATTGGTTGTGAGTAGTGGCTTCCCATAATTGGTTGTGAGTAGTGGCTTCCCATAATTGGTTGTGAGTAGTGGCTTCCCATAATTGGTTGTGAGTAGTGGCTTCCCATAATTGGTTGTGAGTAGTGGCTTCCCATAATTGGTTGTGAGTAGTGGCTTCCCATAATTGGTTGTGAGTAGTGGCTTCCCATAATTGGTTGTGAGTAGTGGCTTCCCATAATTGGTTGTGAGTAGTGGCTTCCCATAATTGGTTGTGAGTAGTGGCTTCCCATAATTGGTTGTGAGTAGTGGCTTCCCATAATTGGTTGTGAGTAGTGGCTTCCCATAATTGGTTGTGAGTAGTGGCTTCCCATAATTGGTTGTGAGTAGTGGCTTCCCATAATTGGTTGTGAGTAGTGGCTTCCCATAATTGGTTGTGAGTAGTGGCTTCCCATAATTGGTTGTGAGTAGTGGCTTCCCATAATTGGTTGTGAGTAGTGGCTTCCCATAATTGGTTGTGAGTAGTGGCTTCCCATAATTGGTTGTGAGTAGTGGCTTCCCATAATTGGTTGTGAGTAGTGGCTTCCCATAATTGGTTGTGAGTAGTGGCTTCCCATAATTGGTTGTGAGTAGTGGCTTCCCATAATTGGTTGTGAGTAGTGGCTTCCCATAATTGGTTGTGAGTAGTGGCTTCCCATAATTGGTTGTGAGTAGTGGCTTCCCATAATTGGTTGTGAGTAGTGGCTTCCCATAATTGGTTGTGAGTAGTGGCTTCCCATAATTGGTTGTGAGTAGTGGCTTCCCATAATTGGTTGTGAGTAGTGGCTTCCCATAATTGGTTGTGAGTAGTGGCTTCCCATAATTGGTTGTGAGTAGTGGCTTCCCATAATTGGTTGTGAGTAGTGGCTTCCCATAATTGGTTGTGAGTAGTGGCTTCCCATAATTGGTTGTGAGTAGTGGCTTCCCATAATTGGTTGTGAGTAGTGGCTTCCCATAATTGGTTGTGAGTAGTGGCTTCCCATAATTGGTTGTGAGTAGTGGCTTCCCATAATTGGTTGTGAGTAGTGGCTTCCCATAATTGGTTGTGAGTAGTGGCTTCCCATAATTGGTTGTGAGTAGTGGCTTCCCATAATTGGTTGTGAGTAGTGGCTTCCCATAATTGGTTGTGAGTAGTGGCTTCCCATAATTGGTTGTGAGTAGTGGCTTCCCATAATTGGTTGTGAGTAGTGGCTTCCCATAATTGGTTGTGAGTAGTGGCTTCCCATAATTGGTTGTGAGTAGTGGCTTCCCATAATTGGTTGTGAGTAGTGGCTTCCCATAATTGGTTGTGAGTAGTGGCTTCCCATAATTGGTTGTGAGTAGTGGCTTCCCATAATTGGTTGTGAGTAGTGGCTTCCCATAATTGGTTGTGAGTAGTGGCTTCCCATAATTGGTTGTGAGTAGTGGCTTCCCATAATTGGTTGTGAGTAGTGGCTTCCCATAATTGGTTGTGAGTAGTGGCTTCCCATAATTGGTTGTGAGTAGTGGCTTCCCATAATTGGTTGTGAGTAGTGGCTTCCCATAATTGGTTGTGAGTAGTGGCTTCCCATAATTGGTTGTGAGTAGTGGCTTCCCATAATTGGTTGTGAGTAGTGGCTTCCCATAATTGGTTGTGAGTAGTGGCTTCCCATAATTGGTTGTGAGTAGTGGCTTCCCATAATTGGTTGTGAGTAGTGGCTTCCCATAATTGGTTGTGAGTAGTGGCTTCCCATAATTGGTTGTGAGTAGTGGCTTCCCATAATTGGTTGTGAGTAGTGGCTTCCCATAATTGGTTGTGAGTAGTGGCTTCCCATAATTGGTTGTGAGTAGTGGCTTCCCATAATTGGTTGTGAGTAGTGGCTTCCCATAATTGGTTGTGAGTAGTGGCTTCCCATAATTGGTTGTGAGTAGTGGCTTCCCATAATTGGTTGTGAGTAGTGGCTTCCCATAATTGGTTGTGAGTAGTGGCTTCCCATAATTGGTTGTGAGTAGTGGCTTCCCATAATTGGTTGTGAGTAGTGGCTTCCCATAATTGGTTGTGAGTAGTGGCTTCCCATAATTGGTTGTGAGTAGTGGCTTCCCATAATTGGTTGTGAGTAGTGGCTTCCCATAATTGGTTGTGAGTAGTGGCTTCCCATAATTGGTTGTGAGTAGTGGCTTCCCATAATTGGTTGTGAGTAGTGGCTTCCCATAATTGGTTGTGAGTAGTGGCTTCCCATAATTGGTTGTGAGTAGTGGCTTCCCATAATTGGTTGTGAGTAGTGGCTTCCCATAATTGGTTGTGAGTAGTGGCTTCCCATAATTGGTTGTGAGTAGTGGCTTCCCATAATTGGTTGTGAGTAGTGGCTTCCCATAATTGGTTGTGAGTAGTGGCTTCCCATAATTGGTTGTGAGTAGTGGCTTCCCATAATTGGTTGTGAGTAGTGGCTTCCCATAATTGGTTGTGAGTAGTGGCTTCCCATAATTGGTTGTGAGTAGTGGCTTCCCATAATTGGTTGTGAGTAGTGGCTTCCCATAATTGGTTGTGAGTAGTGGCTTCCCATAATTGGTTGTGAGTAGTGGCTTCCCATAATTGGTTGTGAGTAGTGGCTTCCCATAATTGGTTGTGAGTAGTGGCTTCCCATAATTGGTTGTGAGTAGTGGCTTCCCATAATTGGTTGTGAGTAGTGGCTTCCCATAATTGGTTGTGAGTAGTGGCTTCCCATAATTGGTTGTGAGTAGTGGCTTCCCATAATTGGTTGTGAGTAGTGGCTTCCCATAATTGGTTGTGAGTAGTGGCTTCCCATAATTGGTTGTGAGTAGTGGCTTCCCATAATTGGTTGTGAGTAGTGGCTTCCCATAATTGGTTGTGAGTAGTGGCTTCCCATAATTGGTTGTGAGTAGTGGCTTCCCATAATTGGTTGTGAGTAGTGGCTTCCCATAATTGGTTGTGAGTAGTGGCTTCCCATAATTGGTTGTGAGTAGTGGCTTCCCATAATTGGTTGTGAGTAGTGGCTTCCCATAATTGGTTGTGAGTAGTGGCTTCCCATAATTGGTTGTGAGTAGTGGCTTCCCATAATTGGTTGTGAGTAGTGGCTTCCCATAATTGGTTGTGAGTAGTGGCTTCCCATAATTGGTTGTGAGTAGTGGCTTCCCATAATTGGTTGTGAGTAGTGGCTTCCCATAATTGGTTGTGAGTAGTGGCTTCCCATAATTGGTTGTGAGTAGTGGCTTCCCATAATTGGTTGTGAGTAGTGGCTTCCCATAATTGGTTGTGAGTAGTGGCTTCCCATAATTGGTTGTGAGTAGTGGCTTCCCATAATTGGTTGTGAGTAGTGGCTTCCCATAATTGGTTGTGAGTAGTGGCTTCCCATAATTGGTTGTGAGTAGTGGCTTCCCATAATTGGTTGTGAGTAGTGGCTTCCCATAATTGGTTGTGAGTAGTGGCTTCCCATAATTGGTTGTGAGTAGTGGCTTCCCATAATTGGTTGTGAGTAGTGGCTTCCCATAATTGGTTGTGAGTAGTGGCTTCCCATAATTGGTTGTGAGTAGTGGCTTCCCATAATTGGTTGTGAGTAGTGGCTTCCCATAATTGGTTGTGAGTAGTGGCTTCCCATAATTGGTTGTGAGTAGTGGCTTCCCATAATTGGTTGTGAGTAGTGGCTTCCCATAATTGGTTGTGAGTAGTGGCTTCCCATAATTGGTTGTGAGTAGTGGCTTCCCATAATTGGTTGTGAGTAGTGGCTTCCCATAATTGGTTGTGAGTAGTGGCTTCCCATAATTGGTTGTGAGTAGTGGCTTCCCATAATTGGTTGTGAGTAGTGGCTTCCCATAATTGGTTGTGAGTAGTGGCTTCCCATAATTGGTTGTGAGTAGTGGCTTCCCATAATTGGTTGTGAGTAGTGGCTTCCCATAATTGGTTGTGAGTAGTGGCTTCCCATAATTGGTTGTGAGTAGTGGCTTCCCATAATTGGTTGTGAGTAGTGGCTTCCCATAATTGGTTGTGAGTAGTGGCTTCCCATAATTGGTTGTGAGTAGTGGCTTCCCATAATTGGTTGTGAGTAGTGGCTTCCCATAATTGGTTGTGAGTAGTGGCTTCCCATAATTGGTTGTGAGTAGTGGCTTCCCATAATTGGTTGTGAGTAGTGGCTTCCCATAATTGGTTGTGAGTAGTGGCTTCCCATAATTGGTTGTGAGTAGTGGCTTCCCATAATTGGTTGTGAGTAGTGGCTTCCCATAATTGGTTGTGAGTAGTGGCTTCCCATAATTGGTTGTGAGTAGTGGCTTCCCATAATTGGTTGTGAGTAGTGGCTTCCCATAATTGGTTGTGAGTAGTGGCTTCCCATAATTGGTTGTGAGTAGTGGCTTCCCATAATTGGTTGTGAGTAGTGGCTTCCCATAATTGGTTGTGAGTAGTGGCTTCCCATAATTGGTTGTGAGTAGTGGCTTCCCATAATTGGTTGTGAGTAGTGGCTTCCCATAATTGGTTGTGAGTAGTGGCTTCCCATAATTGGTTGTGAGTAGTGGCTTCCCATAATTGGTTGTGAGTAGTGGCTTCCCATAATTGGTTGTGAGTAGTGGCTTCCCATAATTGGTTGTGAGTAGTGGCTTCCCATAATTGGTTGTGAGTAGTGGCTTCCCATAATTGGTTGTGAGTAGTGGCTTCCCATAATTGGTTGTGAGTAGTGGCTTCCCATAATTGGTTGTGAGTAGTGGCTTCCCATAATTGGTTGTGAGTAGTGGCTTCCCATAATTGGTTGTGAGTAGTGGCTTCCCATAATTGGTTGTGAGTAGTGGCTTCCCATAATTGGTTGTGAGTAGTGGCTTCCCATAATTGGTTGTGAGTAGTGGCTTCCCATAATTGGTTGTGAGTAGTGGCTTCCCATAATTGGTTGTGAGTAGTGGCTTCCCATAATTGGTTGTGAGTAGTGGCTTCCCATAATTGGTTGTGAGTAGTAGAAGACTGACTGGGCCATCTCATAGAAAATTAGAAGAATTTTGAATTAGAATAGGGCCATTTGAATGTTGAATAATAAGTTTTTCAGAATTAAAGGCCACCTTTGAGTGAGGCATTTCAGATAGGGCCGCCTTAAAAGACTAGGGGAAGAATCGAAATTGTAGTGGCAGAGCTGATTATAAAGTGTGTTGTGAGGTGAACTTGCTGCCTTCTTCTTCCCCCCGAGATGTCTATTCCTCTGTTGCTCTGAGAGTGGAGGAGAAGAGGAAAGCTGACGAGGGCCTGGGAGTTCCTATTGCTCTGCAACTCAGAGAAGCACTTCCTCAAATACTCCCGAGAAAGGTAATTTCAGACTCTTTTATTTTCTGCAAATAATCATTGTTTTCTTGTTATCTATACATAAAGGTTATTGATATCTTAGCGATAGTCAATTTCGCCGATGGCCCCATAGTTGTGCAATTTAAAGGTTTTTTAGTAAGGTTATCTTTTTAAATCGAATGGTCGCACGAAAATACGAGTGAAAAGTTATCTCAGTGTGACGTTTGAAGTTTTTTATTGAGCAAATTGTTTTACAACATCGTGTGGAAATGATTGAACTATCGCACAGAAAAAGGGCAATTACCGAAAGGAGGCAAGAGGGAGGCGGAGGCATGAGGGAGGCGTTTTTTGTTTGTACCAACAAGCAACACACTCATAACACACTTTTACTTTTGTTGTTTGCGTCGCGGTCGCGTCGCGGCCCTGGGCCTCGTTAGCTAAGCCGTTCGGCCTCGTTAGCTAAGCCGTTCGGCCTCGTTAGCTAAGCCGTTCGGCCTCGTTAGCTAAGCCGTTCGGCCTCGTTAGCGTAAACTTTTCCTAAGCCTAAGCGTTGAAAAGTAAAAGTGTGTTATGAATGTGTCATTTATACTGAAAGTGTAGTCCGTAGTGTTAAAAAGTAAAAGTGTGTTATGAGTGTGTTGCTTGTTGGTACAAACAAAAAACGCCTCCCTCATGCCTCCGCCTCCCTCTTGCCTCCTTTTGGTAATTGCCCAGAAAAAGCTAGTCCACCGGGGGAAAAGCTAATATACAGCTAGTCCACCGGGGGAAAAAGCTAATTCGCAGCTAGTACACCGGGGGGAAAAGCTAATCCACAGCTAGTCCACCGGGGGAAAAAGCTAATCCACAGCTAGTCCACCGGGGGGAAAGCTAATCCACAGCTAGTCCACCGGGGGGAAAAGCTAATCCACAGCTAGTCCACCGGGGGGAAAGCTAATCCACAGCTAGTTCACCGGGGAAAAAAGCTAATCCACAGCTAGTCCACCGGGGGGAAAGCTAATCCACAGCTAGTCCACCGGGACAAAAAGTTAATCCACAGCTAGTTCACCGGGGTAAAAAGCTAATTCACAGCTAGTTCATCGGGCGGGATCGAACGATCCCGCTCGGTGGAGTAGCTTTTTCTGTGCGATACTTCAATCATTTGTCATATTAACCAGGCGCCACTGCTTTTAAACTGTTCAACTTAGCATTTGAAGATTTATCGTGCGGAAATGATATGAAGAAAGTGAGAGAAATGAAATAAGGAGGACTCATGAGAGAGAAATGAAATAAGGAGGACTCATGAGAGAGAAATGAAATAAGGAGGACTCATGAGAGAGAAATGAAATAAGGAGGACTCATGAGAGAGAAATGAAATAAGGAGGACTCATGAGAGAGAAATGAAATAAGGAGGACTCATGAGAGAGAAATGAAATAAGGAGGACTCATGAGAGAGAAATGAAATAAGGAGGACTCATGAGAGAGAAATGAAATAAGGAGGACTCATGAGAGAGAAATGAAATAAGGAGGACTCATGAGAGAGAAATGAAATAAGGAGGACTCATGAGAGAGAAATGAAATAAGGAGGACTCATGAGAGAGAAATGAAATAAGGAGGACTCATGAGAGAGAAATGAAATAAGGAGGACTCATGAGAGAGAAATGAAATAAGGAGGACTCATGAGAGAGAAATGAAATAAGGAGGACTCATGAGAGAGAAATGAAATAAGGAGGACTCATGAGAGAGAAATGAAATAAGGAGGACTCATGAGAGAGAAATGAAATAAGGAGGACTCATGAGAGAGAAATGAAATAAGGAGGACTCATGTGAGAGAAATGAAATAAGGAGGACTCATGTGAGAGAAATGAAATAAGGAGGACTCATGAGAGAGAAATGAAATAAGGAGGACTCATGAGAGAGAAATGAAATAAGGAGGACTCATGAGAGAGAAATGAAATAAGGAGGACTCATGAGAGAGAAATGAAATAAGGAGGACTCATGTGAGAGAAATGAAATAAGGAGGACTCATGAGAGAGAAATGAAATAAGGAGGACTCATGAGAGAGAAATGAAATAAGGAGGACTCATGAGAGAGAAATGAAATAAGGAGGACTCATGAGAGAGAAATGAAATAAGGAGGACTCATGAGAGAGAAATGAAATAAGGAGGACTCATGAGAGAGAAATGAAATAAGGAGGACTCATGAGAGAGAAATGAAATAAGGAGGACTCATGAGAGAGAAATGAAATAAGGAGGACTCATGTGAGAGAAATGAAATAAGGAGGACTCATGAGAGAGAAATGAAATAAGGAGGACTCATGAGAGAGAAATGAAATAAGGAGGACTCATGAGAGAGAAATGAAATAAGGAGGACTCATGAGAGAGGAGTAATATTGAGGTTCAAAGGCGCAGTTCAGTAGTTTTTCTTTGATGAAATTTGAGGACAAAGTTAAAGAATGGAAGTATTCATCATATAACCGCCGCTCTGGAGAACGAAAATAAGGTAGAATGATAAGGAGGGTAGAGAGCTAATACTCGACAGTTGGTCAGGAAGACTTCTTATTTCATATCTCGCTTGATCAAGTTTCGATCGACATTGCAAAAATGTAATAATTATGGTCTTTTCAAGTCGGAAAATCATGAGAAAATTTATAAGATTTAATGAGGCTTCCAGGGACAAAAGCCTTTACGCAAAGAATAAGTAAATCATGGATAACTTGTAAGTTTTTATGCGTGAGCTTTTGCATTCAGAAATCAGGATTCCTCAGATGTTTTTCTACACTATTGGTTGTTCCGGACGATCTCGTACTAAGCCGTACGGCCTTGTTAGTGTAAACTTTGTTGAGCCCAAGCAGGTATTCCAGTAAAAAAAGTTCATTGTGAAATTTTGGGTGCGAACTGTCGCGGTGCTAAATGTGACACTTAGTTATTGACAAGCAAGCAATTTAATCCCTTACTTGGAGGTCATCAAGCAAACAGTGATGACAACTGTCTACGGCGTGACGATGTACGGCGCGGTTCTACAAATTAAGAAGCAACTAAAAGGACTTGGAAAAGACGCAAAAGAAGTCAGCTCATTTTTTCTATTTCTGTCCATAATTTCCTAGAATTTACAAGCATTTTTCTTAATCACATATATTTGTAAGTTTTTGCTCTATATTGATACAAAAAAATTAATATAATATAATATATCTGTTATGAAAAAAATATATCTAAATACTCTAACCGAAATATCAGAAAACAAAAAGTTTGCGTCCGGGGGGAATCGAACCCCCGTCGAATGCTTGGAAGGCATCCATGCTAACCATTACACCACGGACGCTTACATTTAGGCACCACATTTCTCTTCCTATTTGGCGAAACTAACATTCTCCAGTCTGAGCGACGCATTCACAAGTTCAATGTCGGTTTTTCTTGATCTTACAAACATTCTCACTGTCACGAGAAAATAAATAATAATTATGTGAGTGAACCAGAATGAATTATTTTTAGATTAGGTTGCACAATATTTTCGAGTTTTACTATTTATTTCTTGGTTAGTTGTGAAAGAGTTTTTTTTGATTGTTATTGGTTGTTTAGAGTTGTGGGAAATCTTCTCACGGTAGTACTTTGAGGGAGTTAAAAGATTGGCTGCGGGAGGCTGCAAGGGGTGCAGCGGAGCTGCTGCAGCCCGTGGAATGGGAAACCCCTTTGGGGCTGCCCATAACCCAGCCGTATCTCAACCTGGAGAGAAGGAAGGGGAGGCTCGTCTTGCTGCCAATACCTCATAAACAGGTCCCAACGGTCATGAACACATAAACAGGTCCTATCGGTCATGAGAAAGTCATCCCATGCCTTAACAGGTCTCATTACTCATTGAGAGAATGATGTTAAACATAACTGGTTATCCCAGCAAAAATTTGCAGTTTAAGGCCTGAATAGCAAACAAAAGTGCTCTCATTCTCATGAAATTTTCCCAGGAAAAAAGCTAGACTGTCATAATTTTTTTTAAAAAGTTTTTTCCAGTTGTGTAAAACAAAGGTAATAGTCATTGACTCACAGATCATTGACTCACATAGAATGGCTTTTTTCCCAATCGTTGACAAGATTCGGGTAGGATCCACTGGGTGGCTTCTATATCTAAAGTCACAATTACAATAAGAGAAGCAAAGCGGTCTTTCTTTTTTTTTGACTACGAGTTTAACAAGTTGTAACCGTAAAGGCCTAGTCTTTTATGTTTGCTTCAAGCTGGATAGACATTTTTATTATTTTTCGGTTTCAGAGAGACGCTTTTCCGCCCAATTTCGTACATTCTCTGGATTCCACTCATATGATGTTGACGGCTTTGATGGTCAATTCTTTCTCATCATCTTTTTTTCTATTTCTTACTAAGATTCATGTTAAAGGTGTACTTTCAAGGTTTCACGCTCCGGTGTCTCCTTCGCTGCTGTTCATGACTGTTTCTGGACGCACGCGAGCGATGTTGATGTGATGAACAAAGTCTGCCGGGAGCAGTTCGTTGCCCTTCACAAGATGCCTCTCGTATCAGAGTCAGTCAATCGACAGTGAATATTTGAGTGATCTCAAACTACTAAGTGACATTGTATCGGCGGTTTCAGTTGCGACACTGTGTGAAGCTTACTTAGATTAGTGAGTTCAACAAGACTACGCTGAAAAACAGTTTACTCAGCTTGTCGATGTATCATACTGTACCAGCAGAAAAAAGCAGGTTTGATAACAAACATTATCTCGTGTAGCTTTCGCAGTCTGAAGAAAAAAAAAGTGTTTTCAGGACTTGAAAATAGTAATATTCAATCGACTTCTAGAAGAAGAAAAAAACTTCTATATGACTTTTAACTCACGAACTTGATGATTTGCAACTCACTTCGTCTGCAGATGTTCAACGCAGCTCAAGACCAAGTATCTTCCTTTGGTTGGGCGGAACCAGAAGGAGCGGGAGCGTTTTGAACAGATATTCACTCCGACTACCGAACAAGGGAATTTGGATTTGAATAAAGTGCTAGAATCTACATACTTCTTTAGCTGAAGGGTAGTTTTGGCATCAGAGTTAATGTTTTCGGGACCGGGGAAAGAAACATATAATAGAACACCAGGAGGGCGCAGACTCCTTTTTGCATACGCTTTGTTTTGTGCTCACCCTTTCTTATTCTACAATCTGATCCCTGCCTTTCGCTATAGTCTTACTCCCCTTCTCATAAGCTCTCAACCGTGTAGAGGCAGTTATTTTTTCGATTTTTTTTTACTTTTAAGTTGTTATTAATAGATGAAGCCATTGTTACGGTTCGAAGAAACGAGTGATCTTCAGTTACGTTTGGACTTTCTCACAACAATATATGTAGTTTGTAGTTTACAATTCATGAAGTAAAAGCAATGTTCAGTATACGCGGGAATGGGTCATCTGAGTTAGTGGAAGCCAATGAAAACAGAAGACATAACCCATAGAATGAAGTTTTTGAGAATACATAGATAATATTGCCATCTTCGAAGGTCAAAAGGTGGAAAAATAAGATCAGTAGGCTTTTTTTATTAAGTGTACTATTCTATGAAAACATTACTTGAAATTTGAAATGCGACTTCTCTTTTCTTTTTCTCCTTCTCGTTCTTATAAGGTTTATCGTATCCTAATTGGGTAATTTAAAATACTGAATTGCTCAATTACTCAAGCAACTCTGTTTTTTCAACGTTTTTATTACATCGTTCACATCGTTTTTTATTCGAATTCTAATTCAGAGTTCTTATGTTGTGAACATTTCAAATGAAGTTTACATTTATGTCTCAAGGTTCGACATGAAAATAAACATTTTGAGCGAAAAAATTGCGTCGAGACAGTTGAAGGTTACCAGAATGTTACAAATTGGTGCCGATCCCTAGCCGTTCTTCTCATTCCTCGCTCGTTCGCTTCCGCTTGTTACTCATGAAGCGTTCAAATTAGCAAAAAAGTACCATTTTGGGGCCATTACTAAAGCACGCCACGGACGCCAAATCATTACTAATACACGGCACTGTGCGGGAAAGAGAGAAAGAGTGTTTGACGCACTATTATGTTAATTTTTTTGATACGGTCTCGTTAGCCTAAGCCGTACGGCCTCGTTAGCGTAAACTTTTACCTAAGCCTAAGCAGAAAAAAACATGAAAAACTTGAGATAAAGCGCATGGGGCGTAGTTAAGAATTTCGCAGCGCAGTGGCGTGCATTAGTAATAAACTGGTGTGAATTGCGTGCGTGGCGTGCTTTTTTATATAATAACGTTTACTGTTGGACGTAATTTTATATAATTCCATTCTCATACTTTCAAAAGTAGGACTATTAATACGCTTTTTTTGTATGTAGAAACATGCATGGCAAGAGCGTTTCTGACAAAATGTAGGAGACGAGAGTAAAGTTCATCTACTGAATGATAAGGATCGAAAGCTTCATCCCAGTTTATAGCTGACAAGTGTTTATTGTTTTATGTATTGAATATAATTGGTTTTAAGTAATCTAGTAGACATCACCATGTCATACATGAAAACAAATTTTGAATAAAAAAGAGTCTATAGACAGCTAACTTCTAAAATGACTTCTATCATTGATGACTTCTATCATTGACATCTTCTAAAAACGCTTCTATCACTGATGACACTGAAATATTGTTGCTTTGTGAATAGATCGACAAAAAGAGCTGTCATCTCTGTTATCACTATTCATTTGTAGTGAAATAGGAATCCAATCAACTGCACTCCGAGGTCCCCACCTTCTCATTTCTCTCAAGAATTGAAGAATTTATACAGGAGTCTCCAGATCCATTGCCTTCAGTTTCCTCATGACTTCATGACAATGACTGCATGTCATTCATTCTTACTCTCTGCGAGTTTTTTCATTTCTATAATTGAGTTATGTTTTTGAGAAGCATTTCAAATAATTTTATGGTTCAAAAAATCAAAATATTGAAACAGCAAACAAGGTCACACATAGTAAGTAATCATTAGATTTATGAAAGTTAGCATCTGGAGATCAGAAGAGAGAGGAATTGCAGAGGATGATTCGGGCATATTATGTATTTAATTAAAGATCTTCACCAGAACGTTCTCTGGCGCTAAATTACTACTTTTCACAACTGTTGCTGCTCTCGATGCTCGTCCTTCTCTGCTTGTGAGATGTGTCCTCTTATGATGGATAAGTTAGGGAGATCTGAAGAATCAGAGGAGAAAGCATCTGGAGATCAGAAGAGAGAGGAATTGCAGAGGATGATTCGGGCATATTATGATAGGACGGGAATATAACAATGAGAGACTTTGCGAATACGAGAGATCGCGGGGACAAAGGTTCAAAAAGAGACTGAGATGATAAATAAGTGAGATGAAGCGGATGAGGAGAGAGATAAGACTCGAAAAGAGATGCAATTTTCTGTCTTCGCCGGATCTCATCAGAAAGGATATCACTAGTAGAAAAATTCGGTGAAGCGCGAGATATGGGCGAGACGCGGAGGAGAGAGAAGAAGAGCGAAACTCAGATTTGACTGCTTCGAGCAGCTGCCCCGCTTCCACCCTCACTTGAACATCTCTCTCTTTTACTTTTAACTCTCTCTCAATCTCTATTTCAGTCTCTCTCTATGTCTCTCTCTCTCTCTCTCTCTCTCTCTCTCTCTCTCTCTCTCTCTCCCTCTTCATCACTCTCTGACCCTTCAGTCACTTTTCCAGTTGTTTCCCCTTCTCATCCGTCTAACCCCAATTTTTTGGCCTTTTCTTTGATGGCATCCAGTCCGATATTGAGATTGGCCGCTTTAATCTTGTCCAAAATAACCACAAATAGTTTCAGTGAGATAAGTAAGGCTTGATAAGTCAGAGAGAGAGAAAGGGTAGATAGAATAAGAGAGAATGGAGAGAGGAAAGAAAAAAAATAACAGTGATAATAAAGAGGAGTACAAGAGCTGAGAAGGAAAAAAACGATAGAGTTGGATGGACATACAGACAAACTAAGCCTCAACTAGGACTTATTGTGAGTTATGTTTATCTATATGTATATTGCTTATTTTTAGAGACTCTTTTGTTTCATTCTTGTCTTTCTTCAGTGACACTGCTCGATCCCCGTGGGATGCTTCGTCTGAATTGAACGGAAACCGAAAAGAGTTGGATAACCGAGAAGCTTAAAATCAACACTCAGAAATTACTTGAGTCACGTTCTTATCGCCTACCATGCCACTATCGTGTGGCGCAAGAGCTCTGAAGTTCTCTCTCTTCGTCTTCAATCTCGTCTTTTTGGTTCAGCTTTCTGTTTGAATTTAAAAAGTTTTGGTTCTTCGATTATGTTACTTTTGTTTTAGGGAATACATAGTGAACACTACTAGATCCATTTTCCCCATGTTATCAAAATTAACTTATCATACATATCTTATATTGATGATTAAATATCGAAAAGGCTTTTCCTTGAACTGTTTATCTTCATTTTTTTATCATAAATACTTGATTTGATATGCTTTAAATGGTCAAGTACAAGTACAAATAGTCGAATTTTCCGATGCCAAAATTCTGAGAAGAAAAATAGTCATACTTGACTTTTCAATCAATGTCAATCAATAAAAAAATCAATAAAAGGATGATAAAAAATTTTTTTAAGAAAACAAAGAAAACAACCTTTTTTGAATTTTTTTTACTTTTTAGCTAAAAAAAACTTTCATCGGCAGAAATGAAACAAAACCTTTCAAATGAGCCTTTCAACGGCAGAAATGGAACACAACAACATTGTTTTTTTTTTTTGACTTTTCTTTTTTTGCCCAGCCCTGGTTTTGATAGCCTTGTAAGCAGACGCAGAATCTTGCTGGAAGTCCCAAGGTGTATAATCATTTTGAACCATTGTTTTTTTCTTCCCACGAGATAGGTTCAATGCGTAATTGAGACGAAATAGCGTTCTTCCTCAATTTTTCTCTTTCTATTCAATGCGGTAACTACATAACCTACTCTAGGGAAGTAATTTTTTCTTGACATGCTTAATTTTTTCCTTAATTTTTCTTTCGCCATCTCTTATTATAGAACCTTCAGAAATTTTCGTTCCCATCGTAAAACGGTTCAAAATAAGGTGTTCATTAGTGTGAGCATAGTTAAACTTTTAAAAAGAAAGTTTCTCAGTTCAAATTATCTCAAAAGTATTCAATTACACTGTTCGGGTAGTATTGCTTATATCGCTGAACCACACCCAAGTTTTCACGTCTATTCAAATTAAAAACGCTCACATAATCTTTTAATATCCTATGTTACATGAAAATAATCATTTTAAACGATTGTTTTTCTTTCCACGAGATATGTTCAATGCGTAATTGAGACGAAATAGCGTTCTTCCTCAATTTTTCTCTTTCTATTCAATACAGGAACTACATAATCGACTCTAGGGAAGTTTTTTTTTCTTGACATGCGTATTAAACCCGCATATAGAAGATGCACTCGGTAATATGTATATAATATTGGGTAATATTGGGTAATGAATCGGCAACTTGTGGAGAAAAATGTTGTATCTGGTAAATTACAGGGTATGGCTGGAATAGATACATCCGTTAGTATATGTATGTTAAATGGTTCGATCTGTTATGATGTCGCGCTGAACAATAAATTTTTGCTCGAACAAAATCTGAGTAGGTAAGAATCACCAACCTAAACGGTAATTAACGAACCAATGTGAATTCTTGTTGAATTTCAAATTGAAGAGTAGAGATTAACTAGAGATTTCAAGTTGTCTCACACAGAAAAGCTCATGATTTTCTGTCTCTGATTCTCTTTGTTTCTAGGTATTCCGATAAACTTCTCAGTTGTTCAAGAGATTTGAGTTTATACCTTCGAGACTGGTCGTAAAGCGCAAAAAAAAAGAAAGAACATTAAAAATTCAATACATTTTATGTCTTCTCATCTTCTCGAAGTAATGATTGTGAATGTTTCTCTGCTCTAGTTATCCGGTATCGTTTGCGTCGGCATTGGAACGTGGCTAGTTCTGGACAAGTACGCCGTCGACAATCTCGCAGCTGCAACCGCGCGGGTCAAGGGATACGAGAACGACGATGGCCTGAGGGATTTGGTGAGTTCAGCTGAGGGGTTCGTCGAGTCCACCGTTTACTTAGTTCCATTTTTTGTGAAAACCAATTCCAACTACAAAATTTTATATACATAAACATAATTTAATTTACATTTTCTTCATATCATTACCGTAAATAGTCCAGACTTTGCAGTGTGCGCTAACATTGTGCGAAGTGTATCGAGTTCAATTACTACCCCGAAAAATTACTTCAAACCAAGGGGGTTAAGAAATGTTGGTACTGCTTGCACGAATCTGAATTTTTCTTCTGCTGCTATACACATTGGCCGTAGCAAGCGGTCCATTGATTATATCAGGATAGGTCTAAATCTTATCACAAGGAAGCGCGATTTCTGTCTAGAAGTGAAAATAAACACGAGGAATATTATTTTTGTTATCAAAAAGAAACAAACTGCAATGAGAAAGGTTTTTTTTTGTGGAAAACCTGAGCTGCCACTCTGTATATTTTAAGAGAGCCGTTAAAAAACAAGTCTGGCCAAAATCTTCGCTCAAGAAAAGCATCTTCTACAGAGTAGTCTTACCAGGAATTGTTGATTGAAGTGAAAATAAGAGAACGCCGTGGAGAAATTTCGGATCTAATCAACATTAAAGAAGAAAATTTTTTTATTGAACACTGTCGAAAAAACTTTGATCTCTAAAGTGCCGTTCACAGAATATATGTAGATCTCTTTAACACCGGAGAGGGAATATTTCCGAACACTTTTCGGTCTCCAGTCGAAAGCATGGGGAGTCATGGAAGAGATGAGCCCACAAAGTCAAAAACCTCTGGTCTCTGATGGGCAGATACATCGGTCCCCCCGGAGTATTCAATAAGATTGACGTCGTGAATAATTTCTTTTTTTTGCCTGTTTATGTAATTTTTCCAAAATAAGACTCTAATATGTTAATGTGCTCATCGATTTTCAACAATATATGTAATGAGTAGTTATCAATTCATAACTCGTTCAATGATTTGTCTTCGAGTCATTACGCTGGTTGAATGTAGTGGAAAATCTGTTGCTCGTTTTGTATTTAGACGAGTCAGAAGTGGGTCATAGAGCGAAAGGGATAAAGCAAGGGGGAAAAGAGAAAGAACAGGGTGAAATAGTATGAGACTTAGAGAGACGGAGAGAGAGTGGAAGAGAGAGACATAACGATAGAGAAAGAGAGAGAAGAAGAAAATGAGAAAATAACAAGGCTTTTGGGTCATTACAAACAGGGAACGGGAAAGGAATGGGATGAATTTCAGAATCGCACTGCGTGCGTGCATACATGCAAAAGTAATTCAGTTTGTGGATAAACGAGGCGGCGAGTGGGTAGAAACAGATTTGATGACCTATAAGGGACAACATCAGGCACACTGAGTCGGCGATAATCTATCTATACGAGAAAGGATATACTTTCACCTCTCTTTCCCACTTTCTCTCTCTCTCTATCTCTCTCTTTCTCACTCACTCTCTCGTTTCTCTCTCTTTCTTTATATCTCTGACTCTCTTTCTCAGTATATCTCTTTCTCTCTCTTTTTTCTATCTATCTCCGAGTCTATGTATCTTCATCTATCTTCATCTATCTCTAACTTTCTTCCTCTCTCTCTCTCTCTCTCTCTATCTCTCTCTTTCTCACTCACTCTCTCGTTTCTCTCTCTTTCTTTATATCTCTCACTCTCTTTCTCAGTATATCTCTTTCTCTCTCTTTTTTCTATCTATCTCCGAGTCTATGTATCTTCATCTATCTTCATCTATCTCTAACTTTCTTCCTCTCTCTCTCTCTCTCTCTCTCTCTCTCTCTCTCTCTCTCTATCTATCGTTTCTATCTTTCTCTTTATCTCTCACTCTATGTATAAGAATTCGCTGAGATGACACAGCGTTGGATAATGTTATATGTATATGACTGAGCAATAATCTTTTGTTAACTGCGTAAAATCTTATTTTGTGGAAAAGTGAGTAAAGAATCGAATAAAAATTAAAAAGAAATGGAAAACTTTTACTTTAGCCTCTTGCCTGAACTTTAGCACCCTTGTGATACAAAAACACATTATTCCGTAGTGAAACATAATGAAATGGAAGGGGCTAAAAGTGGAGAGCAGAAATTGAGGGGGCCTAAAGTGAAGAATTCTCCATTTAAAATTTTTTCCCCACCATACAAAATAGGTAGTTAAAGTACATACCCGGACCTTCTTGATTTTGGCCCACCTCACAGCGCCACTTCCCCAATGAAAAAGTCTTGGAATTTTAGCCCCCTTGCCTAAGCCTAAGCAATCAACAAAAAAAAAAACAATTTAAACAAAAATAACTAAAAAAATAGCCCATGGAAGAGTTTAAAAAAACCAGTATATCGTGATGCAGCATCCTAAAACACCCAGGTTCAAAAAGGCGGAGGGCTTAAGCATAATAGAACTTCTGCAGCGCATCATGGATAAATAATTAATTTTTTTCAAATATGTATCCCCCCTTCCCTTTTCCCCTAATACTCAAGCGACCGTTCGCTCATACATACATCGCCACTAGAAAAATATTCCATGCATATCTGAAATGATTATTGTGAAACATAATGAAATGGAAGGGGCTAAAAGTGGAGAGCAGAAATTGAGGGGGCCTAAAGTGAAGAATTCTCCATTTAACATTTTTTCCCCACCATACAAAATAGGTAGTTAAAGTACATACCCGGACCTTCTTGATTTTGGCCCACCTCACAGCGCCACTTCCCCAATGAAAAAGTCTTGGAATTTTAGCCCCCTTGCCTAAGCCTGAGCAATCGACAAAAAAAAATTTAAACACAAATAACTAAAAAATAGCCCATGGAAGAGTTTAAAAAAAACCCAGTATATCGTGATGCAGCATCCTAAAACACCCGGGTTCAAAAAGGCGGAGGGCTTAAGCATAATAGAACTTCTGCAGCGCATCATGGATAACTAATTTATATTTTTAAAATATGTATCCCCCCTTCCCTTTTCCCCTAATACTCAAGCGACCGTTCGCTCATACATACATCGCCACTAGAAAAATATTCCATGCATATCTGAAATGATTATTGTGAAACATAATGAAATGGAAGGGGCTAAAAGTGGAGAGCAGAAATTGAGGGGGCCTAAAGTGAAGAATTCTCCATTTAACATTTTTTCCCCACCATACAAAATAGGTAGTTAAAGTACATACCCGGACGTCTCGTCTCGGGGAAGTCCATGGAAGTCTGTGACATGCTGGCAAAAAGAAGAGTACATCTGGCATGCCTCCAGGAAACTAGGTGGAAAGGAGGGAAAGCAAAGCAGCTCGACGGGAGGTATAAGCTGTGGTACTCGGGCAATACTTCATCAGCAGCCCGCAATGGCGTCGGAATTATCGCTGCCTCCTACCTTGCCACATCCGTCACGGAAGTTTGTCGAATCTCAGATCGTTTGATGTCCATCTCCTTGGAATGCAATGGCAAACTCTTCAAAATAGTCAGTGCTTACGCACCGCAGGCAGGATGCAGCGACTCCGAGAAAGACGGGTTTTGGGAAGACTTCGATGACGTCATCAGAAAATGCTCTCCGGAAGAAACTCTCATGATCGGAGGAGACTTGAACGGGCACGTAGGAAGAAGATGCGAAGCCCATAAGAGAGCTCATGGAGGCAACGGCTATGGTTTGCCGAATGCAGAAGGAGAGCGAATCTTGAGTTTTGCCGAAGAGCACGATCTTTCCATCTGCAATACCTTCTTCTGCAAACGAGAGTCTCACCTCACCACGTATTGCAGTGGTGGAAGGAAAACCCAAATCGACTTCTGGATGACGCAAAGAACCAATCTGAGACTCATCACTGATTGCAAGGTGATTCCGAGCGATAACGTCTCCTCGCAGCACCATCCAGTTATAATCGATCTCCGATTTTCCCAGAAGCAATGCAACGTAAAGCCTCTGAACGAAGTTTCTCGGATAAAATGGTGGAAGGTACGTGACAACAAGGTTCGCTTCATGCATCAGCTTCTTCTCGCCCTATCCCCGGACACTCTCCAAAAAACGTTCCCTGACTCCATTGAGGAGCACTGGAGGTTCGTTCGAGACAAGATGAAGGCGGTAGGAGAAGTCACTCTGGGCTTAACAAAACCAGGTCGCAAACGCATTGTAGACAAGGAGACATGGTGGTGGAACGAAGACGTTCAAACTGCTGTCAAGGAGAAGAAAGTGGCTCTCAAGCAATGGAAACGATCCGGAACCGAAGCTGACCGAGCTCTGTACCTATGTATGAAGAGAGAAGCTAAGAGAGCCGTAGCGAAGGCACGCTCCTCAGCCATCCAAGAAATCTACAGTAAGCTCGACACGCCTCAAGGAGAGAAGGAAATTTTCCGGATTTGCAAAGCACGAGCCACAGCAGCAAAAGACCTTTCTCACGTGCGGACAATCAAGAACCGGGACGGCATACTACTCCGATCCAATGTCGAAATTTGTCAGCGATGGAGAGAACACTTCGAGGAAATCTCGAACATCGAGTTCGACCACCCTCCCGTCCCGCTGTCCCTACCAGTAGAAGGACCAGTTCCCACCATCTCAGAGATTGAAGTAAGAGAAGCCCTTCAGAAAATGAAGCACGGAAAGGCATGTGGGCCAGATGATCTTGCCGCCTCTGCATGGAGACTCGCAGGTGATTGTGGACTTTTCCATCTTACGACCCTCTTTCAAAAAGCCACTGCTCGCCTGGAGTATCCCGAAGACTGGAGTAGATCATCTACAATACCCATCTACAAAGGAAAAGGAGATGTCACAATATGCTCCAACTACCGGCCGATAAGAATCATTCCTCATACCACAATGATCTTGGAAAAGATCATCGAAGCACGGCTCCGCAAAATTGTAAGCACAACCGTCAATCAGTGTGGCTTCGTCAAAGGAAGTGGAACAACAGATGCTATTTTCGCCATTCGTCTTTATCTAGAGAAACACAGGGAAAAGGCGAAGTCAGTCCATTGCGCTTTCCTTGACTTGGAGAAAGCTTTCGACCGTGTGCCTCATGAGCTGATATGGTTCTCTCTTCGAGACCACCTAGTCCCAGAAGAGTACATAAGATGGATTCAAATGATGTATACTGACTCTAGAAGTACCGTGAGAAGTCCAGCGGGTACTTCGGAGTCATTCAAGGTTGCTGTAGGAGTTCATCAAGGTTCCGCCCTTTCCCCCCTGCTCTTTATACTGATAATGGACACGATCACCAGAGATCTACAAACAAGCCCTCCGAAAACTCTACTGTATGCTGACGACGTTGTGTTATGTTCCAACACAACAGAGGACTTGGAGAAACAGCTAGGAGAGTGGAACGAACGCTTCAGTGACTATGGTCTACGACTAAACCTCCAAAAGACTGAGTACTTGGAAATGGGAAAAAGTACTTCGAATACCTCGAATACCATCAAAGTCAAGAACACCGAACTCCGGAAAGTGGATGGCTTCAAGTACCTCGGATTCTACATCACCGCAGACCTAGACCCCAAGGCTACAGTTGCTGCGAGAGTCAATGCTGCCTGGCTCAAATGGAGAGAATCAACCGGTGTACTATGCGACAAGCGAATGCCTGACAGACTGAAAAGTAAAATTTACCGATCAGTTGTCAGACCAGTAGCGTTGTACGGCCTCGAATGTTCTCCATGCACAGCAAAGACTATACAGATGCTGCATGTTATGGAGATGAAAATGCTGAGATGGAGCCTCGGACTCACTCGTCTAGACATGGTGCGAAATGAAACCATCCGAGATCGTCTGGGCATCGCCCCTATATCTGAAAAGCTTCGAGAGTCAAGGCTGAGATGGTACGGGCACGTGATAAGATCAAATCCCCATTCCGTTTCTCAATCGTCCTGGAACCTCGAAGTAGAGGGCAAAAGACCCAGAGGCAGACCCAAAACTAGGTGGCGAGACTGCATCGAAGTAGACATGAACACGACCGGGCTGAAGACTGAAGACGCAGCTGATCGGGTGAAATGGCGTGGTGCAGTCTACAAAGCGGACCCTGCCCGGCGGCGGGATAAACGCTAGGAAGAAGAAGAAGAAGAAGAAGAAAGTACATACCCGGACCTTCTTGATTTTGGCCCACCTCACAGCGCCACTTCCCCAATGAAAAAGTCTTGGAATTTTAGCCCCCTTGCCTAAGCCTGAGCAATCGACAAAAAAAAATTTAAACACAAATAACTAAAAAATAGCCCATGGAAGAGTTTAAAAAAAACCCAGTATATCGTGATGCAGCATCCTAAAACACCCGGGTTCAAAAAGGCGGAGGGCTTAAGCATAATAGAACTTCTGCAGCGCATCATGGATAACTAATTTATATTTTTAAAATATGTATCCCCCCTTCCCCTTTCCCCTAATACTCAAGCGACCGTTCGCTCATACATACATCGCCACTAGAAAAATATTCCATGCATATCTGAAATGATTATTGTGAAACATAATGAAATGGAAGGGGCTAAAAGTGGAGAGCAGAAATTGAGGGGGCCTAAAGTGAAGAATTCTCCATTTAACATTTTTTCCCCACCATACAAAATAGGTAGTTAAAGTACATACCCGGACCTTCTTGATTTTGGCCCACCTCACAGCGCCACTTCCCCAATGAAAAAGTCTTGGAATTTTAGCCCCCTTGCCTAAGCCTGAGCAATCGACAAAAAAAAATTTAAACACAAATAACTAAAAAATAGCCCATGGAAGAGTTTAAAAAAAACCCAGTATATCGTGATGCAGCATCCTAAAACACCCGGGTTCAAAAAGGCGGAGGGCTTAAGCATAATAGAACTTCTGCAGCGCATCATGGATAACTAATTTATATTTTTAAAATATGTATCTTTTCCCCTAATACTTCCCTTTTCCCCTAATACTCAAGCGACCGTTCGCTCATACATACATCGCCACTAGAAAAATATTCCATGCATATCTGAAATGATTATTGTTTTAATATCATGTGTGAAAATGAATTATGTCCCGTTCGATTGACTAATTTGAAATTTATCCAAAGAAATTGTTTTAACTTCAAGTTGAGACTTTTAGCTGTGATATGAGTTTGGAATTTTTACAACTTCCACAATTAAAACATTACTTAGTCTAAAACAAATTTACCCGTTTAAAAATACTATTTAACAAACTATAATCCATTAATCGCTCCTGATATTTTAAATTTTCGACTCAAACCATTCTCACACAACCGACTTGACTCTTTTATCACTTCGAAAAGTGTTTCACCTTATAATTGATGCGAAGACTCCATCTGTTTTACTTCCTAACAGTCCCATCCGAAATCATCTGATAAAAGAATATTATTATTAAAGGAAGTTGAAAAATTATTGATTGGAAGAAGGAAGGAGAGATATCACAACGGAGAGAGAAAAGAAGAAAGAGAGAAAAGAGAGAATCAAACTTCGAAGAGTAGTCAGAAAGAGATAGAGAGATGAGATATAGTAGGAATGTGTCTTACTCTCAAAGTCTACGACTCAAAAAAGAGACCAAAGCATATCATTTTCTACATTCACTTCCTGAATACTTGAACATGAAAAAAAAACTCTGAAGAAAAATATATCGCCAGGAATCTCCACCTTCATGAGTGAGATTGTGTGAGAGCCTTTTTTCTGTTTTAAGTTTTTAAAGCGATAATTGCTCCATTCCAAGGAATAAGCAGCGGAATAGAATGCTATGATATTGCGTTAAGTGCTGTGCGCTTACTTTAAGCTAAATATCTTCTTGTTGTATATAGCAAAGAAGTTTTCAAACATCATTTTGTAAACATACACGAACAAGTTTTCAAAAAAAAAATTTGTAGATTTTTTTCATAGTTCGAATATCATACGGAAGTACAAGACAGCTAATGCAAACTCACAATATTTAAGCATAAAAAGATAAATCAACTGTTTTGAGCAATTTTTAACATGTTCTCGACGATCTTCAGCGTTTTTGTTGCATTTGCAGAAGTTGGAATAAATCAAATACCTCATTGAGCGAGTCATTGGTTCTTACAGGAAATTTTTTCCGTGCTCATTCCCGCCTCGGGTAGGTATGTGCTCTTTTGAATTCAGGTTAAGTTGTGAATTCAGGTTAACGCGTAACTAATTACTTAACCTGAATTCAAAAGAGCACATACCCACCCGAGGCGGGAATGAGCTCGGAAAAAGATTTCAGTGAGCATCATGATAGTCAGTCTAAAGATAGTCCACCGGATGGAATCGAACCCAGCAATCTCTCATATTTCATTCATTCATTCATTCATTCATTCATTCATTCATTCATTCATTCATTCATTCATTCATTCATTCATTCTTTATTCCGGTAGTGGACATTCACAGTTGTAATGCACAGAACGGATAACTGTCACGGGTGTGAATTCAGTTAACTTAAAAGCAAAAAGCACAGTGTGGAGGCAAGAAAAAAAACGAGAAATAATTTTCAGCGAACGTTTATAATAGTCTAATTCTAGTTTGAGGGACAATGCAATCCACAGGAAGTAAGAGAAGAGAATTTTTGAAAGTTGTTGTTGAGAAGATTGTTACCAAATCGTTAGGCAGACTATTCCATATATTGATCATGCGAGAAGCACATGTATTGTGAGAATCAGAACATTTTAAGGGAAGAGTTATTCTTAAGGAGTGAGAAATTCTTTGACTGAAGGGTGAAGGTCGTACTTTGAAAAGACAGAATAGTCTAGATCGACATGTCCGTAGATGCATTTGTGGATAAAACAGAGATCGGCGATAGCTCTTCTATATTCAAGCGTTGGAAGGGATAGCATTGCTAAACGGGAGAAGTAATCGCACTGTGAGTGACCAGCTCTGTGAATTATGCGACGAGTAAAACATCTTTGTACACGTTCAAGCTTGTTAATAAGGCCAATAGAGCAAGGAGACCATAATTCGGATCCGTATTCTAGTAGAGGCACTATGTAAGACTTATATGCACGTAGTAGCACAGTAAGAGATGAGGTTTTGAAAGCACGTAAAATCAAGTTGGAAAGTCTGATACATTTAATAACGGTAGTGTTAATGTGCTTGGAAAACGATAATGAGCTGTCAATTACTATGTATACCTAAGTCTTTAACTGTTTCTTGCGGAGGAAGTGCAGTTCCATCAATGTCATAGCGAACTCGGAGATTAGAAGGGCCGCGAATTTCATGGGTTTCCGAGCACCTCACCAAAATAATTCTTCAACGCGTTACTAATTACACAAAATTGAGTTCAGGCGACGAAACCAGTCGCTGTCCGCCAGATCGGGTACGTCCTTCTGGTGGGCGGATGCGTCGTAATCGTGGTCGCCTTCCTCGGCTGCTGCGGGGCCGCAAAGGAGTGGCGACCCCTTCTCTGCTGCGTTCGTTTCTCTTTTCTTTGATTCTCTTCAAAAATTCAATATCATAGAGCTCTCACTGGAATTGAGATAATAACACACTGACTTTCTGTCAGAGAGAGTTCAATTCCGCTCCAGGAACTTCCTTTTTACCTCTAATTGTTTTGCCAGTTGTCTTGTGAAACCTCAAATTAAAGGCTAGAGTAGCGCGGCGATGTTTTATCAACAATTTTTTTCACTCAAAACCCTTGGCAATACGAAATAGGTCAGTTTTGAAATATTTTTTGTTCAAATTCTGTGCTCTTCATTGATATTACGGTATCCGCGCATCACAGTTACATTACTTTTTACAATAACTCTCAATGTATTCTTGTTTTTTGAATTGTTCAGTATGCCACGTGTCTGATGATAATTCTCGCCACGGAAATTGCGGCGGCGATCTACGCAGCCATGCATTCTCATATTGTAAGTCTACTTTCGCATACGATTGTTGTTTCCCAAAACATGATTGAGCATAGATTAATCTACAAGCTTCAATGGGGGAAATATCAGAGATCTTAAAACTTTCTCCACTGATTCTTTCTATAGTTCAATCAAAACAACGTAAATTACAATAGTTTTTTTATTCATGCCTTTCAGTTCAACATAGAACGAAGTAGTTAAGTGAGAAACGGTTACACTTTCACATATGTTAGATAAAATGAAGTGAGAATTAAGAAATATGTATTATCACAACAGAATAAAACTAAATATACAGTACCGCCCAAAATGTTATCATATATTGAATTATTGAACATAATTTTTTTCAAAAAAAACTAATGAAGCTCAAATTTTCAGATATTTTTTACAAGCCAAATTCACATGTTTCGAGTGCTAGAACAACTTTGGAAAATGCTTTATTAGGTTTATTCGTAAAAAAAATGGAAATAGTAAAAAGTGCTTATAGAGATGTTCAATTTTTTCGAAGTGTTAAAACAAATATTCTAGTATTTGGTGGCATATCCTTTGAAGTCAATGACTGCCTGACATCTACGAGGCATGGAATCAATCAAAGAGTCAATGGTTGCCTGCGAAATCGCCTTCCATTCCTCCTCTAGCTGCTTAAACTTTTCATCAGCATTTCTGCATGTTTTTCCCATCAATTTTCGTTGCAAATGTTCCCATAAATTTTCGATGATGTTCAACTCGAGAGACTGGCTCGGAAAACATCCACATGCCGACGGCGAAACAAGTTCTGAACGTGCTGAGATCGATGTTTCGGGTCGTTATCTTGTTGAAAGGTTAACCCACGACCGAATTTGGAGAGGGCCCAAGGGCGTATAGTGCTTTCCATTATGTTCTCATAGCCGTAACGATCGAGATTTCCGACTATACGTCTCAGTGGACCCATGCCGCTGGTGGAAAAACAGCCCCAGACCATCACAGAACCACCGCCATGTTTGACTGTGAGCGACTGGTATTGCGGCAGGAAACGCTTGCCCGCTGGACGTCTTACCCACCTCAGACCGTCACTGCAGAACATATTAAACTTGGATTCATCGCTCCAAACAATCAGAGACCACTCACGGCGTGTCCAACTGAGGTGATCCTTAGCCCACTGAACTCGAACTTTACGATTTTTTTCGCTGATGAAAGGCTTCTTTGCAGGCCGCCTTCCATTCAGTCCAGCGGCTTGCAAACGGCGTTTGGTGGTAGTTATTGAAGGAGCAGGAGTCGCGGGCGTTGATATGACAGCTTGAATGTCTGTAGCAGTGCGTTTCGGGTCTTCGCGAGATGCGCGCAAGATGCTTCGGTCCATGTACCTCGAAGTTACGCGGGGTCTCCCCGAACTTGTCTTCACGATGACTCGTCCCTGCAATTTTTTTGTGTTCCAAAGTTATTAAGTTGTAGAAAATTCGTTTACCTGGGTTCGAAAACGCCGGAGGATACGGGAGATAGCGCTCTGAGTTACCCCGAACTGCTGAACGAGCTCGCTCTGTGACCGGCCCTGTTTCGCCCCAGCAACAACAGCTTCTTGCATTCTTTTACTTGTATTTCGATGTCCAACAGTTCGAATCATGACTTGAAACAACATTTTTATGAATGAAGTTCAAAAAACAAAAACAAATCAACAAAAAAATCATGGAGAAAAAAAACTGAAAAATGGAAGATATACCAATTTTGGTGTATTTCTTGGAGATAATTAATAAATCACTCTAAATAATGTCCGGTACGGTACAGACACCCCAAAAAACTTATGTGAAAATTTGAGCTTTGAATTTTATCTTTGAAAAAAGTTATTTTCAATATCCCTAAATATGATAACATTTTGGGCGGTACTGTATGTAGTACTATGACAAGGATTAGAAAAAAATATTCGTTGGTGTATGTAACTCATAACGTATCCGCTTTACTGGAGAAAAATAGAGAGAGATATGTATGTATTGCTGGAGTCGATTTGGTCTCGTTGACTTTTTTGTCCGGTAAGTAGTTTAGCAATATAAAAAAATACATCAATTTTTTCGTAATCTTCGTTGAGAACTATTCGTAAGGCTACAGCTTCTTTCAACTCTGAATAGAATTGGGAAAAAATTTATCGATTAAATGCTCGTGATCATTCAATACTTTGTTTTCATAGTTCTCAAAAGACTTCCGGGCCATTCTGCACGCGAGCCTTCGTTCCTACAATGGAACAGACAATCCTAGAGGAGACTCAGACGAGCTTCTTGTCAAGGCGGCCTGGGATAAGATCATGTTAGAGGTCAGCTCGTCCTGAGGTCATCATTGAGACATGCTCGAATGGGGAACGTAATGTCAAGAAATAATTAAACTAATCATGAGATTCCGGTTAAGGTAAGGTCATCGTCTATTTGAAAGAAATGGTTGGATTCACTTCATATCCCTTTTCGATTCTCTCCATTCTCTGTCTTTTATCACACAAATACTAACGTTTACTCTATTATTCCATTATTTCTATGTATGTACTTTGGAACTAGCCATCTTTCGAGTTATTCTTTGCTGGTGAGTCTGAGACTTGGAACGTAAAAAAGAGTTGTTGTGGAAAAGGAGAGAAATTCGTGGGAAGAAGAGGAGAGTAAGCTGTGTGTTGCTCAGAATTCCTACTGGAAACTTACTCAATAAGCTCTCTTTAGAGAAAACAACATAGATGACGCATGAAAAAGCTTTTTTTAAACATGAATGATGTAAAGAGAAACAACTAGTTTTTCGCGATGTTGTTAAGACTCGTAGACTTATTGATCCATACTTTATTGGACTTATTGACTTATTGATCCATACTTTATTAGACTTATTGACTTATTGATCCATACTTTATTCCGGGCACGAAAGATATAAATAATAACAAAACAATAAAGGTGAAAACAAAGTCTGCATAGACTATGATTCGTTGAATGATGGCGGTGTTTGAGAGGAGAGAAAAGTGGGTAATAATCAGATAAACAACCACCAATGGCCACTATTTCAGAAGGAATGCTGTGGAGTGGACTCGAAAATAGGCGAGTTCAATGAGTCTGGGTGGTTTCTACTGACGGGGGGCCGCAACCCTTTCCCGCCGGCCTGCTGTCCTCCAGACAGACATGGCCATCTCATGGCCTACTGCCCAACCATCTCCCGGCATGCGCACGTCGGTTGAACTCTCTTCTTATGAGCTTTTGTATTTTCAAAGTTCTCCACTTTTAAGTAGCTAGTTTTCAATGCGTTTCTATATTTTATTATTTTATAATACATATTTATACATATAAGGTTAATTTATTTAGTACTTTTTTAATATCTCACTATCAGGCTCACTCCCGGTTTAAAATTTTATAAATTTTTACTGATATTTGAAGAGGAAGACACAAAAACCTTCTGATATTTTGGACAGAACAAGAATCAGAGGAGAATGTCCACGAGAAAAACGAACAGCAGATATCCTATGAAAATTCATAGAACTGGTAAATGAAAGCGAAGTCAGCAAGAGCTTGGTAATATTTGATTGTCAGAAGAGCCACAAAAAATCGTCTCCCTGCAAAGAAAAAAGAATTATATGTTTTCCCGTTTTGAATTTTCCCTTTAAAACAAATCCGAATGAGCATGATGCGTGTATGGTCCGCACCTTTCAGAATGTAATCATAATCGATTCTCTTGGCTGAAAAACATCCTTTCGCACAAGCTTTCGTATACGTTTTATAATGTGCTGCACAGGAATTACCGACACTTTGTACCGCGTCACTTTGTATACGACACTTTGTATACGACACTTTGTACCCCGTCACTTTGTACCGCGACACTTTGTACCGCGACACTTTGTACCGCGTACGGCCTCGTTAGCTAAGCCGTACGGCCTCGTTAGCTAAGCCGTACGGCCTCGTTATCGTAAACTTTTACTAAGCCTAAGCGTTTTTTAATGTAAAAATCTGTTTTAATGTAAAAATAAAACGCGCGGCCTCACTCAAGTCGCGGTACAAAGTGTCGCGGTACAAATTGTCGCGGTACAAAGTGACGGGTACAAAGTGTCGGGTACAAAGTGTCGTATACAAAGTGACGCGGTACAAAGTGTCGTGATACGGCTGCACAGCTATGCTCGACATATAACATTTTGGATTTAATATGATACTGTATCTGAAAGGTTTTGCTACAACCGTAAAAGGAAAAATGGTGACGAAGAACGCAGGCTTAAAAATATGTAAACATTAAGAAATGTGTGGCAGTCGAGACAATCAATACAATGTTGTGGATCAATACTATTGATTTCTCGATGTTTATTGGTTGATTTGTGCATGCTGACAGGGTTGCTACGGCAAAATAGCCGAGTCCTTTCATGAGTTAACAACGCAGTTCAAGATCGTAGCTTGGACAGTGGTTTTCATAGCTGCCGTACAGGTTGGAACAAGTTTTTTCGCCGTAAACATGAATCCCAGACGTATTTGTGAATCTAACATAGGTGGCTGACTTGCCAAATATTTAGTCAGGAATCATGAATAAATGGGTTAGGGTACTCATGAACAGAATATTCAATTATTTGGGCTGATTCTTTTGGATTGTAAACCTTTTTGACCGTTTTACTATTTTCCGTTTACCTTGAAAAGCACATAATTTTGATCAATCGATTCGAAGTTTGTAAGAAAATATTTAATATTGTTCAACTAGATCACGAGCTTCCCAAAACACTTCCTTTACGAGAAAAACCTGAGAACTGCTTTCTAGTACTATATCATAATAAAAATCGACTACAGTTGTTCTTGAATGAAGATCACAGGACTGATTGTTGTTTCGTTTAAATACTTTTACAATGGAATGGATCTCATTGTGGTGACTTTTTTACTACTTTCGGGACTAATTGGTGGAAAATCGTTCTCGACTGGTGGAGAGTTCGATTTGCTGCTTCTGCAGGTGTTCGGAATTGTGGTCGCCTTCTGTTTATGTGACTCTATAAGCACCGATGACGATCCTTTCTAGGAAGAACGAGAAGTTTTCCGCCACTTTTTGATGAGGTTCGTCAGAAAGAACAGATCGATATTTTGTACCTGATTGATTTTCCCTTCGTTGCTTTTGATATTATATATTTATTCGATGTTATGCTCGCGACTCCTGCACCGCTTTTATGGATTTGCACAAAAAAGCTCCGATCGAGAAAAAAAATGGAAAAATTGGTCGAAAATTGATGTTCTTTATTTCCAGGTTAACACCAATAAACCCCGTAGAAAGTATCTAATATTGATCAAGTAAATATGGTTCTATCTATCGAATGTCTTTAGATGTTATTAGATAGAGCGCAAGGTCTTGAAATGGGTTTAATTATGCATGCATGCGGTGTCAGAGGTTTCGCTTCCTCCTCTCCTCCTAAACCCCGCATTAGAACTTTTCCTGTAATGGCGATGCATTTTTCTGTTTTCGTTGACAACCATACATACTATAATATTAGCTCTGATCATTATTTGAACGCCAAGTTCTCTTCTTGTGATAATGAAACTTTTTTTCGATAATATCAATTGAAAGTTGATATAGGAAATCGAAAGCTGACCGTTCTAGGCATTGGGAACAATAGACATAAGTTTTTGTAGAAACTGAAGTTGAATTTTTTTTGAAAGCAATAGTCGCTCAGTGAGAATACATACGTCTTAATAATTCTTTCTAATGTTTAATCTCTTAAGTTCCAGCCTTTCAGGGATGTTTTCCTGAGATGTTCTACCGTAACCGCCTTCACTTCTCTTCCTCTCTCGGCGTTCTCTTCGTTCACATTTGGCTCAATGTCAGTCATTTTCTGCAATTGGTTCGAAAACAAGTTAGGTTCACTTCTAGGGTCTAAAACATCATTTCGACTTCTCTACAGCTAATTTCAAGAATGACTTCTCTCCATAATGATTCTTATTCTTCTTTAAAGTGTTCAAAATCACGGGCAGCAATTCCATGGCATTCCGAATGGAAGTTCATCTTAACAATTACGCCTCTTCTCATTGTAACATTTATTAGTAGTTTGACATTATTTTTCAAATAGTTTACCTCAGTGGAAGTTCATGTATCAATTTTTTCGGTGCGTTCATGGCTGATTTTGATCATTTTGAATGCATCTGATCGTTTTCATGGGAAAAAATTCGAAAGTTTTGTTTTTAGAGAACACAAATTTATGATCATTTGAGTAATCTGAAAATAAACTCTGTCAAAAGCTCCAAAACCAATTACTCAATTGGGATAAGAAGAAGCGGTTTATCCTGATGAAGCTTCTATTCAGTTGTCTGGTTTCCTCGTCGCCGTGATGCTTTTTCGCCGAATTCGCGTCGACATGCTCTATTATTATTGATGAATTTATGACATTGGTTAATCATTTTGACTGGGTCACACATTTTTCGCTGTTTATGAGCTTTTGTTGAATAGTTACTTTTGGTATTGAACTGAGAGAAGCTTCTTTTTCATTGTAAAAACATGTTCTGATGAGTAGACAGAACAATTTTCCAGTGCGGAATAACTTCTTGGACGTTTCACACCGATTCTGGAAGTATTGTTTATTCATTGTCATGTTATTCAAATTATTTTATGTTGTATTAAATTTGATCTTCACTTTTATAAACTAATTGTGTTCCTAATAAGGTAGATTTCTATTACATATTACAGCTGAGCTGAATCTTGTTTCCCTTTTTTTTCTCCAGGTTTTTTCAATATATATTTAATGAACAAGTTTTCACATCATTCGTGTTTTAATCGTAATTTTATAACGCTATTCCATTTCATCTTTTGTATTTCAATATCGATCTGCCTCGAAAAATATGTATTTGAGCCTATCAAAAGCGAAAATCAACCTAAATGATCTCACTCGAAATAAATTTAATAACATACATAGATTTAAGAACGTTTAAGTGATCTAAATTCTCTATTTTTTATGCTGTATAATTATGCTTTTAAGCTTAGAATGCGATCATGCAAGTATAATAAATCTGACAACATATTTTCTTTAAACTTAGTACAATTCCGGCGGATGGCAAAACACTGGCGTTATATGAAATCTGTTATCCCGATTATTTTAAAAGACAACAACCTTTATTCGAAGAAGGTAATAACACTTTACTAAAACGCCCTGCATCAGTTTTTAGTGGATTAAATATGCATCTCGTAGCATTTTTAAATTTGACTATGAGAAGTGGTTGAATCACTAATTCAACACCATCAAATGAATTTTCTTGAATGGCATCGAAAAAGGGCAGGAAAGGCATTAAAAATCTCATTTTCCCTTCTCTAAGCATGAGAATCGGTCGCGTTTACGACTTTTTTCACAATGTATTCGACTCGTCTACTAACAAATGTTCTGGCCCTCAACTTCCTTTCTGATTTTGAAGATTCTCCGGAAAGATGAGATTGGATAGCTGGACGGTCCTCCAAAACTCAAAAAAGCAATTGAGCCTTTGATATAGAACTATCACATGAAATAGCAATATTTCACCGGGGGTGTAATGGTAACGCGCTTGCTCCCGGATTGAGAAGAGATGGCTACGTTCGATCCCGCCCGGTGAGAACAGCTTTTATCCATTCGGTGGTATTACCAATAATTAAATAATACAACAATGGTAACAAACACGAAAATAATACATAATAACTATTATTGTAATACCCCAAAGGGGACGCTAGTTGTATTATTTCAATAAAAACTTTGCTCATCTTGAATCTGTTCTGCGGATAGTGCTTTGATATAAAAAAAAGCATCAAGCATGAAATCATCGACCGTCTAGCTCTTTCTTGTTTAAATAACATTGCTCTATTTTTTTGAGGAGGTCAACAAAATTTCAGTTTTCGTAGATAAGAAAACGACTATTCATTTTGTGTCGTTGCGCATAAGATGACCTCTATTGACTAAGATGACCTGTTTTGACTACAAAACTCGATTCAACGAAACAATCCTCATCTTTATCTACCGCAGCAATTTTCTTCACTGGTTTCAAAACTCGATTCAACGAAACAATCCTCATCTTTATCTACCGCAGCAATTTTCTTCACTGGTCATCACTGCGAATATGTATTGAGAACTGGCTCAAATAACAAGGGGGACACTGCAGATCCTTACAATAATCTCAGTTTGCCAATACATTCGAGTAAAAAAAGCCAAACCCATGAATGATGTTCCGAAGTAATCAGGATACTTCGCATTCAGAAGAGGTCCTTAAAAATGATTATCTGCTTCCTCTGAATGTGAGGGTCGGTTTCAAATGTGAAAACATTCGCTGACGATGCTTTTATAGTGAGAGTCCGCGGGTTTTAGTGAGGTGTCCCCTGTCTTGTGGCCCCGAACCAGAACATGAAGGATTGACACGTTTATTAGATTAAGACGTCATAACATGGATACCGAGAATAATTACATTAACATTACGTTATAGAATATTAGAAGCGTCAATCACAATGGGGGAATTATTACGTTACTAATAATGTGCCTAAGTACGAGGGGTGGGGGTGAGCGACCGGGCCCGGTCCTTCTCTCTGCCTAGCGAAGGGGCGTATTTATAGCGCCCGGCACGAAGGCGTGGTCTCTAGCTTACATTCTCTGTGGCTTATGAGCTGTGAAGCGGAGATAAGAATATGGAGCAATGCCCTCTATCCAGAGAAGGGCGGCTTGCTATAAAGACCTATCCTATGTTCACAGTTATAATAGGGAAGCGGGATTAGCAATAAGGTGTCCCCTGTCTTGTGGCCCCGAACCAGAACATGAAGGATTGACACGTTTATTAGATTAAGACGTCATAACATGGATACCGAGAATAATTACATTAACATTACGTTATAGAATATTAGAAGCGTCAATCACAATGGGGGAATTATTACGTTACTAATAATGTGCCTAAGTACGAGGGGTGGGGGTGAGCGACCGGGCCCGGTCCTTCTCTCTGCCTAGCGAAGGGGCGTATTTATAGCGCCCGGCACGAAGGCGTGGTCTCTAGCTTACATTCTCTCTGGCTTATGAGCTGTGAAGCGGAGATAAGAATATGGAGCAATGCCCTCTATCCAGAGAAGGGCGGCTTGCTATAAAGACCTATCCTATGTTCACAGTTATAATAGGGAAGCGGGATTAGCAATACAGAGCTACCAGATATTCACATTATAAAGCGAAACGTTCGAAGTCTCATTCTTCTTAACAACGCATCAACAAGGCAAGACACAGATAATAGTATCGTCTACTGGATTTTCAATCCGATGCGTTTAACTCAGCACAAATTCTTTATTCTAGAAACACATTTGTATCACGCTTAATTGATGTCTGGAACAACTTGCCTAACGAAATCGTTAAATTGAAATCATCGCAAGCTTTTAAAACCTCTATCTCATATCTTTCTAGAGATGAAATCGTGTCTCGTTCTTTAATCCGAAATTAGATTTAGTTTTTTTCATTGTTTATTCTCCTGTATAACTATGCCACGGTTCATTTTTACCTAATACTCTTCTCAGTGTGAACATGCCACCTTCTTTTTTATTACTATATTACTTCCTTTCTCGAAGCTCAAACTCTCGGTGCTTGCTGTATGTATTACCTAAACTGATATCACTTATGTGACAGTGATCCACTTTGCACACCATCCTTGTAACACTAGTATGCAATTTGGAACACCATCCTTGTAACACTAGTTTGCAATTTGGAACACCATCCTTGTAACACTAGTATGCAATTTGGAACACCATCCTTGTAACACTAGTATGCAATTTGGAACACCATCCTTGTAACACTAGTATGCAATTTGGAACACCATCCTTGTAACACTAGTATGCAATTTGGAATAAAGATTGATAGAATTTATTTTCAAATAAGCAAATCTCCCACATCTGTTCACGAAATTCAAAAACAACTCTGTGTCAGTTGGATAGACTAAAAATTTAAGCCTAATTCATTTTTTGTGTAATTTTTTTCAAAATGGTGTTTTAATTGTTTTTCTTCTTTTTTCAACTAACTCTCAATTACGTCTTTTCTAGAATATTCTTCATAATCAACGATGAGTCAATTCATTCTAATTAATTTTTTCAAATCAACTTTTATCGAATTTTGATACGAATTTTCTCAATATTCTGATTTAATCGCGTTTTGTTTCCAAAATTGGATTCTAAACGGATTTTTTTGAAGATGTTCGTGGTCTGAAGTGATCAAACAATCTTGAGAATGTTCATGAATCTGCGGGTGATATGATGGTTCAGCCAGTGGAGCTCACACAAGGTAGATCATTTTTCATAATGACTAACCGAACCTGACCTAGTAATAAATTGCTCCACTTTAGTACAAATCTTTTCCAAATACTTTACCCTTTTTCTCATGTTTCTTATACATACTATTCCGGTAAATATTGTACTCCAAATGATTAGTACACCGGAATTTTGAAGTGGGTTTTTGGGACGAGTTGCGAGTATACATTAAATTAGAGTCATAAACTTGCAAGCTTATTGACGTGGGTCTTTTTTGGCAAATTTTCAAACTTCTACTGCCGAAGTGAATTTATTCAATCAATTATGTTCGTAAAGTCATGAAATTAACGCGAGTATTTTGCAAGTCTGTTCTGCTGTTGCCAGTTAGTTCTATATTCCTGATGCCAATATGTTTTTTTCTAAATGTACCATTGGATTATTCTCGCGAGATGGAAAATATGAGTTCGCTCTTGCTAGACTTACCATGCAAGTCGTGTCTTTCCAGTTTGTCGAGTATCCATGTACTCGTTGAACAAACTGCATTCCTCCACGGCCATCATGCTGTTGTTTATGCTGTTATCAGCAATCACTGTCCCGTTCTTCGTAATCTTGAGCTTTATCTACTCTCTCTTCCCATACACTCCAGAGTTCACAAATCCTCTTTTGGTCCTACAGTCTTTGATACAGGTTTTTCATCTTTCAATTTCAAATACGGACAGGAGGAGCTAGCGAGCCAGAAAGAGAGAGTGACTTAGAGAGAGAGAAAGAGAGAGAAAGAGAGAGAGAGAGAGAGAGAGAGAGAGAGAGAGAGAGAGAGTGCGCCAGAGAGAGAGGGAGGGAGAAGTGGAGAGAGAAAGGGAGGATGCAATATGGAGTCGATCGAAGTTTCGATTTAAAAAAACAGTTTTGAGATTAGTTATCAATTGTTTTGTTCAGGGAGAAGTCTTTGGGGAGCTATCATGTTATAGTTCGATTTATTAGCTCCAGGGGCCGTATGCACCGCACCGCACCTGCCATTTTCGGTGGTAAATACTGAAGAAAACAGTGTTATCCTAGAACACTTAACACTATTTTCTTTATCATTCTCCACCAAAAATGGTACGTGCAAACGGCCTCAGTGCAGATTTTTGGGTAACTTTATGCTCAAGCTCAGAACTAAAAAAGATGGGTCTTATTAGGGGTCTAAGTCAAAGGTCTGAGTAGGGGATCCTGAATACGAGAAGTTCCGGTCTCCCAAGTGGTCACGGGGTTCCTGAGAATTAGAATTTGCTGACTCAGAAGTGCTTTATGACTACAAAGGGACTCACAATACGAAGGGGTTATGTAAAGGGTTTAGTAAATACGTATATTTTCATAATTAAGAACCCTGTTTACAGTTTTCGATTGCTGTCACAGTCACTCTGCTCTACATGATCATATACTGTGACATCACTTTTCCACTTATCTTCTCAGGTACTTTTTTTTAACTGTGTAGTTTTGAGAATTCATGGTTTCTTGCTTGCATAGTACATTTGATGACTTATGATTTCTTTGGTGGCTTAGGACACTTATGAAGACTTGTTATGCTTTTTCATTACGTGTGATACTCTCATTGTTCGCTAACAAAAAAAAATACGATAGAATAAAAGTATATAAGCATCGAAATACAGAACCACGAAAAAATTTCAAAATTTGTACGATTTCGATAAGAGAAGAGAAGCATTTTACATTAACTTAATGACTAGTGGGGTATATTTGATGACTTCTAAGATGTATGACTTAGTCTACAGTTCATTGACCCATAGTGTCACAACGAAATAGTCCATTGACATTGGATTTGATTTAATATGCACAACTTTTCTGTAAAACATTGCCATAAAAAATGTTTATCATGTTTTTATGGTGCGCAAGAAAATTGTCTCGGTTTTTAAATCTTTTTTATTTACTATTTATTAAGTCAAACAAGAGCCTCAATCAACAAAGTATGATCCATCATGGGTAGTATGTGTTGCCATCTGGTGGGCAGATCGTGAATGCCTTTGTGGTAGAACGACGGAGAGAGCGAGTCGAAGAAGTCTTGCAACCATGATTTTACCTCACCTTCGTTCTCGAATTTTTTCTCTGCGAGGTGGTTCTGCATGGACCGGAATAGGTGGTAATCAGAAGGTGTCATATGGGACGAGTACGGTGGGTGACGCATCAACTCCCATCACAGCTCCAATAGCTTCTCAACAGTTTTTTTCGCAATTTGTGGTTGCGCGTTGTCATGTAGGAATCGAATCTTGGCGCTCTCTTCGCCTTGAGTCACCATAGCTTGCTGTACCCTGTCGATTTGTGCCCATCTGATGTAACAGTCATGCCGTTAGATAGCAGGTCCCAGTACACCACACTGCGTGAGTTCCACCAAACACACAGCATCACCTTCATCGGGTGCAGTCCGGGTTTCGGAATCGCTTCTGGCTGCTCGCCCTGCTGAGCCACTGGTGATTATTGCGCGTAACATTGCAGTGTCACCAACTTCTCGTCTCCAGTAAGCAATGTAAACAGCCTCTTGTCTTTTATTTTGTAGGAGAGAAGTTGTCGTCGACTCGTCGGTTCCTGTCGAGTGAGCTGAGGTCGTGTGACGGCCATTTATTGAGCTTGTGTACTTTACCGAGTTCGTGAAGCCCGTTCTCGAGAGACCTGCTGTGAGAGACCGCAAAGTGCTCTTCAATCTCGTAGAAAGTTTGTTTGGGATAGGCTTCGACAAAGGATCGAAGACCCTAAAGAGGCCGTCCTGGACGGTCCAAGTCTTCCAGCGTGTGCTCGCCTTGCTGGAACTGACTGAACCGAGCCTGGTACTGTCATTCACTGAGGCATTTTCGCCCGTATGCCTGACATCATTTTCGATGTGCAGTGGCAGCGCTCTCGCCCATCTTGAAGTAGAAGAAAAGAGACGCCCCTAGTATCATTTTTTTGAGCTCGCACCGTTCAGCCAATTGAAAAGCTAATAGAATGAGATGAGTGAGAGGAAAAACACTAGAAAGGGGGAACTTCATATACCTTTACTGAAAAAAGTTCTATAAAACTCCGGAAAAAAAAAGAATTTTTATTAAAACTAAGACAATTTTCTTGCGCAACATTGTTAATGGATGTAGTATAGACGCTGGATTGTCAAAAACAGTAGCATAAAAAAGGAGTTGAAATGAATAAATACATTCTGACTGCAGGCTTGGCTCAATTGTTCTCACGCGTGGACGACTAAAACTGAAGAAAAAAATCAGTTGTTGGCCACATCAACCAAATATCTTATAACTTGTTGGCCACATCAACCAAATATCTTATAACTCTGAAAAATTTGCGTTTCGCCATCTTTTGCAGTCTTGATTTTAATACTAATTATATCCAAAAGAAGATTCTAAATACACGTCAATCATCATTTTTTCAATAGTTTCTGTTATAAAAAATGGAAAAATTGTTCCAAATAAATAATGAACAAAAATTTGGTAGAGTTAGTACAATTTAAAATTTGGTAGAGTTAGTACAATTTTCCGATACCTGAAGATGGAATTCCGCTGTTTTATTTTTCTTAATGTATGTGTTTGTGTTTGAATGTGTTAAGTGATTTAATTTTTAAAAGTGAGAAACTGCTTGAAAATATAAAACAAACTTTCTTGAATAATTTATTCAACAAAATAACAACTCATTAACAGAACACTGTGTTAATTTCAAATTATATTGTGAAATCTTAATCAATATTCAAAGAGGCTTCAAGGTAAAATGATAGGATTTTTTTAAATGTAAATGACCTCGTGAAGATGAGATGGGATGAACCACTTCGGAGAAGGCTGATGTTAATCACAAATTAATCAGGAACGAAATAAGCTTAGTCTTCAAGAAAGTAAAGTTTCGAATCGAGATGATCTTAGTCTCGAACGGAGTTTGTCGAGTATGGAGAGCATTCAGGAGCGAAAAGAGTGATAGCAAATCATAACGTGATGGATTGCCACGGATTCCAGCTAGTTGTCATTCGCATAATAATATTTTAAAGAATCAATTCATAGATAACGCTTAGAAGTTTTGAGACAAAAGCATCTGGTTTAACTCTATAGTTCTTCGATCAGGCTATTAAAAGTTGATGTACTCATGACTTGCACCGTTCAGAATGTATGACTACAAAAACGAATGGTTTAAAGTGGCTCAGAGCGGATCACTACATGACTACAGCTGGCACCCACGGCAGACGCACCGTTCATAACTCATCCTTCTTGATGAGTTTCTCGAGGTGGATGTCGAAGTAGAGACGCGCCTTTCCAGGAATCTTTGGATCTCTGCCTTCGTTACCGTAACCTGATGTTTAAATAGTTATTCACCGATGTTTATTTTTGTTTCAAGAGGGTTATTTACTGATGAATGTATGTTTCGAGAACGACCTAATCATTTTATTTCGATCGACATTAAATTACTGTGTTCGCATTTCGACCAACGAAGTATAGAGTTAAAATAGTTTTTTTTTTAAAATGCGAGCAATTGAGCCAACAAAAAAACACATGAGTGAATCATGGCATCAAGGCAAGGTTTGATATTCATAATTGAAAAAAAGGAAGACCAACCGAGATCCGATGGGATGATGACCTTCCTCTTCTCTCCCTCGCACATGTCAGTCATGGCTATATCCATTCCTTTGATGACTTCCTGCAACAATAATTTCTGTTGTAAATGACTGCTTAAGAGTGAAGATTCCATTGGTTGTCCAAATTCTGAAGGACCAATTAACTCTTGGGAGTAGAAATGGTGTAGAGTCAAAAACACCAATTTTTTTTATAATAAAACGAAAAAGTAAGTACTTTCTTGGTTGGCGTGTGCTAAATGTTCAATGAATACTCCAGAGACAACAACGTCGAATACTCTAAAATGGAAGAAGGTTTTTACTCTGGAGTTGGAAAAAGTTTCACAAATTTTGAAATTATTACTACTTCACGATGAAAGAAGTAGTTTTACTGCCAATTAAGCGCTATTTTAGCTAAGTTTAATGCAATTTCCGACATTGTTGCCGAGCTTGAAGATGAATGGAGCATTGCGGGAGTAGGAAGAGTCCACGAAGGTGCCGTCTTCTAAGTGCAGCTGGTACTGCTGGTGGATGGTGTCGCCGGCCACGGACTTGCGGCACTTATCTGCCTCGATTTTGTGAGTCACCTGACAAAGGAATTAGGTTCGAACCATAGAAATATGGAAATGTGTTTTTGAGTTGAGATATTTAATTTACCGGTATTGTGATTTCAGTTTTTTTCTTTCATTCTTGCCATTCTTCGCTCTTTACGATCCAATATGGGCGAGTAAAGAAAATCTCCCGAAGAATGTAAGAAGAAGAACACTAACAACAACAAAAATGCTACTTGAAAGTGTAGCACTAGTTTTAAAAAAACTAAAACTAAATCTCCAATAATAACGATTTGATTGAATTTTAATGCTTAAAAATAATTTGCTTGATTTGCAAGTGTGGGATGATTGTGACTTACCTCGATGACCATTCCATCCTTTGTCTCCCATTTCTCTCCGGGTACTGGTCGGAACAGGTCAACCAGCTGCACTGTGTAGTAGAGCGTCTGATCACCCTTGATCTCATCTCTGTCGATAAGAAACAAATTTGACTTTTTCCAGAGAAAAAAAACAAACATAAAATTCTCAAGAACCTCATTTCAAATCCAGGGTTTGAACTCGAGACTTTTTACTGTCCAAAAGAGAACTCTATTGACCTAACTATAATGGCAAGAACATGCAATCGCTTTCGAAACGACTTGGTTCTTCGTCTGGTGGTTCCTTTTAATTCGGATTCTCTAACAGTTCTGCGTTCTCAGAAAAAAGATGCATAGGGAAACATGAACCCGTTTAATAATGTTGTCAATTGTTGTAAAGCTCAGGAAAGATCTCATTTCTTCAAAGAAGTCTTGTACTATTTAGCAATAGAGTTGAGGGTACATTCACAAGCTATTTTTGACTCAATTATTTACTGCTTTGCAGGGCACAGTTTGCGTGAATGATTCATTATATTTAGGACGAAGGTTCTGTTCTACTGCTCACCGGTCTCTTCCCTCGTCGCCGAAGCCGAGCTTGCCTGGGATGACGACCTTTCTCTTCTCCCCGACGCACATCCCAGTCATGGCACGCTCCATGCCTGCGATGACTTGGCCGCGGCCAAGAGTAAAGGAGTACCTGAATTTAGAGACAATTGCGTATTTCAATACAGAATTTGAGAAGCTGCTTGGGCTTTAGTCAAGTATGGAGATCTCAATCGAGTAAGATAAGGATACTGGAAAAACTACATACTATGTACTTAGTATTTCTGCCCCTTACTGATTGCAATGGTTTGCTTATTACAGAGGCCCTCATATGTATATGAATAGTTGATCCCGGAGATTTGCTATGACTATTTGTCAGGATATGCTAGCCTTATTTGAGGTATTTTAAAACTGGAAGTAGCTCAGCCAATCTAATCAATTGCTCAGCCAATCTAATCAATAGCTCAGCCAATCTAATCAATTGCTCAGCCAATCTAATCAATAGCTCAGCCAATCTAATCAATAGCTCAGCCAATCTAATCAATAGCTCAGCCAATCTAATCAATAGCTCAGCCAATCTAATCAATTGCTCAGCCAATCTAATCAATAGCTCAGCCAATCTAATCAATAGCTCAGCCAATCTAATCAATAGCTCAGCCAATCTAATCAATAGCTCAGCCAATCTAATCAATTGCTCAGCCAATCTAATCAATAGCTCAGCCAATCTAATCAATTGCTCAGCCAATCTAATCAATAGCTCAGCCAATCTAATCAATAGCTCAGCCAATCTAATCAATAGCTCAGCCAATCTAATCAATAGCTCAGCCAATCTAATCAATAGCTCAGCCAATCTAATCAATTGCTCAGCCAATCTAATCAATAGCTCAGCCAATCTAATCAATAGCTCAGCCAATCTAATCAATAGCTCAGCCAATCTAATCAATAGCTCAGCCAATCTAATCAATAGCTCAGCCAATCTAATCAATAGCTCAGCCAATCTAATCAATAGCTCAGCCAATCTAATCAATAGCTCAGCCAATCTAATCAATAGCTCAGCCAATCTAATCAATTGCTCAGCCAATCTAATCAATAGCTCAGCCAATCTAATCAATAGCTCAGCCAATCTATTCAATTGCTCAGCCAATCTAATCAATAGCTCAGCCAATCTAATCAATTGCTCAGCCAATCTAATCAATAGCTCAGCCAATCTAATCAATTGCTCAGCCAATCTAATCAATAGCTCAGCCAATCTATTCAATTGCTCAGCCAATCTAATCAATAGCTCAGCCAATCTATTCAATTGCTCAGCCAATCTAATCAATAGCTCAGCCAATCTAATCAATTGCTCAGCCAATCTAATCAATAGCTCAGCCAATCTAATCAATAGCTCAGCCAATCTATTCAATTGCTCAGCCAATCTAATCAATAGCTCAGCCAATCTAATCAATTGCTCAGCCAATCTAATCAATAGCTCAGCCAATCTAATCAATTGCTCAGCCAATCTAATCAATAGCTCAGCCAATCTAATCAATTGCTTGACAACCTTTGACTGGACATACCTTCTTGTAAAAACTTCATTATTCAAAGATGTTGGCTATGAAAAACTTTATTGTACAAGAGAACTTGATTGCTCATGATTTTTTGGAGTATTTTTAGTTCCCATTTCTATTGAAGCGCTTATATTATGACAACTTAGGAAACTAAGGTAAATAAATTTGGGATATTTGTTAGTGTTCGTACTTGCTTCGGTAGAATGCGGAGACTTCTATGGCAGAGAGAGAGAGAGGGTCTGGGCTAAATCAAGAAACTCTCGTACGGTTTCTTGCCAAAGTTGGAGCCAATCTCCTTGCCCTCCTTGTCTGTCAGACGGTAGAACTGCTCGACGACATCTCCCTCCGCGCTCTTGATGGGACACTTCTCCGCCTTGATTGGGCGGATGATCTGCAGCAATCAATGATCTATTGATCTTCCAGAGAAGGAATGCCATTGATGAATGCCTCATCAATCAATTCTTGATTTATCAAATCTATATTGATCTCGTTTGCCCATTTGTGATATTTTGTATCGCGACATCAGTAATGAAGAGGACTCATATGATACATATCTTATTTCATTTCGATTAAGTTACTCAACTATTAATAAAGTTTCACTCCCTCAGACAAGACGAGGTCTTACTCCCTCAGACAAGACGAGGTCTTACTCTCTCAGACAAGACGAGGTCTTCACTCCCTCAGACAAGACGAGGTCTTACTCCCTCAGACAAGACGAGGTCTTCTCTCCCTCAGACAAGACGAGGTCTTACTCCCTCAGACAAGACGAGGTCTTACTCCCTCAGACAAGACGAGGTCTTCACTCCCTCAGACAAGACGAGGTCTTACTCCCTCAGACAAGACGAGGTCTTACTCCCTCAGACAAGACGAGGTCTTCTCTCCCTCAGACAAGACGAGGTCTTACTCCCTCAGACAAGACGAGGTCTTCACTCCCTCAGACAAGACGAGGTCTTACTCCCTCAGACAAGACGAGGTCTTTCTCCCTCGGACAAGACGAGGTCTTACTCCCTCAGACAAGACGAGGTCTTTAAATCGATTAATAATAACAACTTACTCATACGGTTTATTAATGAAATCTTCCAGGAATCTTCCTTGTGAACCCAGACTCTAAAGATTTCCCTTCATTGTTTTTTTAAAAATTACAATTAAAAGTTTATCAAGTTTTCATGAGGTTTTTCGAGAAACACTAAATGTTCTTCCACTAAAGAAAGACAAGTCTCTCTATTTCTACTTTGCTGTCGGTCTTTTCAAACTTTTGATCTTCTTTTGCTCATCCTCTCTCTCATTCTAAATTACTTTCTCATTTTCCTTCTCTACTCTCGAATGTGATTCAAACTGGTTATGAGCTATATTAAACCAGAGCGACGGAGTATGAAGTGACCCTTGTTTAGATCATTAGAGAATGGGTGAGATGGAAAGAGAGAGAGAGAGAAAGAGATAGGAAGACAGAGAGAATTAGAAGCAAGCAACTACCTTAACTTCGAGACCATCCTCGTCCTTCCAGCTGAGCTTCTGTTCCTCTTCCTTCCCCTCCTCTCCAAGAGTGAAGGACGATCCGAGCAAGAGACAAATCGATAACGAGACCAATGATTTACCCATCCTTCTTCAACAGTCAAAATTTTTCTAGGAACTCAGTAGAAGGCCGAAAAACGCTCGAAGCGAGTTTACCTCATTCGGAGTAATTCAAAAGCCGGTTAAGCCATGTAGCCAATTTTGGAGCCATGAGAGCGAAAATCAGTTCTGAGTCTAACCACGGACATACAATGCTAGTAATCAGATGAGAGTAATTGAAGTTTCCAACAGTCAATCTAAAAAAGATCCCAGAGACATCTTCAGGAAATTGGAAAGGGAAAGAAAACCTTCACATGTGCAGAGTGATTAGATTAGAATGTAGTAACTCAAGAAAGGGGCGTTAGCATGTAATGAAGGAATAAAAGAGACAGAGAAAAATAGTTGCGACTTTTGAGATGTCGTTGAAGTAAGTCGAGAAAGAACTGCAAGTTGGGGGAGTACGTGGCCTTGCCACGTTCACCATTTCACGATTTCTCAGCCAACAGCTGGTTGGAAGAAGTATAGAAAGAGAGGGCTCAAGAAAAAGAGAGGTGCAAAAAGAGAGAGGAAGAGAGAGAGAAAAGTAGATAAAGTGAGGGAGAGCGCGTTTGTGAGAGCTTGAAAAGTGAGAAAAGGAATAAAGAAATGCAATGGCAGGAGTGAGAGAGAATGAGAGAATAGAACAAAAGATGGAGGGATCTGAGAGAATTAGAGATGAGAAAGGCAGTTGCTAACTTTGTGCAAAGCCTGGTCAGTGGTGGACCGGCTGCTGCTAAAGTTTTTCCTCTTCTCAGCAAGTGTATTATTAGTTGCTATAAGGAGGCTTTTCGGCATTGAAAGTTGGAACAGTTTTCTTTAGAGGGGGTCTTATTTCTTTTGAAACTTGCTGGAACATCTTAAGACTAAAAGAGTGCAATGAAGTTCAAACTAAATATCTAACTTGTAAACTAGAAATGTGTTTGCTGATGAAAGAGCCCCGAGAACACATATGTATCCATGAAGACGGAAATGCTACAGCGAGGTCTTCTTTTACGGTTGTAAAATGATTCGTTGACTAGTAACTGGTGACGTGCGAGGGCTCACATACAACTTGATCAGTTGTTATCAGCGCTTACAAAGGTTTAGGATTCCAATGTTAGATTACAGAACTCATCTTGCATTAAGACCATATATGCATCCAAGCACTTTTTTGAGGCTTTTTGTTGAAATTGTGTTCCAAAATTACAGTTTAGACAATGAAAAAAATCAGATATGACCTGTCTAATTAATGACTCTCGAACAAATCAGTAGTATATGAATGAACAAAAAAAATGTTTAGATGAACAATTAAAAAAATACCCTCTTTTTATTACAGGACGGCGGTTTTCTGAGCAGAACAAAGCCTTCATAGAGCAAAAGTCCACCATTAAGTTAAAAATAGATGTCTCGCTTTTAGCCCCAAAAAGACGGTAACTAACTATTATATCGAGTATATGTAACTCTTTTAGATTTTAATGTTATTGGTATAAATGTAGTATTTAATACCGAAAAAATATGTATGAGGTCGAAAATATATTAACAGGTAATTTTTCAGGATCAAAAGTTTAAAATTTTTAATTTTTCTCATATCCACTTTCTTCATAGTTACTTACTCTGACGTTTAGCTTCAAAAAATTGCTTCTCAACATATCCTAGGAGTAAATTCGCAGTTATTAGGATATTTTTTGTAGTTTTCTTCAAAGTTTGAAGGCCTAATCATAGTTGAGGCAAAATTGTGATGTTTTTTCGAAGAAATTTTTTGTAGTAAAGTACTATTATCGAAATCGAAAAGATTAAACTGATCTCTCAAGTGAAGGCAATGAATTAATTGAGCTTAAGAAAACGTCCGGATTATTATTACACATATTAAGCCGAGTCAGAACAAAAATAATATATAGAAGTGTCCGTTGAACGAATTCATGAAGGAATAGCAACTCAAAATTAAAGGGATACGTTTCTTAATCTCGATCAAGAGGTCGAATGGTGTTGAGGGGGCAAAGGGGGGAGAGATGTTTGGGTGGAGACAAAAGAAACATAGAGGAGTTTGAGAGGAATTGGTAACATTTGGGTTCGGCCTTTAAGTTGAAACGAGGTCAAAAACTGGGTCTCTCTTTTTTTTCTGTTCTCTTTCCTTTTTCTTTTTTGCTTCTCTTTCTTGTTTCTCTATCTCTTTCTTTATGTTCGTTTCTCTCTACTTCTCGCTCCCTCTATCTCAACTCAATCTCTCTTCCTATTCATCTAAGTTGTTCCCTGGGCTTCCGTGAATCTCCGTGTCTTTTTCCTATACAAATATTCTTTTCGATCTTACTTCTTCATGAATTTCCCTTAACCGAATATGCCTTATCTTGGTTTCTTTCTTGATAATTCACTCTCTGTAGCCTCCCATTTTTCTCTTCCCATACTTTTTCCCCACACACCTTTTCGACCTTTTCTCTCTATCTTCCATTTGTTATCTCCCTACTCTATTTGTCTCTTTATCTCATTTTAGCTGTGACTCAAATTCTCTGTTCCTGTTTTCTCACTTTCTCTTCACTTCTTCCTGTTACTCTCTGTTTTCTTCTATTTCTTATCTGTGGAATGTTTTTTTTCGGTTTCATTATCAACATTCCGTGTATTTTCAAGAAATAGAATTCTTAATTAAAAAATCCACACAATCAAAACAGTTTCATAAAAATCGAACGTTGAATAATTCTTAGGGGTTAAAGTTGGGTAATTCTTAGGGGTTAACGTTGGGTAAAAAAAACAGAAAGAAAGATGGACGTTCTTAAAATTCTTCAAAGAATCAAAAAAAATCCATCGCTATCCTTTCCACGGGGATAGGCAGGCCGAAACCGACCCTGTTTTCACATTCAGAGGAAGCAGATAATCATTTTTAAGGACCTCTTCTGAATGCGAAGTATCCTGATTACTTCGGAACATCATTCATCGGGTTGGCTTTTTTTACTCGAAAGTATTGGAAAACTGAGATTTTTGTAAGGATCTGCAGTGTCCCCTCACGACTAGTTTGTCCCTTAATATCACATATAAAAATTGAGTATTGAGATGAAAATGATAAAATAAGAAAAGAGTCAGACAATGAGTCACAAAGTCATGTTCCACACAATCCGATAGCAGAGAATAACTCGGAAAGGACAAAGTTTTGAGTCTCCTATTTTGATGATTAAGGAACAGACATTAGCAAAACATCATTTAGTATTATTAGCAAAGGACCTGAGATCATTTCCTGGCTCGATTAAAGGGAAGAGCGGTTGAGACGAGATTGACGGTTGTTGTGAGACTGACGATGGGACTAAGACTGGCGGTTGAAGGGAGATTGACGAATGTTTTGTAGAGTGAGGAGATATCTTCTGGGTGGGAGGCCAATAAGTTGGTCCATATATGTAGCTAGCGTCTGAAGGTGTTGTTCCTCCCTCTGACTTCTGAAGACCTTTGCTGCTAAGGAGAGGACCGGAGAATCGACACGGGGAGCGAAGAATTTGTTGCCAATATCTGCTCGTCTTGGAATGAGTGTCTGTGTCGAATGGGAACAAGTTTAGTACCATCACTCTCCACTTCCTATCTTCTTGATTCAGGTTCCGGGCCAGCCTTTTCACCTCCTTCTCCAGTTGGAGGCCTTCAATGGTCAGATCTTCGCGTATATACGCGTGTGGGAAAGAAGCCAGGCAACTTGGGCGTCGTCTGCGGATCAGTTTTAGCGCCTCATAACGAAGATCTTCTGAGCCCAGGAAAATTTTCAGAATTCGGCGACGGTTTTCCATTCTCAGAAGGCGCATGAACTGAGCGGTAGAAATTTCGAGAAATACGAGCTCTTGGGAGAGTGAACGCAGGAACTGCCGGTCTGCTGCCTTCGTTGCCGATTACGTCTCTTTTCTCGTAGGGCGACGACGACCAAATTCTCCGTTTTTTTCCTTCAGTATGACCCGGTCTTCTGTTGAAGCTTTTCTAGCCGCTTCATATGCTAGCATTTGCGGAGGAAGATTCTGAGACAGAAGAGATTGACGGTTATTAGGCTGGACTATTACATTTGATTGGGTGGAAGACCCGATCTCAGCTAAGGCCTTCTCAATCCTCTCATGAAATCCTTCCAACTTGGTCATTGTTTCCATAAAGTTATTCATATCTGTACTCTTCTGAACAGACTCACCTTGAAGGATTTCGTTGCTCCTTCCTTCGAATATTTCCATAGCAACCTAACTGATTTTTTGACTGTGCGCCTCGGTGTTGGCATCAGGGATTTGTGAGGAAAAAATAGTCGAAAAAATCGAGAAAAATAAATAAAGGTTTTTTTCTCTCTGAAACTTCAGAGAAGGTTAATCTAGAGCAAGAGCTTCGTGGTGATGTTTGACTTTCTGTCGGCAAGCCTTTGGTTTTTCTTCCAAGAGTCTTTATTTACCTCAAGTCATAAGGGGGGGACCCTTATGTCAAAAAAATCTCCAAAATTTATTTCGTTTCAGGCTCCAGAGAAATTTTAAGCTGTTTTAACCAACAAACATATTAAATCCCACTGAACAATGGTTCATTACGAAATTAGCCATAAAAAAGGTTTTTGAATCATAAGAACTTTCTAAAAATTTTGAAATTTTGCAGTCCGACATAATCGGCTGGATTGGCTGTATATCTTTCATTTTTGTTCATTATTTTTTACAGGCGGTATAGTGTAGGTGATACACTTTGATCTGTGTCTTGCCTTGTTGATGCGTTGTTGAGAAGAATAGGATTTCGAACGTTTCGCTTTATAAAAGCATCGTCAGCGAAATGAATCACCTAAACACAATGGTGAGCACAGCAGAAATATGTATCAAAAAGGATAAGAAAAACAAATACAAATCAAAATAACGAACCAAATAATGGTGATACAGCCAGAAGAGGTGGCTGTGATATAGAACACAATTGAAGAACCACCGAAGAAATAATACGAGAAAAAACAAACAGAAAACAGAAAAACAATATAGATCAAAACAAGCGAGATGATCCTAAGGAAGGGGCAGGAGGGAGAGATGAGAGAGCTCTTCTGCCATTTCGCTCTGGTGATACAGCCAGAAGAGGTGGCTGTGATCTTCTGGCTGTATCACCATTATTTGGTTCGTTATTTTGATTTGTATTTGTTTTTCTTATCCTTTTTGATACATATTTCTGCTGTGCTCACCATTGTGTTTAGGTGATTCATTTCGCTGACGATGCTTTTATAAAGCGAAACGTTCGAAATCCTATTCTTCTCAACAACGCATCAACAAGGCAAGACACAGATCAAAGTGTATCGTCTACCGGATTCTCAATCCAATGCGTTTAACTCAGCACAAATTCTTCATTGACTTCTTAAACCGAAGTGGATCATGCCGATCCGTCCGTGAAATCATCCTGACCTCTGTTGGAGCGCGCCAAAAACTCATTAAGGCCCGTCAATCTCTTTATTTTTTAACTGAATGCAAACGTTATAATGTTATTCCTAATTTCATATTCAATCAGCTCTCTCACATTCCTACTAGCACTGTTTCTCTTACAAGATCTATTAACCAACTTGCACTCAGACTTCTCTCATTTCATATTCGTTCTACTCGTAGAGTTATCTCCACTTACTCAACTAATTGCCGTTCTTACGATAATCTATTAAGATCCAAAATGCCTAGTTCGGTATACGAAGATTTTCTGAAATTGTCCAAATCAGTAGGAGATAGCATCCGTTCGGCCGCTCGACAAAGGCTATACAAGAAATTGTGCAACATAGCCCCAGCTGCTCGTCCTGTGCCCCTCATCCAAACACCCATAATTTCATCAGAACGTGTTTCTGTTGTGGAAAGTACTGTCCTGCCAGATGATTCCACCTCTCTACTCAGTTTCGGACCCTCTTTTATACCCAGTACAGGATTCCCGCGTAATATCGACTTTTCGATGCAAGTCTCTCTCCATCAATTGAGTCAAACTCTAAGATGGCGAGCTCTATTCTCTATACAACCCACGAGTTCTGCAGATTCTATTACTAGCAAATTAGCCTCCACTTGTCCATTCCCTCGCATGTTTACCGCCTTTCCTCCGAAATACGCTCCCTCTGATAGAGCTGTACTAACACTCGCTTCCAAGATTCGCGACATTGTGATTAATCACTAAAATACTAAAATTCCTCGCAACTTGACCCCGAAGGAAAACATAGCTTTGAAAGCTCTTGAGGGCCTTGTTCGGACTAACAATATACGTGTAACTAGAAGTGACAAAGGTGGTGAATTTGTTGTCATCAATGCAGAAATGGACAAAAAGCTAACAGAATTGCATCTCTCTGATCGTTCATTGTATACTCTATCCAATAGAGCGGCCTTCACACGAACTCATAAATTTCTTCTCACTCAGTTTCATTCTCTCTCTAACAAAAATAATACTTTGCCTACTAGTATTATTAAACGCCTTGTTGACAATCATCCTCGAATACCTGTTATTTATACTCTCATCAAGACTCACAAATTTGATCTAACATCTGCCGGGACCGATATCAACCAGTTCAAGATCAGACCCATAATCTCTGGATGCGGAGGTCCAACTGATAGGATATCTTGGCTTCTTTCTAAAATTCTCAACCCTGTGTTTGACTGCATACCCACTCATCTCATCAATACCAGTCAACTCCTTGGAGATTTACAGAATATCACTGCTGGTAACGTAATTTATGAGAGCTTTGATGTGGAATCTCTTTACACTAATGTGTCTAACAATGATGCTGTTGATGCGGTTGTTGATATTATAGAATCTAACAGTGAATCATTCAACCTTTTGGGATTCAGTGTCGAGGATGTCAAGTCATTACTAATTTCTTGTTTGTCATGTAACATATTTGCATTCGCCGGGATCTTCTACTCACAACGCCGAGGCCTAGCCATGGGCAACCGACTCGCCCCACTACTAGTAGTTTCCTACATGCACCTCCTAGAGCGCGCAGCTCCTCGTCGTGATATTGTGCTTCTGAAGCGGTACATCGATGACTACATCGTGATAAGCAGGGATCAAGCAGCAATCGATACCCTCTTCGATTATCTCAACGCTCAGGCCACCCAGATTCATCTCACCAGAGAAGCTGCTGTTAACAACTGTCTACCATTTCTAAATGTAACACTAACTTCATCAGGAGAACGTGTACTTACCAAATGGTACAGGAAGGCTGCTAACAAAAACATTCTCTTACATAACACATCTGACCATCCTCTTCACGTAAAACGTGCAATCGTGAAAAACACTATCCTAACAGCCTCAAAGGTTAGCTCTGCTGAGTTTCGTTCTGCATCTATAGCCAAAGCTAAAAGCATTCTTAACCAAAATGGGTACAATTGTTCCAAGAAGCCTCACAGCCGAAGGGCAATCCTACCCACAGAACGAAACAGCAGAGCTATCTTTTCTATACCATTCATCTCTGATGCCTTTACTAGAGATATTCGCTGTGCTGTTCGTGATGTAGGGTTAGACGATGTTGATGTTTCAGAGAGGTCGCCGGCCTCCCTTCAGACCTTGTTATGTAGAAATCGCAATAATGACCGTCTTTGCTACAATACAGAAACATGCATTTTCTGCCCTTCTGCGAGATCCGGTGTCTGTTGTACAGTAGGTGCAATATATAAGATATCATGCTCTTGTGGAATGTTTTATATCGGACACACAGGCCGTCCAGTTCATACCAGGGCCACGGAACATATACGTGCTACTAAGAACCCAAAGGCCCCTTCCTACGCAACTAATGCCTTTTCTCAGCACGTTCTTGTTTCTCATCCAAATGAAACAGTTGTACTCACCGGTTCTATCCTGCATGTTGAAACTAATATTGTTCGCCGTAGAATTATTGAGGCTTTGCTGATTGATACTCACAAACCTGACCTTAACAACAAGAGCGAAATGGCAGAAGAGCTCTCTCATCTCTCCCTCCTGCCCCTTCCTTAGGATCATCTCGCTTGTTTTGATCTATATTGTTTTTCTGTTTTCTGTTTGTTTTTTCTCGTATTATTTCTTCGGTGGTTCTTCAATTGTGTTCTATATCACAGCCACCTCTTCTGGCTGTATCACCATTATTTGGTTCGTTATTTTGATTTGTATTTGTTTTTCTTATCCTTTTTGATACATATTTCTGCTGTGCTCACCATTGTGTTTAGGTGATTCATTTCGCTGAAGATGCTTTTATAAAGCGAAACGTTGGAAATCCTATTCTTCTCAACAACGCATCAACAAGGCAAGACACAGATCAAAGTGTATCGTCGACCGGATTCTCAATCCAATGCGTTTAACTCAGAACAAATTTTTTATAGTGTAGGTGTGAAGGAGCTAGACTGTCAATAGTTCGGCTAGGGTTCAGACCCCCCATGTTTATTTGTTTTGCAACATTTCGTATGTTGTTCAATTCATGTTTTTTCAGAAAGATATTTTATTCATGAAAACTCCCTTCTCCCCCCTTTTTCTTCTTAGGGGCCTTTTTTCCCCTTTAGGGCCCCCCTTCCTCCCCCTATTCTGATTTTTGTTATCAGCCTGGTAACATGCGAGCGCAGTTGTAAAAAAAGATCGACCTATTTTCCCCAGCTTGAAAACAAGACACCGAACTCTACAGCATGGTAACATGCATTGCACGGCCTTATATGAAAACGTTTTTGAAGTACGGTGGTGAGATAATTACGCGATTGAGATATCAATCAATCAATCTTTATTCCAAATTGCATAGTAGTGTTACAAGGATAGGTGTGCAAAGTGGATCACTGTCACATAAGTGATATCAGTTTAGGTAATACATACAAGCAAGCACCACCGAGAGTTTGAGCTTCGAGAAAGGTAGTAACATAGTAATAAAAAAGAAGGTGGTATGTTCACACTGAGAAGAGTATTAGGTAAAAATGAACCGTGGAATAGTTTAGTTTTACAGGAGAATGAACAATGAAAAAAAACTAAATCTAATTTCGGATTAAAGAAGGAGGCACGATTTCATCTCTAGAAAGATATGAGATAGAGGTAAAAGCTTGAGATGATTTCAATGTAACGATTTCGTTAGGCAAGTTTTTCCAGACATAAACTTAGCGTGACACAAATGTGTTTCTACAATCATTAAGCTTGATCGGTAATAAAATTATTAAAGAGTGAGATACAAATTCGTGAACAATTTCGGAGTGAACTGAATTTTTTCACGATGTTTTGAGTGGAAAATTTTTGTGGACATTGATGAACATTAGCGATATTTTAGGAGTTATTTAAAAAATTCGTGATTTTATGAAATTTTTGAACTTTGTGAATAGGTCCCAGCTGTCGTGTAATTCGACATCGTAGTCCGTGCAATATTTTATCGAGTGCAAACTAGTCAGATTCAGGAAATTTGTATTATATGAAAATGTCTGTCGAGCCCAAGGAGAGACTAAAAGTTAAAAGTTTTATTATCACGCAATGTAAAATAGAGCTTGATAGGGTATTAGGGAAGATTTAATTTAGGAGAATTTTGATGAGCTACGGGTTGAAGAGCCTGGAAGCGGTAAGGGAAGATGAGAAGAAAGGATAAGGGATATTTATGTACAGTCGTACCAAAGCGGCCATTCAGGAAAAGGGGAGAAGTGAAGAGTGATGAATGGTTGATTTTTTACATAGCAGCCGTTCCGGGGGTAAGGGAAGAAGAAGAAAGTTTAGATATTGAAAAAGAGAAACATGAGAAGGCTTGCAGAAAAAGGGCGCTTGAGGATTTCTGACCCCATTTTAACGAGGCCTTGAAGTTTGAAAGCCCTTGGAATGTGCCAGGCCTTTAAACAGTGTCTTATAATGTAATAGACTCAGAAGAACATCATCTCGAGATCCAAAATTTCTGGCCCGAGGTTTTGAGGTTTTTTTTTTTTTTTAGGGGGAAAACCACCCGAGGTTTTGGGCCTTGTCCGTTTTGTGCTAGTTGAACAACTAACTGCTGTCCTTAATCAGAACCTCGAACACGATTTCCTCATGTTGATGAATGTTATCCTATCCCTTATTAGCCCGCCGATTGCAATAGAAATTTAGAACCCTTCGATGAATTTCAGACTTGAGCCATTCTTTCTGAGGCTTCACTTGATCCGTTTTGCTTCAAACCATAAAATAATCACTGTGTTGAATAGTAAAAAAAACTTCAAAATTTCCAATTTATTATTTTTAAATTTTAGGGACATTTTCATCAAATTTTAAAACAAAAACGTCAAGAAGCAGCGAGAAACAGAAACGAGCCATCGAGAAAAGAAAAAAATCGTAAGAGACAGGCTATTACAAAAGCACACCGTGCACACTGTACACTGTACAAATGCACGCTGAGGCGCGGGAAAATTCTTAACTCAAACACTCTTTCTATCTTTCCCGCGCCTCAGCGTGCATTTGTAATTATACAGTGTGCAGCGTGCATTTGTACAATGTACAGTGTGCACGGTGTGCTTTTGTAATGGCCAAGAGACATCGATACTAGTAACGTCTTCCGTACATGAGTTCTAGATTGAAGTAATCTTCAGTAACTAAGTCCTCCAGGCGTTCGTAGGATATAAACCCCGGCTACTTGAGATACTACCGAACTCCAGTGGTCTTGAGTACAGAAACGTTAGAAATAAGCGGATGCCTATTCAATCCAGCTAATAATATGCATATGATCTGCCTCGCTTATCCCTGGCTCGTGGCAGGGAAATTACTCATTCTAATAGAAATAGTGTTTGCTCTTTCAGCAAATGGAAAAAACAAGATATCCCTTAAGATAATAAAAAAAACACAAAATGTACATTTTTCGAGTGTGAATCGAATAAGACAAGAGACAAATCTACTTCTATTTTGATGTTTAGCATTTGTCAGAATATCAAAGTTGTTTACAAAAAATATTGTATTAGCAAGGAAAAGTGTTAACTTTGACAAGTATTTATCAATGGGTTCATTTCTGTACATCGAAACCAAAGGCTCTGCTTGGAGTGGTCAGCGCCTTTCCATCCTCGAGAAGACTCATCAGGACAGGCCTCAGAATCCGTCCTCAGCCCCGTACTTCCCAAGTCTCTCTTGTAGGTTCTGAATCGTGAAGTCTTTCTCCGCGAGAAGACGCGTTGCGTCCGTGTTGTCCTCTTTCATCACCTGCGATATTTGAAATTTAAAACTTGAAAATAATACTTTCACCAAAAATTTCAAGCTTTTTCATTAATATAATTAAAAGTTTCACAACAAAAAACAATTGAAGCAGCAAACGGCTTTACGAAAAATCATTATGCTCGAAAAAGAAGTTTTGTTCCAAAATATCTTATCGACCAGGAGCCAAATTTTATCAACTTGAAAAAAAAACAAAAACTTCTGGCTTTAAAAAAAGCGACGTAGTAGACATAACCAGTGTACACAATCATTGTGTCTCAAAACGGTATGATGTGTATTTGATTTTTTTATTTGACGGTATGATGTATATGATGTGTATTCATTTCATGGAGTATTCTGTGGTAATCACCTCAATGATGGCTTCTTTATTGGAAGCTTCCATCTTCGTGGTATTCAGCTCTTCCGTCAGCTCATCCACCTCAATGCAAGCATTCAATTGATTGTCTTTCATATCACTCAACTGAGATGAATAGTCTGGAGCAGAGGTGCTACAATAATGAATAGTCTGGAGCAGAGGTGCTACAATAATGAATAGTCTGGAGCAGAGGTGCTACAATAATGAATAGTCTGGAGCAGAGGTGCTACAATAATGAATAGTCTGGAGCAGAGGTGCTACAATAATGAATAGTCTGGAGCAGAGGTGCTACAATAATGAATAGTCTGGAGCAGAGGTGCTACAATAATGAATAGTCTGGAGCAGAGGTGCTACAATAATGAATAGTCTGGAGCAGAGGTGCTACAATAATGAATAGTCTGGAGCAGAGGTGCTACAATAATGAATAGTCTGGAGCAGAGGTGCTACAATAATGAATAGTCTGGAGCAGAGGTGCTACAATAATGAATAGTCTGGAGCAGAGGTGCTACAATAATGAATAGTCTGGAGCAGAGGTGCTACAATGATGAATAGTCTGGAGCAGAGGTGCTACAATAATGAATAGTCTGGAGCAGAGGTGCTACAATAATGAATAGTCTGGAGCAGAGGTGCTACAATAATGAATAGTCTGGAGCAGAGGTGCTACAATAATGAATAGTCTGTAGCAGAGGTGCTACAATAATGAATAGTCTGGAGCAGAGGTGCTACAATAATGAATAGTCTGGAGCAGAGGTGCTACAATAATGAATAGTCTGGAGCAGAGGTGCTACAATAATGAATAGTCTGGAGCAGAGGTGCTACAATAATGAATAGTCTGGAGCAGAGGTGCTACAATAATGAATAGTCTGGAGCAGAGGTGCTACAATAATGAATAGTCTGGAGCAGAGGTGCTACAATAATGAATAGTCTGGAGCAGAGGTGCTACAATAATGAATAGTCTGGAGCAGAGGTGCTACAATAATGAATAGTCTGGAGCAGAGGTGCTACAATAATGAATAGTCTGGAGCAGAGGTGCTACAATAATGAATAGTCTGGAGCAGAGGTGCTACAATAATGAATAGTCTGGAGCAGAGGTGCTACAATAATGAATAGTCTGGAGCAGAGGTGCTACAATAATGAATAGTCTGGAGCAGAGGTGCTACAATAATGAATAGTCTGGAGCAGAGGTGCTACAATGATGAATAGTCTGGAGCAGAGGTGCTACAATAATGAATAGTCTGGAGCAGAGGTGCTACAATAATGAATAGTCTGGAGCAGAGGTGCTACAATAATGAATAGTCTGGAGCAGAGGTGCTACAATAATGAATAGTCTGTAGCAGAGGTGCTACAATAATGAATAGTCTGGAGCAGAGGTGCTACAATAATGAATAGTCTGGAGCAGAGGTGCTACAATAATGAATAGTCTGGAGCAGAGGTGCTACAATAATGAATAGTCTGGAGCAGAGGTGCTACAATAATGAATAGTCTGGAGCAGAGGTGCTACAATAATGAATAGTCTGTAGCAGAGGTGCTACAATAATGAATAGTCTGGAGCAGAGGTGCTACAATAATGAATAGTCTGGAGCAGAGGTGCTACAATAATGAATAGTCTGGAGCAGAGGTGCTACAATAATGAATAGTCTGGAGCAGAGGTGCTACAATGATGAATAGTCTGGAGCAGAGGTGCTACAATAATGAATAGTCTGTAGCAGAGGTGCTACAATAATGAATAGTCTGTAGCAGAGGTGCTACAATAATGAATAGTCTGGAGCAGAGGTGCTACAATAATGAATAGTCTGGAGCAGAGGTGCTACAATAATGAATAGTCTGGAGCAGAGGTGCTACAATAATGAATAGTCTGGAGCAGAGGTGCTACAATAATGAATAGTCTGGAGCAGAGGTGCTACAATAATGAATAGTCTGGAGCAGAGGTGCTACAATAATGAATAGTCTGGAGCAGAGGTGCTACAATAATGAATAGTCTGGAGCAGAGGTGCTACAATAATGAATAGTCTGGAGCAGAGGTGCTACAATAATGAATAGTCTGGAGCAGAGGTGCTACAATAATGAATAGTCTGGAGCAGAGGTGCTACAATAATGAATAGTCTGGAGCAGAGGTGCTACAATAATGAATAGTCTGGAGCAGAGGTGCTACAATAATGAATAGTCTGGAGCAGAGGTGCTACAATAATGAATAGTCTGGAGCAGAGGTGCTACAATAATGAATAGTCTGGAGCAGAGGTGCTACAATAATGAATAGTCTGGAGCAGAGGTGCTACAATAATGAATAGTCTGGAGCAGAGGTGCTACAATAATGAATAGTCTGGAGCAGAGGTGCTACAATGATGAATAGTCTGGAGCAGAGGTGCTACAATAATGAATAGTCTGGAGCAGAGGTGCTACAATAATGAATAGTCTGGAGCAGAGGTGCTACAATAATGAATAGTCTGGAGCAGAGGTGCTACAATAATGAATAGTCTGGAGCAGAGGTGCTACAATAATGAATAGTCTGGAGCAGAGGTGCTACAATAATGAATAGTCTGGAGCAGAGGTGCTACAATAATGAATAGTCTGGAGCAGAGGTGCTACAATAATGAATAGTCTGGAGCAGAGGTGCTACAATAATGAATAGTCTGGAGCAGAGGTGCTACAATAATGAATAGTCTGGAGCAGAGGTGCTACAATAATGAATAGTCTGGAGCAGAGGTGCTACAATAATGAATAGTCTGGAGCAGAGGTGCTACAATAATGAATAGTCTGGAGCAGAGGTGCTACAATAATGAATAGTCTGGAGCAGAGGTGCTACAATAATACCAAATGAGTCTTTTTATTTTTAGCCAAGAAATCACAGAAGAACTCGGCTTTTTTTGCTGAGACGTTCGATTGGAAAACCTCGGAAAAGGAAAATAAAAGAGCGAAGGCTTCCATAGATTCATTATTGACCTCATCTCCTAGTGAGATGTACTCGGGTTCTTTGAAAGATCTCCAGAGGAATTGGAAAGTACAATTTTGGCCGAATAAAATTTCCTTTCAAGTCCGATAATTCTATTGTGGATAATAATTGTACCGAATTAGTAAATTGCGTCTCATTTATTCATCATTTGTGTCTTAGCATCTTCTAGCATCACACTGAGCCTTAGTAACTTCTTATCATGCAATCAATTTTATTATCTCCTCACCTTTCGCTTGAGCACATCACACTCATGAGAATACTCGCTTAGGCGACGTACGACATTGGTATTGTTGACTTGGTCCAGTGGGATCGACCCTGTACATAAAGCCCCTAAGTATAGTCTTTTATACCTTACACACGCCTTTTCTGATGACCTCAAACTCTCCTCCGCTTAACTCATCTCAAATAAATAACTTTTTAAAAAAAATTCTTTTGCAATTGTTTCAAAACCGTATCTGTAAAATTCTTATATTAGAAAGCAACCGGGGGTTTCTGAACTTGCACCGGAGGTGAATTATTTCTTGATTACCCGATAGTTTGATCACCTTACATTGACTCAAACAAATTTTTCAGCTTAATTACAGCCGATAAAACTTTTCATTCCAGAGCACAAAGATCTTTCCTCAATTTTACACCAGAAAAGCTTTAAAATGTCCCTGACGTTAGTTGTTAGGCTCATTAGGTTGGTTGCCCCAGAAAATATTTTGCAAGTTGGCAGTTTACTGGTGACCCACAACTGTGAAATTTAATGCCTCTGAGCTCGCCGGAAACATCAAGTTCCACATGTAACCATTAAAAAGGAACACAATAAAAGGGTGATGTAACGCCTATTTTCAAACTCATATCCCATGCCGAATTCTAAATTGGCAGTTTAAAGCGACGTTTCAGCTTGTTCACTTGGACATCCAACTTCTAGGTGAGTGGCCTTTTTACAAAAGCGATTCTTCATCACGACTTTTCAGTACCTTTGTGATGAGGAAATTATTCCGCTTTCTCCCTGTTCTATGCACACTTTTCAAGAGTACGGTTCAAAAAAACCAGTGTTTCTGAGGGACTCCATCTGCTGCTCTACGTAGTACGGTTCAAAAAAACCAGTGTTTCTGAGGGACTCCATCTGCTGCTCTACGTAGTACGGTTTAAAAAAACCAGTGTTTCTGAGGGACTCCATCTGCTGCTCTACGTAGTACGGTTCAAAAAAACCAGTGTTTCTGAGGGACTCCATCTGCTGCTCTACGTAGCAGCATCTCTCGTGCTCGTCCAGTCGGCGGGCGCACTCTTCCGACAACGCCAATCTTGAAATAGCAAACATATGTAAGGAGAAAGGAGAATTCCACAAATTTCCTCTGTCTATTGATAGGTTCAAATCACACCCTTTCATGTTGAAACTCTGTTTTTGAATTTTGATTATTCTTTGCTTCAAATTCGCAAGAGAAATTCTACCTATTGATAACAAGACTATCTTCACGAATGTATATGTTTTAACCGAATAGTTCAATATCAAGTTTTAGTCCTATTTATTCCACACGTGATAGTTGTAAAAGTGCTTCACGTAATAAATTCAATCATTCATTCATGTAATCCTTTTATTTGTAGAAGTCCTCCAGTTACTTGTCATAGCTCACCAAACTTGTAAAGTTTCTTCCGGTCGCCCGCCCTCTCCTCCAGTCAAAATTCTTCCAAGTAAAAAAAAATATAACAGAATGTTATCTTAAAACAACTAAATGTCGGTGAGTGAACAAAATGTCGAATTTGCAGTTCAGACCTTGGCTACGCGAAATGAATGATGACTGCGGTTAGCATACCCAATTCTTGTTGATTTCCCCTCTCGCCAAGAGTTGCACGGGCACACACCAAACAGAATGTTTTTCCAACACCTCTTGGTGAGCTATGCTTGTCACTAACAATAAGAGCAATAGAGAACCTCAAAACTAGAACAGACTGAAAATTAAAATTGAAAAAGTTGTGGCTCAAGGATTAATGGAAGTCGGCGTGAAAAAGTAAATCGCAAACATGGTTTCTCCCGCAAAAGGAATGTAAAACTCATTTTAAATAATGAATAAACCTGAGGGTGTCGACTTCTTCCTTGAGCTGCTTGTTGTGCTTCTTCAGCTTCTCCGCCTCATCGAAAGGTAGCTCTCTTTTCAGTACCAGCACAGCCTGAGGCCGTATGCATGGAGCAATCCAAAAGGATTATGAGCTTGGATTAGAAGTTATCCAAATACATTGCACTAATCCGGTATGCATGGAAGCTATAATACTTTTGGATTAGAGATAATCCGACAAAATTTTTTAAAACTTTTTTTGGATTTTGTAATCCTTGGATTTGAATAATCCAGATTGTTATAATCTGTTTTCCATGCATATTTTCTTGCTAACTGAGTTTTTCTTGCTAACTCTGGTTCTTGCTAACTGAGTTGGTGGGCGGAGTCTCTAGTTGCTGCAGGCGTTGGATGCGCTTTTTTAGCTCCTCGATTTCCTCTTCCTTGTTTTTCAGCTCAAAGAGACAATTGTCAATGACATGCTTCAATTCACTTGATTAGTTTCTGACCCCCCCCCCTGTATCGCATGTTAACCTATCTTGTTGAGAAAGAGGGCCTATACCTCTCTTGCCAGTGTTTTCAATGGCGAGTCGAGGCGCCAGTCAAATAGCCTCTTGCCTATCTCCGGTCAACGACAGGCGAGACGTCTCTACTCCCACCCAAAACGATGCTAGGCCGGCTTGACCACCCACTCACAAGGCCTATATATATATATATATATAGCATGAACAGGTTGCTACAACGATGTCCGCCTTCACAAGGTGGAGCATGACAGTCTCAGGACTGCAAAGGACATCAAAACCCTTCTCCGGACGCATCTTGTCCGAAGAACACGAGAACTTCTCTCATTAAAGAGAGTGTTCATAACCAAGTCTTCGATGCGGGATGCTTGCCGGCAACAACAACAACTCTCTTGCCAGAATAGCATCTACAACATCAACCCTAGAAACCATTCAATCGGCTTCATCAGTACACCATCATGTTTATTCGGAACCCTCCCCCTCTTTTTTTTCCTCTACTCGAAGTGCAACCTCGAGTCCTCATTCCTGAATATCTCACCATATCCACAGTACCTCCAAAATCTCCTATGTCTCCAAATAAAAACAATGAAATACTCACAGAGTTGGCAGAAGAATCAGCAAGTACTTGGTAGCGGTTAGTTAGATTCTCCGCTTCAAGGAGCTTCTCTTTCAGCTAAAACACAATGTATTTTGTTCAACTTTGTATTCAAGATCTTCATTTGGTCTTTTTACAGGATTCACAAGGAGAGAAGTGCCAGTTCCTCCTCATTTTGTCCAAGTTACCAGACCTAAACAAACTGACAAATCTCTCGTAGATATAAGACGATGCTGGGAATAATTTTCGCCAAAATGCTTAAAAGGTTGTTCCTCGGGCAGATTTCGCTTGAAAAACCAAGCTTTTCCATGGCAAGAAACGGAAAAAAGCGTCATGATAAATGGCAGCAAATAACATGCGTTTTGACGGGCCTGCCAAGAAAAACCGTCAAAAAACAAGCTTTCTACTTTGTACTCGTTTTGTCACCGCTTTTTTCACTGCCAGAATCCAGTTTTTGTTTGTCCTTGTTTTGTCACTGCCAAAATCGTGTTTTGTTTGTACTTGTTTTGTCACTGCCAAAATTGGGTTTTTTTGTCCTTGTTTTGTCACTGCCAAAATCGGGCTTTTTTTAGCCCCCTGCAACCCCTTAGCCTCATCTCTGGGATGATGGAGGATAGCTCTCAGGAACTCTTTGGGGAGTGCCAATACTAGACTTTGATCTCATCCAAAAGGCTGAGATGCGATACCAGCAGCTACAACGCCCACAGACCAACCATTTCTAGCGACGTACCCCAACCGAGTTTATCAAACTCGGTTGGGGTACGTCGCTAGAAGTGGTTAATATGTGGTCAATGCAGAGCTGTGTTCAACGGACAAAAAGTGTTCAAGAGCCGAGTTTGGCAGTGCCAAAACATGTCACAAAGGAAAAACAAAATTGTCCGTGATTTGGCAGGAACAAAACTTGGCCACAGAGTCATTCATCATTTGGCACTGCGAAATAGTGACAGATTCTTCGTCCCTATTTTGGCAGCTAAAAAAAGACTAATATCGGAATTTCCTTCTCCCAAGTTCGCATACTCGAAATCTTGGCAAAATGAAGTTTTTGGCTGAGGAACAACATTTGAGCATTTTGGCGAAAATTATTCCCAGCATCGTCTTATATACAATTTAAATGAGCGAAAAGGAAGAAACCCTTCTCTCCCTCGAACTATGCATATATCAAACATCAACAAGGGAAATCGCGTCTTCTTCAATAACGCCGTATCTACAAGCTTTACTTTCCGTTTGTTACTCAAGTATTACAAATTCTTTTCGACAAACCGATTAAAGTTTTAATCCCTATAAATCTTGATTTTTAAATAGGTCGATCGCCCGAGTAGTTGGAAAAGTTCAGAATTCTTACTGAACTTGTTAAGGCTTTTACAGCTAGTAAAACTTTTAGTTAAGAAAACTAGGAAATTTTTTTAAAAAAATCAATAATGAGATTTTAGTTAATGCGGTTTTTGCTCCCCCTCATTCCCCATAACAAGCTGATTGCTCCCCCTCATTCCCCATAACAAGCTGATTGCTCCCCCTCATTCCCCATAACAAGCTGATTGCTCCCCCTCATTCCCCATAACAAGCTGATTGCTCCCCCTCATTCCCCATAACAAGCTGATTGCTCCCCCTCATTCCCCATAACAAGCTGATTGCTCCCCCTCATTCCCCATAACAAGCTGATTGCTCCCCCTCATTCCCCATAACAAGCTGATTGCTCCCCCTCATTCCCCATAACAAGCTGATTGCTCCCCCTCATTCCCCATAACAAGCTGATTGCTCCCCCTCATTCCCCATAACAAGCTGATTGCTCCCCCTCATTCCCCATAACAAGCTGATTGCTCCCCCTCATTCCCCATAACAAGCTGATTGCTCCCCCTCATTCCCCATAACAAGCTGATTGCTCCCCCTCATTCCCCATAACAAGCTGATTGCTCCCCCTCATTCCCCATAACAAGCTGATTGCTCCCCCTCATTCCCCATAACAAGCTGATTGCTCCCCCTCATTCCCCATAACAAGCTGATTGCTCCCCCTCATTCCCCATAACAAGCTGATTGCTCCCCCTCATTCCCCATAACAAGCTGATTGCTCCCCCTCATTCCCCATAACAAGCTGATTGCTCCCCCTCATTCCCCATAACAAGCTGATTGCTCCCCCTCATTCCCCATAACAAGCTGATTGCTCCCCCTCATTCCCCATAACAAGCTGATTGCTCCCCCTCATTCCCCATAACAAGCTGATTGCTCCCCCTCATTCCCCATAACAAGCTGATTGCTCCCCCTCATTCCCCATAACAAGCTGATTGCTCCCCCTCATTCCCCATAACAAGCTGATTGCTCCCCCTCATTCCCCATAACAAGCTGATTGCTCCCCCTCATTCCCCATAACAAGCTGATTGCTCCCCTTCATTCCCCATAACAAGCTGATTGCTCCCCCTCATTCCCCATAACAAGCTGATTGCTCCCCCTCATTCCCCATAACAAGCTGATTGCTCCCCCTCATTCCCCATAACAAGCTGATTGCTCCCCCTCATTCCCCATAACAAGCTGATTGCTCCCCCTCATTCCCCATAACAAGCTGATTGCTCCCCCTCATTCCCCATAACAAGCTGATTGCTCCCCCTCATTCCCCATAACAAGCTGATTGCTCCCCCTCATTCCCCATAACAAGCTGATTGCTCCCCCTCATTCCCCATAACAAGCTGATTGCTCCCCCTCATTCCCCATAACAAGCTGATTGCTCCCCCTCATTCCCCATAACAAGCTGATTGCTCCCCCTCATTCCCCATAACAAGCTGATTGCTCCCCCTCATTCCCCATAACAAGCTGATTGCTCCCCCTCATTCCCCATAACAAGCTGATTGCTCCCCCTCATTCCCCATAACAAGCTGATCGCTCCCCCTCATTCCCCATAACAAGCTGATTGCTCCCCCTCATTCCCCATAACAAGCTGATTGCTCCCCCTCATTCCCCATAACAAGCTGATTGCTCCCCCTCATTCCCCATAACAAGCTGATTGCTCCCCCTCATTCCCCATAACAAGCTTCTTGCTCCCCCTCATTCCCCATAACAAGCTTCCCTGCCTTTTAAAATGTGTAACTTAGCATTTGAAAATTTTTCATCCATCTTCCATCTCTCTTCTGTCTTAATCGTGAATTCTGGAGTTAAGCTCTATTCACGACGCTTTCACATTATGAGCATGCGTGACTAAGAGAGCAAGGCAATTAAGCCTTTCATACATTATCGCACGGAATAGCAATGTGTTACCATGGTGTAATGGTAACACGCTCGCTCTTGGATTAAGAAGAGGTTCGATGAGGACCGGTAGATCTGCTTTTTCAATACTGCTTCATATTTGAGCGGGAAGTCAAACATTATCGACTAATTTCACACATCAAGCAATCACATCTTTTCAACCGATGTGCTATACTCAACTCTCTTCCTTTTGGATTTATCAATTTTGAATGCATATCCACGAGGTATGATTAACGTATGAAACAAAAACTTTATGAAAAAAAATTAATTTTTAATTTTTAACCAACTGGTTTTTAAAAAAAGCTTACCCTTGCTATGGCATCATCTCGCTCCTTCTTCAAATTGATGTTCTCATTGCGAAGTGCTTCGATGTCTGCCACAGTCATGCCCGCCTAAAATCGTTCATCTTCCTCTCTCACTCCATCGTATTTCCAAGAGGGCTGCCACGAAGCCCTTCTCACTCATCACAACCCCCTCGGTAGAGAAGGTTGCTACTAATCGTTACTTGTACTAGTCTTCTCGTCCTGTGTTTACATCCACAAATTATGACAATAAGTAATTTAACGGGTTTCACCAAACTCTCTCTGATTGTTCTTCAAATGCTAAGTTACATAGTTTAAAAGGCAGTGACGCCTGCTTAAGATGACAAATTATTTAACTAGCGCACAGAAAAAAGCTAGTCCACCGGGCGGATCGAACCCAGACCATCTCGACTCAAACCGGGAGAGCGTGTTACCATTACACCACGGGGCTTCAAATGGCTTCAAATGCTAAGCCTAAGACTTGGCATTGGAAAAATTATTATCCATCTTCCATCTCTCTTCTGTCTTAATCGTTAACTCTGGAGTTACGCTCCATTCATGACGCAATCGCTTGATAAGCATGCGTGACTTAGAGAACAAGGCATATGAGCCTTTCATATAACACTATCGCACGGAATAGCAATGTGTCCCCGTGGTGTAATGGTAACACGCGCTCCCGGTTTGAGTCGAGATGGTCTGGGTTCGATCCCGCCCAGTGGACTAGCTTTTTTCTGTGCGATAGTTCATTCATTTGTCTCTCTGATTGTGTAGAACTTCAGTTAACATTTCGATGTGTTCTCTTTCCTTATGTATAAAGATTTACATTCAGAGGTTAAATGAGACCGGCCTAAAGCATGTTTGTACGCGAAAAACTTGTTCGCGGAAAAAAGCTTGATAGAAAACGGATGAGGAAAAGCAAAAAGGGTGAAAGAAAAAGTAGAGAAGAGAAAAATAGAACGGAAGGAGAAGAGAATGTAGATCATTCTCGGCGTGAACAGGTTTGCGCCAACATAGCTGGTCCGGTAACCATTTAACCCCAGTTTGGATTCCATCATTCACACGCGGTTAGATTAAGTGAAATAAGAGATGTCACCGGTCCTCTTCTCTCCAACATAACTTCTACAAGCACCAACTTCCAAGCTGTTCTTCTTCATCTGCTCTGCCAGGGCGGAAATCTCCCCTAGCGACCGCAGAGACTGCTCCATTCTCTCCGTCGTTTGCGCCTTGAGGCTAATTTTTTTCACCATGCTTCAATTTGTTTTCAATAAAAAATACAGTATGATTATTACCCGTAGAAACTACTTTTGACCCCATACCGAACTTCTTACATTGAAAGAATGTGTCTAAGATGTTGACGATTTAGTCACTCGCACGAAAATTAAAACAGCGTTAATAAAACGGGACTGGACAGGTCCATCAGTCTTTGAAAAGGAAATGGAAAACCCTCTGTCCCTACCCTAAACTTGCCTAAGCGTCGGTAAATGTACCAATGTCTGACAATACAGTCAACTTTGGAACGAAGAAACAAGTTTGAACTCTAAGTTTGTAAAAGAGTGTACAATGTAACAGTGGTCCTTGGGTATTCCTCTGCTTCTATTCTTCTTCAACTGCTTATGAAGGAAGACAACGAAGTCCCATCTTCAGCCCTCCTCTCTCGCATCCCCTTGCTTAAGGAAGACAACGAAGTCCCATCTTCAGCCCTCCTCTCTCGCATCCCCTTGCTTAAGGAAGACAACGAAGTCCCATCTTCAGCCCTCCTCTCTCGCATCCCCTTGCTTAAGGAAGACAACGAAGTCCCATCTTCAGCCCTCCTCTCTCGCATCCCCTTGCTTAAGGAAGACAACGAAGTCCCATCTTCAGCCCTCCTCTCTCGCATCCCCTTGCTTTCTCACTAAGTTATTGTTCTTTTTTAAAGTTTAATGCTGTTGTTGCCTCTTTACTGTGACCTCGTGATGTAATTTCTGTTTGTTCTTCTCTCCCTTTGTGGGAAGTGCGTTCATCTCATCATTTGTTCTATCGACCTATTTTAGTGTCACACCTAATGGTGTAAATGAATAAATAAATAAATTCTTACATGGGAGCGGAAAATTTCCTCGAAGGTTGAGACGTCAACAGAATTCAAAATCGAAGCGATGGATTCTGAACATAGATGAAATATGTGTCGATTTTTCAAAAAGTCTATCGCCAGAATATGTAGGTTTTGAAAATTTTATATTTCTATCTCAAGACAACTTGCTTGAATTCAGCTTTGACCAACAAAACTTTTTGTCATTACAGAAAGAAAAAAAACTCTTCAAAAATTCTCTAATTCGGAACTCTTTTAAATTTAGTTCGAAGTTCGGTTCGTAAGGGGCTGAATAGGGATCGAACGCTTCGGTTCGTAAGGGGCTGAATAGGGATCGAACGCTTCGGTTCGTAAGGGGCTGAATAGGGATCGAACGCTTCGGTTCGTAAGGGGCTGAATAGGGATCGAACGCTTCGGTTCGTAAGGGGCTGAATAGGGATCGAACGCTTCGGTTCGTAAGGGGCTGAATAGGGATCGAACGCTTCGGTTCGTAAGGGGCTGAATAGGGATCGAACGCTTCGGTTCGTAAGGGGCTGAATAGGGATCGAACGCTTCGGTTCGTAAGGGGCTGAATAGGGATCGAACGCTTCGGTTCGTAAGGGGCTGAATAGGGATCGAACGCTTCGGTTCGTAAGGGGCTGAATAGGGATCGAACGCTTCGGTTCGTAAGGGGCTGAATAGGGATCGAACGCTTCGGTTCGTAAGGGGCTGAATAGGGATCGAACGCTTCGGTTCGTAAGGGGCTGAATAGGGATCAAACGCTTCGGTTCGTAAGGGGCTGAATAGGGATCGAACGCTTCGGTTCGTAAGGGGCTGAATAGGGATCGAACGCTTCGGTTCGTAAGGGGCTGAATAGGGATCGAACGCTTCGGTTCGTAAGGGGCTGAATAGGGATCGAACGCTTCGGTTCGTAAGGGGCTGAATAGGGATCGAACGCTTCGGTTCGTAAGGGGCTGAATAGGGATCGAACGCTTCGGTTCGTAAGGGGCTGAATAGGGATCGAACGCTTCGGTTCGTAAGGGGCTGAATAGGGATCGAACGCTTCGGTTCGTAAGGGGCTGAATAGGGATCGAACGCTTCGGTTCGTAAGGGGCTGAATAGGGATCGAACGCTTCGGTTCGTAAGGGGCTGAATAGGGATCGAACGCTTCGGTTCGTAAGGGGCTGCATAGGGATCGAACGCTTCGGTTCGTAAGGGGCTGCATAGGGATCGAACGCTTCGGTTCGTAAGGGGCTGAATAGGGATCAAACGCTTCGGTTCGTAAGGGGCTGAATAGGGATCGAACGCTTCGGTTCGTAAGGGGCTGAATAGGGATCGAACGCTTCGGTTCGTAAGGGGCTGAATAGGGATCGAACGCTTCGGTTCGTAAGGGGCTGAATAGGGATCGAACGCTTCGGTTCGTAAGGGGCTGAATAGGGATCGAACGCTTCGGTTCGTAAGGGGCTGAATAGGGATCGAACGCTTCGGTTCGTAAGGGGCTGCATAGGGATCGAACGCTTCGGTTCGTAAGGGGCTGAATAGGGATCGAACGCTTCGGTTCGTAAGGGGCTGAATAGGGATCGAACGCTTCGGTTCGTAAGGGGCTGAATAGGGATCGAACGCTTCGGTTCGTAAGGGGCTGAATAGGGATCGAACGCTTCGGTTCGTAAGGAGCTGAATAGGGATCGAACGCTTCGGTTCGTAAGGGGCTGAATAGGGATCGAACGCTTCGGTTCGTAAGGGGCTGAATAGGGATCGAACGCTTCGGTTCGTAAGGGGCTGAATAGGGATCGAACGCTTCGGTTCGTAAGGGGCTGAATAGGGATCGAACGCTTCGGTTCGTAAGGGGCTGAATAGGGATCGAACGCTTCGGTTTGTAAGGGGCTGAATAGGGATCGAACGCTTCGGTTCGTAAGGGGCTGCATAGGGATCGAACGCTTCGGTTCGTAAGGGGCTGAATAGGGATCGAACGCTTCGGTTCGTAAGGGGCTGAATAGGGATCGAACGCTTCGGTTCGTAAGGGGCTGAATAGGGATCGAACGCTTCGGTTCGTAAGGGGCTGAATAGGGATCGAACGCTTCGGTTCGTAAGGGGCTGAATAGGGATCGAACGCTTCGGTTCGTAAGGGGCTGAATAGGGATCGAACGCTTCGGTTCGTAAGGGGCTGAATAGGGATCGAACGCTTCGGTTCGTAAGGGGCTGAATAGGGATCGAACGCTTCGGTTCGTAAGGGGCTGAATAGGGATCGAACGCTTCGGTTCGTAAGGGGCTGAATAGGGATCGAACGCTTCGGTTCGTAAGGGGCTGAATAGGGATCGAACGCTTCGGTTCGTAAGGGGCTGAATAGGGATCGAACGCTTCGGTTCGTAAGGGGCTGAATAGGGATCGAACGCTTCGGTTCGTAAGGGGCTGAATAGGGATCGAACGCTTCGGTTCGTAAGGGGCTGAATAGGGATCGAACGCTTCGGTTCGTAAGGGGCTGAATAGGGATCGAACGCTTCGGTTCGTAAGGGGCTGAATAGGGATCGAACGCTTCGGTTCGTAAGGGGCTGAATAGGGATCGAACGCTTCGGTTCGTAAGGGGCTGAATAGGGATCGAACGCTTCGGTTCGTAAGGGGCTGAATAGGGATCGAACGCTTCGGTTCGTAAGGGGCTGAATAGGGATCGAACGCTTCGGTTCGTAAGGGGCTGAATAGGGATCGAACGCTTCGGTTCGTAAGGGGCTGAATAGGGATCGAACGCTTCGGTTCGTAAGGGGCTGAATAGGGATCGAACGCTTCGGTTCGTAAGGGGCTGAATAGGGATCGAACGCTTCGGTTCGTAAGGGGCTGAATAGGGATCGAACGCTTCGGTTCGTAAGGGGCTGAATAGGGATCGAACGCTTCGGTTCGTAAGGGGCTGAATAGGGATCGAACGCTTCGGTTCGTAAGGGGCTGAATAGGGATCGAACGCTTCGGTTCGTAAGGGGCTGAATAGGGATCGAACGCTTCGGTTCGTAAGGGGCTGAATAGGGATCGAACGCTTCGGTTCGTAAGGGGCTGAATAGGGATCGAACGCTTCGGTTCGTAAGGGGCTGCATAGGGATCGAACGCTTCGGTTCGTAAGGGGCTGAATAGGGATCGAACGCTTCGGTTCGTAAGGGGCTGAATAGGGATCGAACGCTTCGGTTCGTAAGGGGCTGAATAGGGATCGAACGCTTCGGTTCGTAAGGGGCTGAATAGGGATCGAACGCTTCGGTTCGTAAGGGGCTGAATAGGGATCGAACGCTTCGGTTCGTAAGGGGCTGAATAGGGATCGAACGCTTCGGTTCGTAAGGGGCTGAATAGGGATCGAACGCTTCGGTTCGTAAGGGGCTGAATAGGGATCGAACGCTTCGGTTCGTAAGGGGCTGAATAGGGATCGAACGCTTCGGTTCGTAAGGGGCTGAATAGGGATCGAACGCTTCGGTTCGTAAGGGGCTGAATAGGGATCGAACGCTTCGGTTCGTAAGGGGCTGAATAGGGATCGAACGCTTCGGTTCGTAAGGGGCTGAATAGGGATCGAACGCTTCGGTTCGTAAGGGGCTGAATAGGGATCGAACGCTTCGGTTCGTAAGGGGCTGAATAGGGATCGAACGCTTCGGTTCGTAAGGGGCTGAATAGGGATCGAACGCTTCGGTTCGTAAGGGGCTGAATAGGGATCGAACGCTTCGGTTTGTAAGGGGCTGAATAGGGATCGAACGCTTCGGTTCGTAAGGGGCTGCATAGGGATCGAACGCTTCGGTTCGTAAGGGGCTGCATAGGGATCGAACGCTTCGGTTCGTAAGGGGCTGAATAGGGATCGAACGCTTCGGTTCGTAAGGGGCTGAATAGGGATCGAACGCTTCGGTTCGTAAGGGGCTGAATAGGGATCGAACGCTTCGGTTCGTAAGGGGCTGAATAGGGATCGAACGCTTCGGTTCGTAAGGGGCTGAATAGGGATCGAACGCTTCGGTTCGTAAGGGGCTGAATAGGGATCGAACGCTTCGGTTCGTAAGGGGCTGAATAGGGATCGAACGCTTCGGTTCGTAAGGGGCTGCATAGGGATCGAACGCTTCGGTTCGTAAGGGGCTGAATAGGGATCGAACGCTTCGGTTCGTAAGGGGCTGAATAGGGATCGAACGCTTCGGTTCGTAAGGGGCTGAATAGGGATCGAACGCTTCGGTTCGTAAGGGGCTGAATAGGGATCGAACGCTTCGGTTCGTAAGGAGCTGAATAGGGATCGAACGCTTCGGTTCGTAAGGGGCTGAATAGGGATCGAACGCTTCGGTTCGTAAGGGGCTGAATAGGGATCGAACGCTTCGGTTCGTAAGGGGCTGAATAGGGATCGAACGCTTCGGTTCGTAAGGGGCTGAATAGGGATCGAACGCTTCGGTTCGTAAGGGGCTGAATAGGGATCGAACGCTTCGGTTTGTAAGGGGCTGAATAGGGATCGAACGCTTCGGTTCGTAAGGGGCTGCATAGGGATCGAACGCTTCGGTTCGTAAGGGGCTGCATAGGGATCGAACGCTTCGGTTCGTAAGGGGCTGAATAGGGATCGAACGCTTCGGTTCGTAAGGGGCTGAATAGGGATCGAACGCTTCGGTTCGTAAGGGGCTGAATAGGGATCGAACGCTTCGGTTCGTAAGGGGCTGCATAGGGATCGAACGCTTCGGTTCGTAAGGGGCTGCATAGGGATCGAACGCTTCGGTTCGTAAGGGGCTGAATAGGGATCGAACGCTTCGGTTCGTAAGGGGCTGAATAGGGATCGAACGCTTCGGTTCGTAAGGGGCTGAATAGGGATCGAACGCTTCGGTTCGTAAGGGGCTGAATAGGGATCGAACGCTTCGGTTCGTAAGGGGCTGAATAGGGATCGAACGCTTCGGTTCGTAAGGGGCTGAATAGGGATCGAACGCTTCGGTTCGTAAGGGGCTGAATAGGGATCGAACGCTTCGGTTCGTAAGGGGCTGAATAGGGATCGAACGCTTCGGTTCGTAAGGGGCTGAATAGGGATCGAACGCTTCGGTTCGTAAGGGGCTGAATAGGGATCGAACGCTTCGGTTCGTAAGGGGCTGAATAGGGATCGAACGCTTCGGTTCGTAAGGGGCTGAATAGGGATCGAACGCTTCGGTTCGTAAGGGGCTGAATAGGGATCGAACGCTTCGGTTCGTAAGGGGCTGAATAGGGATCGAACGCTTCGGTTCGTAAGGGGCTGAATAGGGATCAAACGCTCTAGAAAATTCATTTGCAACTTAGCAGTTTACCTATGATTTTAAAACGCAGTTTTTTTTTGATTTTTCCAAGACTTTATGTTGGATAGAATTAAAACAAACCAGAATATTCACAGAACAAATGTACCCTGTTGCAGAAAATACAATTTTGCCCTGAACAGGTCTCTGCCTTCGCCCAGTTGATTATTTTAATAAGTCGGAAGATGTTTAAGTGTTTCTAAAAAAATGTTTCTAAAAAAACTTCTCAACAGCCGGTGACATTTTTTCTTGGTAACCCATTATTGAATTGATTTTTTTGCTTGTAGAACATTAATAAATTTTCTGTGAGAAAATAAAGATCTTTAATGAAGAAATATGGGCCTAAATTCAAAATCTTGTAGTTTTAGAAAACTTAGTGTGAATTAAATCAGAAAAGTACATTGCCAATGAGGGAAATAACTTGTTCATTTTTTTAATTTGAGGATTTGCCGACTTTTTTCCATACTCGCAGCTGTGTCGACTTTGTCGGCTGGATCGGCCTTGCCGTCTTCCTCAACACAGAAAAAATCGCTTATGAGAAAAATATCCGGTCAACAATTAGCGAAACCGAAGAAAGCAAAAATGATATAAGTTTTCATTATAGATCACTGCAACGCCCAAACGAGTAGCAACCATGGGTTGAATGGTTACCGGACAAGCGATGTTGTCGCATACATGTTCGCGACGAAAATGATCTACATTCTCTTCTCCTTCTGTTCTATTCAGTTTTTCTCTACTGCTCTTTACACTTTTTTTGCATTTCTTCACCTGTTTTTCAACTCGCTTTGTAGACGGCGCGTACCAACAACCCTTAGACTGGTCTCATTCAACCTTTCACTTTGAAAAAATTCATTTGCAAGGTTTATTGTTGACCTTTTGCAATCTCTTAAAAAGACAATGAATGTTTTTTATTCCTTTCAACTTCTCTTCACTGAAAACAAATTCGCTCTCTTATTAAACATGTCGTGTTCAATGAAGACAGCTGCTCATCATTACTTGTTTCAACACCTATTTTGAGAGTGGTCACAAAAATTCGGATCAAAACAAGATAAACAACCTTTCCAATAGAATCGGCGAATTTTTCAGCCGGCTTCAAGCTGTCCTCTCGATCGGGCAAAGTGGCCGAATCGGAAAAAAAAGTTACACTTACGCAAATAGAGACTGCTACTCAGTAGTCTGAACCAACTAATTTACGAGTACTATTCGGACTCTCAGTTTTATGAATACCTAATTTCTCAGATATGAGCTATTATAGTAAATTTCTCAGACATGTCCTGCCAGGCTTTGAACTTACCAATCGCTCTCTCAATTTTTTTTTTGCTTCCTAGAACTTGTTCAGGGCCCGAGTATCATGAAATTCTTGATTTTCATTCTCTCAACGAGAGAGGTTATGAGAGTAAAAAGATGAACATTAGAGAATAATGCTCAAACTGGAAACGTTAAGACTTGGAAAAAGACCAGAGAACCCAGAGGTTAAAAGACAAACATGACACGAGAAAATAGGAAGAAGACCCGAGAAAACTCAAGCGGGACTCCCTCTGCAAAGGCCAAGAAGACCTGTAAGGTAAACTTACGATCAAGAAGATAAGTTTCGATGGGAGCCTCGTGATAGTCTCTCACGGTTGACATGTCCACGATTGATGGAGTGAAGTCGAATGTCGCGGGAAGCAGGGAATTCATCAGGGAACCCATCACATCCTCTCTCTTCACATTCGTTGAATCTAGTTCAGTTCATAGGTAAAATCTGTCTTGTATTTTCAATAGGTCGTTCGCTTAAGAAAATCATTACTAAACCACGCCCCTCACGCCCGCATTAATAATCCACGTCATTGCGCGGGAAAGAGAAAAAGAGTGTTTAACGGTTTCGTTAGCCTAAGCCGTCCGGCCTCGTTAGCGTAAACTTTTGCCTAAGCCTAAGCAGAAAAAAACATGGAAAACTAAATAAAGCGCATTGGTGGAAGTTAAAAATTTTCCCGCGCAGTGGCGTGGATTATAAGGAGGCATGGGGCGTGGTTTAGTAGTAGCCTTAGAGTTTCACTTTTGAGCTATGGCTAATGAAACGTTCTATTTATGCAGAGGAATGTACAGGGTGCGGCAAAAGTCCAGGTGGACAACTTTGTCACTTTGCATCTTTTTTGTTTGGTGTAGCAGTCCTGTGATTTTTTGCTTGTATCTTATTCATAATGTTGCTAACATACCCTGGAAAAATCAGAATGATAACTATTTTTGTTTTCCGGTAATGCTCTCTGATATGGACCGAGGCTACATTCTGCGCTTGAGCCAGTCCGGGCACATTCAAAAGCACATCGCCAGAACCACTGGATTCTCCCGTAGGACCATTGAAAACACAATACGTCGCTTTCTTGAGACTGGTACAACAAATGACCGTCCCAGGAGTGGCAGACCAGTGACCGCGACCACTTCCTTCAACGTGAGAAGCATCCGAGACAAGATTCGATATAACCCCAAGCGGAGTCTCAGGAAACTCGCGAAGGAGCTGAATATCTCGGCGAGTTCTGTTCAGATGATCGTCAAATCCCGCATTGGACTTCGCCCCATCAAGCTGCAGAAGACTCACGCATTGACGGACCAGATGAAGGCGACCCGTCTTCGGAGATGTCGTGAACTGTCAAAGCGGTTCAAGCCGGTGGACTGTTTGGATATTCTTTTCACCGATGAGAAGTTGTTCAATATTGAGCAGTCCTTCAACCACCAGAACGATAGGATTTGGTCAAAATCGGTCAAAGGTGCCAATAAGAGTGGCCGTTACGTCTCGAGAAAGGGCCATCCCGCTTCTGTCATGGTCTGGGCCGGGATTTGCGCGACTGGCAAGACTCCGCTCGTTTTCGTCGAGCAGGGAGTCAAAATGAATGCCAATAACTACCTGAACGACATTCTCATGAAGGAAGTACTTCCCTGGAGCCAGGCTCACTTCGCGGGACGCAAGTGGACGTTTCAGCAGGACTCTGCGCCCGCCCACAAGGCTAAAGTGGTGCAAGACTGGTGCAAGAGCAATTTCCCCTCCATGATCACATCCGCCGAATGGCCTCCGTACTCACCTGATTTGAATCCTCTGGACTTCTCTGTGTGGTCAGTCCTTGAGAGCAAGGCCTGTGCTTTCCAACACAAGAATTTGGAAAGTTTGAAGCGCGCCCTACAGAAGGCGTGGGATGATCTTGACGTCGCTTACCTGTCCACCACGGTGGGTGCCTTCCACAAGCGACTCTGCGCCTGTGTCAAGGAGAAAGGAGAGCTGTTTGAAATTTGAAAAAGCAGTTATATCCCAAACTATTTGAATAAACTTTGATGAAAATTTTGTTTGATTTGCTTAATCCGTTAAGTTTTTATCGAAAAAAATACTGTCCACCTGGACTTTTGCCGCACCCTGTAGTTTTTTTCTCTTCCAATTTTAGCTGTAAAAACTGTGATGGATTAGTTTCGAGTAAGGGAGAGGGTCGGTATGTCGGTCGCCCTGGATTTTTTTGCCAGTCTGTAGTTTACCTATGGTTCAGTTTCTTAGTTTGACAGGTGGGCTCTGGATTAGATTATTTTCACTTGCCAATATACATTTTGGGTGGTGATGAGGAAAGAAATTCTCTATAAGGGGGTACACTCATGAAAATAGGAGCAAGAATTAGAAACAACGAAAGTTTGATAATAGGATGAAGGACCAAAGAAGTTGAGAAATGATATTGGGTCTTATAACGACTTGTGACCGTTTTCGCCACAAGTCTCACACACAGCAGTAGTTTAAACTTTATATCAGCCCCTAACAAGGGACAAACAATACTTCCCCCCCCCTTTTCACCCCGGTCCAGGGGTTAAATGGTTACCGGACCAGCTATGTTGGCGCTTACAAGTTTGCGCCGGGAAAGATCTACATTCTCTTCTGCTTCCGTTCTATTCTACTTCTTATATACTTCTCTTTTCACTCTTTTTGCCTTTCCCCATTCCTTTTTCAACTCGCTCGACGCATACAAACATGCCTTAGATCAGTCTCATTTAACGCCTGCCCCGGTCGTTACACGATCAGGGCGTTTCTTACCACCCGCATAATTTTTTTTCGAACGCCTAGTTTTTAAAAATTTCTAAAAGTTCGAAGTGTTTTTCGCGATGAATTCCCTGAGGAAAAAATCGAAAAAAATTTCCGAGCGCATAGATCTGAAGGTTTTCCGGTGTTTTCGAAGAGCGCATAGATTTTTTTCAACTGGTGAGAGAAATACCCTGTATACGATGCTGCACCATCCTATACTAAGTTGTTTTAGGCCTCCATCTAATAAATTTTTTTTGATTAATGATTGAATTGTACTTTTATCCGAAAGCTGAATTTCCTATGAAATGGTTGTTTAAGCTCATACAAAAAATATTAAAGATAATTGAATTCTAGAGTGATGGGGGGTTACAGTACATTTAGAGTGATGGGGGGTTACAGTACATTTAGAGTGATGGGGGGTTACAGAACATTTAGAGTGATGGGGGGTTACAGTACATTTAGAGTGATGGGGGGTTACAGTACATTTCTGCGGGGAATTTAGTAAAAATTGTGATGGTTGAAATACAATTCTGAGGGGGGGGGGGAGCTTTTGTAGTACAAACTTTTTTCTTCAGAAATCATGCTGGGTGTGGGGCTAATATACAATATCGCCGAGTGTGGACTTTATTCAGCCATTTCCTGTCCTGAGGTCTATTGTAAAATCTTGACATTTTTTACTTGACATATTCCTTTCATAGGTCACCTAAATTTGTCAAAAAAATTTCGCGGGCGGGGTTTTGTGTAAAAATTCGATTTCTTATTGTGTTATCTTAGACTTGAATTCGAGTAATGAAAAAAATTAAAGTTCACAGTGGAGTTTTATTGGAAGTGATTTCTCAATTGAGTTTTCGCCCGTAACTTTTTTAACTTAAATAAATTGGTAAATGGACTGCTGCATACTTAATAAAAACATGAGGAAATAAATCTACATCTTATGAAACGAACGTAAGAAACTTATGAACTTAAGAAAAAACTTCTTTACTGGGCGGGGCCTGGAGGTTTTTTTATTCCTTGAAAATCTTTGATTCCTCTCTCCAACTTCTTAAATTTATATATTTCAAATCGCCCCCCCCCCCCCGAAAAAAATTTTTTTATTTGGTGTTGGGAGCTACATATTTTATCACGGAGAGGACTGAAGTAAAATTTTACCCAGCAGTATCTTGCTTTCTAACATTTTCTAATTTTCTTACTGCAGAAAACTCCCCGATTCGGGGCTACTAATACGAGCCGGGATTTTAGTGGAAGGGTCAGATAGGATTTGTCTACTAATTGTGAACTACAAACATGAAATTTTGTGAGAGTTTAAAAAGCCGCTCTCACCGACGTTAGCTTGAATGAGCACGAAGTCATCATCGATGCTGAAGGTTTCGTGTTTGTTGGAAGTCATTGAGAGAGAACTGAATACGGCGCTGTTCCCCTTCAAAACAGAATCAATGAATCATTGGCTGCCACAAAACTGGGATGGAGCATAGGGCAGCAAAGTCATTCAATTTTTTTCAACAAGTTATACGAGGAGAGAAATGGTATATAAGGCTGCGCACTGTTTTGCTCCCCGACCGTTTTTTACCGTAAAAAAGTAAAACTAATTTACTCACCTACAGTCAGAAACATACGAGTTTTTTTTTTTTTTTGAATTTTTTTTGCGGGAGCTCCCTGATTAGCAATTTTTATGAACGCTGTGACTGTCCAAATGGAGCAACTTATAGCTTTTTGAAAGGAAATGATGCATTTGGACAGTCACAGCGTTCATAAAAATTGCTTATCAGGGAGCTCCCGCAAAAAAAAAATTTAAAAAAACTCATGTGTTTCTGACTGTAGGTGAGCAAATTAGTTTTACTTTTTACGGTAAAAAACGGTCGGTGAGCAAAACAGTGCGCAGCCTAACAATAAGAACGAAAAAATTGTAGATTCGATCACAAAACCGATTTATTCTAAAAAAAAAATTCCATGTTTTTCTGCTTAGGCTGAGGCAAAGGTTACGCTATCGAAGTCGTACGGCTCAGGAACGAGACTATACGGCTTAGGAAAAGGACCGTACGGCTTAGGAACGAGACAGTAAAAAGTCAGAGCCGCATTCCGACGTGGGGTAAAGCCGATACAGCGATTCCGTTTATGAAAATTTCAGAAAATTGATCGAGAAAAAGTTATCTCATTTTGTCTATCTAAAAAAACCGGTTTTTTTCAGTACAAACCTTTGCATGGCCTAAGCAAGAGTCTGACTAATTCTTCTTCGAAACAACAGTTCGTGTGCCAAGTGCTTGCAACAAGACGAGGTTTTCCATTACTCACTACCACCATGGTGAAATGATGTGTATCTTTTGCGGTGTTGTGTCATTTTTACGGCTCTTAGATTTGTCCGACACCAGCAACTTTTTCTTCTCGCTTCTCGGAGAATGTCCGAAGTGTAATGAGATATATTTTCTCGGAGAAGAAGAGGTCTCTTTTTCTTCACCGCTTTGTTTACAACCCGCCTCGATCTCATAATCCCCTTACTTTTAAATTCGTGACCTCTTCCTAAGCTTTGGTGTCTTATGCTTATAAAGTTTCCTTCTCCCATTCTCAATAACGAAAAATGTTATCATCACAATCGCTACGAAGTTTATTTTCGCTTTTCGCCGAATATTAAGTTTGTAGTTTTTTTCACATATCTGTTGTAGGGTAATGGCAAGAATCGTGGTGGTATGTCTCGTTCTGGCGGTGGCAACAGTTTGGACTCACACTCATTCGCATGGACACACTCATGAACCACCTCACTTCAAGTACTCCAAAGAAGCAAATGAGGTGAATTGTTAATTCTTTTGATGATACAATCACACGGCAAATAGCTGAAGCTGTTTTTTGCCACAAAAACAGCTTATTTTTCCGTGCGATGGTAACATCAATTGTCTTCTTAACCAGGCTTCACTACCTTTGAACTAAGTAACTGAGCATTTATAGAGTTTTTTTTTTTGAAAATTGTGTTTAGGGAAGTACCAGGGGCGATAGTATCGCACTTTGGTCCCGCTTCTTTTGACTATTTCTCGTAGGTTAAAGGTTTTTTCGAATTCATTAATTATAATTATGAGTCCATAAGTAATAATATCGATGGCAAAAGCGAGAGCTCTTATAAACTCATGGGCATACTAGACAGCAGACAGTGCAGAGTGGCATTTTTTACGGTCTCGTTAGCCTAAGCCGTACGGCCTCGTCAACGTAAACGTTTACTAAGCCTAAGCGTTTTTTTAAGTAAAAAAAATTTTTGATGTAAAAAAATATTTTTGGTAATTTTTTTTCAAGAACCGGAGTCTCTGATGCTCAAAATGCACACATATGAAGATTATTTTCGAAACCGTAGCGTTTAAAGCCAATTTTTTTTTCTAGTATTACAATGTCTGCAAGACAAGACGCAGGGTATGCCCATGAGGGAATAAGTGCCAAAGCGAGTTTAATCGGTTCAAAATAACGTTTTTTTCTCTGAAAAAGTTCTTTTGTCGGAAAAATTCCAAGTATTTTTTGTTCGCTTATTACATATGGCTAAAAGTAAGAATTGCTCAGGCTAGACCGGTTAAAACGGTTTTTGAATTTAGCAAGACTCACAAGCATGAATTTGACCATAGGTAAACTGCAAACTGGTCATAGGTAAACCGGGCGACCGACTTACCGACTCGAAATGAATTTATCTTCTCAGCTGAATGTGAAAGTAAAAAATCTCCATTTTTCTACGTGAATAGAACGTTTCTTCAGTTATAACCAGGATGTTTCTCTGACCCGCACTGCGGGTAAAAATAAACCTATGCGCTATCCAAATCATCCGAAAAACAATGAAATCTATGTGCTTGGAAAAAAATTTCTCGGATTTTTCGTAGGTAAACTTGAAATCATTAAAAATTGAATGTTCAACTGTAAAATTTTAAAAATCTATGCGCTCGAAAAAAGTTGTGTGGGTGCTAAGAAATACTCTGGTTAGAGGTGAGCCTCAACCGTTTTCTTCAAGTTGAAAATGGAAATGGAAAATTGAAACGATCGACCTATCGGAAAATTGAGACAGAATTTTAACTATGAATATGACCCAGCGCACGGCACAGCTGTAATGTAAATGACAATTGGCAAACAAGGTAAAGGTGGGTGTAAATTGCACTACACACTTAACACGTATTCGAAACTTGAGGTAGTTTTCACCAGGGTGTTTCTCTGACCCGCACTGCGGGTAAAAAATCTATGCGCTCTTCAACTCGAAACACACTGGCAACAGTGGTCATTCATGACTCTACAGCCTTAAGAGCCTGTCACGGATGGAGCCGGATCATCCAGTCCAGAATCGAGCGCGACCTCAGGTGGCGGATAGAGTGACGCCTCCCTACGAAGAATTCGTGCTGGGAGGTAGCGGGAGAAATCCCGCCGCGGACCAAAACTGGGTAGTATAGCTCGTCAAAGGAGGGCGATGCCGGACTGGCCTGGGCATGCCACTGGACAAAACATCAGCCGATACTCCGCTATACTTTTTAATGGCGAGTCGAGGCGCCAGTCAAATAGCCTCTTGCCTATCTCCGGTCAACGACAGGCGAGACGTCTCTACTCCCACCAAAAACGATGCTAGGCCGGCTTGACCACCCACTCACAAGGCCTATAGCATGAACAGGTTGCTACAACGACACAAGGTGCAGCATGACAGTCTCAGGACTGCAAAGGACATCAAAACCCTTCTCCGGACGCATCTTGTCCGAAGAACACGAGAACTTCTCTCATTAAAGAGAGTGTTCATAACTAAGTCTTCGATGCGGGATGCTTGCCGGCAACAACAACAACAACTACATGCGCTCTTCAAGTAACAATGTACTGGAGGCGCTAGCCAGCAGTACATGGGGTAACCAAAAGGAGACACTCCGTCTCACGTACAAAGCCATTTGCCAATCCATCTACGGCTACGCAGCTCCAGCCTGGGCCAGCTTCCTCTCCGCCTCAGCACATGCCAAAATTCCAAGAGGACAGAGCAATGGCCTGCGTACCGTAACAGGAAACCATCAAATTTCCAGCGTCGACCAAATACATGCAGAAGCTGAAGTAATGAGATCGAAGTCGCACCTTCACATGCTATCAGCCCAATACTTGGCAAGGACCTTGAGCCCAAGTCACTTCCATCACGGATTATTTCTCCAAGGACCCTCCCCACGCAACATGAAAGCTGATCTTTACATCGCATGCAGAAGCACTGTTGAAAGAGCTCTGTCGGAAACAGCAGAGAAGAACAACGTGAAAAGCGTCGCCAACCGAGTCCACACAAACGTGGTTTCAGAAGAAAAGGAAACCATCGAAGGTCCAGTCAACAAGACTCACGTTGGAAGATCTCTGGATGAAACCAAAAGAAGTAGCCTCATTTCTGAGACTGTTGTGAAGGAAAGAAGAAAAGACGTATTAAAAAGAAGAAAAAAAAGAAGAAAAGAGGGGGAGAGGGAGAGAGCGGCTCTCCATAACCGACTCTCTTCGATGCGAGACGTTTGCTGGCAACAACAACAAAAACATGCGCTCTTCAAAAACCCCGAAAAGTATTGAAATCTAGGCGCTTGGTAAAAAATTTTCTCGGATTTTTCGGAGGGAAATTCCAAATCATTAGAAAAATATAACGTTAAACTCTGAAATTTTTAAAAATCTATGCGCTCGAAAAAAGTTATGCAGTTGCTAAGAAACACCCTGGTTTTCACAGTTTTTTAGCTCAGGACTTTAAGTTCTTTTTTTTTGTTGCTTAGGCTCAGGTGAAGATTACCCTGACGAGGCCGTACGGCTCGGAAAGGAGACCGCCAGAGAAATTTTGCTTGCAGTACGAGTTTTTTTTTTTGCTGGTATGATTTACTGTATTTGTCGAAATACAACAAAGCGGAGATTTCGACGAAAATGTGTTTCTTTCCGGCTTAAGGACATGAATGAACATTAATACGTTTAAGATTATAAAATATAAAAACAAGTTTATAAAAAAATTAATGCTAAAGAAAAGAGCTGTTAAACTTTCTTTAAAAAAATTGTTTGAGTAGAGATGAAAAATGCAGGCTGTGGCGGAAGAATCGCATCACGGCCACACGCATGGACCGGGCGGGGGTTGCTCTCACTCTCACGGGCACGAAGAAGAAGAAGAAGACCACTATCATCTGCATGAGGAGGATCCTAAACACGCCCACATCCATGAAGCGTCAGACCACGGACACACCCACGAGCCTGGTTCGTTCAATAAAGGTCACAAGGTCTTGATAGAGTTTGCGATACCGTGACAATGTTTTCGGGGCCTTGTAAGCGTATATTTCTGAGATGAAAGCTTTCGACCGTTGGAATTCTGGTTGACCAAAACTGGGTAAAATTCGATAATTTTCCTGGACTCAAGCAAAGAAAACACACGGTGGTCGAAATTGGAATTAAGCCACCGTTTCATCAGCTAAGGTCACTTGGGGTTATGGAAAGAGTGAAGAGAAACTACCGCTCTTTGAGGGGAGAAGTCTGGTAGAGTTTAAGGCGAGAGGCAGAGAAACGAGATCTTCTCATTCTTCTAGACTGCGTCCCTCAAAAACAGTAGTTTCTAAAAAAATTCAACTGCAGGTGATTTCTGAAGGAAAGAAATAATTTAATAAAGTATAAATTACAGCTGGATCTCATGGACACTCCCATGGCGGAAAGGCCGCAGTAAAGCGGGCTGCAAGATTCGAGGATGAGTACCAGTATACCGGGTATATTTCTTTTCGAGGATGAGTACCAGTATACCGGGTATATTTCTTTTCGAGGATGAGTATCAGTATACCGGGTATATTTCTTTTCGAGGATGAGTACCAGTATACCGGGTATATTTCTTTTCGAGGATGAGTACCAGTATACCGGGTATATTTCTTTTCGAGGATGAGTACCAGTATACTGGGTATATTTCTTTTCGAGGATGAGTACCAGTGTACCGGGTATATTTCTTTTCGAAGATGAGTACCAGTATACCGAGTATATTTCTTTTCGAGGATGAGTACCAGTATACCGGGTATATTTCTTTTCGAGGATGAGTACCAGTATACCGGGTATATTTCTGCGTGACTAGTTATCCCGAATCTCTTACGAACTGATCTCCAGATAAAATTTTTCTAGAGTTTCTAGCAATTAAATTTATGAAAAATTGTCGTGATGAAAAGGTTTTATTAGCCTGAGCTCATCTTAAACGAGTTGTGTTCAGATAAAAATTTAAACAATTTCAACCTACTTGTGTGATCGACCTCTTAACAAATGAGAATTTTTTAAAAGGAAATTGACAAGAAAATGTGAGGTTATTACCATCTCAGGCCACTTTAATGGGAATTGTATATTGCACCACACACCTACCTAACACATATTGTTCTCGTTCCTAAGCCGTACGTTCTTGTCAGCAAAACCTTTACCTAAGCCTAAGCGGAAAAAAAAGTAATAAAAAAATACGTGGAAGCCTAAGCTAGAGCGAAAAAAACAGTTTTAAAAAACTGGAAGTGTCGAACATTTGTTCAGGGTGTTTACACAAAAATTATCATAAAACGGTAAAAAACCTCATCTTTTTTATCAATTGTCATTAGTTTACCTATATTTCCGGCTCTTTTTATTTAAAAAATTATTTTTTTTCTCAACAATGATTATTTTAGTTTTAAAAAAACCAATGTCAAAAACTAATGTGGGAAATAGATATGATGTCAATCTAATTACAAAAAAAACATCACCAAAATGAATAAAGTGTGAGCCATTATAGGATGCTCACCTTCTTGAATGATCAAAGAACGCGCCTTTGGGTGTACGCGATTGGCGCCACTCTACTCATTTCCTTTGCGCCATTCGTGATCCTCTTCTTCATCCCTGTTCAAGTAAGAAATCTCCATGCTGAGTAGATGTTTTCAATCATCTCAAATCAATTCATAACAATTTTTTGGAATTTTCAACGAAGCTAATGTCACTATTTATTTAAGTTCGATTTACAGTCATCACAAAAGCCATGCTTCGGTTCATAGACGAGAGAGAAGTCCTACAGTACTCAGAATATACAGTAACCAGAGATTAGTCATCAATTAAGTCAATATTCAGTGAATAGTCATCAAGTCATTAATTGGTCAATCTTGTTGTGGGTAAAAAATTACTGAAGAAGACAATATTTAGTAAATAATCATGAGATAAGTCATTAGTCTGTGACTTTTCATGTGAGAACTCTCTGTGGGTAAACGAAAATCTTCATTGAAGGGTAACGCAGAAGGCTCACCATTGTTGAAGGTTCTCCTTGCATTCGGCTCAGGTTCTCTTTTTTAGACTCAATAAAACTAGTAGAATCAGATTACGGTAGTAATTTCATACCGTGAAAGTCGAATGAATGTACAAGCAAATGATGAGATTAAAAGCTGTAAAATTCATCTACTTTAGTATTTCCTTCCATTCGTCGTGGCTGACGGCGCTTGACTCACTTCTTGCTCTTCATTTCTATGTCAAACAGGGGTTTTTAGTGTGCAAGAATAAGGCAAAGACGCCCGCCGAAGGCGGAAAAAAAGTTTTTTCACATAAGGTTCCATCTTAGGATTAAAAACACAAGCTCGCAAAAAAAATTTTGTTTTACATAAGGAACCCCTTGTGATTTGGAAAAGCAGAGGCCCGCCGACAGAAGGTCTGACATTAGGAGTAGTAGGCTCATGAGACGAGGTGAATCACAAGCCTCAACCGAAAAAACGGTTGATGCATGAGCGGGGAGTTGGATGCTGTTGGCCTTTTCGATGTTGTTGTCCGGGATGGCTCCGCGACTGAGACGCCGCATCCGTAGAAGCCGGTAAAGTCGGCCATGTGGAAAGACACTGAGACACACTCCGTGTGGAAGACCATCAGAGGCTGCCGTCATGCCAATTCCTCGCCTCACCCCTTTGCGATTCATCTCACCCCAACCACACTATCCTCTATCAACCCGAGGAAAAACGCAAGATCCATCCAGGTCTCCCCCTCCTCGCTGATGTCACCCAACGCACCTCATGGAGATCCCACCCGCCCTGCCAGAGGAGGTCTCTGTTGACTTCGATCCATACAGCCCACGTCGCACTTGCCATCAGCAGTGCCCCCCTCAACAAGATCATTAACGACCGTCTCGAAGGAAGAAGTTTCCCTACCCCGATCCACTCGCCGCACCCTATGCCAGCTCAGATCAGGCCACTGTCACCTTCTGATGTCCTATCGGAACCGCCTGGACCCCACAACTCAAGACAAGTGCACAAACTGCGGAAAGCCTGGCCACGACACATGTCATCTGTTCGATTGTTCGGTGTCTTCAACATCCCTCGATGTTTCCGCCCTCTGGCACAAACCCATCGAGGCGGCAGAGTTCCTAGGTCTCCCGACCCGGCCTCAACCGGAGCCACCGCCAACGGACGACGCATAGCGTGACAACAACAACAAGGTCTGAAATTACTATTTAACCACTGTTGCCAAGAATGGAGGATTCCGGTCTCTAACAGGATTTGGACACCTTTAGGCCGTAATAACCAAACCATGATCGAAATTCTAGTTTACACTTAACTTTCTCGTTCTTCCGTACTCTCCGGAGAACCATATGAACTCGTTCGATCTGATGCCGCATCATGTCCCATGACATCGAAAAATAAGCGTTTGAATTGGACTGGAAAACAACTTCATTGTATCATATGATTACTGTTCACTCTAGTGACTTCAGATTCTGGTTACGTTGGAATGCGATTACTGTATATTCTGATTACTGTAGGAAGTAACTACTGTAGAATGTAATTGCAGGAGGTCTTTTGGGAGATGCCTTTCTCCACCTGATTCCGCATGCAACTCCAGCGGGAGGAGGACATGGTCACTCTCACTCCGCCTCCGGTCAGTACACAGCTTCTCATGAGATTTCATTGCTTACCTGCACTTTTCAACCTATCTTCAAAACGACCATTCATCTGAGCGAGGGTCAGAAAAAAAAACGAAATTCCGCTTAATTCTTCTGGCTTGCTTCTCATCAATGTAGGGGGTTCAGGTGAGTTTTGCCAGAGTCCCTTTTATGATGAGACAATTAGGTATAATAGTTGAATATGCTGTGGAAAAATTGAGAGAAAAAAGGAAACGACTGTTCAGCGAATGATCTAGAAATTTGAAAGTCAAGCGAATATGCACAGTATTGACCTCTTTTTTGACCTCGAGATCGCGTTTAATCACTCTGTGCACTTCGCTTGTGAAGCGATCATTTTCTCACTTTTTTATCAGATTGATGAAGTTTCCGAGATTGAAAATGGTTTTTTTTTACAGGCGGTGGTCACTCACACGGTGCTCATGATATGTCAGTGGGTGGATGGATTTTAGCAGGTGATTTTGACATTTTAAAGAGAGGTTGAATGTGACTGGTCAGAGGGATGTTTGTATGCGCCGCGCGAGTTGGATTAGGGCTGAATAAGGCTGAGAAAATAAAAAAAACGAAGGAATGGAAGGAGAAGAGAGTTTGGCCGCGGACCAAAACTGGGTAGTATAGCTCGTCAAAGGAGGGCGATGCCGGACCGGCCTGGGCATGCCACCGGACAAAACATCAGCCGATACTCCGCTATACTTTTCAATGGCGAGTCGAGGCGCCAGTCAAATAGCCTCTTGCCTATCTACGGTCAACGACAGGCGAGACGTCTCTACTCCCACCAAAAACGATGCTAGGCCGGCTTGACCACCCACTCACAAGGCCTATAGCATGAACAGGTTGCTACAACGATGTCCGCCTTCACAAGGTGCAGCATGACAGTCTCAGGACTGCAAAGGACATCAAAACCCTTCTCCGGACGCATCTTGTCCGAAGAACACGAGAACTTCTCTCATTAAAGAGAGCGTTCATAACCAAGTCTTCGATGCGGGATGCTTGCCGGCAACAACAACAAGAAGAGATTTTGGATAATTTTCGGTGCGAACATTTGTTTTCCAGTACAACTGAACCGGCTCGTATTCAAATACTAGAACAGATATCAAGTGTGAAATTTCAGAAGGTTAGAATGACTGTTCCAGCTATAGAATTTCAAAACATTCATATATATGATAATATTTCGGACACATTCATAAAATCACAATTTTTCTGTAAGTAATAATGAAAGCTAAGTTCGTTCTTCCCGCGCGGGTCAGTTTTGCGTTGTACGTTAAAACGTCAAATTGCATCATTAAAACGTCAATACTTTTAAAAATTTCAACAGAGCTTTTCTTAAAAACATGATGAGATAAACTTTTAACGAGTTTTCAAACCTAAAAAACAGAAAATAAGTCACAGATGGACTTGGAAGTTCAGGCATTATTTCATTCTTGGCTGTGGAAAAGTTTGTCCGCATCTTGAGAGGAGAAAGCGGTCATTCGCATGCTCATTCTCATGTAGCAAAGGTAAGGAGTTTTTGAACACGTTGAAAAAATAATTAGATCTAAAGATTAATGCGTTCTAACAATACTGTGATCTTATAATCGATAACATTTCGAACATGATTTCGATCTTTTAGTTGCATAAACACGTTCAGACATGATGAATATCCGTTTAACCTTATAAATAAAGACTCCAAGTTGTTTTTTGTCAGCTAAAAGTATCGGATGACGAGAAGAGCGGAGATGAAGATAAAGATAAGAAGAAGACGGCGAAGAAGACCGTAAAAGGAGAGGAGAAGGTTGTTCCCCCTGTTTATTTTCTTTCTCAAACAAGCAAAGCACTAACGAAATCGAAGCTTTCAAATTTGCAAGCTTTTCATTGTTCCAGAAGGAAGAGTTACACGTGCATGAAGTGAAAGTTGCTGCATATTTGAACTTGGTCGCCGACTTTGCTCACAACTTTACTGACGGACTCGCGATTGGCGCTTCTTTCATTGCGGGGCCCACCATTGGTTTCGGTGATTATATTATCAGCTATTCAATTGAGTGTAAAACACTTGTAATGAATGGTTGAGTCGTTCTCTTCGGACGACGAAAAGTGTTGTACAGAACTGTACAAAGAATAACGTCGAACCTGAACCATCGTACCAGATCTTCTTATATTCAAGTTTACAGGGTTTGAAACGACCTTCAAAATGGTAATATATCAGAAAAAAGCATAGGCTACTGTAGAAGATGATAAGAGCCGCCGGCAATAATGGAATGCGAGCAAGTGAGAATGAGTTTTATATAATGACAAAATAAAAGTTTTTTATTTTTTAATTCATTATTCATTCATTTATTCTATAATTCTTGTAAACAAAATAAATTGTCGAGATTCATGCTCACTTGTTGATTTTCAACGGTTTTATCGTTATCCAACTGGTGTTTCCAAAGCGAAAATTATGTGTTGCAGTAACGATGATAACCGTTCTTGTGCATGAAGTCCCCCATGAAATCGGAGACTTTGCTATCTTAATCCAGTCAGGCTTTACAAAGAAGAAGGTATGTACAAAATAATTTATCTCCAATTTTAAATGCAAAAATGTGGCGATAAGCACAGAATTAAGAAAACATTCACGAAACAAGAAAACCAAAATATCCAATTATTTTAATGGTAATGAAAATAAAACCCGTTTTACAGTTAAAGTCTGTCGTGCCAGTGAAGAGATGCGGTGTGGTTTCGTGCAAAGAGTTCGGACGTTTCGCTTTATTTAAAGCATCATCAGCGATATGCAATTACCCTAAAGCAGAACGAAATTGGTTAAAAAAACAAAGCGAAAAAGCATAATTCACATGAAAGATATCTCAATACAAGAGAGGAAATGTTCAACAACCGGAATGAACTCGCTGAGGGAATGATTCAACTAGCTCTTATCTCTCTTCCCAGTCTTTGAATTAACTCGCTTTGTAACGCGAGACTTACCATATTTCGCTTCTTTCTCCCACTAAATATCTTTTTACTTCTTTAGGAGATTTCCTCTCTTGTATTGAGATATCTTTCATGTGAATTATGCTTTTTCGCTTTGTTTTTTTTAACCAATTTCGTTCTGCTTTAGGGTAATTGCATATCGCTGATGATGCTTAAAATAAAGCGAAACGTCCGAACTCTTTCCACGAAACCACACCGCATCTCTTCACTGGTACGACAAAGACTTTAACTGTCTAATTAACCTCCACGATGCGCGTCACTCAGTACTAAAAAAAAACCGTTTTATTAAGATAAACAATCATTCTGACCTCAATATTTATATAACATGAACACAAACTTGTAATAAACCTCAAAATTATTCTAACATCGATAAAAAAGGTCTATTTAAGATTGGAAAGAATTTTTCCTTTCTTCAGCTGTGTTTTAAATGATAGCATTAATCAACTCACAAGGTAATCTCCTAAACCATCGACAGATTCCAAGTCCATAAGAATTGTGTCTTGATGTATTCCGTGTCCCCTCCAAAAAAATTCCATAGGTATTAGTTCTCGTCGGAGTTGTTTCTTTGAAAAAATCTGTTCTTTTTGATAATGGAATGTCCGTGATATATCTTATAGCCCATAATCAAATCGGAGAAAATTCTTCTTTCTGCGAGAGGAATGCGACCAAGGCGCGCGAGGCGGTCGGAGTATGTGGGAAGCGATTGTGGATAGCTAGGATCAGGAGAACATCTGTATGTAATAGAAAATGAGAGTAAATTTTATTAATACTTTCTCAATATCTTTACAATCCTTAGCGTAGTATGGATTCCAGACATTTGACGCATAATTTAAATGGGGCATAACATATGTTTTAAAACATTTGACAAGAATTCCGGGGTCATTAACAGAGATTGCGCGTAGAGAGGAGTACATAGCTCTAGTTGCCTTTCTTACTTCGGGGTCATTAACAGAGATTGCGCGTAGAGAGGAGTACATAGCTCTAGTTGCCTTTCTTACACGATATTGACATGTCTGCGGAGGTAAGCGACAATTTGTATGCCCAGGTCACGTAACTGGGAGACTGATTTGATATCTACGAATCATTTAGCCATTTGCTTTTTGCTAGATACCTTATAGATACAGTATTCTGTGTTATGTATGGTCTCGCGTATTAATCATCTGTTCTAAAGGAGAAAAGGTTTATTATCATTTTGGAGTAAGTTTTAAAGGAGCGAAAGAGTCCGAGAAAAGTTAAGCTCGAAACACATTGGCAACAGTGGCCATTCGTGACTCTACAGCCTGTCACGGATGGAGCCGGATCATCCAATCGAGCGTGACCTAAGGTGGCGGATAGAGGGACGCCTCCCTACGTAGAATTCGTGCTGGGAAGTAGCGGGAGAAATCCTACCACGGACCAAAACTGGGTAGTATAGCTCGTCAAAGGAGGGCGATGCCGGACCGGCCTGGGCATGCCACCGGACAAAACATCAGCCGATGCTCCGCTATACTTTTCAATGGCGAGTCGAGGCGCCAGTAAAATAGCTTCTTGCCTATCTCCGGTCAACGACAGGCGAGACGTCTCTACTCCCACCCAAAACGATGATAGGCCGGCTTGACCACCCACTCACAAGGCCTATAGCATGAACAGGTGCTGTAACGGGATCCGCCTTCAAGCGGTGCAGCCGACAACAGCGACGCAAAGTTCGCTGCTGCAAATGGATCCTATCCCCTCTCCCGCAAACGACAGGGTTTTGCTGACGGAGCAGCCTGCGCGAGGCGCTGCCTGTGCTATACTACCTGAGGACCTGTGGAAAGATCCAGAGATCGTGGCCTCATGCATCGGTCTCTGATCTAGCAATTTCTACTGAAACTACTCGTTGCAACTGCGGGCAAAAACAACAACAGAAAAGTTAAGAGAAAAATGTTGCTTCCTTTGAAGTAAGCGTATGAGCACAAAGAAGTTTTGAATTCAGAGTAAGAATTGTGCTTATAACATCAAAGGTTTTATCGTTATCTTAATTTACTTGTACAGAGACCCGTAGGTCGCAAAAATATCATTATTACCGATGAGGAAGGGCGTGTTTCGCTAAAGTATTCTTCAAGAGGATTTTCAGTCGCATTGCGCGCGACTCGCGCACAGGGGTTTTTTAGTGTGAAAGAAAAAGGGACAGACGCCCGCCGAAGGCGGGAAATTTTTTTCACATAAGGGACCCCCTTATGATTTTTCAAACAGAAATCCGCCGAGAAAAAAAATTCACACAAGGGTGCCCCCTTACGATTTGGAAAAACAGAGGCCCGCAGAAGGCGGAAAAAGTTTTTCACATAAGGGTTCCCTTAGGGGTGAAATTTTTTTTTTTCTCACTTAAGGGTCCCCCTTACCTTTTTTTCACATAAGGGTCCCCCCTAAAGATTTGGAACACAGAGGCCCGCCGACAGAAGATACGTCATGACTAAATAACCCCTGCTCGCGCATCGTAGCGAAAAACTGTGTACAATGTATGCAGGGGTTAAATAGTCATGTCAGAACTTCTTTCGGCGGGCCTCTGTTTTTTTCAAATCATAAGGGGGGACCTTTATGTAAAACGAAAAAAAATTTCGCGGGTTTCTGTTCTTTTTTTCATCATAAGTGGAGTTTCACCTTGTGAAAAACTGAAAAAAACATTTTTTTTTCGCTTTTGGAGGACGTCTGTAACTTTTTCTTGCACACTAAAAAACCCCTGATTGTATGCGCTCTTCAAAGAAGGAAGTGACATGACTTCTATGTTGTATCGCATACCTTGCTTTTCATCGCATGCTCTCGGCCTCTTTTCAACCCTTATGATGAATATTTTTGATCTACATTTCATTCATTTTTCTTATTCCTATGTAATATATATAAAATAAAATGATTGATTTACTACAGAAAAATACGAACTTTGTTTATGTGCCATGGTATGAACCAATTTCATGCTGGTAGTAGAAAAACCTCCTGGTATTCTTCATTCTAGGTGGCTTGGACATTTTTTTGTGGAAAACTACCTTTTTGTGAGCTGAGAAGTTGAAATAAATGCTTCGGCTCTCCCTTCCCTGTCTATTGTATCTTGCTTTCTTATCATTATTCAAGACTTCCCCCGCCCAAAGAGCGCTCGTTTAAAAAGTTTTTTTTTTCAAGTTCGCAAGTTTGTTGAGCTATAGTATTTATCCCTTTCGCCGGATGTTCGTATCGACTGCGGGGTCATGTTAAGCCCCCCAATTCGTGACCCAACTGTATTGGCTGCAGGCGATGTGCATGCAGCTGGTTACGGCTGCAGGAGCTCTCTCCGGCTGCGCCCTCTCCCTCATCGCAGCAGATGGATCACTGGCTGATGCCGCAGCTTCTTCTTGGGTGCTGCCTTTCACTGCTGGTGAGAAGAGGGGAAGAATAGTTTCATCTGGGTGCATAGAGACTGGTCATAAATATAGCAAAGGGTGCAATCATAGTAAGAACCACGAAAAACTTTCTATCGGTTAGGCCAAGGGCAGTTTGTCTCCATAAAAAGCATTTGGCTCCGGAAATCGAGTATTTCTCGAAAAGATCGGGAGCACGAAAAAGGATACGAATTAGTACAATGTGGAAAAAAGTTCTTTTAGGAATTTTATGAGGCAACTCCAGTATAATCATGGCTGGAAAATTCTCGGTATTTTATTTGGTTGATTCCCTTCCGGGAGAGAAGATCTATTTGGTTGATTCCCTTCCGGGAGAGAAGATCTATTTGGTTGATTCCCTTCCGGGAGAGAAGATCTGTTTGGTTGATTCCCTTCCGGGAGAGAAGATCTATTTGGTTGATTCCCTTCCGGGAGAGAAGATCTATTTGGTTGATTCCCTTCCGGGAGAGAAGATCTATTTGGTTGATTCCCTTCCGGGAGAGAAGATCTATTTGGTTGATTCCCTTCCGGGAGAGAAGATCTATTTGGTTGATTCCCTTCCGGGAGAGAAGATCTATTTAGTTGATTCCCTTCCGGGAGAGAAGATCTATTTGGTTGATTCCCTTCTGGGAGAGAAGATCTATTTGGTTGATTCCCTTCCGGGAGAGAAGATCTATTTGGTTGATTCCCTTCCGGGAGAGAAGATCTATTTGGTTGATTCCCTTCCGGGAGAGAAGATCTATTTGGTTGATTCCCTTCCGGGAGAGAAGATCTCATTTCAGAGTGATGAAAATTAACAAAAAAAAGGAAAAATTTGATAATGAATTTAGTTGGAGAATATGAATATCATTGCAGGTGGTTTCATTTATATCGCAACAGTATCCGTTATTCCGGAACTTCTCGAGAACAGTTCCTTCTGGCAATCTGTGAAGGAGATTCTCGCAATCTTCCTGGGAATCTTCCTCATGTACCTCATTGCTATCTATGAGTGAGCAGTGGATACTAATCACGTACCAAGTATATCATAGCTTGTTGAACCACTAATTTATTTGTTGTTTTTTATTTGAAACAAAAAGTTCTTCAGCGGAATGGTCATCGTCTCACGTTTTGTGTTCTCTTCCTTTTTTATTTTGTTGTTGTGACTTTAAAATTTCTATTCGGTGTTTATAGACTATGAGTTCGAAGTTTTTCAAAGGTTAATACAGTTTGTAGAAGAGTTGCGAGAAATATTAGAAAATTATATGTGATGAAGTATCAAGTGAAGATGGACAACTGTGTAGAATACAAAATAACTGTTTCAGTTAAATGTTGGAGTTTCTTAGGATTTATTTATTTTCAAAACTGCTGTCATGAAGGTAAATAAATAGTGTCCGCTTGGTTTTAATCTAAGTATATTGGGTACCGTTTTCATTTGAGATCAGTCAGTATGTCTGAGATCTTTTCATCTCATTTGTTGGTTATGGGTGTAAAGGTTATTAGAAGAAGTATTTACTCTTCTGCTTTTGTTTGATTTTCTTCAAAAAGTTGAGTAAAGTCAATTAAAAAGATGACTCATCTTACAAATCTTTGTTGAGTCCAAGGCAATACATTTACATGAGTAATACAGGAGTTTTGTACGAGGATGAATCGTGTTTTCGCAATGATAATGTCGGTAAATGTATGATGGTTAGTGTAAGAGTCGAAATGAATGTTAAAAAAAATGTGGCTGAAAGACGTTCACCCATCCATTCGTCAACTTACTTTTTTTTAAACTTGTGAACTGGAACTCGGAAATGGGGAAAACAATCTTTGACAAGGGGTATCTGTAGAACCTAAACATTTTCCTCAGAACTGTTTGCTCTAGAAGGTTGATTGTTTTGTTGTTCTATGGTTGGAACTAGAAAACAAAAACAAATTTGTATTTATTGAATAAAAATTTAAAACGGGAAGTGTGAAAGACACGAAATCACGGCTTCATAATTCATGTACTTAAAAACTGTTATGGTCATTCTCTAATCTGTTATGGTAATAGGTGAAATAGCTTTTCATGAACACTTACTTCAACAAAAGACAACCGACCTCCGAGAATGAGGCGAAGAAGCATACGGTATGTATTTGAGCTATTTGGCGAATTTGAATATATTGCTTATTAAATTTTCCGTATTCGGCAACTCTCAAAACTTTTATGAAATAAATTGAATCCAAGTTCAATTAAATTAAGTTTTTGGTAAACTTTTCTTATGATTGAAGTTGGTTTGTGACACCAAAAAAAGCACATAACTAAATCTCTCCCGAAAGTGGTTGACACTAAATTTATACAACATCAACAGAGTCGAAAACTTCAAACATCATTTATATTTTATTAATCATTCATTTTTCGTACATTCGTCTTCAATATGGCGAATCATGGAGAACGAATAACAGTTAACATTTGTATGATCTCATAAGATGACAAATATGACAAATGATCTCATATGATTAATGGCTCATTAGTAAAAAAAACCCGAAGGTACGCCGTGAAGGTATAGGAAAAAAGGGAGAAATAACCGAAGGTTAAAAAGAATTATGGGAAACTCACAACTTCGCTATGGGCAGTGCCATTTCCGGCTACAAAAACGATTAATTTCACCTGTGGTTATGTATCATTCAGTATTTACTCTAGAGTAATCAGAAATAGTTGAAGTAAGTTTAAACCAAGCCTAGGAAAGTTTGATGGATTACCGGATTATTATCAAGCACTTATTTGCAATTGGCTTTCTGTTCTTATCTGCTTTTTTTGTTTTTTCTAATCGAAAATGTAGGAATGGGTTTGTAGCAAGAACTAGATCCCTAGAAACGGCTATTATTAAACCACGCCCCGCGCCCCCTACTAACCCACGCGAATGGGCAGGAAAATTCTTAACGTCGCCCCATGCGTTATATTTAGTTTTTCATGTTTTTTTTCTGCTTAGGCTTAGGCAAAAGTTTACGCTAACGAGGCCGTACGGCTTAGACTAACGAGATTGTATCAAAAAATATACATAATAGTGCGTCGAACACTTTTTCTCTCTTTTCCGCGCAGTGGCGTGGATTAGTAATGAACGGGCGTGAGGGGCGTGGTTTAGTAATGGACCTAGAAACTTTATCTGTCAGCTATATCGACAACTTTCATAGTGTTGATATTTTTTTAAAAAGAGATGTTCCATGTTCGACGCTTTCTGTCACTGGCATTGAGAAAATGCAAAGAGGAGTTGTTTAGGATGCGGGCATGAAGAAAGACCACGTGCCGTGGGTTGAGAAATATCGACCGAGGCAAGTTAAGGATTTGGTCTTCCAATCGGAGGTGGTCCAAGTCCTCCAGAAGGTCATCGATGGCGCTGATGTTAGTTTTGAAAAAAAGTTGACAAATTTGGAGTTATAGCTAGATGACACACTTACAAGAGCTAGTCGACGAGTTAATGTCAAAACCATTTTCCTCTCTCTCTCTCTCGCTCTCTCTCTCTGCGGAGTCATTTTTTCTAATCCGTACGGTAGTGCTGTTGTTGTTGTTGTTGTTGCCGGCAAGCATCCCGCATCGAAGACTTGGTTATGAACACTCTCTTTAATGAGTCCTTTGCAGTCCTGAGACTGTCATGCTGCACCTTGTGAAGGCGGACATCGTTGTAGCAACCTGTTCATGCTATAGGCCTTGTGAGTGGGTGGTCAAGCCGGCCTAGCATCGTTTTGGGTGGGAGTAGAGACGTCTCGCCTGTCGTTGACCGAAGATAGGCAAGAGGCTATTTGACTGGCGCCTCGACTCGCCATTGAAAAGTATAGCGGAGTATCGGCTGATGTTTTGTCCGGTGGCATGCCCAGGCCGGTCCGGCATCGCCCTCCTTTGACGAGCTATACTACCCAGTTTTGGTCCGCGGCGGGATTTCTCCCGCTACCTCCCAGCACGAATTATTCGTAGGGAGGCATCCCTCTATCCGCCACCTGAGGTCGCGCTCGATTCTGGACTGGATGATCCGGCTTTATCCGTGACAGGCTCTTGAGGCTGTAGAGTCACGAATGGCCACTGTTGCCAGTGTGTTTCGAGAGTGCTAAGTTAGAGTCCTTTAAGGCTTTTTTTCTGTCAGTTATGCTTGCTCGAAAGTGTGGTAGTTTTTTGTCTTCTTTTTTTATTCACTCGGAAGGTCTGATAGAATCGCAGCAGATTGTGATTTCATATAATTGCTTCTATAAATGCTCAGTTTCAACAAACACAGTTAGAAAGCAGTGGCGTTTGATTGCGACGCGTTCGATTATTTTATTTTATTTTGTATTTTTTGGCATTGAGAAAAATTTGCTTAAAACTTGATAATTTCTCATCTTCGGTTAGACAGCAACGGCTCGATGCCGTCTTGTAGACCCTTTTTGATCGAGTACTTATATTTTAGTTGATCTTTGCAAGTAGGCAAGCAAACTGTTCTGTAGAAGCTAGATATTGTATGTTATCTAACAATGTGATCCGTCAACCACTTTCTTGTTGAAGCTGCCGAACCTGTTATTGTACGGTCCGCCAGGAACAGGGAAAACCTCAGCCGCTGTAGCTCTTTGCAGGTACAGTACTCTTGTTTTCATGTATAGTTATCTTTTTAGTAATTTACAGTATTCTATCAGTCATTCACTGTAATATTGTTAATAAGGTACAGTATACATCGCAAGTTTAGAAACTTTTGGTAGGGCCTCTAAATGAGTAAAAAGCAACAGATTCTTCATTCAGGCAGCTTTTCCGCACAACTGAGACGTACAAGGACCGAGTTTTAGAGATGAATGCATCGGACGAAAGGGGCATCAATGTCGTTCGGACGAGGGTGAGTGCATGAAAAGAGAGAGAGGAAGAAAGAGAGAGAGAGAGATAAAAAAGGTAGATAGAGACAGAGAAAAAAGTGAAAGCAAGGATTTCACAGGGAAGTAGATAGAGTACGTGAACAAATATTTGAGAAACGGAAGTCAAAATCCAATTTTTAAAAAAAGTGAATTCCAAGGGAGAAGGAGACAGAAATATAACTCGAGAAATCTTGTAAGTAGGTCACATTTTTTCCTAAGCCCTGACCAAGAAGACCTTGTCTACCTCGGAGGTCTTCAACGGGCAAACCACAACAACACAGTACGAAAATACTTACAGATCAAGGAATTCTCGCAACGAGCAGTAGCTGCATCCTCAATACATGGTTGTGCAGCAGCTCTCAAGGTTACTGTATTTTTGGTTGTTGTAGTTAGCAAGTGTTATCGAAAAGTAGTTTTTTATGTTAACACATAAATAACCCGCGTCTTTGTTACGAAATTTCAAGCATCAGACAGCTTTAAACTTCTTTTATTTCTTTTTTTTCACAGAAAAAGTTTTTTGTTAAAGGAGAGGGTTTAGTTTGACGATTTTGTATACTGCTCAAAAATCAGCCGCACGTTGTATCTCTGTTTTAACTGGGTGACCGGACGGGAACCGGTCATCCAGCTCGTTTTCTGCGACATAGCCTTTTGTTTCTGTCAGTGTTAATAACACAAAAGACATTAATAGGTCACACAAAAAAGCGTGAGCTCATCGTTCTGTTTACGAAATCAGTCTAAAACTAGGACTTAAACAATGAGCGGTGTGAGAAAGCGAAAAATATTGCACAAAGCTGGAGAACTATGTAGAGGTTTCATATGTCAGCCTGCTTTTTCGCGAATAGTGTGCGATATGTTGACAGTCCGCAATGAGTAGCATTTTGTACGATTTGGAAAAAACATCGGCTTACAGCAAATTTAATTTTTCATTAAGTTTCATTCAGTTTTATTTATTTTTCAATTCAATTTGAGTAGATCAAAAGCAAATTTCATCAAATTCAAATAACTTCAAAAAAAAACAAATCGAGTTCAAACTACAGAAATTCCAACTCAGGAGTAAACAAAACAGAATTTAAATCCATTGAGAGTGCATTAAATGAATGCTATTAAACGTAAACCGAATTTCAAAATTTGAAAAATTCTGTTCAGGACTCTATGGTCGATGATTTTTGATGAAAATTTATGATCTTTTTTCTCGAGGGGACTTGTGAGGTCACTATAGATAGATTAAACGTGCGGCTGTTCTTTCAGGGTCCTGGGTAAAATTCCAAAAACCCCTAATTCCAGGTGATAATTCTGGACGAAGCGGACGCGATGACTACTGCAGCGCAAGCAGCGCTTCGCCGTACCATTGAGAAGTACTCCAAAACGACGCGGTCAGGCTCAAGAGAGAGGGGTCTTGCAGCGAATGAACCAATTTGAAAGTTGCGTCTGGCCTAGACAAAGAAAGAATAAACTACTACACGAACAAAAGCTAGTTCATGAGGCGGAATGTTGTTGTTGTTGTTGCCGGCAAACGTCTCGCGTCGAAGAGAGTTGGCTATGGAGAGCCGCTCTCTCCCTCTCTCTCTCCTCTCTTTTTTTAATTTTTAAATACATCTCTTCTTCTTTCCTTCACAATAGTCTCAGAAATGAGGCTACTTCTTTTGGTTTCATCCAGAGATCTTCCAACGTGAGTCTTGTTGGACGTCTAGCGCATTTGAAGAGATGGGCCACGTCGTGAGGTCCATTGAGACAGTCTGGGCAGTAGTCAGGTATCGAGTCATCGATCCGGTGTAAGTAGTGGTTGGTGTACCTGCTGTAGCCTGAGCGGAGTTGGCTCAGCGTGCAGCGGGCGTTTCTGGAGAGGTCCACTTCTTCTTCATTTATGTCCGGTGGTGGTCGGCCGCCCAGTATGACTGGACCTTGGATGGTTTCCTTTTCTTCTGAGACCATGTTTGTGTGGACTCGGTTGGCGACGCTTTTCCCGTTGTTCTTCTCTGCTGTTTCCGACAGGGCTCTTTCAACAGTGCTTCTGCATGCGATGTAAAGATCAGCTTTCATGTTTCGTGGTGGGGGTCCTTGGAGAAATAATCCGTGATGGAAGTGAGTTTGGCTCAAGGTCCTTGCCAAGTATTGGGCTGATAGCATGTGAAGGTGCGATTTCGATCTCATAACTTTAGCTTCAGCATGTATGTGGTCGACGCTGGCCATTTGATGGTTTCCTGTTACGATACGCAGGCCATTGTTCTGTCCTCTTTGAATTTTGGTATGTGCTGAGGAGGAGAGAAAGCTGGCCCAGGCTGGAGCTGCGTAGCTGTATATGGATTGGCAAATGGCTTTGTACGTGAGACGGAGTGTCTCCTTTTGGTTGCCCCATGTACTGCCGGCTAGCGCCTTCAGTACATTGTTACGTTGCGACATTTGGCCTGCTATGTCTTTCGTATGATGACTGAATGTGAACATAGAATCATATGTAACTCCAAGGATTTCGGCGGTATTCACGGTGGGTACGCTCTGACCTCCGATCGAGACATCTAGGATAGTCTTGTACTCTTTGCTGTAAGGTGTGAAGAGTAGAAGCTGGCTTTTGGCAGGAGAAATAGATAGTCCACGATCGTGGATGAACTTTTCGATGTGTGGGAGACCGGATCGTGTAGCGAGGCAGTGGAAATGCTCGGATCTGACGCCCATAGCGTTATATCATCAGCATAAGAGAGGATTTTGATGTTTGGATCGTTGTTCGGAAGATCGCTTAGATATAAATTGAAAAGAAGCGGTGAGAGTGCGCTGCCTTGAGGGACTCCGCTTCTGATCAGGGATGAGCTTGAGAGGACGTCGCGAAAGGATGTACGGCTCGTTCGTCCTCTGAGGTACGATGCTAGCCATTTCTTTGCGAAGTTTGGGGCGTCGGTTTGTAGGACGAGATCTATGAGTACCGCTATGTCTATGCTGTCGAAGGCCTTTGACATGTCGATTGCCAACATCACTGTACGTTTAGCTGGTCTCTTCGCGTTAAAACCTGCAGCTACGTCTTTTGAAAGAGTGAGGAGGGCAGAGGTGGTGGATCTTCCTGTGGTGAATCGATGCTGGTGCTCAGCTACTCTTACGTACGGCTTGAGTTCTTCCAATAGAAGTCGTTCTATGATTTTCGCCATCGGTGAGAGTAAGGAGATCGGTCGGTATCCTGGTCCATCCGTTGCCTCTTTTCCTGCTTTCAGGAGTGGGAGAATGACTGAAGATTTCCAAAGCATGGGAATTCTGCCAGAGCTGAGGGAGTCGTTGATGAGCTTTGTGAGGGCGGCTATACCTCTGTTCCCGAGATAATGGAAGAGTACTGGAGCGAGTCCGTCCGGTCCGAGGGCTGTGGATTTCTTTGTCTTCTTAATAGCTGATTTCACTGCGGCCTCTGAGTACTCGACAAAATCTTTAGCGTGGATGTTGTGAACTTTCTTCATGGTTTTCCGATTTTCATGAGGCGGAATCGAACCCAGCCGTCTCTTCAACCGGGAGCGAACAACATTACCGAGAAAGCTTTGCTGATCCACGCGATAAAGCTATTAGACTTCTGGCATGGTTCTGTGCAGCCGAAAGTTGCTCTCAAGTTGAACAATTTTATCCAAATATGCGGTTCTATGTGGGAGTGCAATTCTGATGCGGGTTCGATAGTCCTACATTCAAATTTTGAAACTCACGCAATAAAATAACATTTAAGTTTAAAAAGTTACAAACCAGAGTCATACATCGCAAAATTGAAGAATGATTGAATTGAAAACAGGTTCTTCCTAATCTGCAACTACATCTCTCGCATAATCGACCCGCTCACCTCGCGATGTGCCAAATTCCGTTTCAAGCCGCTCCCGATCGAGTGCCAGGTCACTGTCGACTACAGCTCATCACATTATATTTATAGACTTTTTTGGTTACAGAACTCTCTATGTCATTTACAATTTTCGACAGGTCTAGTGATGCAATTATCAAATTTTGAGAAAAGCACAAATGTATGAGAACCAGTGGCAACCATATCCGCATTGCGGTAAGCTCATTACATTTACCTATTGTTCCTTTCGCTTTTTCTCGTCCTCTGGTCCTCCGTCATTATTCTTCCATATCTACACTCACCTTATGAGATTCAGATAACATTATTGATTGATGGCGGATTATCGATTGATTTGTTAAGCTTCATTTAACAACTGATATCGATTAGGTGGAGCGATTGGAAAGGATCTGCCAGATGGAAGGCGTAGAAGTGGAGACGGACGCTCTTTCTATTCTTGTGCGACAGAGCGAAGGAGACCTGAGGAAGAGCGTCACATCACTCCAGGTTGATATAATCTACCAATCGAAATTCCAGTAACACGATTAGCGAAATGTTTTAGGTAATGTAGCGGTAACAAGCTCATTTCCGGTAAGAGAGAAGGTCAGGTTCGACTCCGATATGTGGACTAGCTTTTGCCCGTGCCAGTGAATCCGTTTCCTAATGTTGCAGTTGATTAGAACCTGCTCTTAAAGTTTACGAGATTAACTATATATGTAGTTCAAAAACTTCAATCATACAAACGAATTCGAGAGCATGCGTTTTTCGAATTCACCTTGAGTTGTTTTTCGTTCCGGGATTTGAACGATCTATATTGATGACAAGTATTGGTTTAGGCCATCGCAGCGGCGACGAAGCGCCTTCGCGTGGGAGACGTCAATGAGATGAGTGGGAGAATCCCGGATGACGAAGTTCCTAATCGCTTTTCGAATAAATTTTCATCAAAAACTATGAGAACTGTTTTTCTATTATCACCTGATAATGTATACCGTATCCCTGTCTAGTATGTACAGGCATAAAATGAGGAACATGCGAGACAATGGAGGAGGGATGAGGCAGCTAAGGATGGAAGATACGTGCGGGGCTGGAAGGAATTTATTGACTCTTGCTAAGCTATTCTATCATAACCAAATCGCCTTTTTAATAAATGACGAGAAAAAACGAGTGAAGAGATAAAAATGTGTATATTCAGGTGAGTAAGCTTCTCTCTTCATTGCGATCGTCTTCCTTCTCCGTCTGTGGTCCCTCGTCTGAGTTGGAGTCTTTCCGAAGAGCGGGCCACGGAGTCGGTCAGCTTCTCTTTCAGCTACACGAGGAGATTCTTAGGGACGAAGATCTCAATCAGCTCCAGAAGGCGGAGATATTCGACAAAATGGCGGTGAGGCTCCTTGAACCATAAATGCGAAGCTCTTAGGGCAAAAAGTGTTGATTGATTGACTTTTTGATTGAAGGTCTAATTATCAAAGTGTAACTTCTTCATATTTATTCATAAAATGGTTATAAGAGAATATTTTAATATGTTGCCAAGGCATTCGGTAGCAGGAATTTGCAACATTGACGTCGCGGTGAAAATCTTGGTAGACTGCTTAGCGTCTCAATCTCAGTATTCCGAAAAGTCCCTGATATTGGAGCGTTTTCAGGGAGAGCAAGGGAAAGCAGCCGGGTACAGAAAAAGAGTGGAAATAACGATTGGGTGGAACTGAATTAAAACACGCGAATTTTCTGAGAATTTTCTGAGAGAGAAGTTCAGAGCATTTGAAATAGTGAGAAGAAGAAGAAGAAGGAAGGTAGGTGATTGAACTATCAGACGGGAGAAAGATTCTGCAAAAAACCTAGTATCACACGGAAAATTGATGAATGAAGAGAGCATATATATATATTACTTCGAGTCGGGTATTCCTTAGGCGAAAAGAAGAGGAATGCAGATGTGTGATATATTTCAGTTGTCGGAGTACCGTCTACAGGATGGGGGATCGGACTGCTTAGCTCTTCTCAACATAGCCAACACTATACACGAACAGTACAAACTGTGTCGAGCGAATTGAGAAGGAGATGGTCTCCAACTTCTCTGATATTCTACCGATTCATGTATTCCATGTTACTGATCTGGACTACTCAAAATTTCTGGGTCATTACCATATCTCAGTGTTATTCAGTTTTAAGTGATAATCGCGAATATATTACATTCCAAGTTCAGCTTTTCCTGACCGAGTACTTTTTTTCCGAAAGTTGTTGCACTTATGAAAAATTAAAACATTTCCCTGCTCAGTATTTCGCTTTTCTGTTTGAATTAGGTACTTTGGCAACGGAAGTAATCATTGTTGGATAAAGTTTATGCAACAGAAATTATCAAAGACATACGCTTATGAATGAACAAAAACAATCGAAATTTCGAATAACAAAACAGGAATTCGTTTATTGAAGGTGAGTGTAGATCAGAGAGTCTTTAAACTTGTAGATCAGAGAGTCTTTAAACTTGTAGATCAGAGAGTCTTTAAACTTGTAGATCAGAGAGTCTTTAAACTTATTAACTTTTTTCGATGGATTTGAAGTTCAAGATTTAACATGACCAAAAATAATTAATCCTGACCTTGTTTTAATATAAATACTGATATACTCTTCTATCGACTCTTTTGCAATACATCATGTCGGATTGGTCAAAATGTCTCGCCTCATTACGAATTAAGGGATGAAGAAGATAGCAAACAAATAGAGAGAAAATAATAAGAGTACAAATGAGTTTGCCTGTGAAAATAGTTTTTGTTGGAGTTGAAGGATTTACCTCATCTCCATAGAAGTCCGCGTGTACAAGCAACAATATGTTCAGCAGCCCCACATGATTGGAGAGGTCGTATGCTTCAACTCATTTTCGAACAACTGAAAACATTGACATGAAAAGTATTTTTTAAAAAACACTTTAAAAAACTATGATTCGGTTTTCCTCATGAGTAGATAGGTTGTGCGAATTATAATATAATTTCAGGTTACCGATGAGAATTAAGAGTGAGTGAGTGAGCTATGTTTCGAGGCTTCTCATGTCTCTCGGAAGAGATTTGTCCCCAGTTTCTCTGGAGCGATTTGCGGCGGCTTCCACGGCGTCCATCAGAATGGCCTAAACGCGAGAAAATCATTGAGAGTAGCAGACACCATAAACAATCCGCAAGCTTCTTTACATACCATTACTTGTTTTCTCTCGATTCAAATGCTTTTTCAAACATGTTATTAGACATAAATCACCATATAATCGAGAGATTCGGCTTATCATCATCATATTCCTGACCGAAAATCTGAAAACGCCGATTACATGCAGCAACGTTGATCTTAGTTTCTAAGATATGGCCCCAATATGTCCTGATGCGGCTAGTTAATTTACTAGATTTATAGGTGAATCTGATAAAAATGAAAAGAGAGTACATCGACCAGTTTTTCGCTACGGCCACATATTCAAAATTATTATTATTTGCGTGTATCGGGAAAAATGTTTTTTAACCCAAGTTATTCGCTCATTCCCCAATTTTTCACAAAAAAGTTAATTTTTTTTCAATAAGTTTTTTTTCGTAAGAACATATTCTTTTTTTGTTTTTCTTATAAAACGAATCATGCGAGCCATGCAACATCATCGGCCTCACATTGCCAGCAGCTAGGCATGGTTCATATATGCAATTTTTAATATACAGGGTGTACAGAAAGTCCAGGTGTCTGACTTTGTCACTTTGTATCTTTTTTGTTTGGTGTAGCGGTACTGTGATTTTTTGCGTGTATCTCAGTCATAACGTTAACATCACACCCTGAGAAAATCAGAGTGATGTCTCTTTTCGTTCTTAGATATGGTCTCTCACATTGACCGAGGGTGTATTCTGCGCTTTAGCGAATCCGGGCACACTCAGAAGCACAGCGCCAGAATCACCGGATTCTCGCGCAGGACCATTCAAAACACAATACGTCGCTTCCGTGAGACTGGTACAACGACTGACCGTCCCAGGAGCGGTAGACCAATGACCGGGACCACTTCCTTCAACGTGAGAAGCATCCGAGACAAGGTTCGTTATAACCCCAAGCGGAGTCTCAGAAAAGTCGCAAAGGAGCTGTATCTAATAAAATATCGCATCTAATATCGCAAATAAAAAGTCAATATCTCGGATATATCTGTTCGTAGGATCGTCAAATCTCGCATGGGACTTCGCCCCATCAAGCTGCAGAAGACTCACGCATTGACGGACCAGATTAAGGCGAACCGTCTTCGGAGATGTCGTGAACTGTCAAAGCGGTTCAAGCCGGTGGACTGTTTGGATATTCTCTTCACCGATGAGAAGTTGTTCAATATTGAGCAGTCCTTCAACCACCAGAACGATAGGATTTAGTCGAAATCGATCAAAGATGCCAATAAGAGTGGCCGTTACGTCTCGAGAAAGGGCCATCCTGCTTCTGTCATGGCCGGGATTTGAGCGACTGGCAAGACTCCACTCGTTTTCGTCGAGCAGGGAGTCAAAGTGAATGCCAATAACTACCTGAACGACATTCTCATGAAGGAAGTACTTCCCTGGAGCCAGGCTCACTTCGCAGGACGCAAATGGACGTTCCAGCAGGACTCTGTGCCCGCCCACAAGGCTAAAGTGGTGCAAGACTGGTGCAAGAGCAATTTCCCCTCCATGATCACATCCGCCGAATGGCCTCCGTACTCACCTGATTTGAAATTTTTGTTTGATTTGCTCAATCCGTTAAGTTTTTATCGGAAAAATACTACACACCTGGACTTTCTGTACACTCTGTAGAGACAAAGCGTTTTAGCTGAATATTATTTGAATTCATTAAGAAATCCTGACCTTAATCCTGGAAATTTTAAGGACGAGTCATCACAAAAAGACCAACCTTGAGTCCGCCTGACTCCAGCTTGTGCATACCATAGATGGAAGAGCCACCTGGCGATTGCACATCATCCTGAGTCATGAGGTTATTGCGCAGAAAGGTTTTCCCTTTTTTGGACCCTTTTGTGAGCTGATAGCCATTTGGAAATTGAACCCGTGAATCTGGTTTTTTCACTAGAATCAAGAGCAACGCCGTCATTGATTAAACAGAATATACAAATTTAAACTACACAAGCTGACTAGAAAAACTAAACAAGACCGAGCTAAAATAAATTCCTAGAGAAAGCCGACATTGACCAAGAATAGAAATGAGGGTTCCTCGACCAACGAGTTTTCAAACAGTAGGAAACGAAATCAATAACCTTGAGTTTGCCCGGGTGCTCGCCAGTCTCAAGAGCCATCTTTGCCGCCCCTAGCAGGGTATGACAGGCAAGCTTCAAGGCAAGGTCGCGAGGTAAACCGACCTAAGATAAATTTTATGATTTTTCAGGATACTAAAAGTGCATGAAGAGTCGAAAATATACGATTCCGGGGTAAACATATCAATAATGAAATTTCTCATGAAAAATTATACCGCATAGTTTATTCATTAAAAAGTTTTATCAACAAAAAAATGAATATGGGGCAAAATTGTCTTCATGCCTAAAGATACTGCATCTGCGAGATTTTTTGTGTTGTGGTATTGTTAATTTGAAAAATCTGAGCGTATAAATATTCGAATGCTAAGTTACACAGTTTAAAGGCAGTGACGCCTGGTTAAGATGACAAATGATTGAACTATCGCCCAGAAAAAAGCTAGTCCACCGGGCGGGATCGAACCCAACCATCTCTGACTCAACCCGGGAGCGCGTGTTACCATTACACCACGGGACACATTGCTATTCCGTGGGATAGTGTTATATGAATGGTTTATATGCCTTGTTCTCTTAGTCACGCATGCTTATCAAGCGATTGCGTCATGAATGGAGCGTGACTCCAGAATTCACGATTAAGACAGAAGAGAGGTGGAAGATGAATGAAAAATCTTCAAATGCTGAGTTACACAGTTTAAAGGCAGTGACGCCTGGTTAAGATGACAAATGATTGAACTATCACACAGAAAAAAGCTAGTCCAACGGGGGGGGGGGATCGAACCCAACCACCTCTGACTCAAACCGGGAGCGCGTGTTACCATTACAGAACAAGGTATATGAACCATTCATATAACAGTATCACACGGAATAGCAATATGTCTCCGTGGTTTAATGGTAACACGGGCTCCTGGTTTGAGTCAGAGATGGTTGGGTTCGATCCCGCCCGGTGGACTAGCTTTTTTCTGGGCGATAGTTCAATCATTTGTCATCTGAGCGTACAAAAAGCTTAAAGCGTGTAACTGGTACACTATCGCAAGCCAACTGTGCTACTTCCGAATAAGAACTCATCGAGTGCGAATCATTTGAATCAAGAAAGAAATGATTGCTTGTCTCTAGATAAGTTTGAAAGTGAATGGACAGTTTTGACGACGAACTTTAACTCCACCGTCCGCGAGCCCTTCAATCACAGCGAACATCTGCAATGACTGCATCTACCAAATTCACTCTTTACCGACCGATTACATCACTTTCTCTCTCTCTTTCTTACACTCTCTTTCAATTCTCTCACCTTACTGTTTCTCTCTTTCGACTTTTTCAATCTTTTTCTCTGTATTCCAATCAATCATTAAAGTTCGCGTTCATTTTTTTCAGATTCAAGTGAAAATTGGAAGTTCCAGTGAAATATTAATGCTGATCTTAAAGTAAAATCAAGGTCTACTATTGCTAGAGGTTATAAAGACTTTAAGAGGAAGTTGATGAAAAAAGCAGCTGCCTTACATAGGAGGGGCCGGAGCCGGAGAGGCCGGTGACCGGGTCGATGTACGCCTCAGGCACTTCCACAGCGAATCCCACCGTGGAGAGGAGTTCTTTCACCACCTCAGCAGGAAATACTTTATTTGACGCATGATGTTTTTTCCCGATTCTTTCATAGTTACTAGCTTTTATACAGGCGTGTTTCTCTTTTAGTTTTACTTCTTCCGAGCTTTGTCCTCAAACATGTCATTGCAAATGTTTGATGTCATTACGTGAGTTAATCAATCCGAACTCAATTCAAGTTTCTGAAAGCATTGAATAAACCACGATTTCTTAAATTCCCAATCATCAATTGAGCTCACGTTTTGTTTCTATATATTATATATAGATATTTATTTATTATTTCTTACAACTTTCGATGCAAAAACGCACATAACAACTCACAATTGGTAACAAGAAGAAAATATAGAATAGCTCATTAAAGAGCAAACTCAAAAAATGATCTACTTCAATAAATAAACCTTTTTTGTCTCTACATTGTGCTTATACATAGAAATACGTTCTTTTTTTTACGAAATGGCCTAATTTCTATAAGAGCCTCCTTCTCTTTGATTTTACCAGTGTCGATTTTGACTCACGTAAGAGCGAACGAGTGTATTCTAAATTAAACCAGCCCCCTTCGAAGCCATGGGTCTGTGATGTGAACTGTGAGATAACTCTGAACTAACATCTGCATCTCCGTCCCTGCATGCTGATCCCATGGCGAAGGCAGAAGCCCCCGCTCTCACCACAGCTGGAGTGTTGGGCATCACGCGGACAACACGCGATTTGGATGGGAGAAGCTGTTGAAGAGTAGGTCAAAGACAAGGTTGAGAGAGACACAGAGACATACTCAGAGACAGAAAGTAATAGACGAGCAGAGAGGAAGGAAGGGCGAGAAAAAAGAGAGAGAAAATAAAGTTTTAAAATTAAAGAGTGAGCGAGAAGATGAGACAAAATAAACGAGACGGGAGAGTCAAAAGAGATAAAGACAGAGAGCAAAAACTGCAGAGAACGATAAGAATTTAGATACAATAAGCAACAAAAAAATAATTGTGAACAAAGTCAAGGAATGATTATTAGTTTTAGTACCAATAATGATTTATTTTCCATGGTCTATGTTTGTGGTGAGTGTATTTCAAGTTATTTGAACACAGAAACACTATGGGAAGTTTAGGTAGACATAGTCTTCCATTTAAGTGAGAAGCTGACAGATTCGATGTTTCTGATGGTAATGCCTAGGGCGATGGAGACAAGCAACTGCTCGCGAGAGAGACTAGGAGCTATCTCTGAAGTTACCTGCAATAAACGAGGCTCGCTTGCGAGTCTACACAGAAATTTTTGCGAGTTAGTTGAATATTACAATGTGACAGGGCCTGAAAAAACGAGCTCAAAGCACGAGTTGTTATACAGTACTGAGCTCGTCTTCATCCAAGACATAAATTCCTTATTTGTGAAGTGAGAATCGGAGTCAGCAAGAAAATATGTGTCTGCTTAGACTGAACTGACAAACCTTGTTGACATAAGGCGGTTTGACTGCGAGGAAGATGACGTCACTCTTGTTGACCACTTCGGTATTCTCATGGGTTGTGTTCAGACCGAGAACCTGTGCCGTATTTCAGTCATACTTGTTTTAGAATGAACATAAGTCTGCGATTAGTAGGGTAATCCGGCATTACTCAGATTTATTCGGTTGAAAATGTTTACATCATAATGTGTTTCGAACGTTTTTGAAGCAACGCTCAAGTGAAAGCTACGCAAACAGGCTAGTTAAGGTCCCAAGTCAAACCCAAAACAATATTTTGTCAAGAAAAGGCCCAGCTCATACATATTTACAGTCCGTGCTCTATGAAAGGCTCGAAGATCCTGCTTTTTCTAATAAAATTAATAATTTATGTCCTCATTCAGCAAGTCGGACGTCTTTTGAGTCATATAGTAGGCAGATAGCTCTAAAAAGATTCATTGGTAACAATTCACTGATTTAACTCAAACAGTTCATCTCTCTGTCCTGAATCGCGATTGAGCTTTAATGGCCTACGAATTGACCCAGTCGTGAGCTCTTTCACTGCAAATATCTATGTACTTAATACGTACATTCAAATCAAACAAAGTCATTAGTACCTTGAAAACGAAAATATCATCCCAGAAAGTACAGAACCAACTTTGCATTCATTTAGGAGACTGATGTCCTTTTTCGGGGAACTCGCGATGATATTGTCAGGAGCAACTCTACCTGCCAATCATTTAGTCGGTATTCAGTAAGACTGCAGTCACTAAATGTACAAAAGAAGCCAGGTACCTGAGAAATTTTCCTTGCGGGCAAAAACAGTCATGATCTTCGTAAAAAAGTTTAATCTCGGAATTGAAACCCTCCTCTCGGAAAAAAACACTATCAACAGAATGAGCAGAAAAATACTCGGCATGAATCGAGGAATAGATTGAAGTCATAGTCTTCCTACCTGAGTTGATGAGACCTCTGGCCAAGGCTTGCGCCATTTTGCCGCCCCCAATGAAGCCGATTCTCATGTTGGCCGCCGTGATTGTTGATGAGCAAGGAGCGAGTTCCTTGGAGCAGTGGTGGAAGATGCGGAAGGGCGGATGAGCAGTGATGGAAGATGCGGAAGGGCGGATGAGCAGTGATGTAAGATGCGGAAGGGCGGATGACAATGTGAGAATGCCTCTCTGAAATACGGTCTTAACTCTGATGCCTCAGGTAGAGGAATCAAAAAAACGATAAATAACCACGGGGAGATTTACGAAACCTGTTTTGGAGTGGCCAAGTCACTATCTAATCGAATTGCTACACGCCGCGGACCGGTATAAGAGAATTAGATGTTTCTCGGAGCCTCTCAGGGTTTCATTGCTTTTTTAACAACTGTCTAAACTCCGACCTTCTCTCTCTTCCTTTTTATTCCTCTCACTCTATTTCTCTTTCTTTATCACCCTCTCTTTCTGTCTATAATCCTGTATTTCTGACTCTATCTATTTCTGCTCTCCTGCTTTCTCCTCGTATAGGTATGTACCTTATTCTCATTATCACCTTCTTTATCTTATCATAGCAGTATACAAAACAAGACAGTCGCATAGCAGTTCTCTCTTTATCTTTGTCCATGCTTGACCATTCTCCAATGCTCTTTCTATTTTTTTAAAGCTGCTATGGTCACGTCACGCGAGCTGTCAAGTACTAAGTTCGTTGAGGACCTTTGCTATACCAGGTCAAATGAATTATAATATGCGGTGCGTGACCACCGAAGGCGAATCTTCTACAATTCAATCATTTGTGTTCGCGTCGAGCGGTTGGCTCTGTATTTATTCTCTGGGCCGCTCAGTTCTATTACACTGATCTTAAAGGAGTGAATATCGTGCAGGTATTAAAGACCTTGAAGCCATGTCTAAATGGTTGGACCGTGCAGATCTATTAAAAAAGTCTCTCAAGTTTTCTAGCCTACGTTTGGGTAAACTATGTAATATTAATACAAACTTCTTAGAAAACATTAGAACCTTCTTTTAAAAAAAGCTATCGCGCGTAGAAAAGCTAGTTGAAGGGGTGGAACCGAACCCAGCCGCCCTCCTCTTACCGGAAGCGTGTTTCGACCACAAGACCAAGTGCCATCATCTTGTTGTCTCTTTGAAATTTTTGAAGAAAAAAAATTGAAACTGTCATTTCTCGTTCATTCCTCTTCTCTTCCGAAAGCCAAGCTGTCGAGCCTCGAAAGATTTTCATCATTGCTCTCCGGTCAAAAAAATCACTATTCGCAACCGATCAATGTCGATTCGATGTTTAAACCTTTACCCAGCCAGATCGGTTAACAAAAAAAGCTGGTCCACCGCGCGGGATCGAACTCAGTCCCTTTCCTCTTCCTGGAAGTGAGCGGATCGAACTCAGTCCCTTTCCTCTTCCTGGAAGTGAGCGGATCGAACTCAGTCCCTTTCCTCTTCCTGGAAGTGAGCGGATCGAACTCAGTCCCTTTCCTCTTCCTGGAAGTGAGCGGATCGAACTCAGTCCCTTTCCTCTTCCTGGAAGTGAGCGGATCGAACTCAGTCCCTTTCCTCTTCCTGGAAGTGAGCGGATCGAACTCAGTCCCTTTCCTCTTCCTGGAAGTGAGCGGATCGAACTCAGTCCCTTTCCTCTTCCTGGAAGTGAGCGGATCGAACTCAGTCCCTTTCCTCTTCCTGGAAGTGAGCGGATCGAACTCAGTCCCTTTCCTCTTCCTGGAAGTGAGCGGGGACACGTTGCTATTCCGTGCGATAAATCTATATTTAGGGCTCAAGTGCCTTGCTCAATTGACTTTTTAACCAAACTTAACTGCCTTTAAACTGTAGTAACTCAGAATATCGATTACTGTTATTGAGACCTGCAAGCACATTACTTTGTTCTGCCGCGACATTAAGCGCAATGATCTCATCATTTAGAGATTAATGTCGCGGCAGATAAATTCAGATTCTTCAAGCGCGTGGTTGAAATAGTCTTAAAACAAAAATTCAGCCGAGCTCGTACCCAGGAAGCTCTTATCTTAGACCTCAAAGTCATGTGAGCGCTCATAATCATCGCGCCGATGATCTCATCGTTTAGAGATTAATGTCGCGGCTGCTTTCTCACTCAAAATTTTCCAATATTTATTCAGTAAACAAGCACATACCCGTGCAACACAATAGAATTTTCATATGGGATTTTTTTCAAAATTTTATTTAATAAGTTGTTGGCTTCTTGGGTAGATTTCGTTTCTCTTAGTCATGGGCAATGGTGAGCTGCGGCCAATATCATTTTCATCGTATTAGTTCCTCTCAAAAAAGTCTTATCATATGTACAACGGAAAACTCCTTTCTCCCGAAAAAATCCTGCATATTTACAAATAACACTCCTACTCCCGAATACAAACACATCATCACGAATAAACTTGAGTGATTGACATAAGCGAAGTGAAACAATTAAAATTTAAAGCTTCAAGCGCGACATTTGGAGCATATTGAGCTAGTTCATATTGGAATGACGTTGACGCGATAAACACAGTTCTGCTACAATCATCAGCGAATTGAGCGATACGCTAATACGAGCGGAAGGCGTAGATTTATCATTAGGCGATCTAAAAAGTGAGAAAATGAGTTATTGTCAGATGGGAAGAGTCGGGCAGGAATAAATTAGCCATCATCTAATTCCCTTCTGTGGGAAAATCTTAAATACATAGAGCAATTGATAACAGGCTTGAAACAGGTAATTTGGACTCTTAAATAGGACTCTAGAATAGACAACAAGGGTGCTAAAAGTCCTTCAGCCCTTCAAAGGTCAGTAAAATTCTGAGGAAGTATCTTCAGCTTTTATGAAGACGCTCCGACTTCCTGTTGATGCGCGGTTCTGTAGGCCGTCAGTATGAGATCGTGTGGTAGACAAGCGTCCAGCTCATCGCTGGTGAGCGCTGAGCTCTTCTGGACAATCTGATCTAGCAGGATAGGCAGGATGGGAGGGAGGACTGCTTCATCAGCCGAAGCGGTGCGAGGCTGTGGAACATCTTCACGGCAAGAGCGCAGAATGCTCGAGGAGGCGATCTGAAGTGAAAGAGAGAGAGAGATAGAGCGAAAGGAAAATAGAGGAGAAAACTAGCCAAAGTTAAAGGAAACGGAGACAGAAAAAGAATATGAATGACATGAAATATAGTGAAGTAGCGACAAAGAAAGAGGGCAATAAAAGAAGAAAGAGAGAAAATAAGGCGCTGACAGCAAGGAACTCTCTCATACGCATGTGGAGGTCGCCTTTGTCGTGGAGGTAGAAGAGCGCGCCGGCCATCGTCGTCAGCCCCAAGGGCAAGCAGTGAGAGTTGTTCATGCTCACTCAACATTGCCAGCTCATAGTCAAGTCAGCTCATTCTCAAAGTCATCTCACATTTAGGTCTTACATCGTGTGAAGGATAAAGCAATTTCATAAGTAATCCCAATTGAGCCTTTTTCTTGTTCTAACCCATTTATACCCAATTCATGTTACTCTCTACTCTCTTCCTAAATCGTATCTTTCTCATTCATACAAACATCATTTCCAGTTATTCTCAGTGAGGTTGATTGATGTCTCAGAAAGTCTTGAGATTTAAAAATCTTTCATTAAAGCTTGGTGTCTTAAGACTCTATTCGATAAAGTAACAATAAAATGCGGGACATCAAACTGCCTTATCTAGTCAATGATAAATAACCTTTAAACATACTTGAGTTTTTCGGGGACACCAGCCCCTCTTTTGAAGATGAAATATCCATGCTCCCTCTTTTTCTCGCTCTCAATTTAAACCTCTGAGGAGCGGCCGATAGCAAGAAAGGGGGTTGCTGGCTACGCGTGGTAGGCAGATCGCCAGAGCTGTGAAGAGCAGACACGATATATGGTAGTGCTCCTCTCGATTCAGTTTTCTCGTCTGGAACTCTATCGAGTTCGCGAGGCAGACATCCACGGCGACCTTTTCACCGAGAGCAGCCGCGAGCTCAGATAAGCCCTAGAGCAATCAACAATCTTTTTCTTCTCGTCTGTTTTCAAGTCAGGGCACTTACTCCGCTGATTAGAGAAACAGTAAGAGCTTGCTTTGTCACTTGCAAGGGAGTTTAGCAGGATGTGTGAGAGATTAAGATCCTTCTAAGAACTAATATTGTTTTAGAACCCCCAGCTATGGGAGGCCCTGCCCAGGTGTTGCTTGAACTTGAGACTATTTGAACGATATTCAGGCGCATTACTATCATTTCACCTTACTCTTAAGAACCGACGAAGAATTTCATGGTAGGTATACCTGAACCTTTTTTCTGAAGACTGTTAACCCGTCTTTACTAGCGGGCTTGGTTAAGAATGAAATCTTGATGAGCTTTCGCCCAACCTTATTACTGACCCGTTTCTCAAACACTTTTCAAAGACTGCCCTTCTTCTTAATCCGCTCTCAATTCTTCTCTCACACTTCAGAATGCCATGCTCGAGACTCACATGAGCGTGTTCAGTCGGAACGCTATTATGTAGCAGCTTGAATGTCGATGTGAGGTACGGTAGTCTTCGCTTCAAGACATCTCTCAGGGCGGACTGCAACGAGTCGCGAAAAAAGAAAATCTCTCCAATTATTATAGTCCGCTGAAGCAGTTGTTCCGCTGGTGACGTTGCATTCTGAAATGTTGTGGTGAAACATGAAGATCACACATTAATACGAACTATGATTGCATTCTTTCATGTTGCGGCTATTTTCTTTAGCCTCGCATTCGTACTTTTTCTCAACTTTTTTTTCTTACTTCTTTATTCGATCAATCTATTTTCCAACCCAAATTCTAGTTCTTTGATTTAAAAAAACACAAACTCAGACATACATTGTCACAATTTGATAAATGTTTGCAAATGAATAATCCTAAGTGCCTGGAATGACAAAGTGACATAGACACTTCTTCACAACCTTAATTCACCCATTCTTACTCAATTGTACGACCTTGTCTTTGGCGTCTTTCGGATGCTGACAGAGAGCTGCGTAGACCTCTCTCATCTCCTCTGGCTGGTCAAACTGGGTTCTCGCTCGCTGCAGGAGCTCCCGATGCTGCAGAACTATCTGAAAGTACGGAATTCTGAGAAATTCTATAAAGTACCTCTCATTGGAATAACCAGAAAAACTTCGACGCCTTCTCATGATCATTGATATCATTTATGACGCTAAATTTTCGCCAATGCCAAATATGTAAAAGGTTTCTAACTACGGGTTCTTCAATCAGGGTTTGACCTCTTATTTGTAACATACAATTGAAGATTCAGTTCTATCTAACATCTCTCATAGAATGTCCAAACACACCAAACTCAATATGGATTTCTATGAAACAGAGCCGCAAATCATTTTTGAAGCTGAACTGGAAAATGTCGGAGTTTATTCATAACTATTGAGACTGGTCCAGCTTGAAAAAAGTAACATAACCATAACAAGAATCTGACCTTGTTGAGCTCTCCTATTTGGCTGGCAACGTGCCAACAAATCTTTTCGCTTAGAGACTTCACTCCGTACGGCCCCATCAGCTGAGCGAGACTTCTTAAAAACGAACACACCGTTCATTATCTTCCATTTCCAATTTTGAGAACCATGAAACCACAGAAAAACCACGTGAATTCAAAGAATCGCTCTCTGACTTCCTTTCTCATTCCCTTCATCGAACAGAGTGAGATGAGAAACGTGACAAAAAGAGATGGCGATACGGTGGTGAGAGAGACAATGGAAGAGAGCTGAAAAGACATAGAGAAGAGAGAGAGGAATGAAGAGGAGAGTGGGTCGAATTAGAAAAGGTGGCTCGAATTATATAAAATGCTCCGGATTCTATGGCTCACCTTAGCTCATGAGGATCAGTGAACTGCTCCGGAGCAAAGGAGTCCATTTCCGGATGAGAGGCTGAGATCATTTGCTGCATGTGCTCTGTGTACAAAATCATCCCTGATGATGCTCGACGAAGCACAACTTCAATGTACCTGCCGAATATACCACTTTTTATTAGAGAATGAGAGAGAGAGAGAGAGAGAGAGAGAGAGAGAGAGAGAGAAGGGTGAGATTGAAAGAGAATTGGAAGAAAGGAAACAAATGAATTTAATAATACGGTACCACTTGGTGTAGATGATACCGTACCACTTGGTGTAAATAGCCGTGAGGGTCTCTCTTCCTCGCACATCTTGCATTTGTGTTTGCTGCAGAAGGACGCGATTGAAGATGCGTGTCATGTCGATGCTTACTACAATTTAATTACAATTAATTCAAATCATCGCTCAAATGCTTATCAAAAGCTAACATCGAAAATCCTGATCTTCAAAAAAGCCTTAATCAGAAAGCTTATTTTATAAGACAAAAGCAATTATTGAACTTCTCCGTCGCAAAAAAAAAAACACTTTATAAACACTCCATCGGAAAACAACTCAAGTACTTAAATTTTTCTGATTGGCAAAAGAACGGCTTCTTCTCTACTTCCAATCTTATTCCACTTCCTTATCAACATGCTTTAGCTCGGTCTCTAGCAGGATTTGGACACCTTGAGACTGTATCCTTCAAACCACATTCTACATTCTATCAATCTACGTTCAACGTTATCACTTATACTTCATCAGGAATATGATTAATAGTAGAATTGAGATGACTCGTATGAAATATGGCACTTCTTCTCTATGAAATCGAGTATAAAGCGAATAATCAAATAAACTTAAATTATCAATGACTCCCTGTAATTCGTGCAGCCTCGAATACTGCTCTATAGAGAGAGAGCAAGAGAGAGAAATAGCCAATAAAAAGCCTGACTGCAAGTGTCAATGTTCTGGAAGACTGCTAGATAAGACTGAATAATGGTGATCAGCTGTGAAGGTCTCCGAGGAACCGGCATCTGCTGACCATTCCCTCCTCCCTCTGCAAAAATTTGGATTAAGAAAAGGAAACCTCAGAGCCTATTTATTTGAAATATTAATGGATCGTTTCATGGTGTCCACTCACGTGGTGCAGCAACAAAAAAAGGAACGTAGAACACACGATCAGGGGTTAAATAGTCATGTTAGACCTTCTGTGAACGAGCATCTGTTTTTCCAAATCATAAGGGAGGATGAATGTGAAACAAATCAAAAAAATTCTCGCGGGCGTCTGTTTTTTATATCATAAAAGAAGTATTTAAAAAAAGTTTTTGTATCTGTTTATGATATTATTTTTTATCATTTTACCCTTATGGGAAATTTTTTTTACTGCCTTCGGCGGGCGTCTGTACCTTTTTCTTGCACACTAAAAACCCCTGCACGCGATGTCAATCTGCTTTCAGTACTGGTAAGACCATACACGAGACCTCATGCAATAAAGAGCCCCAAACACACACCCAAATAAAGTTAACCACACCATAAAAATTCGTCACCAGAATTTCACGTGTTTTTTCTCCCCTTTGCCATACCTTCCACTCTTAGCTAATTCGATCCCTTCACGTGTTTTTCCTCCCCTTTGCCATACCTTCCACTCTTAGCTAATTCGATCCCTTTACGCTGGCGTTAAATGAGACCAGTCGAAGGCTTGGCGTTAAATGAGACCAGTCGAAGGCTTGGCGTTAAATGAGACCAATCGAAGGCTTGTTTGTAGCGAGTTGAAAAAGGGATGAGGAAGGGCAAAAAGAGTGGAAAGAAAAGTAGAGGAGAGAGAAAATAGAAGGGAAGGTGAAGAGAATGTAGATCCTTTTCGTCACGACCATGTATGCGCCAACATAGCTGGTACGGTAACATGTATGCGCCAAAATAACTGGTCCGGAAACCATTAAACCCCTGCCTTTTCGCCGTTTCGGCTTCTCTTTATTCCTCAGTCTCTAGCCCTTCTCTTACTTGTAACCTTTCTATAACCTACTCAATACTCTAAGCCAAGGCCCTTCCTTATACACGGCCAATGGAGTGCTTTTACACGATTTATTTATTCAAATATCTTAATTCGGTTGGTTATTCCGGCACTCATATCACCGACCCGGCTGCAGTGTCGTAGAGGCGACTGCAGTGAGAACCAGTTGGAAGAAGCGGTTCTCTAACTGCTGCGTCAGATATTCTCGCGGGCAGAATATGTGATCGCAAACTCTCAGCGAACTCACGCCGTTCAAAGCTGCGCAAAGCTCCACTGCAAACATACTTTTATCAAAGGACTTTGTTTCAGCACTGTTTCAGACTTTGTTTCAGCTTGTTTCAGACTTTGTTTCAGCACACGAAAACACCTTTCTTTGGCCTATAACAGTATTGAGTTGTTCAAAATGGGATGGTAAATATACACGCAGTTGGAGCATTTCGACTGTCGCCTTTCATTATTCATTTAGTCGTCGAAAACTAAGCCATTGAACAGAAACGGTATTTTCTGCTCCGCGCTTAATTCCACCTCGAGGCCTTATGCGTGAAGCTCCAATTTACGATATATACCTAACCAGTTAGAAACAGTTGCTGCTTGCTAAAATCAGTTATTGTGTACAGCACAAGATGGTAAGGCAATAGACGTGGAATCACTTTTAAAGCTTCTTAATTCCTTGAGGATAATGAAAAGGAATGGGGTCTAACTTGAGAAATCTTACACATTAACGATGTACTCTTCCATTGCGTCACAGCAGATGAAGTTTTGGTTAATAATCAATCAATATAAAAGGTCAACCGAATTTTCCGAATAATTGAAAAACTTCACCCGATTTAGTCTACAATTATGAGGAGCGAGAGAGTTTTTCGTACTTTGACATGGCATCTTGCCAAATCTTTGTCTCTTTAAAGTTTCCTTTCGCTCGTTTTTGTGCGCTAATCGGTAGAACACACGTTATGACATAGTTTTGCCTCGTTTTTGGACAAATGAAGGGTATAGAAGTATGATCAGTATTGATTACCTAAATTAGTCTGCAACTTGTCGGGGAAAGTCAGTCCATTCCTGTCATTGCGGACACTTTCCTCTCCTGCCAGAAGAGTCTCGGCCGTCTGGGTAGGCGGATGCACCTTACCCGGCTTCGCTCGTGACAACGCCAGCGTGGCCATCTGATTTGAACATCTCATTTCATTGCTGAATACCTCATATACCTGAGAGCTTCATCCATGATCGAAATATACCAGGCTTCTGTGACTACCCCGGATTGGAAGGGCAATTAACTCTCAACAGAGGACCCATTAATGTTGGGGTCCTATGTAGTCGGTGGATATGAAATAATCGCGCCTGTTAACCTTTCTTGCTCTCTCTGCTCTGCTCTTGGTTATCTCTTAGACTCTCTCTCTCCTTTCCCTTTCCCTCTGGTTTCGCCAACCTGTTCTGCAATCCTGGTGGCCACTTGCGATGCAGTAGTCTGCTCGGCCAGTCTCAGCTCGTACTCACAAAGTTTCGAGACGACATGGACGGCAGCCTTGGACACGTCATCCAGCACTGTATTGCAGATGGAGAGTGCCTGGAAAAGAATCAATGCGCACTCACCGATCAGTCATTATAGGAAAAAACCTAAATGGGTACAATTGGATTTTTAAAAAAAGTAAATTTTACAATTTTACCAATCAGTTAACAACAGGCTAATTCGTAAACAATAAATACTGGAAAAGCTACATTCCATCCTAACTATACGTTAAATGTATAAAATTGATACTAGTTTATATGTTTATCGTCAAGATGACAACTAATTTGTCATTTATCTTCAATGATAAATCCATTATTGAAAATTCCCGCATTTTCAAGCGCACCTCCCCCACTCGTACAAATATAAATGGTATTGCAATTGAATGTACTTCTTCCCCTTCTAGATTCTATTGTTTTGGTTTACGAGTTTCAAGAATGTTTTACGGAATCTCGAGTGAAATATTGAATTCAGGTACAGTAGAGCAGTTCATAAGTCGTCTCTGTAACGAGAATGTGCTAAGTGAACTGGAGAATAACTGTAGCATTCAGAAGTTTGCCTTACCTGTCGCCACACTTATGTATGTATCATTTACGATGTGTCTCACCATAACTTTGCATTGTAAAATTTCGTTTATATTTATATATATATATATATATATATATATATATATATATATATATATATATATATATATATATATATATATATATAAGGATTCCAGTCTCTAGCATAAATTGGAAACCTTGAGGCCGTATCGTCCAAACCATGATCGACACTCCAGTCTACATTCTTGTTCTCAACATAAAGAAACTGTGATCAGAAGCTGGAGTCGTTCGAATCAATGGCGCTTCATGGCCCATGACATCGAGAATAAAGCGTTTGAATTGAATTGAACACTGCCGTTGAAATGTGATACTGAGACTTTGTTGATAAGGGAAGCTTTTTACTATGACATGTTGACTATCTTACCTTCTCGTGTACATGACTCTTCTCTTCGGGACACATTTCATGCAGGGAATCAGGAAAGTGGGCAGCGATTCGGGCGAATGCCAGGGAGAATCTGCACTGCACAGGTAGTTCAATGCACGACTTCCATTGTGCTTCTAGTTGATTGGAGAAGAAGCTAAACCAATGAGATCTTGAACAGACTTCTTCCATCTTTCTTTACACCCAATTCAGCTTTTTATATATTCTAATCGGTTACTTGGAGGGAGGAAATTACACTGACTAACCGCTTGAACGGACGCAGAATATAACATGAGGCGAACAAGAGCTCAAAAGAGGAAAAAAAAGGAGAGTGATTTAAAAAAAAAAGAGAGAGAGGAGAGATAGAGAGTGGGCTTGTAACGCTGGAGGGTCGAGAGCTTCAACGACTTCCTACAGTGTCTCGCGAAGGAAGATCTACCCGTTGGGCAAGACAACAACAACAACAAGAGCTCAACTGGGAGAGAGTATTGATTGGGGCTGGAAAACAAGCAGAGGTCGAGACGGTGACATTAGCGCGAGTTACGAATGAGATTTACGGGCATTGCAGCCATTGATCCGATTTCTAAGTGATATACGATTTTCCCCCAAATTACTAGCTAAGGTCCGAATGTTAGACGCCTCGTCTCAAACTGTAGAAAAGACCGATTCCTGCTCATGTCTCAGCATTCTTCAGTGAAAGCTGAAACTAACCAATAGCTGGAGAGATCGCTGGTCTCCTTCAAAGTCTGGCTGATGTAGTCGATCATCTTGAGATGGAAGCAGCTCGTGTTCATCACAACTGCTAGCTTCTTGTTCTGCTGCAATCGAAATCCCGACGAAGAGATGCTCCATTTAGCCTGATATAGTGAAAGACAGAGATAAGGATACAGACACAGAATGTGAGAGAACAAGGAAAAGAAAGGGAGAAAAAAGATAAGAGTTGGAGATATTAAAAGAGAGAGAGAGAGAGCGAGAGGAGAGAGAGAGAGAGAGAGAGAGAGAGAGAGAGAGAGAGAGAGAGAGAGAGAGAGAGAGAGAGAAATAAAATCTACCACTAACATGAAGCATATCAAATTAGAATGTTGTATACTTATAAATACTAACAATTCACTAAGAAATGGTTTCTGTTAACGAAAATTGGTTGTAACCCTGGTGCGGACAAAGAGGTGCGAAGTATTAAAGATCTCGCCTTCGATGATGCTATAGCACACAAGTTCACACCATCGCAAGGGACAGGTTCATCCTCACCGGTATCGAGCGCGTCCTCAGGTGGCGGATAGAGAGATGTCTCTTTGCATAAGTGCATTGGAGATAGCGGGCTTGCCCGTCACGGACCAAAATTGGATAGTATAGTTCGTCAAAGGAGAACGATGCCGGACTGGCCTGGGCATGCCACCGGATAAAAAAACAGCCGATACTCCCCTATACTTTGTAATGGCGAGTCGTGGCGCCAGTAAAATAGCATCTTGCCCTTCTACGGTTAACGGATGGGTGTCGCGAAGAGGATCGCCGACTGCGGTGCGAGTGTAGACGGAGAAAATTTCTCCGAACTCAAAAGGATCCTCACCAACCTATCCCAAAGGACTCCCCTCGACAGAAGCTATGGACAAACAACAACAACAACAACAAGTATTAAATATCAAGAGGAGAACAGACTAAGAGTCGGATAGAACTTTTCTCTACGATATTATGCCCTGTGTTGGCTCTTTAGGCGAAGAGTGAATGGAAGAAGCAACAACCTGCAGCCTAAACCAATCCAAGCGCAGAGCAGTCAAACTGCTTTCAGCCCCCAAAGAACCGAGGTCTCGGACAAAGTCCGACAGAATCGTCGCGTCATCTTCCGATAATTGACCAGAGAGAGCTGATAGTAACTCCGCCGTCACATGCACATCATAACCGCAGACGTACTGGAAAAAGGTGAGAATCACTTGAAAACTCTTGTTCTTCATAAGTTCTCAGTCTCCTACAGGGGCCTACTCCATGTTCGGATAGCTGCTTCAAAATAGTTGTATTAATTATTATGCTTTGAATCGCGTTCTACAAAGCGAACTCTGGATCTACACTTCTTATTGAGAACCAGTCCCGAATTGATCAAGGAGCCTAGAATAATGATAAAGTGAGCAAGAGGGTCGGAAAGGGGAAACGTGGCAGAAAAATAAACAAACACGCGGGCGAAAATCCTGTGCGAATTGGCTCTTTCCTGGGGACTTTTGTGAGAATTCAGTTCCCTACCTGAGTGTAGTAGTTGTGAACGATATTGGAGTGCTTGACGACCAACTCCCTCAGCTCCAACATATAGTGGATGAGCTCTGGTAGTTGTCTGTCCACCAGATCCTCCCCTCTCATCGAACTGCTCTTCTTCCCTCCGCTAGGCCAACCTTCCACGTGGCGCAGCAGCCAAATCACCTACAACATCCCCATCTTCAACCCGTAGCTGAAATTGATAAACTCATATGAAACGTTAAGGTTGTTAGGTTTTACTTTTTCTCTAAGGAGACAATGAAAGTGACTCTTTCATTCTATAAATTGTCACATAAATAAATAAATGAAGGGGTAAATAAAAAAATTAAAAAAAATAAATAAATAAATAAACAAAATAAAAATAAATAAACCCCGAGAGAGAAAGAGAAATAAATGTGATTAGATAAATGATGTAAGTAAGGTTATTGTTTTCTGAGCCATGTCAAAGAAGACCTCGTCTACCCAGCCGGAGACCTACGGCGGGCAATCTACAACAACATAAATCGTCATGTTTTACTATTACCTCACGAACTCTTCTCATGAGGTTAGAACGCCAAGAGGAATAACTAGACTCTTCAGTTGCTCTCAGCAACTTGCTCATCTCACTGCTCGAAAAACTCGCGTTTTGAGCGATCTATTCTACAGCTTGAGAATGATTCTAAAAAAGAATTTCTTCAGCGGTAAAACTATTCGATCCCGTGAAAGAATGACTTCATCTCTGCTGAAAGAGAGGGCCATCCACACGAATAGTATCTTGGGCCCCAGCAATCCCGGCTGATCTTTGAACATCAGCACCAATTCGCGCATCGCACCCCGCAAGAAGCGGCGCCGTTCCATATGAATTAGTGCACTGAAAAAAAAAAATCAAAGAACGCTATTAGGAATTTTGCGACTCTTAAAAAAATTCAGTAATGAGAATCATGTTAAACATAACTGCCTGCGAGGCACTGTTAACTACCACAGCCGTATTGTGTTCGCAATGAAATATTCCAAATTTTTAACTGGAAAACCAACCTTATTAATAACTCGTTTGACATAACTTTTTTGAAACAGCTCAAACATACATATATGTTTGTAAATTAAACTAAGAAGTAACATTTGTTCATTGTTCTCTAACCATTGCTGATAGGCAGCGGCCATGTTCTCCTTGGGCTCATTGATCTTCTTCTGGAAGTACTTGTTGCCCTCGAAGACGGAGAGCGCCGTCTGGTGGATGAGGAGGCTTTCGTCGCGGAAGATCCGCAGGAGGAGGCCCATCTGGCAGGCGGCCGCCCACAGAACAGATACCACCGGGTCAGCCAGCAGTGGCGAAGGGCAGCACAGAACACTTACTGAAACCAGGAATTGAATAGTCACCGGGCCAGCGATGCTGGCGCATAAATGTTCGCGCCCAAAATGATCTACACATCTACACTCTCTTCTCCTACTTTTTTGATCCACTTCCCATTCTTTCTTTTTTTTAAAAATCTTTCTCAATTCCTTTTCCAACTCGCTCGGCGCGTACGAACATGCCTCAGATTGGTTGTTGTTGCGAATATGCAGCTTGTATCATAGATAGGTTCTTCTGAGCAAGATACTTCCGGAGAAGGGTGTTGATGTCCTTTACAGTCCTGGAACTGTTATGCTGCACCTTGTGGAGAAGAACATCGTTGTGGCAACGTGTTCATGTAAAAGGCTTTTGTATGTGTGGTCGATCCAGCCTAGCATCGTTTTGTTTGAAAGTCGAGAGCTCAAGCAATTTCCGACCGAAGAAAGGCAAGAGGTTAGTTTATTGGCGCCCTGACTATAGCGGAGTATTGATGATGTTTAATCTTGTGGCTTGCGCAGGCTAATCTGGCATCACCCTCCTTTGATGAGCTGTAATATCCATTTTTGGTGTACGACGGGCAAGCCCGCTACCTCCGAGAAGCTATATGTCCAGAAATATTCCGAGATCTACAAGAAGAACACTCGCCCAGCTCCGGTCTGGATACAGCCCATTTCTGCGAAGCTATATGTCCAGAATCGACTCCACAATCGTGGACAGATGTCCGGACTGCGACGAACCCGGACACACAACGACTCACCTCTTCTCCTGTCCAGATAGGCCGACTAGTTCGACGGCTTGGTCTCTCTGGACCGACCCAGTAGAAGCTGCAAGGTTTCTAAAACTACCGATCACCGAAGACAATGCCGAATAGAAGATCCGATCGGCTAAAACAACAACATCAACCTCCGATTCACACGTGCATGGAGATAACCTTCTTTCCACCACTCAACTCGAAACACACTGGCAACAGTGGCCATTCGTGACTCTACAGCCTTAAGAGCCTGTCACGGATGGAGCCGGATCATCCAGTCCAGAATCGAGCGCGACCTCAGGTGGCGGATAGAGGGACGCCTCCCTACGAAGAATTCGTGCTGGGAGGTAGCGGGAGAAATCCCGCCGCGGACCAAAACTGGGTAGTATAGCTCGTCAAAGGAGGGCGATGCCGGACCGGCCTGGGCATGCCACCGGACAAAACATCAGCCGATACTCCGCTATACTTTTCAATGGCGAGTCGAGGCGCCAGTAAAATAACCTCTTGCCCTTCTCCGGTTAACGAATGGGTCTCGCCAAGAGGATCGCCGACTGCGGTGCGAGTGTAGGCGGAGAAAATCTCTCCGGACTCAAAAGGATCCTCACCACCAACCTATCCCAAAAGGACTCCCCATCGACAGGACCTATGGGCAAGAAAACAAACAAACATCCACCACTCAAGAACGCGCTCGATACCGCATAGGGTGACCAGGTCTCTTGCAATCTTGTGGAGTCAATTCATGGGCTGTATGACCCTCAAAGGGGTTCTAGTCTTAGATAGGTCAACGTTTGACTGTTAGCGACTAAACTCGAAAAAATTTTCTAAGTGCTAGGGATTTGGTGAATCGGTAGCTGAGTGTGATAAAGATTGTTAAAAAATTTCTTCGACACGCTGCGGATTTCTTCAATCTGATGCTGTTGTTTTCAATCCGCTGCAGCTTATTCAAACTAGACGTAAAATCCATGCGCTTCCCAAAAAATCACAGATTCGTATATCATTCTTCATCTTAATCGCAGAATGTCCCCTCAAAAACAGTCTTTTTGATCTACACGCTTTCGCGAGTTGTGAGAAACAATCAACCTGAAAAAAAACTAGGGTGCAGGTTCGATTTCCATTAAATGCGTAACCTTTGCACAATTCTCCATAAGCATCACTTCTTTCTCCATTCACAATATACTGACAGGATACATAAACTTTACAATTGAAAATCGCGCTTTAGAATCTTATAACAAGCAAGAGAAAAATACGAAGGGCGATAGATTGGAAATGAGAAGAAGGTGAGAAGATTATGAAAAACAGATGGAGACAGGGGTTAAATGGTTACCGGATCAGCTATGTTGGCGCATACATGTTCGCGCCGAGAATGATCTACATTCTCTTCTAGTTCCGTTCTAATTCACTTTTTCTCTACTTCTCTGTTGCCTTTTCCCCATTCCTTTTCCCACTCGCTCGGCACGTACAAACATGCCTTAGACCGGCCTCATTTAACGCCTGGGTGTAGAGAAAGAAAAAATGGGAGGTAAATCACGTATGCGGACATCAACAAATTGAATAGATACAAAAGTGAAAAGAAAAATATTTGAAATAAAATCTGACAAATGATCCATCGAAATAAAATCTGACAAATGATCCATCGAAATAAAATCTGACAAATGATCCATCGAAATAAAATCTGACAAATGATCCATCGATCCATGACGTCCAACGACAGATACTCACATGCAATCTGTCAATATCAATAAGTTATTTTTTGTGATTTTCCGAAAGACAAATTAAACAGTTCAAGTTTCGGCTAATATGTATTTCTACACTACAATAAATCCAAAAAATCAGATCAACAGGTTTTATAGTGCAACCAAAAAGAGAAAGGAGGCTTATCTGAAGCAAAAAATGAGACGCGCCAATGGCAAAAAGAGCTAGTTCCATTCAGAGCTTTATTTTTTAATACCAAAAGCCGCACGTAAAATTGAACACCTGCCTAGTCTAGGAACACATGACCCTGATTACATCCTTAGAACTAATTTGGAAGAGTTATATGAAGAATAAATTTATTTTCCGGGAAAAATTATGAAAGGTACTGTTTCAGTTTGGGCGGCGAAGTTGATTTGACTCGGTGTGGCGATGAGACTCAGAATCTGGAAGTTTCTCCAAGTCTCCGCGTGCACATTTCGCCGCAGATAAACTGGAGATATCGACTGGAGCGCTGTGAGAATCAACTGAAATCTAGTGTTGATCTTCGATTCTTTTTCTTTATCTCTTCGATACCATCTCTCTCTCTCTCTCTCTCTCTCTCTCTCTCTCTCTCTCTCTCTCTCACTATCTATTCATTCAACGCTCTCTCTCTCTTTCTCTGATTGAGAGAGCATCCTTTTTGAATGTTCCGTTTCCGTATTGTCTCGTTCCAACAGTTTTGTTCACAAAAATATATTTACTTATTGTTCCTTACACTTTCTTAGGTCTCTGAATGTCCCTGACTCTGTTGAGAGGAGAAAAGTCTTCCTGGAGCTTCTTGAAGGGATTCTCGTAGTCGAGAATCATCTGGCCGAGTCTCGGGAAAGAAGGCTCACTCTGGCCATGGGTCAGATCGTACGCAACGTTGAACAAACCCAGTACCGCCTCAACATCTTTGTTGTTCACAATGCTTGAAACTTCCCGATTTCATATTTCGGTAGCCAGAGCGTTATCTCGAAAGAAAGTCCTTTGGAATAATTCGGTGAGGATTTGTGCGGAAAAATTTCGATTTCCTCACATCACAATCAGCCATTATCTTCATAGAACTCATTTCGGGCCGTTGCACGTACCATTTTTTGGAGGGAAATGATTAAGAAAATATTGTTAAGTGTTCTATGATAACACTGTTTTCTTCATCATTTCCCACCAAAAATCGTATGTGCATATGGCCCCTGGTGAGAGCAGAAGGAAGAAATGCTATTTTGGTGAGAGCAGAAGGAAGAAATGCTATTTTGGTGAGAGCAGAAGGAAGAAATGCTATTTTGGTGAGAGCAGAAGGAAGAAATGCTATTTTACGGGCTCCATTTGTTCATTTATTTAGTTGAAAAGATGTTTTGAGTGAGGCTAGGGTTAATTTCTTAAGACAGAGAAAACAATTACTCAGAGCGACAGTTGTGAATCATTCAATTTTAATGCATTTTCCACTTGTGTTGTAAATCTTGGAACTTCCAAGATTGTTTTGTTTTCACAAGTCTTCCTAATATAATAACATCATAATAATTTTCTAATTTCATTGGAATTGAATCAATAACTATAGAACTGATATAAACCAACTAATCAATAACTATAGAACTGATATAAACCAACTAATCAATAACTATAGAACTGATATAAACCAACTAATCAATAACTATAGAACTGATATAAACCAACTAATCAATAACTATAGAACTGATATAAACCAACTAATCAATAACTATAGAACTGATATAAACCAACTATTTTTTCGAATCATAGCTCACCAGGATGTACTGGAAAATATATTTCCGGGCGGGCGACACAACAAGAACTTTTTCGGTTCCACTATCCAACAATTTGTTGAATAATTATGAACGCGAAAGTTTAATTCCTTGCCTTTATGGCGCATTTTTCAAGCATCATTGAGACGCGAAGAAAGTTAGCCCGTCTTTAGTGACTAGAGCTAAATGAACTATAATTCTTCAACGGAGATTAGGCGGGCAACCGGGAGAAATTTCGCAGGTTTGGTGAGCGTTTACAATTATCTGAGCTTCTTGAAAAGAATTATTGTTAGAAGACGGTAATTAATTCATTGGGTGAGAAATTCATAACGTAATTTGTCGAGTGATGACAGTAGACATTTCACTTGAATGGAACGGGATGGATCAGTTTTTTGGATCACTTTCGGGATGGATCACTTATACGAAGTATAAAACTTATTTATTTCTCATTCTTCCAGGCCTCAAATGAGCGGTCGCTATTAAATTTTGCGACAAGTGTAGTTGACCTACTGTAATTTTGCAACTTTACTTCTACTTCCAAGAACTATAAAAAAAACAGTAAAAATAACTTTCCGCATGAATAGACAAAAACAGGAAAGACGCGAACCTTGCGATCCTCCACTCTGGACAGTATGTACATGATCGAGATCAAAGTAACCACGAGATTCAAATATGTCGCCGTTAATTCGTAATTTAGACACTGCAACTAATTATCGTAATATTAGAGAAGGATGGTTTTTGAACCGGAAAGTTTAAACTTTTTCTTTAAATTCGAATTTCATACATACCATAAAAATTTGTTATCTAATTCCTGAGATGAACGCAAGAGCAAATGTATTACATTTTTGTGTTACTGAAAAAAGGCTTGATAAAAAAACTTGAAACAACAGAAATCTTCTGCCGTTGCACTTGAAATATTACTTTATAGATATTCTGTAAAATCTTTATCTGTTGTTGCTTTTTATACTCTTGAAGTCCAATCACTCTGTATTTGTCTGTAATAACATGACATAATTCACTTATGTGATAGAAATCCACTTTGTATCCCTATTATAGGTTAACCGTTAACTGGCAAAAAATTATCGAAGGCGACCGACCCACCGACCCTTCCCCTTACTCGAAATAATTGTTTTACTCGAAATGTTTTAGAGTTTTCAGAGCTAAAATTGGAAGAGAAAATCTTGATTCCTCTGCATAAATAGAACATTTCATTAGCCATAACTCCGCCTCAACCGGTTTCGTAAAGTTGAAAGTGAAACTCTTAACATACTGCAGCGATCGACCTATTGAAAAATCAAGACACATTTCACCTATGATCCCTATACGCAACTTGGAATATACATATAATATAATAGATCTACATTCTGTAATTCTTTGACGAAGGGTTTAGTAATGAATTACCAGTGGGCACATGCGACCGAAAGTGTTCGAACAGAAACTAACCAGTACTCTTTTAAAAAAGCTCATATTAGTATTTTTTGTGTTGTGTAATTTTATTTCACTCATGAGACTGACAATATCTAGCTGGCACTGGCAGACATCCATCAATGTCAGAAGAGACTGACAATATCTAGCTGGCACTGGCAGACATCCATCAATGTCAGAAGAGCAAGAATACTGTCTTTCAGATCGAGAAGATCAGCGAAGGTGTAATAATACAGAGAGAGATTCTTCAGGATGTCATCTTTGATAGAATTCGCGTGACTGAACGTAGACTGTAACAAAAAATTTTTTAAAAAGTAAGTTCTAGACTATTTTAAGAGTTCAATACATTTTTATCCACACGCGGTACCATAGAAACGGCTACACCACACTCATGGGTAACTAGAAGAGAAATAATCACATGGGTCGGCTGAAGAATATGGACGGGGGAAGCGGTAGAAAGAGGATGAATGAGCGAAGAATAATGAAATTAAACTTAAAAAGTTTTTTTCCAAGCGAGGTAAGACTTTCCCCGAAAAGTGAATACTAACGGAATTGTTGCGAGTGTCGACCACGGGAAACTTGCGAACGATGTGTTTGATGGCGGAGTCGAGAGACTTGTCCGAGAAGAAAGACGGCTTGGATTTGTGTTCGGAGCAAGCCTTCTTGATATTGTAAATCCTCGTAAGCATCCCGATTGCCCTGTCGTTCAGGATAATCAGCTTCTCGGCTATTTTGGTCTGTTTAGGATCCATTTGATAACTCATCGAAGACCGGATTCACCCTGAAATGAACTATTGAATAAATAACTCATGAAATAACGTACAATTGCCATACATTTTAAGAGAATCTACGATTTGGCGATATGATAAACGTTGAGAAACCTGAATAGAGTAATAAGGCGAGAATTATAAGTGTTGGGTCAGTCTACAGCGTCAGACAGCGCAGAGCTTGACTAACGGCTATTACAGAAGCACACCGTGCACACTGTACACCGTACAAATGCACGCTGCACATTGTATAATTACAAATGCACGCTGAGGCGCGGGAAAATTCTTAACTCAAACACTCTTTCTATCTTTCCCGCGCCTCAGCGTGCATTTGTAATTATACAGTGTGCAGCGTGCATTTGTACGGTGTACAGTGCACACAGTGCGCACGGTGTGCTTCTGTAATGGCCTGACTAACTCAGCAAATTAATTCAGAAACTTAAGAAAAAGAGTTTCATGTTTTTTTCTGCTTAGGCGGTTAAGGTTACGCTATCGAGGTCATACGGCTTAGGAACGAGACCATACGGCTTAGAAACGAGTTTATACGGTTTTGAAACGAGACATAAATAAAGTCCGAGACGCAGTCCGGCTTGGGGTAAACAGATCCGAAAATCCCACTCTGAATTCTATTATAAATTTCGTAAAATTGCTTCTGTATGCTTGAAATATGGAACCAACGGTGGTTCAAAAAAACAGAACATATCAAGCCATTTACTTCTGTCAAGCAACATTTCATGTTTTTCAAGAAAGAGTTAATAAATTTTGAACTCTTAGAAGCGTAAAAAATATTTTTAAAACAAGATAACAGATGTCCAAGAACTAATACGGAAGTGGTTTTTCACCAGACTGATGATAAACTCGCATTAAAAAATTTCTTTGGAATAAACTCTTGTGGTAAATCGTTTAATTGAAACGACAATACTAAAACAAAAGACTTGTGAACTTTTGCAGTACGCCAGGCTTATGTCCTTTGCTCCCCTAAAACAAGGCCTCAACTTAAAAACGGCCTCAATTACGTTCATGACTGCTATTCTGTCCTTTCTGAATAGAGGCACTTTAGTGTAGGGGTGAGTGTGCTCGACTGTGAGTAGCTCGGTGAGAGTTTGGATTTGCTGTGATGATCATATTTTGCCAAATTGCATTTTCACATCAGAAAATTATTTTTACATTTAAAAAGGCTTAGGCTTAGGAAAAAGTTGGCTCTAATCTACTTTAGCCGCCCATTTAAAAAGGCTTAGGCTTAGGAAAAAGTTGGCTCTAATCTACTTTAGCCGCCCAAATGTTTTTTCTCAGAAAGAGATTTTATTCATGAAAATTCCATTCCCCCCCCCCTTTCTCCTTAGGGTCCCCTTCCCCCCTTTAGGGCCCCCCTCCCTCCTAGGGCGCCCCTACGGGATAAATTAACTTTAAGGACCCACTTGAAAGCAATTGCACTGTAAGAAAACATGTGGTAGAACAAAGACCACCTCTGCTATTTCTCCCTCTGTGCTGCTGTCTGCTGCATCTACTAACTATCTGCTCTTTCTCTCTCCATTGTTGTGCTTTGAAAAAGGACCGATAGCCGATAGCCGATAGTACAGCTCTCTGTACTGCTGCCTCTACTAACTATCCTCTCTTTCTCTCTCTACTGTTGTACGTTCTTTTTTAGCTCTCTATACTGCTGTCTGCTGCCTCTACTAACTATCCTCTCTTTCTCTCTCTACTGTTGTGCGTTCTTTTTTAGCTCTCTGTACTGCTGTCTGCTCCCTCTACTATCTGCTCTTTATGTTTCCGCCTACGGTCACAAGTTCCCTTCGGCTACCGCATAACAACTGTTTGAATTTCCCGAACACGGAGGGAAGGCCTTTATTACTGACCGACGTGAGGGAAAAACACATACACAACAAACGTCCGTGCCATGAACCCTTACCAATCAGTGGACCCCTTCAGATATCTCGCCCGAATTTTCACCTCGACCACATTAATGACATCTCCCCTTTTGAGGTGAACTCCATTCTGAAACGAATAGCTCCGAAACTGAACTCTTCCCCTGACATTATTCCAAGTAGACTACTCAAAAATTGTCTGGACTCACTGGCCATACCTCTCTCAATCATTTTCACCAACTCACTAACCTTAGGGCACTACCCTCTGGCCTGGAAAAAAGGAATAATCAAACCAGTTCATAAAAAAGGGCCCCGCTCTCAGATCGAAAATTATCGTCCTATCACTATGGTGTGCTCTATGTCAAAGGTATTCGAGAAACTGATCTTCAATATAACTTATCAATATCTGGAAACCAATGGCATACTACATCCCAAACAACATGGTTTCCGTCGGAGACGGTCCACGGTAACATCCCTGGTAGAGGCTCATTCCATTTACCTCACGCTTCAGAATAAAAAAATAGACTTTGACATCTGTCTAGTCGACTTTTCACGGGCTTTCGACTCTGTAAACATAAGATTTCTTGTTCACAAACTTGAAAAAGTGGGAATAACGGGCAACCTCCTCTATCTTATCCGTTCTTTTCTCACGAGCAGGTCCTCGAAAGTCTCAATCAGAGATACATTATCAGGCCCTAAAGTATACAACAGTGGTGTTCCCCAGGGGAGTTGCCTTGGACCCCTCCTCTTTTCAATATTTATAAATGATATCATGGAGCACATAGAGCCAGATGTCCATGGTTTTCTATATGCCGATGACCTCAAAATTTTTTCCAAAAACAGAGACTCTCTTCAGAAAAGTCTGGATTCCATTTCCGATTACTCACTGACCTGGGGACTTGTGATATCAACTCAAAAATGCTTTATCATGCACTGTGGTCCTAGGAATCCAAAAGTAACATATAACCTAGAAGACAATATCATACCAACTACTTCATTAGTGAAAGATCTTGGCATTACATTTCAGGAAGATATCACATTCTTTAAACATATTGAACTAACCTCCCTAAAGTCCCAAAAATGTATAAACATGATCTTCAGAGCCTTTAAAACCAAATCAATTAAAGTTCTGCTCAGAATATACACCACATACATAAGACCCCTTATTGAATATGGGAGTGAGGTATGGTCCCCAGTAACTATCGGTCTCGTTAACTGCATAGAAAAAGTGCAAAGATCATTTACACGAAGGTTACTACAAAGGGCCGGATTACCCAAAATGACTTATGTTGCTAGACTGAATTTTCTTTCCATCTCCTCGCTTGAATATAGAAGAAATGTGGCCGATCTTGTGTTCATCCATAAATGTCTGCACGGAAATATTCAAGTAGATTACTCAAATATGTTTAAACTTTGCCCATCGCCTTATTCGCTGAGAGCATCGAATAACTACAGAATATGCTTGCCGTGTAAATATCAAAGCAGAACAAGCACTTGTGCCTCAAGAATGATTAATGTCTGGAATAAGTTACCTTGTTCTTTGGTTTCTACAAGCTCTTCTAGCATTTTTAGAAATGAACTTATCAAGCTTGATTGTGAGACCATTGTCACCAACTCTAGAATACATTTTTAATTCAAGTGCTTTGTTTCTTCAAATGTTTTGTTTCTGTTTCTCCTCTTTTTTTCATTATATTTGTGTTCTCGGTTAGCTCTCGAATGATAAAGAGTGAGTTGAATTTTTGGAATTTCAAGTTATTATTGCGGATGAATAGTTCTTAATTGCTGATGAATAGTTCATAACTGAAGATACAAGCTTTGCTTTCTTTGCTTTTTTTGTGTGCTTTCCTATTTTCCTAAAATGAAATGTTCCGCATTGTTCTTGTCATACTTAGATCTCACTTTTCATAACCTTCACTGAATTCACTTTTCTTGTGACAGTGTCATCTGTTTCGTCACTTAACATTATGTTTTGTTTCAAGCGGAATAAAGAATTGAATTGAATTGAATGAAGAGCCACGAGACACAACACGTACATTCATATAATGACACCGAATTGCATGTGAAATATGATTGTATGTTAAACATTGGATGTGAAACATTCATATGATGACACCGAATTGTATATGAAATGTGGTGAGCAAGGGACAAAAATAACTGAGGACAAAATAACCAAAATAACAACAAATAACTGAGGAAACCGCGGCTTATTTGCCGACCCTGATAACTGGAGAAAACAACGAGGAAGTAACAAAATACACAAAACCGAATCAATAAGAACACCGAGAAATTTTGAAAGATACGTGATAAAATTTAGAAGAATCAAGAAGAAAGAAATTTAGGTGAACGCTGTGATACGTGATACAATTAAAGGAGAATAAGCTCCAGAATGGTTAGCTTAGCTACTAATTAGAGCGAAAGAGCTCCACCCTGGCCTTCCAGGGAGTCCTCCAAATACGGTGCCATTCTCCAGCACTCTCTCCATCTTCCCTTCTTGAGCACCTGCTCCTGCGACGCCCCTTTCTTGATTGACGTTGTAGCTCCTCCCCCTCTGAGCTCGTGAGGAGTCAGCTTGCGAATTCCGACCGCCACACAAGCACGAGCGAGTTCCTTGCGAATGGTGTCCGGAGTGAGGGCTTTCCCTGTGCTGAATGATCGAAATAGGGCAATGGAAGGGAGGCAGAGGGAGTGAGTTTTGTGACGAAGGTATATCTTCAAGCCGAGAGAATCTTTTTCCAGTGCTACTCGAGTGACGTGTCCTTTACCCAGTTGGTCGTTCTTAGCCTTTCTCACGTGAACCTTGAGAAAGGTGCCTTCCTTTGTCTCTTCTTCCTCCTCCAAATCACCCCAGGTCAGCGCTGCCGTCTCGCCCACTCTGAGTAGTGCTGAGAAGGACAGAGAACCGACCAAGGCGATGCGGACATCCTCCAATGTCGCATCTTCTCGTACGCCCCATTCGCACAGTTTTTTGATATCGTCTTCTCTCGCCTTTGCATGTGTAACGGGTGGCTTGGCTTTCCCGGTGGCTTTCTTCAACGCCACCACCACGTCTCCTAACTCCGTTTCTTCCACTCTTGTGGCCAGGGACAAACTACTAAACGAACTACCCTTTCTTCCACACTCGTGGCCAGGGACAAACTACTAAACGAACTACCCTTGGCTATCTTATGCAATAAGAACATACACAGTGAGAGAGGGCCCCCCGGGTCAAGGGAGAGGACTTCCGCGAAGTCTCTCCGCTGGGATGACGACATCTTGTACGCTTGTAGGGAGCGGTGGGCCAGACCGCCCACCATCGACTGCTGGAGGTACGGTAGCAGATCCTCTCTTGCCGCATCCCTGAGACCCTTCTCCACTTCGTCTACCGCCGCACGCTTTCTTCCTGTAACAGACCTTGATAAAGGTGGCTGGGGGGGGTGGAAGAACAAACACCTCCTCCCGTCAGCAATATTGCCTAGAATGGCAACTCTTGCACCTACGTAGTTCCCGCCAATTACTCCCGCCGTAATTGCGTAACTG
>OZ057408.1:10109941-10150611 GCA_964056735.1 Allodiplogaster pararmata | reverse complement strand
ATCAGTGTGGAGGCAAAATACAGTATATTTACAGAGAGAAAAATAAGCATTACAAACGTAAGCGGGACAATTGTACAATATCATCAATAGGCAAATTGATAAGCATTTTCTTGAAAGCTGAACTAGAAGAAATAGTTACTATTTGGATAGGTAAAGCATTCCACACATTTATAGCACGGGAGGCACAAGTAGTGTGTGACTGCGACAATCTAAACGGTAGACTAATACGAAGAGGATGTGAATTTCTATTATTGTAAGGACACGGTTTGACGAGAAACAAAGTTGAGTAATCAAGCTCAAAATGGCCATGGATACATTTATGTATGAAACAGAGATCTGCTATAGCTCTACGGTGCTCAAGTGTATGGAGACTCAGTAGCTTCAGTCGCGAAGGGTAATCTAGGTTGGTTCTACCGGCTCTATACATCACACGGCGTGTGAAACTGCGTTGAACTCTTTCCAAATCATTGACAAGGCCTATCGAAGTTGGTGACCAAACTTCACTACCATATTCAAGCAAGGGCAGTATATATGACTTGAACGCTCGCATTAAAACTGTGATGGACGATGTTCTGAGGGCTCGAAGGATAAGATTCGCACATTTCGATGATTTTTTAATGACCTGATCTATGTGGTTAGAGAAAGTTAAGGAATTATTGAAATTGATACCTAGATCTTTGACATTGATTGATGAAGGCAAGGTGATGTTATTCATGGAGTAAGTCCTCTTACTGTTGCAAGAGCCACAATGAACGACAGAACACTTCGGAATTGAAATTGTTAGAGACCAGTTATGTGCATAATCTGCTATCGAGTCAATAGCGATTTGCATCAGAGATGAATCATGGGAAATTAATTTAATGTCGTCGGCGTACAAAAAAAGCTGGACATCGGAAGGAATGATGCTAATAATGTCATTAATGAACATTGTGAAGAAAAGAGGGCCGAGTGAGCTGCCCTGTGGTACTCCGTTAGTATACAATTTACTATCGGATAAGCTTGAGTCAATTAGGACTTGCGAACTTCTATTCTTGAGAAATGATTGAATTAGTGATAAAAGAGAGGAGTTAATTCCTAGTGAGGCAAGTGTATGAATAAGAAACCGGTGATCAATCACGTCAAAGGCTTTCGAGAAATCGATCATGCAAATGTCAAAAGGCTTCTTGCGGTTAGTGAGAGAAAGGCACAGTGAGTGAGATTCAACTAAAGAGGTTATTGTTGAACGTTTCTTTCTAAAACCAGATTGTCTAGAGCATAAAAGGTTATTGGTTTCGAGGTGAGTGTAAATAAGATTATACAAATGTTTTTCAAAAAGCTTAGAGAAAGAACAGACAAGAGTTATGGGTCTAAAATTGTTAACAACAGAAGTGTTCCCTTTCTTGTGAATGGGTATAATGATACCTTTTTTCCAGTTACTAGGGAAGTATCCGAGTGTTAAACAGTTTGAAAAGATAATCGATACAGGAATTGTTAAAGACTCATTGCAGTTTTTAATGAAAATATTTGGTATGCCATCAGGTGAAGTGTTGGTTTTGGGAAGCATTTTACGGATCAAGTTATGAATCTCCAATGGGGAGACAATGTAAGTTGGTGAGAGGAGTGATGAGAAGTTAGGCAGAGGAAGCGGACCTTCTAATGGAATGCTAACAATAGAATCGAAAAAGTCCGAAAAAGCCTTAGCTTTCTCAACAGAGTTGGTAAGGACAACATCATCAATTATAAGTGCGGAATTGACAGGTTTCTTTTTTATGCGATTTGCCAGCGTACGAAAGAAAAGTTTGTAATTCTTAGGCAAGGCTAGATTCTCTTCACGTTCACTTTCAAATTTCAGAACTTCCCTATGGAGTTTACGACAAGCTCTTGAAGTACTTGAAGATGTTACTGATCGCTTCTTACTTCTCAAAAGATAGCTGTAAATCTGTCGAATTTTTTTGGGATACTGTAGATGAGGTTTGAGTGAACGTTTGTTAGGGACATGCTCAGATATGAGGTTGTTGAGAGTATTGGTTAGTAGTACAACACATTCATCAATGGTGAGAGAGGAAAACAAAAAGGTCCAGTCGATACGGACAATAGCGGAATTTATTGACAACCAATCGGCTTTCTTCCAATCGGATCGACAATGTAAGGGATGGTATTTCGAGACTCGACTATTGGTTATAGAGAAAGAAATAGAGGCATGATCACTCGTAGAAATAGGAGGCTGAGTATTGCATTTCATAATGATTGGTTGGTTAGAGAAGACATAGTCTAAGATGTTGGATATGCGAGTGGGTGTGAGTACATACTGGGTTAAGTGGTGATCGCTGGCAAATTGTAAGAAACACTCAGAAATATGACAATTACGAATTGTAGTTAGTGATTGCCAGTCAATATTTGGTAAATTTAGGTCACCGCAAATGATAGTAGGGTAGGGAAGTGAGCAGTGAGAGGAGAGAAAAGAGGTTAGATCAATCATGCTGTTAATGGATGTTGTAGGAGAACGATAGCAGCTAATGAGTCTGATCGATGAAAAAGGCAGAGAAATACTAGAATTAGGGAAAACATCAATAATTACACATTCAATGTTGTGTTCGGAATATTGAGAGATGAGCACAGAAGAGAAAGAGTCATGGACTAGAATCGCTACTCCACCCCCGCGTCCAGTACAACGATCACTTCTAAACACATCGAAAGGGAGTCCATCGGTTAGTATAGAATCAGGATCAGTATCTTCCAGCCACGTCTCCGAGACAAAGAATATATAACATTTGGAGGATCTGAGCAAATGGTACACATCATACAGTTTGTTCTTAACAGAACGAGCATTAAAACTATGACATAATATGGAATGAGGGGATCTCACATCGTTCATGTCCTAGGGAGAGTACCTTTTCGGGGCCACTATCCTTCGACTGCGAGAGGGCTGGTTGAGAGCGTTCTGCCGAGGCTGCTCTGCATGTTGAACTGTCTTCGTGGGCGGGAGAGAGGTTGAGGTCGATACGGAAGAGACAGTAGGAAGGCTCGGTGACGTGGGTCGGATGTGATGTGTGTGAGTAGAGGAAGACTGAGATAGGCGAAAGAAGACTGGGAGAGGGTCAAGATGAGCATCAATGACTCGAGTGGCGGGAAGAGAAGGATCCTTGGCATGACGTTGACATTCTCGCTCTGCGAGAAGTTCTGCAGGCGCGAGATCTGCTCTGGCATAGCTTCCACTGGGCAGGGGCCGTTTGGTTTTCCTGTAAAGACTGAGAAAGAGATTCCGCTTGTCGGATGTAGAGAACTGGATCTTGAGAGGACGACCTTGTCTTGTGGAAAAGCGAGGCCTGTCTTTTGGATGTCGATGATGAGTGATTTCTCCTTGATCAAAGTCGTGTCGCAGCTCATCTGATCCGAGTTTGTCTATGAGGTTCCGAATGGTGTTTTCATCATTGGAGAATGTGTCCTCGGACGATGATCCTTCCGGCAACTTCAGAATGACGGCTCTCTTGGCTTTTTCATCCAGCATACTGCGATCCCTAAGCGTCGACTCAACAACGGCAGAGTATATGTGAGGCCTTAAGGAGGCAGGAGATACAGCTTGCCTGAGTCTGGAGACTTCCTCTTTCAAAAGGTTTATCTCTAAGGACTGTGCCGCGATCATCTGATGGAGAGGGGAGATAGCATTGACGACAATCTCATTCAGAAGTGAAGAGATGTAGGGTAGAGAAACTGAGGGGATGGGTAAGTTGAGAAGAGGATTGGTTTTTTGTGGATATTGATTGCCTTTGTTACAGAGCAAGGCTGAGGGGTCACCTCTCATGATAAGATCAGAGAGGGGAACTGAGATCAGAGAGGGGAACTGAGATCAGAGAGGGGAACTGAGATCAGAGAGGGGAACACCAGTGGTTCTCGATAACATTCGTGATTTCAATTAAACACTAGGTAGTTTTTGGACAATGCCGTTTGTTCAAGTGGCCAAACGAAGGTTTTTCCGGAGGTGAAGTCAAACGCAATACACTTTTAATCTGTATCTTGCCTTGTGGGATGCGTAGGTTAGTTGGTTCAAACGCAATAGTTGACAAAATTGTCGGCTTGCAGTTACCTCATCTCGATGCCTCGCGAGCGACGAGTTGTGATAGTGGAGAGTCTGCTCACTCCGACGGCAGTCCGCCGTTCGATCTGCCATGTACTTCTGCAGCTTCTGGACTGTCCCTCGGTCCTCTTCGCTCCCTCGCATCTCCTCGCCACTTTCCCCTTCAACACCAACACCGCCCTCGTCGTCGATCTCGGGTACAAGGAGGCCGTCGCCATACCGGTTCGTTTCCACTATGGCTCATCTTAGAAGATGAATCCTTCCAAAGACTCTAGAATTCACTGAAGACCCACTTCCGAACCAATGAATAGTATAGGTTGGTTTCCAGCTTGATTCAAGGTTCGGTTCGAATCAAGGTACATGTAACTCTTTATTGAAATTCACGAATTCCCATCCACTGAATCGTAATGTTCACCCGCTGAATTGGATTATTCCGCCCATATATGTATACATATATACATAGCATAATTGTTATTTTGTATATGTTAATGTGTTTTATTGACGAAAGACTAGGCGGATCGGAACGTTTCGCTCTAACAAAGCATTCAAAGGGATATAATCTTATTATGGAAGAAAAATCTGTGTTGAAAGACGGCCATAGAAAGAAGAGTGAGTTGAGATAGCAGAAGGCATCACGGTGCTCTCGCAGTGGGAGGCAGCTCCGAAGGGCGCGGCCGCCTTGGAAGGCCGGCTGCGACTTCTTCTGCAGCAGCAGGGACAGGTGGAGGACTTTGATGGAAGTCGCCGACCCATTACCAAGGCTGACTGGTACTCCATTGACCAGAACAACCTACTGGAAGACATCATTGTCAGGTGGCGACAGCTCTTAAAGTAACAGTGCGTTCGGGAGAAAAAGTTATAGAAAAAGAGAAAGCAAGTAATAAAGAAAGACAGAAAAAAGCAAGAAAGAAAGAGGTAGCGGAAGCGGAAAGAGGTAGCGCGCGGAAGTATGAGAGAAAACTTGAATCGAATCTTTGAGAACCGCGCTTTTTATGAACTTCTAGGTACAACTTGGAGTACCGGAGAGGGGGGGGTTCGACCCAGTTGAGCTAAACATAAACCAATATGAAAAATTTGTTTAGAGAGAGTCGTCGAAACAGTGGGAAATAGTCGTTTAGTCAATATTCTCACCCAGATTATGAAGATAGTCGTATCAGTCATGTTTCAGTGTCGATATGATGAAATTTACCCTAGTCCAGTATTGTTTTTTGAACATCATTTGGATGCCATGGCTAATCTGGTTTTAAAAGTTAGTGTTGATGAGTTTTGTTGTGAGGTTTGGAAGACAGCTTTCTTGGTTAGAATTGCATTTTCTAGTTGCTTTTTGTGAATTAGATTTTCATTTTCCAGATGCCTCTTTGTTACAACTATGGAACGCGCCGTAGTGGTAAAATCAGGAGGACAACCTCAGCCACCAACGGTCGAAGCTCTCCTGCCAATGGAAACGGAACAGTTGGTAGTTCCCGGTATTGTCAGGTACGGTACCGCCTGATATCATTATTAATGAAATTGAGCTTGAATCCAAATTAGTTCAATTGAAATGCTCCATTTCAATTTAAGACGAAAGAAGCGTCGAAATTGAATATAGATTGGGTAGTAAGGGAGCGGAAGGATTGGGTAGTAAGGGAGCGGAAGGTGCTGGGTAGTAAGGGAGCGGAAGGATTGGGTAGTAAGGGAGCGGAAGGATTGGGTAGTGAGGGAGCGGAAGGATTGTGTAGTAAGGGAGCGGAAGGATTGAGTAATAAGGGTGCGGAAGGATTGTGTAGTAAGGGAGCGGAAGGATTGAGTAATAAGGGAGCGGAAGGAATTGGTAGTAAGGGAGCGGAAGGATTGAGTAGTAAGGGAGCGGAAGGTGCTTTGTAGTGAGGGAGCGGAAGGTGTTCATTCATTCATTATTTATTTATTTCCATGTACATGTGTATGTTTAACGTGGAATCGAAATAAAAACAATATAACATGGATATTTATATATGATAAAATTAAGAAATGAAAAAGAAGAAGGTGAGGTAATACAGTGGCAGTGTATTAAAGCCATTAGTCAGAAACAATAGGGCTAGGTAAAATAGTATGTTTAGGAAGTTCTTTCAGTTTCGTCAGAAACATCATATCAGAATGAATGCATACTATTTCAGAAGGTAGGCAGTTCCATATAGAGATAATTCTTGATGCACATGTAGAGAACCGGGAGCTGTTTATAGCGAAAGGCAATGCGATTCTCAACTTGTGAGCATTTCTAATATTCTTAAGAAGTGGTTTAACAATGAATAGTCTGGAAGAATCAAATTCAGAAAATGAATGTATTCTTTTATGGATAAATACTAGGTCAGCAACAACGCGGCGGTATTCAAGTGACTCTAGATTAAGCATTTCTAGTCTTTCAGAGTAATCTAATCGAGGAAGTCCGTTCCTAGCTAGGATTCTTCTGGTGAAACTCCTTTGAACTTTTTCAATGTCTTTCACAAGGCCTATGGTTGTTGGGGACCAAACTACAGTCGCGTATTCGAGGATTGGGCGTACATAAGTGACAAAAGCTAGTGTCAGAACATCAAGAGACTTAGTCTTGAATGTACGCAAGAATAAGTTCGCAAGGTTTGTTGCTTTCTTACAGACAATCTCGACTTGTTTATTGGAGGAAAGATTATCAGAGAACACAACGCCTAAATCATTTGCTTCAGAAGATTTATTCATGACCACTCCGTTAAGATAGTAATTCATCATGGCATTGGAACCGAAGTGTGAAACAACGCATTTTTTAGCAGATAGCTCAAGATTGGAATGTTGACACCAGTTAGAGATGTTATCAATGGCTATTTGGAGATCGGAAGAGAAAAGTGGTACTTCAGTAAACAGTTTCACGTCGTCGGCATATATCGAATATTGCACAGTCGAAGGAATAGCTTCCTTTATGTCATCGATAAATAATAAGAATAATTTAGGGCCGATTGTTGATCCTTGGGGCACACCACTAATTACAGAGGAAGTGCTTGAAAACTCGTTGTCAACACAAATAGTCTGCATTCTTTCAGTCAAATAATCACGAATCCATCCAAGGACAGGATTACAAATTCCTATATTTTCAAGTTTGCGTACTAAAAGATTATGGTCTACTGTGTCAAAGGCCTTAGATATGTCAAGGAGAACAACATCGACAGCCTTTCCATGAGACAGTAAATCCGCAAGGTAACAATGTGATTGTACTAGTGAAGTTACTGTGGACCTTTTGCTTCTAAAACCGAATTGATGAGGAGATAGAATAGAATTGTTCTCCAAGTAAGCATCAATTTGACTAATCAAAACGTTTTCCATAACTTTAGAGATTGAACAAGTTAACGAAATAGGACGATAACTTGAAAGTTGATCTGCCGCAGATTTGGGTTTAGGGATGGGTTTAACTATCGTCATTTTCCAGAGAGAGGGTGCCTTTCCAGAAAGTAAAGAATTGTTAAAAATAATAGATAACGATTTCAGAAGCACAAAACGCAGTTTCTTGAAAACAATATTTGGAATGGTGTCAGGAGAAGTATTACACTTATTGCTCAACTTTCTAATACCATTCAATATCATATCATGAGTTATGAAATCAAAGTAAAATTTCGAGGGAGTCGTCGGATAGATCTCAGGAACAATAAAACGAGGGGTCGAGTACACCGAAGAGAAAAAATCTGAGAAAGCTTCGGCTTTAGATAATGAAGTAACCAAAGTTCGATTAGATTGATCAACTATTGTGGGCATTGCTGAATTACGGCCCTTAGAGCGACTGCGACATTCGGAATAAAACAATTTCAGGTTTCTTTTACTAACTAGTTTGCTTTCTTTCTCAATCTGGTGCAAATGTAACTGTTTAGAAAATTTAGCAGAAAGATTGTGGCTGTAAACAGAATTAGGAGAATGAAGTGTAGCTCGTTGAAGCTTGTAATACATTGTTCGGAGCCTAGGTGGATAGAGGTCGATATCAGAGAAATCGGAGAACAATGGGACGAAACGGTCGATAAGGTGAACAAGGAAGTCAACAAATTAGTTATTAGCAGCGTCAGAGTCGAAAAGAGCTAGAGAAAGTGTCCAGTCATGAGATGCAATCAGCCATTCCATCATAGCCCAATTCGCACGCGCGAAATTTCTTATAGAAGGAGCCGAAGCAGCAGGAAAAGCTGAGAAAGACACTTGAAATTCTACGGTGGCATGGTCACTTGATGAAAAAGGCGCAATCACAATACAGTCGGAAACAACTAGACTATTAGACAGCACAATATCTAATATGTTCGTACCACGTGTTGGTTGGGAGACGAATTGAAAAAATGCTCATCGCAGCAAAAATCTAAGAACAAGGAATGATTCTCATTGTAAGAAGTGTATAGGCTATTCCAGTTAATAAATGGAAGATTGAGATCTCCTACTACCACCATAGGTATATTGGGAAGAGTAATCGATTTAATGTAGGACAACAATCTGACCATCGTTGCTGATGTACAGGAAGGGGAACGGTAGATCACTACGCATCGCATTTGCCGTGGAAGTGCAATAGGGTTAAAAATATCGAGAGATATCACTTCTATGCCATTATCTTGGAAAGAGGAAACTAGAACAGATGGAATATTAAGGGAGACAAATGCGGCAACTCCTCCGCCTTGATTAGGATCATTTTCACATCTATACAACAAATATTTATGCTCCTTCAAAAACTCATGATCGGAATCTAAGGAAGAAAGCCAAGTTTCTGTAACGAAAACAAGATCATAGTTATTGTAAATAAGCAAAAAATCAAGATCAGCTACTTTATTGCGTATAGATCTCGCATTGAATAAACATGCTCTCGTTAAAGGGCAAGAAAAAGAATTCCTAACACTGCCACTGACCTAGCGAGAAGTTCTTTTGGTAACGTTAGCGAATGACCTCTTCTGTTCTTCTCGGAATGGTCTCGGCGTCGATAACTTGGACAGCTGAGTTCCTCTGACGGTCCACTCTATCTGCCCGGCCGCCTGGTTCCGTTCTCTGGCAATATGTCTGCACTGCTTTTCTAATTCGAGTCCAGTTCTGGTCAAGTCTTCTCTGACGAAGACTCGGGGAAGAGACTGCAGGACATTAAGCCTTGAAGTTCTTATCTTTTTCAGACAAGCTGAGCGAAGAGTTGTAGACGGTAGATATATCTTCAGAACTCGTCTTTTGTGCTCCGCTTTGCCAAACCGCTTGTATTTGACTTCGCCTCTCTTGAAGGCCTCCGAAATGCCCTGGATATCCAGTTCTTGTATGAACTTTGAAACGAAGGTTTCATCGTTCGCGGCTGTGACTGAGTCCGATTCGTGTTCCTCCATACCAACAACCACGATATTCTTGGCCTTCTCTTCAATAACATCTTTGTCTTCGAGTAGGCAGCGTCTGACTGCCTCATATGCAACAGCGTCTGGAGACAAAGTGAAATGAGTAGATTGGGCTGCTGATGAAACGGCAAACTTTTCTTTAGTGAGAGACTCAATCTGCTTGTTTTGAGCCTCAATGGTTCGCGCTTGAGTTGCTATCGTGTCTGCTTGTAAACGGATGGTTTCCAGAAGAGAGGCGATTTCAATGTTGGCAGAAGAAGAGGACATGTTTGGACAGGAATAGGATATAGGGCACTGGGTGAAGAAATCAATATCAGAAGAGGACATGTTTGACACAAACATGTCCTCTTGTTAATATAGTTTGTGTCATGCAAGTTCATTCGGTTCAATCAAGTTTGACTTTGTAAATTTTAAGAATGAAGAGAGCCGGGAAAATGTATTTTTCTAATGTGAACCGCTCTGTATTTTGCGAACAAGATGCTCAATAAAATCCGCATCCAAGGGAAACGGCGGCGGAAGTTTTGTTCGATTCCTCCAATGAAGACGATCTTTCTCTGCCGGAGATGATCCACAACATCGTTTCAAGGGTGAGAAACCGATAATTAATGAGAAGGCAAGTGAAATTTGAGTGAGACCAGCAGAGGCCGGTTGCAAGACGTTTGTTCGACCAAAGTTGTTGTCCGGTAAAACGTTTTACCGAACAACGCGTTTTTTGGTCAAACAAGTTATCACGTTGCAAGAAGAAACTTTTGTTGGTAAAACGTTTGTATTCAAAAGGCTGACGCACTTTGGGTGTTATTTTCTATTTCGAACTTTAAATAGAGTTTTTAGTCTATTTCATCATCCTTTTTGAGATACATGTTTGACCCAAAGTAATAGTGTTACCGTAGTTCACCTATTTGAGTCCCGTTTCATTAAAATACTTTACAAATACAAAAGCATATTCGACGTTATCGCGAATATTGGTCATGTCATTGATTATTGACCTTTATTTTTCGAATAAAAGTTCTTAATGAATTGTTGAGCACGAAAAAGGTTGAGAAGGCCCATCATCAGTGTGACGCGGTTATTTTTCAGAAAACATTGTTTTTTTGATAACCGGAAGTCATATTTCTTTGAAAATTAAACTACCTTAGTTTTTCGGCAAAAAGACAAATTTCGACAAGTAGAAGCCTCTTCTAATCCAAAAGTTACGAATTTCTCGATTCATATCTCACTAAAATAAATATTTTTGTGAAAAAAGTAAAAAAGAGAAAAGTCATGTTTGAATTAATTCACAAAAAAACTACAAATAAATCATGTTTGTGTACGAAAACGCTAAGAAAAACATGTACAGTCTTTTTTGCGTGAGAAAACAACAAGGAAGAGAGAAAAAAGTGCTTGGTAAAACTGTTTTACTGACTGTTATCCTGGGGTAACCTAGGATAACAACATTCGTACGAAAGATTCAGGAAAACCAAAGTTTAAAAAACCAAAATTTTCTTGCAACGCAAACGACAAAAAGCAAATACTTTGGTCCGAACAACACTTTTGTCCTTACAAAAGATGTTCTTGCAATCGGCCTCAAACTGATAGGGTGAATGAACAAAGAACTAGAACAGGGTGAACCGAGAGAAACGGTAAATATGGGCCGAACAAACCTAATATTTCCCCTTCCCTTGATGAACTGGTCTGTGGTAAAAAAAAGCAGAATTGCTTGCAGTGTTCCCTGGATCTTCGCCGTAAGCTGTTCTCGAGTCTACTTCTGCAAGGAGGCCTCGCTCTCCTGCCAGGAATCTCGCATCGCCTCAAGGAGGAACTGGAAACTATAGCGAAAGCACGAGATATCAAAACCGCCGACGACATAAAGTTTTATAGATTCGAGAACGTGCAGTTCGAGGCCTTTCTCTCATGGGTGGGAGGTTCATAATATTTTTAAATAACTTTTTCGTTGCGAGAAAAGAAACATGAAGAATCAGAGTAAGAGAGACAAAAAAGACAGAGAAGATGGGTATCACGACTATTCACTCCCGGACAATTCACTCCGGAGCGAGCATGCACACAACTTCACCGCTTGATATCTTTCACGAAGCTACTTTTTGAAAAGAAAAAAATTACATTTTATTTTTGATAAACATTGAGCTTCACAAAAATTTTATTTTGTGAAAGTGTGAATTAGGAGTGAATTGTCTGGGAGTGAATCGTCGGGAGTGAATAGTCATGGAACCGAGAAGATGACTCATTTGTCAATGTTCACTAGTGGTGAGAGTTTGGATGTGACATAATAATAGTGATCGCGGGTAATGTGCGAAGAGTCTCAAGTTCGACTCCCACCCCAGATAGATCCACGATCCACCAAGCTCAAGGGGTTAAGAAATATTTGTTGAGCTCTTGCACGAATCTGAATCTCATCACTGCTGCTGCACACTTCAGCAGTGGGCGTAAGTTCTAAGGATTACGCTATTATTATAACGATTACGCTATTATTATTACGATTACGCTATTATTACGCTACTAAGGATTACGCTACTTCAGCGTACGCTGCCTTGAGGGGGGAAAAGTTCTAAGGATTATTATTATATTATTGCTAGTCGTTAGAGGGCGTCCACTCTCTTCAATTCAGTTTTTAGAAAAAAATAGCGAGAAAGAGATGATTATTCTAGGCCTGAAAGAAGTCGAAAAATGGGATGAATCACTGGTCAAAGCTGCAGGAAGCATGTTCGGTGCCCTGCAAGAGACGCTGTCGACGCGTTCAGTGAGCAAGGAGAGTTGGCTGCAGGATCACCGGCTTCCCGACTGCGTCGACCTCACCCAAAGCTTGGAGCAGCTGGAAGTATCCAAGTATACGAGGCAATGAACCGAGCTTAGCTTATCTGACATTGTTTTCTCTTGACAGGTCTGAATGAATGACGTCTCTCTCGCCTAATAATACTTTGTTAAGAGTGAATGCTCACTTTTTTACATAAAGTTTTGTGAGGAGAGGAAACTTTTTTATATATTAATTATTAGTTACAAAGAGCTATTGAGGGATCTGTTGAAGTGAACGGCGCTGAGAGAAGTCGCACTTCTTTACTTTGAGTGGTAGAAAAGAGGAAAGGGATAGATAATACAACAAAAATAAATATTGAGGTGGCAGTAATATTTCTAATCAAGGGACGTCTTTATAAAATGTAATCAGCCTAGTTATGGAATAAATGAATGGGAAAGAAGTTTATTTCTTCATTCTTGTTTTTGTAATATAAATAAGGTGCGAGAAACAGTTTTTAGAGCGGCCGTTATTGAAATGGAGTTGTGAATGTGATCTGTGCTACAATAAGACTAGTCAGTGATGTTGATGTATGTATTTTTATTCAAATGCTTTATTGAACCGAAAACCGAGTTTATCAATGTTTTCGGTCGAGTTCGATGATTTTCATTTCATTTCATTTCATTTATTGTTCCACGCAACATTATAAACAATATCACGAAGTCAATACGACAAATTAGAGCGTGGACTATGATATATAATCGAACAGAAAGGAAATTAATTTAAGCACTGATGCTGGTGACAATACGTTTAATTTTTTCTTTAAATAGAGCTGAGTTTTGCAAAGACTTGAATTCACTAGGAAGGCATTTTGTTTTGTTCAATGTTGTTTCATAGAACTTGTGATATTTTATAATAAATTTATCATCGAAAATGAGAATTTGGAGAAGAAAAAAGCGATTAGCCAAGGACAAAAACCCGTTTTGGTTAGGACTATTTTCACAGGTCTTCAAGGTAACTGAACAATCATGACAATAATTTATAAAAATACTATCAACATTGCACTCTTATATGTCATCGTGTCCGGATTCTCGAGATGATAACGAAATGACACAATATATGAGATGGCATCACAGATGAGTGGATACAAATAACAATATTAACAACACAAGGGGGAGAGGAACTCAGCCATTGCTGAATTGTCAAGAATTTTATTCCTATGTAGAATGCCAAGTGGTTTGCATGAGTTTCTTCTGGGAAAAGATGACATGTGAGTCAGTTTGTTTCTTTTTTCAAACATAGAGATGCCTTAGGCGTGTTAATCAATAGCATGGAGCATGTAGATCAACATCATCCCGTATACTAATCAATAGCCTCAAGCTTACTAGCTTAGTCACTAGCGTAAACCGTCGCTTGAGAGAATTTCCCCTTATTGCGCCAATGAAAGTTCTCCGTTACTGTCGAGAAGAGTGGGCGCGAGGAATGAGCTGTTGGTGCTATCGGCTGCGCGCTTGTCGGGCTGTGCGAAGCGGGATCCGCAGGCACGGCCAACTCGCTTGAGCGCCTGAACGAAACCGCCGAAGTTAGCCGGGAGGAAAAGCATGGATAGGGAGGAGAGCGAACGGATAACGAAGAGAAGCGATAGCAGACAGTCCGGAAGCCGCACCAGATCACTCTGCAGAGCAGCAGCTTGCTTACTTACGACTTTTCTTATGCAAACTAAATATTACTCATAGTTTGAGAGGACCTCAATATCTGAAAATGGAAAATAATCCCTATTCATGTATAAGAGAAATATTTTTCTTCAACTATTGCTGATGAACCGCATTCATTATAAAAAGTTGATCTAGAAACAAGAAAACAAAGATGATTTTCTGGAGGCTACAATTTTCTGTAAACGCATTTTCTTTTTTTAGATATCGAAATGGTTCGGGTTCAGTCATCAATCATTATAATTTACAACTGAAACTTGAAAAAAAATAAAGTCATACACTGGCCTATATATAGAGTGAGCGTTGTTAAGTAAGGAAGCGAGTAAATCCTCTGCCGTTTCGGCATAGAAGTACCTCCAATAACTCCACCCACAACTTTCATCCCTGACAGCAGTCTCCAACTTGAAAGAACAATGCTTTATGTTGTAAGCAGATTTTTTGGGAGGCAAGTAAAACCCGTGTCTAGCAACAGTCTTATTATTCTCCACTTGACGTCGTTTCGCGCCGGTTGAGGGCAGAATCCGTTGTATGCCTTCTGTCTTTCGAAAAAAGTTTGTGCATTTCCTAAATTCATTGAGGGCGTTTCTTACCACCCGCAGAACTTTTTTCGAGCGCATAGATTTTTGAAATTTCCAAAAGTTCGAAGTGTTTTTCGCAATGAATTTTTAAATTCCCTGAGGTAAAAATCGAAAAAAAAATTTCAGAGCGCATAGATCTGAAGGGTTTCCGGTGATTTTGCAGAGCGCATAGATTTTTTTCCTTCCGCAGTGCGGGTAAGAGGAACACCCTGCATTTTCTATCTCATTTACCTTCCAGTAACACTAAAATATTTCTTACCACTCCCTTAAGAAGCGTGCACATCAGAAAAAACTAATCATGAGCTAACGGTGAGCTGGAGAGAGAAAGTTGGTAAAATAGACAACGCATATAAACGGAGAATTTGAATCATTACCTTTTTTCGACAGTGAAAAGATTCAACTCACAGTGCTAATTAAAAACACCGTGACAGTAAGACGGTTCCCATAGCTGCAACTAACTTGAACGGCACAGGCAACAGCGATGGAGGCAAGATGCAATCCTCCCAGACTTCTTCCCAAGAAGTGCAGCGGCTGCTTTACGTCCGAGAAAAGGTCGCAAGAGTTCAAATTGACGAAGCACTGCAAGGTCGAAGACCCATTCTCTGGATTTTTTCAATGGTCAGAAACGAAGCTTAAGCAAAAAAGGGAAGAGACATAATGTTATTGTATTTATACGATTCGTATACAATTCTGGAGATCGAGACTATAGAATCTCGGGCTTCAACAAACTTTACCCTTACGCTCTTTTTTCAAACTTTTCTTACCGTAATCAGGGGTTAAATAGTGACCGGATCGGTCCCGTCGGCGGATACATGTACACACACTATTGACAAAAAACTACCTCTCTTTTATTACCCTTTTCCTTCATCCCCTCTTCTTTTTTCTTCCAAACTTTGAGCGGCGGATACATGTAAACACAAATTGGGCGGCTCCATTTAACCCCTGACCGTAATCAGCTCACCGAAATCCTGTTTACTAGTTTATACCTGTTTTGATTACGGTAAGAGAAGTTTGACAAAAGAGCGTTAAGGGTGAGGTTTGTTAAAGGCCCAGAATTTCTCTCTACCATTGAGTCACCTGAATTGGACTATTCTATCGGGCAAGCAAAAACAACAACCTTTTCCCAAATTCATTATTCATCCCCGAGTTGAACACAATAAAAAGTTAAGCGAATAGCCATAAAACAGTTTCGCCAGTCTGAATTTTTATCAAGGAAATCATAAAACTCTCAGCAAGAAACGAGTTAAAAATTTCGCGAAACTATAAACAAAAGTTTGACAAAATGAAGATTGGGAGTCTCGGAGACAAATGAATGTTCGACGGTGAAAGTTTTTCTATTGGAATGAACAACTCACACTTAAAAAATTTTCCTCATAACAACTGTTTTCTTAGAAAAGTTGGAAAGATTCTGTGTGACTAACGTCGAAAGAAGTTTCTCGCTCACGAAATTTTGCAGAAAGCATCAGAAAAACGCAGCAGGCGATGCAAAGTCCGAGGCCAATCTCGAAACGAGAAATTTGTAGGAGTGAATTGATGAAGAGGTCTACGGTAACCAAGCAGAGAAATATGGTAGTTGCCTGTAAAGAAAGCGGACAACTTTAATCCCAATTAGCAATTAGAAGGTAACTCATTGCATATTCCGACTTGAACAGTAAACTATTCACACGTGCTGATTAAGTAGTATCTTTTTTGATTTAGGCATTGATTTCGAAGTATGATAAAAGATACAAGAAATTAAATTTGTTCTCAATGTTTAGTAATCGTGTTTTACTGAAAGTTCGACAACATGAACGCTTCGAAAAATTGCAGGGAGTTATGCCTGGTTAAGATGAAAAGTGATTGAACGTGCGACAGTTAATTCACTTCTCATCTAAACAAGGCGTCATTGCCTTTAAACTTCGCAGCTTAGAATTTGAAGCTTCAAAATTATGATAGCGAAAGAAATTAATGATAATTTGTAAAAGCTTCTTCTTCTTCTTCTTCCTAGCGTTTATCCCGCCGCCGGGCAGGGTCCGCTTTGTAGACTGCACCACGCCATTTCACCCGATCAGCTGCGTCTTCAGTCTTCAGCCCGGTCGTGTTCATGTCTACTTCGATGCAGTCTCGCCACCTAGTTTTGGGTCTGCCTCTGGGTCTTTTGCCCTCTACTTCGAGGTTCCAGGACGATTGAGAAACGGAATGGGGATTTGATCTTATCACGTGCCCGTACCATCTCAGCCTTGACTCTCGAAGCTTTTCAGATATAGGGGCGATGCCCAGACGATCTCGGATGGTTTCATTTCGCACCATGTCTAGACGAGTGAGTCCGAGGCTCCATCTCAGCATTTTCATCTCCATAACATGCAGCATCTGTATAGTCTTTGCTGTGCATGGAGAACATTCGAGGCCGTACAACGCTACTGGTCTGACAACTGATCGGTAAATTTTACTTTTCAGTCTGTCAGGCATTCGCTTGTCGCATAGTACACCGGTTGATTCTCTCCATTTGAGCCAGGCAGCATTGACTCTCGCAGCAACTGTAGCCTTGGGGTCTAGGTCTGCGGTGATGTAGAATCCGAGGTACTTGAAGCCATCCACTTTCCGGAGTTCGGTGTTCTTGACTTTGATGGTATTCGAGGTATTCGAAGTACTTTTTCCCATTTCCAAGTACTCAGTCTTTTCGAGGTTTAGTCGTAGACCATAGTCACTGAAGCGTTCGTTCCACTCTCCTAGCTGTTTCTCCAAGTCCTCTGTTGTGTTGGAACATAACACAACGTCGTCAGCATACAGTAGAGTTTTCGGAGGGCTTGTTTGTAGATCTCTGGTGATCGTGTCCATTATCAGTATAAAGAGCAGGGGGAAAGGGCGGAACCTTGATGAACTCCTACAGCAACCTTGAATGACTCCGAAGTACCCGCTGGACTTCTCACGGTACTTCTAGAGTCAGTATACATCATTTGAATCCATCTTATGTACTCTTCTGGGACTAGGTGGTCTCGAAGAGAGAACCATATCAGCTCATGAGGCACACGGTCGAAAGCTTTCTCCAAGTCAAGGAAAGCGCAATGGACTGACTTCGCCTTTTCCCTGTGTTTCTCTAGATAAAGACGAATGGCGAAAATAGCATCTGTTGTTCCACTTCCTTTGACGAAGCCACACTGATTGACGGTTGTGCTTACAATTTTGCGGAGCCGTGCTTCGATGATCTTTTCCAAGATCATTGTGGTATGAGGAATGATTCTTATCGGCCGGTAGTTGGAGCATATTGTGACATCTCCTTTCCCTTTGTAGATGGGTATTGTAGATGATCTACTCCAGGCGAGCAGTGGCTTTTTGAAAGAGGGTCGTAAGATGGAAAAGTCCACAATCACCTGCGAGTCTCCATGCAGAGGCGGCAAGATCATCTGGCCCACATGCCTTTCCGTGCTTCATTTTCTGAAGGGCTTCTCTTACTTCAATCTCTGAGATGGTGGGAACTGGTCCTTCTACTGGTAGGGACAGCGGGACGGGAGGGTGGTCGAACTCGATGTTTGAGATTTCCTCGAAGTGTTCTCTCCATCGCTGACAAATTTCGACATTGGATCGGAGGAGTATGCCGTCCCGGTTCTTGATTGTCCGCACGTGAGAAAGGTCTTTTGCTGCTGTGGCTCGTGCTTTGCAAATCCGGAAAATTTCCTTCTCTCCTTGAGGCGTGTCGAGCTTACTGTAGATTTCTTGGATGGCTGAGGAGCGTGCCTTCGCTACGGCTCTCTTAGCTTCTCTCTTCATACATAGGTACAGAGCTCGGTCAGCTTCGGTTCCGGATCGTTTCCATTGCTTGAGAGCCACTTTCTTCTCCTTGACAGCAGTTTGAACGTCTTCGTTCCACCACCATGTCTCCTTGTCTACAATGCGTTTGCGACCTGGTTTTGTTAAGCCCAGAGTGACTTCTCCTTCCGCCTTCATCTTGTCTCGAACGAACCTCCAGTGCTCCTCAATGGAGTCAGGGAACGTTTTTTGGAGAGTGTCCGGGGATAGGGCGAGAAGAAGCTGATGCATGAAGCGAACCTTGTTGTCACGTACCTTCCACCATTTTATCCGAGAAACTTCGTTCAGAGGCTTTACGTTGCATTGCTTCTGGGAAAATCGGAGATCGATTATAACTGGATGGTGCTGCGAGGAGACGTTATCGCTCGGAATCACCTTGCAATCAGTGATGAGTCTCAGATTGGTTCTTTGCGTCATCCAGAAGTCGATTTGGGTTTTCCTTCCACCACTGCAATACGTGGTGAGGTGAGACTCTCGTTTGCAGAAGAAGGTATTGCAGATGGAAAGATCGTGCTCTTCGGCAAAACTCAAGATTCGCTCTCCTTCTGCATTCGGCAAACCATAGCCGTTGCCTCCATGAGCTCTCTTATGGGCTTCGCATCTTCTTCCTACGTGCCCGTTCAAGTCTCCTCCGATCATGAGAGTTTCTTCCGGAGAGCATTTTCTGATGACGTCATCGAAGTCTTCCCAAAACCCGTCTTTCTCGGAGTCGCTGCATCCTGCCTGCGGTGCGTAAGCACTGACTATTTTGAAGAGTTTGCCATTGCATTCCAAGGAGATGGACATCAAACGATCTGAGATTCGACAAACTTCCGTGACGGATGTGGCAAGGTAGGAGGCAGCGATAATTCCGACGCCATTGCGGGCTGCTGATGAAGTATTGTCCGAGTACCACAGCTTATACCTCCCGTCGAGCTGCTTTGCTTTCCCTCCTTTCCACCTAGTTTCCTGGAGGCATGCCAGATGTACTCTTCTTTTTGCCAGCATGTCACAGACTTCCATGGACTTCCCCGAGAGACTTCCGACGTTCAAGGTAGCTAGTCGGAGGCGTGTAGGCACTGCTATTTGATTAAATCGAGGACGCGGCCTATTATTCCTCAAAGACCCTCGCATATTTCTCACGTCGATCGGGATTCGACGCGCGTCGCTTGAAGGGGACGCCCTAGCATTGGGGTTACTCTGATGGTGCATCTTGGGGGGATGCGACGGTTTCTTCATAGACCGGCTTGTCGAACGAACATCCAAGTCGATAGTTCAGCCTGACGTCCGTTTACGACCCTTTGGGCCACATAACCCGGGATTTTGGGCTATGTGGGCTAGAGGGAGTTATGCCTGGTTAAGATGAAAAGTGATTGAACGTGCGACAGTTAATTCACTTCTCATCTAAACAAGGCGTCATTGCCTTTAAACTTCGCAGCTTAGAATTTGAAGCTTCATAATTATGATAGCGAAAGAAATTAATGATAATTTGTAAAAGCGAACTTATTTATTCACGATTCGTTTTGAATACCTTGAATCAGCTTTAAAAATCTTAAATTAAAAAAAAAGTCGTAATTTTAGCAGCTATGTACCTGAGTAAACGTGAGTAGTTCCTCCTTGGAGCTGATCTTCACAAAAGACTCCGCAAGCAGAACGACACTCGCTAGGGCAAGCAGAATTTGACCATTTGAAGTATGGTCTTCCCAATCTGCAAAATTTATTAAGTAAAACTTAAAACTTTTCCGTCTTTTTCAAAAACTTTTGTTTTCCCGAGCAAAATAACTTTCAGTTACAGAAGTTGAACACGTAGTTCGGACAAACGGCTCTTATTCCCTGATGCGCAGGCACACGCTGCTTCTTGTCTTGCAGACATTGGCACGATGCTTTTTTTAAACATTAATTTTTTTGATACGGTCTGGTTAGCCTTTTTGATACGGTCTGGTTAGCCGGTGCCTTTTTTCTTGTGCGTAACGGTCTCTTCCTAAGCCGTAACGGTATCATTAGCGTGATTTTTTCACTTGTGAAATTTAACAGTACTTCCCCCCTTCCACCCCTGCCCTGAAAGACGGCCTGGCTCTATTAAATTCTTTTTTCTTACTTGTTCTCTTTCTTTCTTTTTTTATTTTTTTCTCTTTCTTTTTTCTTACTTGTTCTCTTTCTTTTCTTTTTAAATTATCTTTATAAATTTTGGGGAAAGGAAAGGGGGTTACCTAAGCAGGGAAGGGAGGAGGGGCCCTAAAGGGGGAAGGGGGTGAGGAAGAGGGTCCCACCTAAGCAAAGGATGGGGAGTAGGTGCCCTAGGGGGAGGAGGGGAAAAGGGGACCCTAAAGGGGGGAAAGGGGGCTCTAAGGAGAAAGGAATCTTTCTGAGAAAAAAATCTTTGGACGGCTAAAGTAGATTAAAGCCAACTTTTTCCTAAGTCTAAGCGTTTTTTAAAGTGAAATAATTTTCTGATGTAAAAATAAAACTTGGCAAAAATTACTCATCAGAGTGAGTCCCAACTCTCATCGAGCAACTCACAGTCGAGCACACTCACTCCTACACTGAAGTGCCTCATAGTGGATATAGATAGTGATGAACTGAACGTAACAGCCAAGCCAGCGGAGGCCGTGTTTTAGGGCAGCTAAGCCGTTTGTAGGCATGGGTGGAAGGGGGGAAGTACTGTTAAATTTCACAAGTGATTTTTTCTAAGCCTAAGCGAGTTTTGATGTTAGAATTTTTGAAATCCAAAAAGCAGAAAGTGATCTTTAAAAGCCCACCGAAGTAAAGCGTAGTCCCCCCCCCGAAGTAAAGTGCCCCCCCCCCCCGGAGTAAAAAAAGCCCCCTCCCCTGAAGTAAAGTGCAGCCCCCCCCCCCCCGAAGTAAAAAAATGCCCCCCTCATGTAAAAAAGAACCCGGTACAATTTTACTTGGGGGGGCGCTTTTTTGGGAGGGAGGGTCTTTTTGGTGCGTTCAAAAAATGTGAATTTTTTATGCGGTCTCGTTCGCCTAAGCCGTACCTCGTTAGCGTAAACTTTTTCGTAAGCATCAGCGTTTTTTAATGTAAAAATAATCTCTAAAAAAGTTTTTATTAAAAACCCCACAAGTAAAGCGCTTCCGATTCAAGTAAAGCGCACCCCCCAAGTAAAAAAAGAAGAAAGAACCCACACCCCTATGATTTGGAAATGTAAAACAGCACAACATTGAAAATGTTTTTATATTGCGGACAGCAATAGATTACAAACTTTCAACAAAGAACGGAACTTTTGTACTTGCACACCCAGTCACACAATGGAGGAAGGAGGAATTAAGTTTGCACGCAATTTTTATTACTTCAAACGGTCCCGCCTTAAAGAGGCTAAAAAGGCGGCGGATTTGAAAATAATTTTAAAAGACGCTGCGCGTGCGCACATGCGCGCGCGTGCTAATTAAAAATCGATAAGGGCCGTTTTTCACTTTTTTGTTTGCGATTCGCAATGCATTGGGTATTGAGAGAGCAATGCATTGAGAGAGCAATGCATTGAGAGAGAAAGGGTAAGAATAAGAAAAAGTGGATGAGAGAGAGTAACATTGGCAGAGAGCGATGTAGAGAGAGGGAAAGAGAGAGGTAGAGAGACAGAGGAAAAGAGCGAGTTAGAGAGAGATGGGAAAGAGCGGATGCGTCTGCGTCTCGAGTGCGTCTCGCGTGCGTGCCTGCGCATCCTAATCAAAATTTTGCGGGCTGGCCTTGTCGATCGAAAGTGGTCGTCTGACGGGGGGTGCACTTGCACTAGCCCCCCTCCCAGAGGTTCCATAGGTCAGTTATTGGGTCATTTTCTTGATACGGTCTCGTTAGCCTAAGCCGTGCGGCCTCGTTAGCGTAAACTTTTACGGCACTTTTTTACTTGGTCTGGTACTCGCGTCGCCTTCGCGTCGCGGCCCCCTTCGCGTCGCTTAAACCGGATTGAACCGTGGAATTAAAATTATTTTTACGTTGAAAAAACGCTTAGGCTTAGGAAAAGTTTACGCTAACGAGGCCGAACGGCTTAGCTAACGAGGCCGTACGGGTTAGCTAACGAGGTCGAGGGCCGCGACGCGAGTACCAGACCAAGTAAAAAAGTACACTTTTACTAAGCCTAAGCGTTTTTTTTTTAATGTAAAAACAGTTTTCAAATGTAAAAATAACTTTTTAATGTAAAAATAACTTTTTTGAAAATGTAAATGAGTCAGAAGTATGACCCATGGAACCTCTGGGAAGGAGGGCCTAAAGTGTAAAAGTGCCCAAAGAACATACAAGCAATTACAAGCAAATAGATGAAATCTATACATTTCTCCATTTTTTATTATATTCATTTGTTCTCTCGAATTCTGTTGGTAGCAATGATACGAGCTCAGTATAGCGCTGAGTTGATGTTAGCGGTTACTTCAACATAGTGAAATTGAAGCCGCGGCAGACTTATGACCCACTTTAGGGACACCCCCACCCCGGGGGGGTGTCCCTGAAGTGAAACAGTGCTCAGATTGATATAATCTGTTTTCCAGTTTTTGTTTCAAGAAAAAACACTCTAACCACTGCTTGAGTACACAAAATTGATGACGCTCCAGTGTATCGCGAGGATTCCTTTTGCAGTGAGATAGTACCAGGGACAGGCGGTACATGCCGAAGCAGACACCAGGAGGAGCAGGCCAGCTGCGGTTGGACTTGGAATCATCGGCAGGCCCGCTCACTTCAAACTCTTTCTCGATGAGGCTGACTCACTCAGGCCCCCTTCGGCCCAATTCTCTGTTTCTTCTCGATTCCTCGAAATTCGACAATATTTTTCTCTCTCACTATTCCCATTCTTTCTCAGCGACATATTTGTATAGGCTGAACAAACAAGCCAGGACACACCTCCAAAACAGATTTAACATTTCCCGCTATTTTCTACTCTAATAAGAGCGCGGAAACTACAAACTACAACTTTTTAAAGTTCCGCGCTTGACATGGAAACGGCAATTGACAAAAGAAGGTAAATGTGTTACAAAATTCAGGTATGTGAATTGTATATTGCACTACACACTCAAGACATAGTGGTTTTGTTCCCAAGCCGTACGGCCTCGTCAGCGTAACCACAAGCTGAGCCTAAGCGAGAAAAACAGTGAAATAGCGAGAGAAAAAACTATTGACAAGTAATCAAAATAACACTCTAAAATCTATTAGTTTCACCCTCTTGTCTTATCCATCTTCACTCGAGCAAATGATTTTTCTACCATTCAAGAGCTAATGCCACGTTCCGAATGGGTGTCAAGAAAGGATATCAAAGGTTTTATATGAACTTCCACAACCGAGCTCATCTAAAATGTCGTGCTTCGAAAAGAATTTTCCTTTGCCAAAGAGCACAGAGACGGGGTGTGTGCGAGTATTTTCAAGAGGGCTTAGAAAAGCCGGAGTGTTCTTTCTCCCGGTTGCACTTAAACTTTGCTAGTAATTAGTTTATAAGGGAGTGGAAAAGCGGGAAAAGATAAAATAATGCGGTGAGGTTGAAGGAGAAGGAAGGGGGAATGTTAGAGATGAGAGTACTTATTGATCTTCGCCCATGAATCGTCGCCTCAGGCAAGAGATGAAAATAAGAAAGTGGACAGAAATGAGTGGAAGAAGCTTTTCTCACACGTTCTCAACGGAATTTTTTTCTCCTAAATCTTACGCGCTTCTTCTCTTCGCTTAATCTAGGCATAACTCTGACCCTCTCAAGTAAAATCTTACGCGCTTCTTCTCTTCGCTTAATCTAGGCATAACTCTGACCCTCTCAAGTAAAATCTTACGCGCTTCTTCTCTCTCTTCGCTTAATCTAGGCATAACTCTGACCCTCTCAAGTAAAATCTTACGCGCTTCTTCTCTTCGCTTAATCTAGGCATAACTCTGACCCTCTCAAGTAAAATCTTACGCGCTTCTTCTCTCTCTTCGCTTAATCTAGGCATAACTCTGACCCTCTCAAGTAATACTAACACCTTTATTCTCTCAACTTAGCTTTCTATCTCTGCCTTTCAACACTTGCCTTATCACTCTTAACTCTCACCATTTGTTTGTCTCACCACCTCCATTATTTGTTTGTCTCACCACCTCCATTATTTGTTTGTCTCACCACCTCCATTATTTGTTTGTCTCACCACCTCCATTATTTGTTTGTCTCACCACCTCCATTATTTGTTTGTCTCACCACCTCCATTATTTGTTTGTCTCACCACCTCCATTATTTGTTTGTCTCACCACCTCCATTATTTGTTTGTCTCACCACCTCGATTATTTGTTTGTCTCACCACCTCCATTATTTGTTTGTCTCACCACCTCCATTAGTTGTTTGTCTCACCACCTCCATTATTTGTTTGTCTCACCACCTCCATTATTTGTTTGTCTCACCACCTCCATTATTTGTTTGTCTCACCACCTCCATTATTTGTTTGTCTCACCACCTCCATTATATCTCACTCGACTCTCTTTCCTTCTCCCTAAAAACCAAAGGTTGTTTAACAAATGAATTCAATATTGGTAACTCTTGTTCGACCTTTTACGTTTTCTCCAGATTTTACCGATTGAACAAAGTGAAACCAAATAATACGGTTATCACGATGGTTACCTACGAAATTATGTTTCCTCACCGCCTCTAGGCCGCCTTTCTCAAATTTTCAAGCAGAAGCTCGCGGCCTTGGCCTTGGTGTAATTGTTTTTAGCTTTTTCAAGAATTCCACGATAACGGATTGCACAACCAGCCCTAGAGAAAATAACGAGGGCGAAGTTCTATCTATTCAAGTTTTTGTTTGTGAGAAAACTTGTGTATTACCGGTGAATCAGCTTGAGACTAACGACGACAGTTTGTTTCTAAATTGTTTGTTCAAAAAAAATTTTATCATTCAAAGGGAAAATGCAAAAAAATCTTTTGTACGAACAAAAGTGTTATCCAAACAAAAGTTTCGGTTTTCCACGGTTTTCCGTTTGTAAGAAACTTTTGTTTTCCAGGTCGATTTTTTGTACAAAAGTGTTTTCCAGCTCTACCCCTAGATAACAGTGGTGGAAAACAGTTTTCCTAAACATTCTGAGCCGATTAAAGTATGTATTTCTACCGTTTTTCTTGTATTTTTGTCGTTTTTTCGTTTATGTTTTCAAGATCAGTTCTGGGAAATAAAAATTTTGAGATTCTTATCTCTTATAAAGTTTGTGAAGTTAATTTCAAATTTATTTTGCCAATTTTATCCTATGGGAACTCTCAGGAGATACAAAATATCTTGTTTTTGAAAGAAAGTTTGAAACTTCTTGGTTGACCTGGAAAGGGGAACCTACCTACGGAGGTTACCTTCAGGTCAAAGATTATTTATTTTTAAAAAAATCAAAAACTTTTTTGAAGAGGCAAAGCCACATTATTTTTATTTATAAAAAAATAGGTTTATTAAATTTTTAAATTTAATTAATACTTATGGGACATATTTTTATATGAATATTTTTACGTAGTAGTAAAGTAGTAAAAATATTTACTAATATAAAAACAAAGATCCATTTCTCAAGAGGAGCTAGCTACTTTAATATGTTTGAGGTATTTTCAAACTATTAAAAGAATATAGTATAACTCAAAAAGAGATAGATTCTTCTGTTATTTGCTAGTTTTATAATTAAAAAAAAATTTTCTCCTTTTTCAGGTTTATGTTTTAAAATTATAAAAAACAATTTTATAAATAATAACAAAATGAAAAATTTCATTAAAAGTATTTTCAATAAATTAAAAATTTTCTTCTAAACGGAAATAGATTTTATACTTTTCTGAGACAAAGTAGTTAATAAAAAATACATTTATAAAAACTAAAAAAATAAATTTTTTTTTATTTTTTGAAAATTATTTGCCCAATATAAAAGGAGAATTATATACTTTACATCAAAAAAGTACAAAAGATTTCTAAATATTCAGACAAAATTTGTACAATTTATTTGAAAAGAATCTTCTGAAATATTCGAAATTCTCCAATATTTAATAAAAATTATGTAGTTTATAAATTCAAAAAAAATACAAAATGATTTTTAAAAAAGATTCTCAGAAGTCTTCTTAAAGTTTAAATTCAATGAAATTATAAAGTTTCAAAAACTTTTTGTGGCAAATTTATTGTAACTCAAAAATAGATGAGTAAAATATGCATGTTAAAATTTTAAACAAACTTTTAATGAAAATTTATGACATCTTTTTCACAAAATATTTTTACAGAAGTAAATTTTTAAAAATTTTAAAATATAGTTTATAAAACTTTTTTATAACAAAAAACTCTCTTTCAAATTAAAAAAAAACAATTTTAAAAAATTGTTGAAAATTTGAAATTTTAATTAAAAAAAGATTTACAAAGTACTCAAAAATTTTAATTTTATTAAAAATCACTCATATTTCCCTGTAAATATTTTTTGTTAGTAATAAAAAGCATTGAAAAACTCTGAAAACAATAAAGTATTGCAATAAATGACGAAATTCGATGTTTGAACGAAAAGTGCGTCAGCATTTTACTGGAAAACAAAAATAATTTAAAGTTTGGTCACAAAACACTTGCGTTCGCGGTTTGGTAGTTTGAATTGGCGGGTTATTTGAATTGTGTGTACGAAGGTGAATTGTGTGTACCATTCTAGGCTTTTATCGTTGTGTACGTGGTGGTGGGTTGTAATTTTGTGAATTGGTATGAGTATGTCAAGAAATAGAATTGTATTAAAGCTTGTAGCTTTTTGAAATACGCTATTTAGCTCATTTATTCTGATGACACGTGGAGTGTTCCATAAGTATTATAATCAAAATTTTCTTCCAATGCAGTTTTCAAGTCTACTCGGTTTTATTTAGTTCCAAGTCGGAAATTTAAGTGTTTACTCTGAATAATATAAACTCTTTGTCAACAGGTTTTTAAGCAGAGAGTGGTTCTTGGTACAAGGGTAACAGGATAAGGCCGCAACTGTGGTCCAAGTAATAAATGAAGGTATTCAGAAATCGCCATTCAAAACGTTCAAGTTCAACTATTTCGTCATCAATTGATTCTTGAATCATTATAAAATTTCGTTTTTTCTTTCTTCTTTTTCTTGTTGGTTTCTGTTTGCTTTGTACAAGAAACTTCCAATTTTTCATTTCACTGGCAATTAGATTGCGGAACAGTTCAGTGAGGATTGCGGAAACAGAGGGGAGAGGCAAGGCGCTGCGAGCCAGGTGCCCGCTTCTCTCTTCTCTAGCCGTGGTTAATACTTTACAAGGTTCGGCTTTGATTAAGTTTTAACCAAAACTTTTAGTTGTCGCCAATATCAGGCATGGATATATTACAGTTTTCAATTTAAAAGTTTTTATCCGAGAATTGGGCACTATCACGGTTCTCTAGCCCAAGATAAATATTTCGTGGGGAGCTGAATGTTTTTTTGTAAGCAACATGTTTTTAAATTCAGTGTTTGGCTTTAGGCCTGCGAATGTTGCTTTGTATTCAGAAGATGGTGTAATAATAGTTGTTGATACAGTTACAAAGGATTTATAAGGCAGTTATCACCAGGGAAAAATCTGGCTTAGTTACTTTTCAGCTAGAAATTAGTTTTGGTTACCGAATATATCTTAGTGAGGAAGTAGGGACGTTATACGACAGAAGAGCCTCAGAGGCCGATTTGAGAATGGCAACCTGAGAGGCAGGTATTGGCCAGCGGTCCAGGACCGGCAGATCGTGACAGGCACGATAGTGAACATGTACTTTATTCTAGCCAACACTTACCGAATAGATCTTAGTGAGGAAGTAGGTACGTTATACGACAGAAGAGCCTCAGAGGCCGATTTATGAATGGCAACCTGAGAGGCAGGTATTGGCCAGCGGTCCAGGACCGGCGGACCGTGACAGGCACGATAGTGAACGCGTACTTGATTCTAGGCAACACTGTGACAATTCTCCCTAGGTCATTGCTAAGAATAGCGGCAGTCATGCGGAACAGAGGGATTCGGACATGAACGGGGACACAGAATCAGCAAGAGGAGGAATTTCAGCTCACCGAATATATCTAAGTGGAGGTTTAATAAACTTAGCCGACAAAAGATAATGAGGTGCTGAATTGAGAATACCAAGCCTCAGAACCAACGGTCTATGACCAGCAGAGTGACACATATGTTTTAAGCGCAAAACTCTGCAACGTTCGTGACTAATTAATCACTTATAGTTCGGGCAGAGTTGTGGAACAGCGCAGTGGACTAGACCACTATCGCAGAAAAAGCAATGTGAACCAGGGTTTGAATACTGGGTCCGGAAATTGTACAAAGACCCGCCTCAGATGGTAAAACCATCGTCTCAGACATAATTTCCACCTTAATGTGAACCTAGACCCACGAATCCGCTGCGATTCGTAAATACATAGAGCCGCTTAGAGTAAGATAGACATGAGCATTCAACCCGTGATGTGAACTAGTGTGATGGTAGATTTCGCTTAAGGACAGTTTTGAGCTTTACAACGAGGTACTAGAAAGTGTCGTGTCGAGTATAAGTTTAGGAGCGATAAATATTCGACATTCCATCGCAAGACATACCTCGAGAAAATTGAACGGAAGAAAGAGAAAATCATCTTATGTAGAGAACTGTAAGGAGTCAACTTCACTTCAAATCCGTGCCTCAAAAATAAATAAATAAAATATAAGGGACCTACCAGTTAGTGCAGAGAAAGATGAAGATTCAAAACTTTCAATTTCCCTATCTCTCTTTATCTATCTTTATCTCTGTTTCTCTCCACTTATCCACATCTTGTCGTAAGTTCTTTACGGTTCTTTTTACTTGGGGGGGGGGACCGCGCTTCACTTGAGCGGGGCTTTTTAAAGAAAACTTTTTTAAAGATTTTTTTTACATAAAAAACGCTTAGGCTTGGGAAAAAGTTTACGCTAACGAGACCGTACGGCTTAGGCGAACGAGACCGCATAAGAAAATTTTTATTTTTTTGAATTAAAAAAAACATTTTTTGAACGCACCGAAAAGAACCCCTTCCCCCCAAGTAAAGCGGAGCCCCCCCCCCAAGTGAAGCGGAGACCCCCCAAGTAAACTTGTGCCGTTCTTTACTTCTCGTTTCAACAACTTTATACATGTTTCTGAAGTGTATACATCCTTTACAATATAGGGAATTTTATTGACATGGCTAAATTTTTATAGTGTATTTTTTGGCTCAGTCCTATTGTTCACTTCAGAGATAGTTCAACTAACTGAAGAAGCAAAAGTAAATAATTGTTTTTATTATAGTTCGCAGCTCTGTTGATAGTTCATAACTTACAAAGGTTCTGTGTCTAACTACACACAATACATGCAACAACCAAAGACTAGTTCAAGAAAGTTATTAATGGACAATAAGTTAATGAATGCTACCTATACAGAATAACTCAAAGAAAAATTCTACAACCGATAGAGAAAAAAAAAGTTTTCTCATAAATCAATTTGACCAACAGACCTTCGCTGCAAGGAACGAAATGGCTTGATGAGGAGTAGACCATGGTCAAATATTTTGAAGTTTAAAGCTCAATGTCAAGACATTGATGACGGCAATCTATTTTTTACATAAAAAACTATAAAAACCAGTGACAACATTATAAATGACGAAAACTCTAGAGAAGACAAGAGGCAGATGGATTAAAGAATAAGAACTATGTGGGAGTCATGGTTGGTTGACTCCGTTCGTCGACTGTTGTGAATTGGCAGTCGGAGTGGGCGGAGCTTGAGCGGGCGAGGCAGGGGACGGCGAATTGACGATTTTTATCGGAATCGCACGAGCAGGCGAGCTCTCCTGATAAGAGATGTCATTGGGCGGTGAAGTAATGCGGAAGTTAGAGAACTCTCAGTGGAAAGAGAGCGAGATATAAAATAAGATGAAAAAAGAGAGAAATGAAAAGAGAAAAAGAAAAGTTGGATTAGAAGGAGAGAGAGAGAGAGAGAGAGAGAGAGAGAGAGAGATGAATTGAGAATTAAAGAGAGAAAGAGTATGAAGAAACCGAAACAGGGAAAATAGATTGTCGCTAAATAATATTATTTAGATGAAAGATTGAATAATAGATTTAAAAAAGAATAGTTCAAAATTCATAAAGAGTCTACATGACCGAAAAAATTTTCCCGGTCATCGTACAATTATCCTGATTACCACAGATTCTCTGAGTTTTCACTGATCTTTCAAATTTCTTCAAAAATAATCACTTGTGCTTTTGACGCCTTTTCAATGGACAATTAACCGAATTACATTCGCATTTAACAGCGTTTTCTCTTCACAACTGTCTCTTTCCAACTTCTGAAGTCACTTCTGCTCGAAAAATAACCCTTCCGCCTTTTTTCTCTAGTATTTGTCTTTGTGATCCACCTATTCGCAGCGTTCTCCTATTTTTCTACCCACTCTCTCAGTCTCCCTCTCACTTACATTCATTCTGGTTTCCCTCTTTCACATTTTCTGCTCTTTCCAACCCCTTTTAAGTTTAAGCGAGCCCTTATAATCCTCGTTCACTCAAATCTCATGCTTAAGGGAATCTTATCTCATTCTGCTGCCCGCGGAACTAACTGCTTAAGTTCTCTTGAATTTATAAACCAACCTTAGCCCTTGGCGGTAATGCGATGATGGTGAGAATCCCATCGGGATTCAGATTGGAGGTGACTGCTTCGGGTGGAACGCCTCTGGGAAGTGCGACGCGACGCGTGAAGCTGCGTTCAATGCTCCCGATCTCGTCGGTTCTCTCGCCATGTTTACCCTCGATAATGATGAACTGGCCAATGACGGCCACCTCAAATCGACATCAGTAGCCGTTTGAGTTAGGCAGCGGATTAGTTCTAGAATCACTCAGATACGTAACGAATCGAATGTACTATAGCAGCTTACAAGGAAGGCATAAACAACAAATATCAAATTGGTTTTAGTAAATCATTAATATTGGAATTATCGAACGAGCCTTTGAATAAAAATTATTATTTGAAGTAGTGTTTGATCTCGCCACTGGTAGTGTAAACCAGTTGTAATGAGTTTTCTAAGAAATGTTTTGATTGATTTAAAATGTATTGACGAATTTTGAAAAAAAGTTATTGATTTTTGTCCTACAGAAGAACCTTAAGATCTTCCGGTTTGAACTGCGTCACATCGATTTGGAGATTGATAGAGTCATCCGTGACAGAGAGAGAAGAGAAGGACTGCGCGAAAGAGGTCGGGATGTTCGGAGAGATGCCAAAGTTGCCGAAGGAGGGAGCAAACACCGACGACTGCTAATGGGAAATGATCAATAACTGAACAGTGGTCTAAAACTGGTTAAACTTTCTTGAAGAACTTCATCTTTCATTACTGGTTACATGCCAAGTAATTCGGTCAATCTTCTCAAATGTTGCTTTTGTGTATTAAAAATGTAAAGAAATCTTAGCAGCTTTCAACGGTGGATTGATTAGATTAACTCTTTCTCGCGCTGCTTTTGATATGCTTTTGAAATCGAAAAAATCCTTGGATTCATTTCAAATATCAGATCTACTAAAACAAACATAGTATATGTATGTTCTATGTTTGTTTTGTAGCAGATCTGACCTAAGGGGATTTGTTAAAAAATTAACCAAGTACTTCATACGAAAAAAGAATTTTTTAGAGGAACGGGTAGTAATTTGGAAATGCTCAATTACGGCATATCCCAAATTAACGGCCAATGTATAAATCTATTTCCTTGAGATAAAACTTTGGAAAAAGAACAGTTTAGCTGTTTTGAATTTTATCTGTTATTCGGTATCAGTCAAGATGAAATGAAACAAATGTGTGCGTGTCATAAAGAAGGCAGTCAAGTCGGAAAATCGGACCGTTAAAAATAAACAGAAAAAAAAGTAGAGAGAGAGAGAAAGACAGATAAAAAGGAAGATAGAAATAGAGATCCCTGCCGACTGACATTGATCCCGGTCGGAATAGCAGTGGAGAAGGGCGACGACATTCGAACACGAGGAGTTTCTTCTATCACCTTTAAATTTTTGAAAAAATCTGAAGCTTAGGTAATTAAACAGTAATTTTCCAAGAAAAAAACAAAGGATTTCGAAAAAAAGGCTGATTTGACAATTGACGATGGTTTCACAAAGCGTATCACTCAAATTTTCATAAATCGCCACATCGTGTATTTGATGTACAAGTAATTTTTAAATGGAAAAACTTTCTCTCAAAAGTGTACCTAGAAGGTATGACAGAGACTATTAGCCTATCTTATTTAGGATTCTCTGTCAAGTGCACCCAATTTAGCACAAACTGTGTAAAATCTGATAGAATTTTGGAAAAAAAGTTGAAATGAAAAACCTTCTTCTCATATGTGCGATTATAGCTGGACGAACTGTTGTAAGTGCTCATTCCTGCTTCTGCTGCAAAAAGGCATAAATTTCAGTTTTCTTCGAAAAAAAATTATAACGACCCAGAAAATCGGACGAAAAAAGATAACATAAATTCATAAAAACAATCGAATTTCTTAGATAGAAAGAGAAAAATATTAAATGATCAGTAATCATACAAATTTTTTTTACTTATTAGTAGTTATACAAATTTTTTACTTATAAGTAGTCATACAATTTTTTTACTTATCAGTAGTCATACAAATTTTTTACTTATCAGTAGTCATACAACTTTTTTACTTATAAGTCATACAAATTTTTTACTTATCAGTAGTCATACAAATTTTTTTACTTATCAGTAGTCATACAATTTTTTACTTATAAGTAGTCATACAAATTTTTTACTTATCAGTAGTCATACAAATTTTTTTACCTATCAGTAGTCATACAAAACAAAAACATGGTCCAATGGCGGAAAATGAATGGACTATCACTGAATTCTTTTGCATCAACAATGAAGAAATTTGGAGAGGAAGAGAGAGTAACAGTTTTTATATAAAAAGAGGCATAGAGGATTGATGAACCAGAAAGATGCATTTCTCCACATGTCCGATGCAAACATGATTCTCTCCCTTTTAATGCCAAATGATAGAGAAAAGTTAATACAATAAGTAGAACAAAGTAGTACGAGGGAGAGAGAAATGCAGAAAAGAGAGAGAGAGAGAGAGAGAGAGAGAGAGAGAGTAAGTCAGTCGGGTAAGCAGTCATGGAATCATTTAAAAAAGTTGAGAATATGAAAGAATAAGACAGATCGAAAAAAGGAGAGAAAAACAAGAAGCAAAAGTGAATGTGGAGGCAAGTTAGTCCTGTGAATAATGGAACGAATGTTCGAGAAACGAGAGCACAAAAACCTGAGTGAGAGATGCGAAAGAGTCTAACTCTTCTGGAATGATCAACTTCTGTTCCCCCTACGCAGATGGCCTCGCTCCTCTCCCGATCAGTTTAACCCCCCCCCTCCCCCGCCTTCGAGGAATCAACAGCTGACTGACTCATCAACCAAGAGAAACAAGTCAAAAGCTCTCAGGAACATATAAGCAAGAACAGCATAAAAATTAAACCTGAAAGATTTTATATTGATGACTCAGCTCCAAGTAATCAGCGCAGAAAAAATGCTTAATTAGCCTATTCAAAGTAGTACGTATAACTCTTAAATGACGAGATAAATACAGATAAAGTTGTCGGATTGATTCGCTGAAAGCGCTGGTAGAGTCGAAAAAGAATGAATACGAAGCTAAGAAAGCACAGCGGGAGAGGATTTTCAAAGCGCAATCATTCAACGCAACTTTTTGAACTTTTCAATCTGTGTTGCTTCTGCAGAGCTTCTCTTTTTTCCTCTTACTCTACTCTTCTTTCTATTTTTCTTTTTCATCTCCCGTCTCTCTTTCCTTTCTCTATGCCATCTCTCAACCTTGAGCTATTTTTTTCCCTTTCCGTTTTCGTCTTTCTATATTTATGTTTAAACCTATTCTTATTTCTGACTCTCCACATACTGGTTTCATTTTTCCTTGTCTCTTATTGTTAGACCGTTGTCGCCTAACTTCTTCTCAGAGCCTTGGAGTATTGCCAATGATTGGTCCTGTCGGCAGGGAAGTCTTTAATTAACACTCAACCCCAGTCTTTTTCGTAGTCTCGTTAAAAAAGCTCTAACCATTTCCAAAGAAAACTTCTCATGCACAGATTATGCACACATTCATAAAAATTGGGTATCAGCAATGATAGCAACATCAACAAAAAAATCTTAACATTTGAAATGTTCGCCTGCTCCGGTGTTCCGGAGGTTTTAGATTGGAGAAAAAGTTAGAGAATAAAAGACGAAGGAATAGGGAGAGAAATGTTGTTTGGTATACTATGTATAAGAAAGAGCAGAACGAGAAAAAAGTTGATAGTAAAGAGCGGTACAGATGAGAATGGAGTGAATACCAAGCAGTAACGAAGTAAAAGTTAGGATATTAAAAAAATAGAGGGAGATAGAAAAAAGAGACTTAAAAAGAGACAGGAAAGGAAAGAGAAAGTTAGAAGACAAGGGAAGTGGAAAGAGCGGTCAAATGCGACATTCAGCATGCCTCTGATTGTGCAGAGTTATAGAGGGTTAGAGTAATCCCCCAGCAACTTTTCTCGTCCAAATAATACCCATCAATTGTTTGCCCAAGCGATTCGAAGAAGAGTTCTCGAGGGTGGTGAAGGCACATTCTCCTTCATACCTTTCCGTCATCAGTTTTTCATTCAAAGGCTCATTCTTCAAAACTAAAAATCTTACTCGGACAATCGACTTACTAGGACCACCGTTAAAGATTGAAACATTGATATTTAGCCTGCTGAAGAATAACAAAACCGCAATTAAAAAGATTTCGTATCAGACGGTGCTACAGCCCACGTCTACAAACCATCGTTGAAGGACTAGTTTTTCCTATACGGTATCGAGCGCGTCCTCGGCAGGAGGATAATAGATGTTTTCATGCACGTGTGCACCGAAGTTAGCGTTCTGGCCAGTCACGCAACAAAAGTATATATTGTCGAAAAAGGAAGAGGTCGTAGTGGCTCAGGCTTTCCACCTGTTAAAATCAGATACTCCCCTACAATGGCGAGTCGAAGTGCCTGTGAAATAGTCTCTTGCTCTTTTCCGGCTAAAAAATAGGTCACGCGAAGAGGATCAACGACTTCGAGGCGAGTGTAGATAGAAAAAGTTTTCCCAAAGAAGTATTCTCGACAGGACCTTCAAAAATATAACAGCGAGAAAAATCAGTCACTGCCTGCATGAAGCCATCGTGGAACTTTAAAAAAATGGTCGATTTCTCAAAGCTAAAAAAAGTTCTTATCATATTAAATGAAATTGAGCCAAAACCAGTAATAGAAATCTTTCTCAAATAGTAACCAAAATGTTTAACTAGTGTAATATTAACGAACTTCTCACTATATGTAGATAAGTATACATATGTATCTCATTTTTTTTTAAAGTAAGGATCTTCATCATATCATTATTGGTCTCGACCCCATGTTCCCTCCTACCTTTCGCTAAAAATTAGCAAAAATGTTCTTGCTGCTGGTTATCTGTTGATGATTCTCGACGCTTTTGTCATGCAATGGGTTCCTAAATAAGACGAGACCAACAAAAACACGTGATGTTTCTTGTATTAATTTAAATCAGTATCACTTTAACTTGTTTTTGTTTTTGATACTAGGAAAGACATGCAAAAAGCAAGCTCTTCATCAATTTTTCTTTGTTAGTAAAACTTTGTTAGTCCGGGCGTGGCATAGTGGTAGTGTGATAGACCATTGTGCGAAGAGTCCCGAGTTCGACTCCCACCCCGGACAGATCCACCCAAACCAAGGGGGTTAAGAAATGTTGGTAGTGCTCATGCACGAATATGACTCTCCCCACTGCTGCTAATCACACTAGCAGTGTTATAGCAGGCAGCCACTGGTTCTCCCAGGATAGGTCTGTCCTGCATCTCAGGGGAGCGCGTACCCTGCCTCGAGGCGGGAACAAGCGCGAGGAAGAAGAAGAAGAAGAAGTAAAACTTCAAAAAAGGTTGGTAGAGTGTTTTTTCCTTTCTACCATATTCACGGTACAAATGGACCGCTTTATCTTAAATTGACCATTTGAACAGAAAGTTAGGATATGTTTGAATACTCATACTTTGACCATTTAAAAGAATGTATCAATGGTGAATTGATAACACCATCGCACGGATAATAAACAGGCGTCACTGCGTTTAAACTGTGTAACTGAGCATTTGAAGATTTATCATCCATTTGCCATCACTCTCCTGTATTAATTGTGAAGTCTGGAGTTTTGCTCCATTCACAACGCTCGCGCTTTATGAGCATGCCTAAAGAGAGCAAGCCAATTGAGCCTTTCGTATATAGCACTATCGCACGAAATATCAATGTGTAACCGTGGTGTAATGGTAACGCGCTTGCTCCCAGATTGAGAAACGATGGCTGGGTTCGATCCTGTCCGGTAAAAACAGCTTTTTACCGTGCGATGGAAATTATCCACTATCAATCGTCGTCTTAACCAGGCGTCACTGCCTTTAAACTGCGTTAATTAGCATTTGAAGAATTATCAATGGTCATAACTTAAAATTTATAATTGCCATTTTTTATCTGTCTTATCTTCTCCTCTCCTTGCTTCCATTTTCAGTACAGAACGTATACAACCCTAACACTTTCATGTATTCAACCAAAATTTTTTTAAATTATAATAATATGTAGTCCCTTTTTCTATCCTCTGAACTTTAGCCCGCAAATATTGTCTTTTGAGATTACTAGCTTCAGCTTAATCTTTTGAGATTACTAGCTTCAGCTTAATCAACTGTTCGTTTCCCGTGTATACTAAAAAGAGCTAAATTAACTTTACAGTTGATAATAAGTTCTAACGATAACCTGAGAAGTGGTGCAATCTCTCATGTAAGTTGAATAATTCTTGACGGAATCCTCCTTTGGTGGATTAAGAAGCCCCATGAATTGAATAGAGGAGTCCAGTCAATGACATACCTAACTAAAGCTTATATAAAATTTTTTTGAATAGTTTAAACCACATCATCAACTTATGTTCAACAAATTTCCAAAATTTAAAAATTCTATATCATCGATAATAATAATGAGAATGTCAAAAGCCCCAAGGGACACACAATCGAACTTTTGATGGGAGTCAGGTTCAGCCGCGACATTAATCTCTAAACGATGAGATCATCGGCGCGATGATTATGAGCTCTCACATGACTTTGAGGTCTAAGATAAGAGCTTCCTGGGTACGAGCTCGGCTGAATTTTGGTTTTAAGACTATTTCAACCACGCGCTTGAAGAATCTGAATTTATCTGCCACGACATTAATCTCTAAACGATGAGTTTCAAGGAGTTTCAATCTCATGAAGTAAAATAATTTTGTCAATGAACCGCTCTCAACACCACTCGGTATCATTCAATCCTTTAATTTTTGATTTCTCTCGGTATATTTCCACCCATTTAATATTCTCGATGTGATCCTTCGATTTCTGTATGTGAATCGCATATCAATAATGCGATCATTTTTAATGAGTGAAGTTTTTTTGTTGTTGTCGAAACGGAACTTCAAAAACTTTTTTCTTCAGAATTCAGCACAATTCCAGAACAGCAACTTTTAACACTTTTTTAAGCAAACATTTTTTTCTAGTTAACCTGCTTTCTAGTTAGAAAATTTGAGAGAATAAGAGCCATTATATAGTTAAACATGTTTTTATATCAAAGCAAAAGCGAAAACTTGAAAATACGAGAATATACATAGAATATGACTTGGTTTAATGAGTTGTTTCTTGCAAAGTATTTTGCTGTTGATAGGCTCAAGAATGAACCCTGGGTTTCTTCGTGACGTATCTGAATCTTCTTCTTGGCGTAGTCTCTTCTTCCCATTCAGTTGTCGCCTCTTCCTCCCTTGTAACCGTCGTTGTCTCAACCTTTCTTGTCTCACTTTCCTTCATTAAAGTTGTGCTTGCCTCAGTCATCTTCGACGCTGCTGAGACACTGCTTGCGAGCGTTGGGCGGGGTTCCCTCGAAGCCTGAGTAGTTGTTTGAAGAGCATCTGAATGATCAAACATATTCCCCAGGTCAACGACTTCCTCCGAAGAAGGCAGAACAAAGACGTTGGGATGGAGGGTCGGATGAACGAAATTGTATTCCGGATTAGGATTGATCCGTGGAGCCAATCGAAACTCCTTGCCGTTCCAATCGTTCGGTTTCATGACTTTAGAAGCAGTTGAAAGGATGTTCGTCGTAGTGATTGTTGGAGGCTGTGTTGTCGGGTCCAACCCTCTGGTCTGCAAGCAAACAACCCTAGAAGTTTCTAAAATTTGATGCTGCGCAAGCAAACTGTTTGTTTTGGACTGAAAGGGTTTCTCTTTCAAGGTTTTAGAAATTACTGGAGAGAAATATGTAGAGAGTGAAAGGGAAAGATAAACAGTTAGAAAGAAAAAAAGAGAGAGGGAAAGAGATATAGATATACATAATAAAAAGCCTCGCTGAAGACGTATCGGAGAAAACCCATCATAACTTTTTTCGCCTCACCCACCTGAGCATTCTGAGAAGGCCTTCTGAACATAATGAGTTCCTGAGGACAAGGACAGAATTTGACATCGGATCCGGGTTCTCCCCTGTCTCCCTTGATGCCTCGTGCACCCAGGGATCCTGGCATGCCGTCCATGCCATTCGGCCCCCGTTTTCCTGCAGAGCCCGGGGGGCCGTAGACGTAATTCTTCTTACCACGAGTACCTTGCGCGCCTGCGGGTCCGACAGGGCCAGGGACTCCCGGAGGTCCAGGAGGTCCTGCAACAAAATAATGATTCGAAACCGGCCTAATGTTAGCTCAATCTAATAATTCACAGTAACAATGAGTAATTTTCATACTACCTTAAACTTATACTTTATTATATTCTCACGTTATCAATGATGCTTCAGAAGTTTGGCTAAAACTAATTTTCTTCAAGTTCTGAATTGATAACTAGGAAACATGTGATTTTCGGTCCAGAATCTTGTTTTTGAAGAAAAAAAAAGTTAATTCGATATTTTATTAAATTGAGAGTTTAAAGATGCGGAAAACGGGAATTTTAGTTTGCATAAATAATTCCTGTGTGAATTCTCTTTGATTTTATGATGTTTATGTTAATATGAATTTTAAACTTTTTTTTAATTTCTAAAACATATTCTTGATTATATATCATGGACTCGGAAGCCGAAAATTCCAACCGGTTCCACCGTGAGCGTGTCGCCCATTGGGACCAGGCGGGCCCTTTCTGCCAGCCGCTCCCTTGGGACCGACTTCTCCCTCCGGCCCGACTTGACCATCTCGCCCGTCTATGTTTGCTGTTCCCGCAGTTCCCTGAAAAATTCATTATGTTTATAGACCTATCGATCGATGTATTTTCAGCATTTTTATGGTAAGAGAGAGGAAGTGAAAGAAAGAAAAACAAGACTATAGAGACAAGTAAAAGAAGAAAAAATCACAGTTAGTGAATTAGAGAGATAGAAAGAAATCGTCCAAACCATTATTGTTGTATGGCCCTTAAAATGTGCATTATATTATGTGCGTGTGTAGCTCTGTGGGTAAGAGCATCCTCCGGAAAGCGAAGGTCGCGGGTTCGGTTCACGTCACACCACACGAAACTAGAGTCTCATTCTTTTGTTCTCATTCTTAACATAAAGAAACGAAGAGTCAGATGGAGTCGTTCGCGTGAATGACGCTTCATTTCCCATGACATCGAGAATAAAGTGTTCGGATTGAAGTGAAGAAAGTAAGGAGGATTCTAAAAGAGAGAGCATTATAGAGATAAATTCAGATCGAGGAAGATGAAGCTAAAGAGAGCGAATATGAGCGAGAGAGAGAGAGAGAAAGAGAGATGGCGAGAGAGAGAGAGAGAGAGAGAGAGAGAGAGAAACGAATATATACATACATATGTAATGAGACGTTACCTTGGTTCCTTTCTCGCCTTGACGTCCCTGGGGACCAGGGATCCCCTCGGGACCCATCGCTCCTGTTGGGCATACAATGCACTCTTCTTCCTTCTCAGCTAGGATGTCCCTTGCGTCTCTTCCTCGCAACCCATCCTCTCCGTCTTTGCCCGGTAGACCGTCCTCCCCTGGGGTACCTCCAACCAAATGGCCAATTGAACTAATGTAGCTTATTTTTCTTTCGCACTTTTTCCCTCTTTCTCTGTATTATCTCTCTCTCTCTCTCTCACTCATTCTGTATCTCTATATCTCTCTCGTTCACATACGATGTACTCTCTTTGTCTCTCGATTCTTCTATTTCTCTGTCTCTTACTCTCTAACTCTCTTTCGAGTGAAAACTTCGAGGTTTACTTTGAAACCAAAAAGTTTTCTATCCTGGTGCGGCTGAGGTAACTAGTTTACAGGAACAAATTTAAAAAAGCAATCGCGGAGTCGCACTAAAAGTATTCAAAATAGTCACTTTGGATAGCTTTGGACACATGAAAGAGAATGGAGTACCTTTAGGCCCTGGTCTTCCGGGAAGACAAGTCACTCCGATGCTCCTCTTGCTCAGAGTGTGAGACAGTAGAGTTTTCTCTAGCGACGCCGCTTGCTTCTGTAATCGGCATTGTTAGTCTTGGCAATTTGTTCCCTCTCAATACTTTCTCTAGGATAAACTTCACAATAAGTGATGGCCGAGAAAAGCAGTTTGACGATACAGTTAACTCTACT
>OZ057408.1:9991084-10109741 GCA_964056735.1 Allodiplogaster pararmata | reverse complement strand
TTTCTTTATACTACATTAACGATATATTACATCACTATGACGTATTCTTACCATAGAGACTAAAGAACGTTACCGGAGCGGTTTGTAGACAGCTCTCTTCCATAGATCGTCTCGAGAGATTACGGACCTGGAGCATGATGATTCATTATTTATAACATTGTATTCAATGAAAGTGCGGAAAAGACGAATAGTTAGGATATATAAAACCTTAATTTATGAAAGAATATACAGTTATTATTTGTGTTCTCTATCATACAAATGTAAAAGAATACACTACAGTGAAAAATTCGTTTCACTTCGGGTCACTCTTTTAGCTGCGTCTTCCTCTGTGCCACATCGATTCATATATGCCTCTTTTTTTTTGCCAATAGAGTCATTTCTGAATGAAATGATATGCTCGAAAGACTTTTTTTTTTTTCTTTTACCCCTTCACAAGCTATGCTCTTTTTAAAAACGTTTGAGAATAAGTTGTCTTATAATTTAAAATTTCATATGTTTAATATATGCTTTTTCTCTTTTCGATGTATGCTCACGTTACTATTTATCTACTGGGATTTGATTAAACCTTCTTTTCAATTCCGTCAAGCTCTCTATCATGATTGATAACCTTCGTTGTTATCTCTTAACTTCTGTTCAGCTGATTTATATGTAAGCTCGCCTGTATCGCTCAACTGATGCTTTGAATCGTTCGGTTGTTTTCTACTATACAACTTGATAGTTATAAACACTGTACGGATAAAGAATTGAAATAGATTTCTCTAAATTAAAATGTTGTTGTTGGTCTTCGTGATCTTTTCTCAGAGTTTTGCATTATTTTCTCTCTTTTATCTAGTTACTAATTTATAAAGTGATGATTGAATACATTGTTGTAAGAATTTTGTAACTTACTACTAGTTTATGATGTGAGGAATAAATACTTTGTTATAATAATTTTTGACTAACTAGTTTATGAAGGGGGGTCATACACATTCTAACAATGTATGAATACATTGTTAGAATAGTTTTTTAACTTTCTTATTTATGAAGTGTTGATTGAATACGAAGTTGTAAGAAAATCTTTAAAGCTCACTTTCTTATGATGTCTTGATTTTATTAATTTGAGAAGCCGGGATTGAATACATTGTTTTAAAATTTTTAACTTACCTGTTTATGAATTTTGAATACATTATTGTGATTTTTGAATACAATTGAATACCTTGTTATGATAAAATTTTCAACTAACTAGTTTATGAAGTGTTGATTAAAGACATTGTTATAAAAACTTTTTAGTTATTCAATTTATGAAGTGGTGATTCAAAGAAGAAGTTAAATTCAGTGTTATAATAATTTTTTTAACTTACTACTTTAAGAAGTGGTGATTAAATACGTAGTTATAATAACTTTTTACTAACTAATACATGAAGTGGAGTTTAAAACATTGGTATAATAGTTTTTTTTAAAACTTTGTATCGATCTACTTCTATCTCCTAATAGATATTCACAAACCGAAAGAGTGGTTGTGATACTTCTTTCATTACGGGCTAAGAGAGTCCCTATAATCTCTGATTGAAATTGAGAATCTCTGTCAATAATCTGCTGAATATTGCAGCTTTTCCTTCATAAATCATGTTGAATTCTAGACTTGTTGTGTTGTTTCCAAAAAAAAAAAATAATAATACATAACCCTTGACCGAATATAGATTTTTTCCCAAATGAACTGTTGAAACTAGATTTGTTTTTACTCGATTTGTTTTTTCCTCAAAGTAATAAAATACTAAGCTATTCAGTTCATTTTATGTTTGTTTCGTTTTGTCTTTGGGATGATAAAATGTTGTTGCTAATCTTTGTGTTCTTTATTCTACAAAAGAGGAAGAATACATGACGTATTCTTTACCGCAAAGAGTGCAAGTTGCGAGAGTAGGAGATGGCTTCCTTCCAAGATCGTATCCATAGATTATGCTTGTATGAAAACGGTGATTATTGGAAACACGTGATAAAAATTCTCAAATAAAAGATTCAAAAATACACATCGGAGAGAGTGTATAAAAAGTATGTCTTTCTGAGAAAGACTGCACTGTAAGAGAAAAACGCTAGAGAGCGTAAAAGAAAATAGCATGTAATATTGAGAGACGCAGATAAATGCATCTTGGATGATTATTTTTTAAAGAAATTCAGAGAAAAAATATCTAACAGAGTATAAAGATAGAGAGAGAGAGAGAGAGAGAGAGAGAGAGAGAGAGAGAGAGAGAGAGAGAGAGAGAGAGAGAGAGAGAGAGAGAGAGAGAGAGAGAGAAAGAGAGGAAAAGAGAGAGAAGATAGAGAGAGAGATAAAGAGAGAGAGAGAAAAAAGAGGGAAGAGAGAGAGAAAAAAAGAGAGAAAAAGAAAGAGAGAGAAAAAATAGAGAGAAAGAAAGAGAGAAAGAGAGAGAAGAGAGAGGGAAAGAGAGAGAAGATAGAGAGAGAGAAAGAGAGAGAGAGAAAAAAGAGAGAAGAGAGAGAGAAAAAAAAGAGAGAGAAAGAAAGAGAGAAAAAAATAGAGAGAAAGAAAGATAAATAGAGAAAGAGAGAGAGATAAAGATCAGCTGGAGTGATTCTTTGCGGTCAGAGAAAAAGTCTCTCGATTTAACACACTATTATTTTAGGTTACAGGAGCATCCACATCACACAACAGTTAACTCTACTTGAGAAAAAGAGATGTGAACATCTCTCTATGTCTCTCTCTGTCTTTCTTCCTCTCTCTCTGTCTCTCTCTGTTTCTCTCCCTCTCTCTCTCTGTCTCTCTCTGTCTCTCTACCTCTCTCTCTCTTAAACTTGAAATTACTTCTTTCTAATTATAAATACCGTTTATTTACTATGTATATATCAGAGCAGAGCAATGAGTCCTCCTAACTAGCATAACCGCAAGAGTTTGCCATTTTAGCCGGGTGAGAAAGTGTTATGCACTAACAGAGAAAGAGAAAGAGGGAGAAAGGGAGAGAGAGAGAGAGAGAGAGAAGGTTTCGTTTAAATTAACCCAATGTATTACCTTTTCCACGTTCGAAAGCAAAATCAGGTGCTATATTGTGTATAATGCAAAAAAAATGACAATGTCCATTGGAAAGTGAAAGCAAGAGCTTCGAATACAAATATGTATGTTTGCTGACCGTGAATATTGCGAGACGATCGGCCACATTGGTTTTCGCGATATTCGTTCGACTGATGAAGAAGGGAAGGTAGGCCAACTGCGTGAGAAGATTCATGGCCGAGAAGGCGACCGTCGCATACGCTGCCCAGTAGGCAATCATGTCTGGAGTAGCAAGATATACGCCGCGAAAATCCATCATACAAAACAACTACATCTTCGCTCGTAAAACTTCATGATTTTAACTGTATGATATATCATGTTTGTAAACTGTGAACTTCACCAAGATCCTCAAACAAGAGAACACAGAAGTTTGTCAGAACTAAAAGCGATACTGAAGAGGTCACAGTTTTGTAGGCTATAAAAGTATTAAAGAAACTAAATTCCTTCAAGCACATTTCAAATAATGATTTAGTAAGGAAAAGGCGCAAAAATATGCTTTATGTCAATGGCATGAGAAATATAACGAATAAAGAGTATCAAAATGCAATCATAGATACTGAAAACGTCATCATTTTTGCAACCGTTGATCAAACATAGCTTCGTCTACTCTCTTTTGAATTTCTTGAGAGTTTTTACCGACGACGCTTCTTTATAAGGAGTTAAAGTTTGAATTTTTCAGAAAAAAAGAAATATGATGCAGTATTGAAAAACACCCAATGAAACTAGCAATTATTATGAAAGAGTTTTGGAGCTACATGTATGCTCTAAAAGCAGATCACTTCGAGCGAATTTCAGCTGTAGATACTATTTTGAACTTCTTAAAAGTTGCTTGACAAGCTCACTAACCGAACCCTAGTGTGAGATCGAGATCGAAAGGAAATAAGGTGACTATGAGAATGCAAAGAAAAGAAAAGAAAAATCAGAAGAGACAAATTATCTATAAATCGGACAACTCCATCGGGGAAAAATTGAGAATAAGATTATCTCAAGTGATTCGAAATCGCATCTACCACATTTAGCTTTACGGAAAACTGTGTCAAACTTTGAATGAGAGTGAAAGACAGAGGAAGACAGAAAAAAGAGTTTGTAATGAAGAGAGGAGAAGGTGAGGATCAAATAAAGAAAGGTAATAGAGATGAATAGAGAGACGAGTAGAAAGAGTTAGGAAAGGAAGAGTAAGAATTATCTCAATCTCTCTTTTTTCACCAAAAAAAGAGAGATAGAGATAATGAGGCAGTAGGATAGAAAAAGACAGAAAGAGAGAGAGAGAGAAAGAGAGAGAGAAAGAGAGAGAGAGAAAGAGAGAGAGAGAGAAAGAGAGAGAGAAAGAGAGAGAGAGAGAGAAAGAGAGAAAGAGAGAGAAAATCTTGATATGAGATTGAATAATGAACTTTTAAAATACAGGAGACAAGTTGAAGAACACATAAAATTTTTGGAGAGGAAATACAGTCCGAGTCCAACGTTTTCTAAAAAAAAAGGTGAGTGTATTCATTTTTATTTTCTTCTATATTTCTCAGAAACGCAGTGAAAATTTTTTTTATTCATATTACTTAAAACAGTGTTTCATCTTCTCAAAAAGACAATCTTTTCTTTTACGGAAAACTTTAAAAATTAAACAAAACGCTCTAAAAGTTATATCATTGCAACAGATGTATTATACTTTAATCTGACTTACTTTAATTATACTTAAATACTTTAATCTTAAAATTTCGAGGTAACATGAAAAAAAATTGTTTTGACTCTTCAGAAACTAAAGTCTTATCAGTGAACCCAGGGGAAGTTCATTGCATCAAAAATAATGACCTTAGGCGATACAAGTAATGACTTGAAAATTCTTTTCAAGGAGCGTAGCTGAGCATGTTTATTGTAGTCATTTTTTACAGAACAGTAAACGGAAAACGGTTGGTTCCCCTTTATTCTAGTCATGATTTAAAGTATTTCGGTTTGTTTGTTTTCGATATGATTAGATCACAATAATAAGAGCTACGATTTTTTTTGATTTTGCAGTGAATCTACTGTTCTTGAGATAAATGATCAGTTGAATCGTTGATGTAACTTTAGTGAATAACCAGAAATAGTAAGAATGACAAAGGCAGGAAAAGATAGAAACATAGAAAAGAGAGAAAGAGAGATATGAGGAATAGACATTGAGGTAGAAATAGAAAAGCGGAAGAGAAAGATGAAAAATTGGCTCATCTGAGCGCGTTTATTAGTTGAAAAATGCTTTGAAAAGCACCCCAAATTTAGCCTGAATTGATTTGAACTACAGTTTGACCGACTGATTGAGCATTAAGTAATCTGGTCAACTTGTATAATATCGCTGTCAAATTGGGCTTCCAAGTTAGAACTTTGTCCCGTTCCCTTCAAAAATGAAAAAAAAGAAGTTTAAAAACAAAAACGATTTTCTACCTCTTCACAAATTTATTCATTCATTCCTCTGGTCAAATGGTGTTTTTTTCTATATAAAACTGTAACTGTAATTTTGACCTTCTCAGCTCTCTATGAATTAACAAGGTCAAAAAGTTAATGATATTTTTCTCGAGGTGTTGAATAATGAGCCTGGAGCCTCCGAATGGGTTCACGTTATTTGCACACTCGATCAGGCGCAGAATGGGCGGGGCGTCGCTGGGAGGGAGCTGGGACGCGTTCTCCCATGCCCTCCTCGACGCAGCTCTACCTGCGTGGGAAAAGCTCACGCAGCGAGAGAAACAGGCTCGTGAATCCATATTTTGAACCTGGAATTCGGAACGATGCTGTTTCACTTTTTTTGCTTTTAGTAACCGTTTCACTAGTAACTCTCCTCGAAAAATGATATTTATTTTCAGTATCGAAGCCGACCTATCAATGTTTGATAACTTTTCGGAGAAAATATACACATGAAAACCATAGAGTTTGAGCTATTCTCGCGAATTTATTCGGTGGAAACATGACAAGAAACTGCTTCAAAAGAAAGCGTTCATTCTAGAAGCTGGATCAGAAGGCTTTAATGAGTAAGAGATGAGAGGTAAGAAGAGATAAGAATGGTTGTTCTGAGCCATGGTGAAGAAAAGAAATGTGCGTGTTTTCTTGGGCCGGGGAAACTTGAACACTTACAAACTTGAAGAATAAAAAAATTGGCTCAAAAACTCGAACGAATCGGAAAAAAAGAACGCCAGCATCAGGAATGGAATGCTCGCGCGAGAGAAATTTCGACACTGGAGACATCCGGGAGACAGCCAAAGGACAATTTTTACAGAAAAAGAAAGCACGGCAAAAACAGAATAAACCAGGCAATTTTACTTCGTGCTGTCCTTGCGTTTTATAAGAGAAAAATTAATTTTTTGTTAGAGCTTGTTAAGACAATCGTATTGTATGTATTGCCTATAAAAATAGCTCACTGGAAATTCTCAAAAATGTTCAAAAAGGACCGCTTATTCAGGCGGGGGGGGGGATTTAAAAGAATGAGGAGCGGGAAAAAAGGGAAAAAAGACAGAGAAAAGAGAGATCCATTATTTTCCGAATCTTGCTCGGGTGTTGAGTCTTTTTAAAATGCTTTAACAAGTTCTGGTGAGGTATTTCTATAACAAATAGGTAGTGCAGTGCTTTGAGGCCATTTTCTCACTAATAACCCGAAAAACTTGAAGAATTTTTTTCACTAAGTAAGTTAAGTATCGACCGTAATTCCCAGAGAAACACGCGAAGATTTAAGGCGAGTGGTCGACTAAAAACGACTCATAACGAAGACTTTCGAAAGGTCGTCGAGGAGAATTATGACGAAGATCTCATTGATGACTGCGAGTTCAATGGGGTTACGGCGACAGGTTAGAGAACAATTCATTCTCCACTACCCTGAAACGCTATGAAAATAATAAATTTTTGTGAAAACTCATTAATAACTCTATAAAAGCTATTCAAAAGAATGCGTTCATTCTAAAAGCTGGATCAGAAGGCTTTAATAAGTACGAGATGAGAGATGTTCATTAAAAATCAGCAAATGCTTAGTTACTAATTTCAAAGACAATTGTCAGTTGGAGCAGACGTTAATGTGATTCAATCATCATTTAAACAAACTATTCGATAAATTATCAGACTTCGCACTGCTAGACTTTCACTTTTAGACAGCTCATTCTGAAATTCTTGTTGTTGTTGTTGTCTTGCCCAACGGGTAAATCTTCCTTCGCGAGACACTGGAGGAAGTCTGACTTCTGAAATTCTTCGCGATGCATTATCGTTGTTGATGCAAAAGGCTGTTGGCACTGTTCGGGTTTATGGCCCCCCTACCGGAGGTTCAATGGGTCAGATGAGAGTGGCATTTTTTTGATAAGGTCTCGTTAGCCTAAGCCGTACGTCCTGGCTTCATTAGCGTAAACTTTTTCTGGCACTTTTTCACTTTAGGTTTTCACCCCCCCCCTCCCAGAGGTTCCATGGGTTATACTTCTGATTTACTTACAATTACAAGAAGTTATTTTTACATTGAAAACGCTTAGGCTTAGGAAAAAGTTTACGCTAACGAGGCCGTACGGCTTAGCTAACTAGGCCGTATCAAGAAAATGACCCAATTGAACCTCTGGGAGGGGGGGCCCTAAAGTGAAAAAGTGCCCTTTTTCTAAGCCTAAGCGTTTTTTGAAGAAATTTTTTTTAAAGTAAATGATTTTTGATGTAAAATAATTATTTGATGTAAAAATAACTTTAGTGAGAGTCCGCGGGTTTTGGTGTGGTGTCCCCTGTCTTGTGACCCCAAACACGAACATGAAGGTTGACTAGTTTATTGGGTTAAGACGTTATACATGGGCACCAAGTACGATAACATTATAAAGCATCAAAAGCGACTACGATTCGACGATAGAAGTTACATTACTATAGAACAATTGCGGTGCGGACGATGATCACAGTACAAATTATTCAAGTGAATTACCTAGCTTCAATACTACGAAACAGGGGCACAGATGATATGGGGTGGGGGCGAGCGACCGGGCCCGGTCTCTCTTCTCTCTTCTCTGACCAGCGAAGGGGCGTATTTATAGTGCCCCATGCGAAAGCATTCTCTGGCTTATAAGATATGATGCAGAGATAGGAATATGGTGCAAGGTCCAATGGCCGAGTAATAATAGAGAAGAGCGATTTGCTACAAAGACCTATCAGATATTCACAATTTTTTAAAAATTTAAATATGTCAGACGTATGACCCATGGAACCTCTGGTAGTCCAAAAACGCAAACAATACCAGGCAGTTTTAGTTTTGTTTGTTGAATGATGACCTTTTTTCAGGAAATGATCTGCTAAGAGAGAAAATGGCACGGGACAAGCAGAGATTGAAGAAATGGACTTGGGCTCTAAGCAAAGCCAAAATCAAAGTTTGCTACACTTAACAACTCACATTAATACATATTTATAGGTCACCTGCATTCAACAGAAAAAAACCCTTTTTCGAGCGGAATGATATTGTAGGAAGGTTTTTTTCGACAAGAGCAGGTCAACTAAATACATGTATGTATGTATGTATGTATGATAGAAACAATGAATTAGAACTTATTTGTATCCATCAAATTGCACAAAAGTTATTCATTAACGCGAATATAAGACATAAGAAATGAAAAAATGAGTTGAGGAGCTTCGCTGGCTTTTTATCTCAGTGCAGTCCTTCGGGAGGATGGAGAAGGAATCTCTGCTCGCCGAGCTTGCCATTGATGAGTTTACGATCGCCGACGGTGTCTTAGATGCGGTTTCTTTATACGTTACATCAACTCGTTTTTCTGAATGAAGTATCTTGCTTTTGAGAACCAAAAGCTATGTACTTTTTACTTGACAGAATGAATATACATACATAGATGTCCATAGAGTCAATGAAGAAAGTTTTGGTTATGAAACTCGAACTGATGTAATTATAACCAGAGCATTTCGAAGCTATTAAAACAATGTTCTTAAATAAGGTTCAGATTTCAAAGTAACGCGAATTTTATTATACAGTAAGATCTAGGGAATTTACTTATAGGCAATATTAGTATTTTAACACAGTCAACTCATGTTTGAATGATATATTGAAATTAGTACCGTAGTGAAAACTATGTGGACTTTAGCGTTATCTGGTATAAATTAGTGTAATAAAACACGTGTTCAATCAGTGTACTAACAATTGAAAAAAACTAAATTCGAGAAGAAAATCAACTTCAGTATCATGCAATAGTGACGGATTGGCCGGTAGATGACAACGTCTCGCTTGCCCGGGCCATGTTTCACTCGAACGAGTCGCATCACATTCCAATAAAAGCGGGATTAGATACTGCAAAGAAAAAGCAGGTTATATGTCACCAAGTGGTGTTCTCTCCGTATGCCTAACTCTACCAACATTACTTGTAAAAAAAAACCTTTTTTACCGTCTAAGTCTTTTCTTAGCCTTCTGTCTCTCCTCCTCTCTGCCTTTTACTTTTCCGCTCTCATTTAAATCATTTTGTGAATATAGGTAATAATAATAATAATAATAATATGTAATAATAATAATAATAATAATAATAATAATAGTAATAATAAAAATAATAATAATAATATGTAATAATAATACTAATAATAATGATAATAATATTAATAATAAAAATAAAGAATAATAATAATAATAATAATAATAATAATAATAATAATAATAATAATAATAATAGTTTATCGCACAGTGTATATAACGTACATCATGAAGAAAGGTAAAGAATCGAATAACTTCAAACACAAGCGTATCACTTTGGCTAAAGTGAGAAAAGTTGATAAACAACAAAACAAATCAGAGATAATTTTTTTAAATAAAGGCTGTAAAACTAAAACAAAGAAAAACTTTCACCTTTTTTTTATAGAAAAACACATTAATACCTGCTTTGAATGACATTATTGTGCTAGAGTTAACGATTTCGACCGGAAGACTGTTCCAGTTGTCGAAGACCCTAACCGATAGTTCGTTTGAATGGTACACAGTTCTAGATCTAGGCATTACTAGTGTCAATGAGTGAGATCTAGTGTTATAATCATGAGACTGAAATCGGAAAAAAAGATTGACAGTTCAATGGAGTGCGGTTCGTTATAATTTTGTAGACGGTCATCAAATCCTTCTTCCATCTTCTAACTTCCAATTTATCCAGTCCCATTTCCTTGAGTCGTTCGGAATAAACCATTTGAACTCCTGATCTTCCGAAAACATTTCTAGTGTATTTTCGCTGAACATTCTCGATCAGCTCCACATACCTTCTAAGATGGGTAGACCAGATAATGAACATTTTAGACGAACAAACTGTGTTCGCCTTGCAAAAGATGAAATTCAATCCTATGTTCGTAGATTTCCACACGTTTTTGAAATATTTTACGTTGTGGAAAAACCTTAATTCTTTGAACTATCAATTTCAGAGAAATTAATAGTTCAAACAAAGATAGGTTTAACTGATAGGGAAAGTGAGTTTATGGGAACCAGAATTTCTTGAAGTTCTGGCATTGACTGGCTGTTACACTTTTTATATCGCATAAAGATATTGCTCTTTGAGTATAAATATATTGGTCAGTGAAAATTCGAAATTTTAGGTTCTATCAGAAATTCTCGGTCGAACTGAGCCTTCGATTGCCCTTTCTCAAGGAATTCGTGTTGGATTGTACCGAAACGTTCCTAAACTTTCTGAACAAGGCAAAGATAATTTGCAAAGTTTTTTCTTCAAAGAAAAGCATTTTTGAAACTTGTGGAAACTAGAGTACGTGAAGTATGAATGTTCGAAGTTTGACAAGACGAAGTTTGTGGCAGAATTTTCATGGACTTGTTCGGATAAACAAGACTCGTTTTAATGTGCGAAATTCGGTAGAGAAGAAGATTTTTGCGGAAAACTCGAGTCGTTGAATATGCAAGAAGTATTTGATTTACAAGTTACTTGTTTGATCAGACAAGACGCTTTTGATAGCCCAAAGATGTTTGATTGACTTGGTAAGAATCCATTCACTGGGTAAAATATGTTTTATCAAGAAATATTTGGTTGCAGTGAGCGAGTTGATTACGGAAGAAGATCGCCGTCCACTGATTTGTCTGCAAGCTGAATATCAAGACATCGTTGATTCACTTCGTTCTTTCAAAGAAAGAATGCGACTTGATTACGACGGTATGGGCGAGCCGTTTCAGCTGTTTTTAGTAATGGAACTGTTATGGTTTCCAAGAGCAAGGTCATGGAGCAATAATCATAGCATTATATGACGGGTCAGCAATGTGCCCTTGGTTAAGTAGAAGTAATCACAGCTCAAAGTCCCTGACATTGTTCAACATTTCTGAACAAGACTGCTCTCCCAACATGAGACTGAAATAATGAGAAGAGAAACTAAAGGTAAAGGGTAGAGAATGAAAAGCTTCACGTTATTTTAGACTTTTCTGCTCAAGGAATGGTCGTTTTTTCGAACTTTTCTAATTTGGTGATGACATAAGGAAGAAAGCCGCACGCTTTCGATAAACAAGAGACGGCTTGATGTTTGACACGTTTTTTAATGGGAAGTTCAAATCTGCATCGTAAAATTACCTCCGTGTCATAGTATACGCATAGTATGACAAAAGGCGAAACAGATTTTTGTGAATAGCATATAAACAGTAAATTTGAAAAAAGTTTCTTCTTTACAATAACAATAAATGTTTAATGTTGTCCATACATATGTCACCAGAAAGTACGAGAAATGAACTGTAACTCCAATCTCTAACTTGCTAGCATTTCTCCACCATGTTACCCTATTCTCATCTCCGAATCTATCATCTTTTCCTTTTTTTTCGCGAACTGTATCATTACTTGTTCCACCCTCATTAGTTGAATTTTCATGAGCTGGTCATGGCTCTTGATAAGTACGTATTGCGTTTAAACTTCAATACTCTTATCCATTATTGCACTGTGTTTCTTTTAGGTTTTCCAGTCTCAGAAAATCGTTTCATCTTTGCGGAAGCATTCGTCGATGCTATGGCTGAAGTGTTCGCAGAAAACGTATCGTTAAGAAGCGAATTGGCTCTTTCTGAGCTTGGGAAGCCACTACCTCATAATGTCACTTTTATTCTTGATCCCGCTTCTCTTAGCTATCTCATCTAAGTTTTGTAACCCGTAGAAATTTTCTTGTTAGCGGTTTTAACGCCTGGAGGACGGGCACGTGCTGGTCTGATGTAAGATAAATGGTCAGCAGTCGTGCGCATAGGTCACCAGTAATGTTAAACGATTGCAAAACTACCTTTTTTGAACACGTGAGTTAAGAATAATGAGGAGCTATCTTTTTTCTGCCGTATAGCTCTAGCTAGCTTTCATTATTTCAGACTCCCTCGCTGTTTTGAAGAGCAGTAGTTTTTTCCAAACTCTGTGAGCTAAGGTCGTGCGTAGTTCTTGGTCATATGGTGAATTTTACTGCCTCGAAGTAATAATTGTGACTAAAGACCAGCACCTAAGCATGATTTAAACGTTTTTGCTTTTAATCTGATATCTTAGCCCTCTGTGCTTTCTACAAAACTTCCTTTTTAAACTTCACCTCTAGTTTTCTCTTTTATTAATCAAGTGTAGGCTGCCCAAGAGCTTCTTTTTCAAGAAAGAACTATAAAAATTTACTAATCATAAAAACCTATCTTTGATTCTCCACGGCTTGTTGAGAACCGATAACTCGCTTGCAGTACTCGACACCCTGGGAGAAAGGCAACGAGTTGTTCTGCTTCTTCCACAGAGGCGAGCGGAACTCTTGTTGCTCGTCGGTGACGGTTGCCAGGGCAATCTTCATCTGCATATTCTCCATCCAGGGCACACTGTGAATCGAGTTGTTTTGGCTTCTGGTTTCTTCCAGTTACCAACTCTATTCATACGTGAATAAAGTAAAAAAATTGTATGTTTTTTATCGTTTCAACCACGAAATTTTCTACCGCGACACTTGCTTCCCTATATTTGCTACCACGACACTCGCTACCGCGACAATTGCTACACAAATTTTTTTTTAAAAACAATTTTTTTGATACGGTCTCGTAAGCCTAAGCTGTACTGTTTCGTTAGCGTAAACTATTACTAAGCCTAAGCGTTTTTTTAAAATAAAAATGTAAAATTTTTCTAAATGTAAAATTAAGTTTTTTTTGTAAAAAATTTGTTTTCATTGAAACGGAATCCTTGATGCTCAAAATGATCACCTCTGAAAAAAATTTGAAACCGTAGCGTTTAAGCCGACCAGGTGCTGCCAATTATACTGCAGTAGCGCCTAAATCAGTTTGTGAAAACTTTTCATAACAATATATCACATACTTATCAGCCCTACTAACATGTCAAGTATCTCTCTGCTTCCTGCAGTTCATGAGTGACCATCATTTAAATCAGTTCGTTCTTCTTCCCACCAGAAATGATAACTTTCTTGACTATGTCATTTCCAACTTCAATGTAATCTAGGATTGTCACCCTAGACACCCATTCGCCACCAGCGACCATGTTTCAGTCTCCTTTTCAATTTCCAAATGTCACATGTCATCTTCCAAGTCTACAATGCATAGGTTGTCATCGAGAAAAACTGATTGGACCCTTATCAACTATGAAATTGCTTCCATAGACTGGACCGTTCTCTTGGCATCTCTCACGATTGATCAGTGCGTTGAACTACTTACATGTAAGCTGAATGATTTCATCGATAAGCATGTTCCTCGGCAGAAACCTACAAGACCTCACTTTTCTTACCCTAGAAAAATCCGTATTTTGTTCAGTTTTCTTCAGAGAAGTAAGAGACGTTCACATACTTCAACCCAAACTGTTCGAACTTGCAAACGATTAAATAGAGAAATTCTGAAGTTTGAAACCCAGCGTGAGGAATCTCTCTCGATGCCTAAGAAATTCAAGGTATTTTATCGCACTCTATCCAATAGGGTGAAAACCAAAAACTCTCCGAGTGCTTTGATTGTTAATGATCGTCCTTGTTAGAGACCGCAATAGCTAAAATCAAAATAAGAATAGGTGGTAAAATGTTAATTTTATGTGTTCTTAATCACTTAATTATTTCAAGAAAACATGAAAAAATCAAAAAAACAATTACTTTAAAGCAGAAAAAAGAGCTTAGATTAGTTTAGAAAATTCTGCCTATAACAAATCTTGGTACGCTAGAGCGCGGAAGGTCAAGTGAGTCATGTTTGTACTAAAACGCGGCCTTAACTTCGCACTGGTAATCTACATCAACTTCGAAAGGCCATATTTTCTTACGGGAAAGATAAAAATTAAAATTTTCTCTACCATTATGTCAACTTGAGTTTTGTCATTAATAAAGTGGAATAATATCTTTGCTTTTAGTAATCGAGAGTTCGCCTTTACATAAAGCAGTGACCATACTTACTCTAGCGCGTGGCTCAACTTCGAAAGGCCATATTTTCTTACGGGAAAGATAAAAATTAAAATTTTCTCTACCATTATGTCAACGTGAGTTTTTTAATTGATAAAATGAGATAATATCTCTGCTTTTAGCAATCGAAAGCTCGTTTTTATATCAAAAATAAGGAAAATATTATTTGGTAACCTAAGCTCCGAGACTCTATAAAAACTCCCGAATCCCGTCTCAGAAAACCGATGAAGAGGCTCGAATTGAAATGAGACATTTTCGCGAGTTTTAAAACGAATTGAGGCATAATACAGTGACTGATTCGCTCAGAATAACATATAGAAAGAAAAAAAAATCCGTTGAAAGTTCCAAGTTATTCGAGTTATCAAACAGTTTGGAATTAAGGAATATTAGTGTGGCAGAAAAAAAGGCGTACCAAAATATTTTCATTGCGGTCTCTACATAGAAGTGCCTATCACAATACTGTCTCCAAGTTCAAAAAGCAAAGTTTTTTTTTCATGTCCGGTGATCTAAGACTGATCATGATTGGACTTGGAAAACTCAAGAAAATAAACTTCAATTGTTTATCAAATGTACATTTTTTTTCTAATATTTTATAACGTTTTCTCTCATGCTTCTCAATTTTTTTTTGTATTTTTCTACCGATTATGTTTGTTTTCAATCGTTTTCTGTTCTTGTATGAAACACTTTTTTTTGCTCATGTTTAGAAGAGCAAAAAGATTATTCGGGTCGCTTTTGAGTAAATTTTTCCTTAAAAAATTTAATCAAGATTTTGACAAAATTCACTATTCAAAGGGAAAAGTTTAGTTCAAACTACAGAAATTCCAATTCAGGACTGAGCAAAACGGAATCAAAACACAATAAAAGTGCCCTAATTGAACACTATTAAACGTAAATCAAATTACAAAACTAGAAAATTCTGTTCAAGAGTCCATGGTCGATGATTTTTGATTTTAACTAATGATCTTTTTCTCGAGGTGACACGTGAGGTCACTATAGATAGATCAAACGTGCGGCAAGTTGATCATGTATTGTATGAAAGTTTACCCTAACAATCCGGAGTGCCTCAAGGTAGCTGCCTTCGGCCTCTATTCTTTACCATTTTCCTTAATGACATTATCAATATCATTCCTGAAAACTTTCAATGTTTTTTATATGCAGACGAAATTAAATTGATTTCGGTCGACCCTCTATCTCTCCAAGCAGCCTTAGATTGTGTGTCTGAATACGCTCAAATGTGGTCCCTGTCAATTTCTACCCCAAAATGTTTCGTTATGTATTGTGGTAGCAGCAATCGTAAATTCTCATACTCTATTGACGGAAACTTTCTACCACCACAAACACTGGTTTAAGATCTTGGAATCACGTTCGACTAACGCTGAGTATCTTTACAAGTTGCAGCCTTCCCCGTACAGTCGTAGAATATCTCACTCTTTAAGAATTTTATTACCGATCAAGCTTAAGGATTCTAGAAACACATTTGTGTCACGCTTAATTTATGTCTGGAACAACCTGCCTAACGAAATCGTTACATTGAAATCATCTCAAGCTTTTAAAACCTCTATCTCATATGAAATCGTGCCTCGTTCTTTAATCCGAAATAAGATTTAGTTTTTTTTTTCATTGTTAATTCTCCTGTAAAACTATTCCACGGTTCATTTTTACCTAATACTCTTCTCAGTGCGAACATGCCACCTTCTTTTTTATTACTATGTTACTACCTTTCTCGAAGCTCAAACTCTCGGTGGTGCTTGCTTGTATGTATTACCTAAACTGATATCACTTATGTGACAGTGATCTTCTTTGCACACCTATCCTTGTAACACTACTATGCAATTTGAAATAAAGATTGATTGATTGATATCTCAGTCGCGTAATTATCTCACCACCGTACTTCAAAAACGTTTTCATATAAGGCCGTGCAATGCATGTTACCATGCTGTAGAGTTCGGTGTCCTGTTTTCAAGCTGGGGAAAATAGGTCGATCTTTTTTACAACTGCGCTCGCATGTTACCAGGCTGATAACAAAAATCAGAATAGGGGGAGGAAGGGGGGCCCTAAAGGGGAAAAAAAGGCCCCTAAGAAGAAAAAGGGGAGGAGAAGGGAGTTTTCATGAATAAAATATCTTTCTGAAAACACATGAATTGAACAACATACGAAATGTTGCAAAACAAATAAACATGGGGGGTCTGAACCCTTGTGGAACTATTGACAGTCTAGCTCCTTCACACCTACACTATACCGCCTGTAAAAAATAATGAACACAAATGAAAGATATACAGCCAATCCAGCCGATTATGCCGATTATGTCTGACTGCAAAATTTCAATATTTTTAGAAAGTTCTTATGATTCAAAAACCTTTTTTATGGCTAATTTCGTAATGAACCATCATTGTTCAGTGGGATTTAAGATGTTTGTTGGTTAAAACAGCTTAAAATTTCTCTGGAGCCGGAAACGAAATAAAATTTGGAGATATTTTTTTGACATAAGGGTCCCCCCCGTATGACTTGAGGTGAATAAAGACTCTTGGAAGAAAAACCAAAGGCTTGCCGACAGAAAGCCAAACATCACCACGAAGCTCTTGCTCTAGATTAACCTTCTCTGAAGTTTCAGAGAGAAAAAAACCTTTCTTTATTTTTCTCGATTTTTTCGACTATTTTTTCCTCACAAATCTTTGATGCCAACACCGAGGCGCACAGTCAAAAAATCAGTTAGGTTGCTATGGAAATATTCGAAGGAAGGAGCAACGAAATCCTTCAAGGTGAGTCTGTTCAGAAGAGTACAGATATGAATAACTTTATGGAAACAATGACCAAGTTGGAAGGATTTAATGAGAGGATTGAGAAGGCCTTAGCTGAGGTCGGGTCTTCCACCCAATCAAATGTAATAGTCCAGCCTAATAACCGTCAATCTCTTCTGTCTCAGAATCTTCCTCCGCAATTGATAGCATATTCAGTTTTTTATTTCAATTTAAACGCTTTATCAAGATCAGCAAGCCACATCGGTAATATAACATCATCGATTATCGGATCTGTTGCGAAATGTGACGACTCCACTCCTCAGCGTTCTCTGCCTTCCTTAGGAATTGGGGACTAACGGCTTTGACAAAGTAGTCCCTCCATCTCATTTTTCTGTCCCTCATGAAGCATATGAAGCGGCTAGAAAAGCTTCAACAGAAGACCGGGTCATACTGAAGGAAAAACAGAGAATTTGGTCGTCGTCGGCCTACGAGAAGAAGATACGTAATCGGCAAAGAAGGCAGCAGACCGGCAGTTCCTGCGTTCACTCTCCCATGAGCTCGTATTTCTCGAAATTTCTACCGCTCAGTTCATGCGCCTTGTTTTTCAGTTTTTTTCAATTTAAACGCTTCTCAACAAGCCACATCGGGATATAACATCATCGATTATGGGATCTGTAGCGAAATGTGACGACTCCACTCCTCAGCGTTCTCTGCCTTCCTTAGGAATTGGGGACTAACGGCTTTGACAAAGTAGTCCCTCCATCTCATTTTTCTGTCGCTCATGCTTCTGTCGCTCATGCTTCAGCATATGAAGCGGCTAGAAAAGCTTCAACAGAAGACCGGGTCATACTGAAGGAAAAAACAGAGATTTTGGTCGTCGTCGGCCTACGAGAAGAAGATACGTAATCGGCAAAGAAGGCAGCAGACCGGCAGTTCCTGCGTTCACTCTCCCATGAGCTCGTATTTCTCGAAATTTCTACCGTTCAGTTCATGCGCCTTGTTTTTCAGTTTTTTTCTTCAATTTAAACGCTTTTCAACAAGCCACATCGGGGATATAACATCATCGATTATGGGATCTGTAGCGACGTGATACGACTCCACTCCTCAGCGTTCTCTGCCTTCCTTAGGAATTGAGGACCAACGGCTTTGACGAAATCGTCCCTCCATCTCATAGCAGGGCGACCTTTCGTTCGCTTTGGCCCACGCGGGTGCCACTCTAGAACAGCCCGCGCCCACCGACTGGAGTCGAACCTCGCAATTCGGCCTACCCAACGCCACCTCCTTTGACGGCAGATTCGGACCACGTCCATTATGCCCGTCTGACCGCGCACCCACTCGTTAGTCCGCCTGTCGAGTAACGAGCACTCCAGCATAGAGCGCTCCCATCTACGCTGCGCCACAGCCAATTTGTTCTCAAGTCTTTTTGAAAGGGTCCAGGTCTCCGAGGCATAGATTAGAGCGGGCAAGACAGCACCTTCGAAAAGGCGCCTCTTGAGAGACATTGGGACCATTCTTGCCGCGAACAGGCTACGGTATCTATTGAAAGTGAAATTTGCGGACCGGATTCTCCTATCAACTCCAACCGTGAAACGGCTGTCATCGAGGGTGACATACTGCCCTAAATACACGCATCTGTTCACCACACGAACCTTGGTACCCCCGATGGTTACATCTCTACACATAAGGTTGGTCGAGATTGCCACAGTTTTTGAGTGACAAACCGACTTTCCCCAGTGCGACAATAAGCTGATCAACCATAGATTGAATCTGCCTACTGTCGTGACTGATGAGAACTGCATCATCAGCGTACAGTAAGTGATTTAAGTACCTCCCATTAACATGCGCCTTGTAAGAATGGAAAACCGTCGCCGAATTCCGAAAATTTTTCTGGGCTCAGAAGATCTTCGTTATGAGGCGCTAAAACTGATCCGCAGACGACGTCCAAGTTGCCTGGCTTCTTTTCCACACGCGTATATACGCGAAGATCAGACCATTGAAGGCCTCCAACTGGAGAAGGAGGTGAAAAGACTGGCCCGGAACCTGAATCAAGAAGAGAAGATTTGGAGAGTGATGGGTACTGAACTTGTTGTCATCCCAAGACGAGCAGATGTTGATAACAAATTCTTCGCTCCCCGTGTCGATTCTCCTGTCCTCTCCTTAGCAGCAAAGGTCTTCAGAAGTCAGAGGGAGGAACAACACCTTCAGACGCTAGCTATATGGACCAACTTATTGGCTTCCCACCCAGAAGATATCTCCTCACTCTACAAAACATTCGTCAATCTCCCTTCAACCGCCAGTCTTAGTCTCATCGTCAGTCTCACAACAACCGTCAATCTCGTCTCAACCGCTCTTCCCTTTAATCGAGCCAGGAAATGATCTCAGGTCCTTTGCTAATAATACTAAATGATGTTTTGCTAATGTCTTTTCCTTAATCATCAAAATAGGAGACTTAAAACTTTTCCTTTCCGAGTTATTCTTTGCTATTTAAACATAAAAAATGGAAACCTCAAAACTGACAGGGACATTGATACAAGGCTCACATAATGTATTGTTGTATCCAAAGTTTTAGCTAACGCGATGGAAAGAAAACTACCCTTCTCAGTTCCACCCATTCGTTAACCTTCGGAAAAGTGTTTTCAAAGTATCAGAAAGAAAAACTCGGAGCAAGTGACGGATAAATATTTGATCGCTTGTTCCTTTGTAATAAATATTAAGAAGAGAACATCATGAATTAGTGAAGGGCATGAATTATTGGTCCGCCATTTAAAAAGAAGTGTCACCAAATAAAATAGTAACGTACACCAAATAAAATGGTACCATCCACCAAATAAAATGCTACCATCCACCAAATAAAATGCTTACCTCCACCAAATAAAATGCTTACCTCCATCAAATAAAATGCTTACCTCCGCCAAAATTTGTGGGCACGTCCACCAATTTTTTTTTCTTGTGAACTTCACCACGGCATTTTTTCTCACCTGACACCAACCTGTATGGTTTTTTTTCCACCAAATTTGAAGTCGACTAAAGTTTTCTCAGGGAGCAGAAAAAGTAATCTTTGGTTTCAGGTGAGAAAAAAAACGCCGTGGTGAATTTCACGAAAAAAATTGGTGGACTTCAAATTTGGTGGAAAAAAAAGCATACAGGTTAGTGTCAGGTGAGAAAAAACGCCGTGGTGAAATTCACAAGAGAAAAAATTTTGGTGGACGTGCCCAAAAAATTTGGTGGAGGTAAGCATTTTATTTGGTGGAGGTAAGCATTTTATTTGGTGGATGTTAGCATATTATTTGGTCGTTGGTACCATTTTATTTGGTGTACGTTACTATTTTATTTGGTGACACTTCTTTTTAAATGGTGGACCATTAATTTTCCCAATTAGTGAAGACATAAAAAAACTTTTTCCTTTAAGAAAAAAAGGTGGATCGTAAGTAACCTACACCCGTGAAAAAAATTGGAAGTGAACCGCCAACGGGGCAAGGGGGAGGGCTAAAATAAAGAGAAGGAAAACCAAGGACAAATTCAATGTGTGGAATATTGTGCAATCTGTGGCCGGTTTCAAGACGTTTGTTTTTCACAAATGGTTTGAAAAACAAACGTTTTACGATAAAACTGGTTTTACTTACAAAAGTGTTTTTCCTGTTCCAAGAACAATCTTTTGTACTGAAAACGTTTGTACGTAAAACGTTTGTTTGAACTCTCGTTTTTCGGTACAAAGCTGGCGCATTTTTAGTGAAACCTTTGATTTTCATCATTTTTCGTTATTAATTTGTTGTTTCCGACAAATCTTTTGGAGTTAAATGTTCAATAGTTCGAATTACAGTGATCATGAGTGATTTAAAGCGGCAAAAAGTGGAGGATCTTCCTCAAGAAGCAAGAATAGCCTTAGCTCAGTGGATATCTCAAGACTACGGCACATATAACGCAAGGGTGGTTGGAGGGAGTAGAAAAGAGAGTGGAACAGTGAAAAAGCAGCACTGGGAGAAATGGACGCGACAATTGGAGGATATGGGATATAAGCGCTCAACGGAACAGGTGCGATTTTGTCTTTTAATTGAATTACTGAATTTTTAACGGCATTCCCGCTCAAAAGTTGTGTTGGTGAACGATTGCGTCATGTTTAGTTTTCTTGAACACGGCTGCATAGGGTTGATTTTTACAGGTCACGCGAATCGTTGTTGGTGAGCTGACAATTGTGCGCAAACGCTTATCTGAGGAAAGGGTGGAAACGCTGAATACAGGAGCTGGAAAAGTGAAAAGTTTTCCGGTGCTTTCAACTGCGAGGCAGGTATTGTATGACTTGCTCTCAGCTTCCGACGAAGTCAATGGGATTCTTGGCGCTCCGGAAGGTTCATTTTAATGCTGTTAACTTCTAATTTTTTTGTTTTAAAAAGTTAGCTGTGGTTAAGGAACTTTGAAAAAATTACGGAACTTTGAAAAAATTTGTACTTTCAGCGGGAGTTCCCTTCGAAGAAATCACAGAGTCACAGGCCAAGAAATCTAGACCAATGAGTCTTGTCGAAATGGAGGAAGAAGAATACGTTGACGTTGAGTCGCCTCACGAGAACGAGAATCCGGAAGAATCAGTTCTCATCTCTTCTGAAGCAGCAAAGACTCCTGGTAAGCAGTTTTGATTTCAATGATGATTGATTTTTCAAAGGTTTTTGTGAGCGCATTCGGGAACGTTATCGCCGCTCGCAAGACAAGCTCATTGATTGTGGAGATATTAAGAAGCAACTGCTGAGTCGTGAGCTCGAAATCGCGGATCTTCGACTCAAAACTGATCGAGAACTCACAGTTCTTCGCATCCAACGTGAGCAAGAGGCTATTGAGAGCAACCGGGAGTTTACATTTCTCAAGAAAGAACTTCTCAAAGTGCAGAGAGAGGCGATACTGGCGAAAATGCAAGTAAACGGCCTCGAGTACTCAGAGTCATCTTCCGAAAAGTGAAGCCATGTATGGCTTCACATGTATGGCTTCACTTTTTTGTAAAAGTTCGATTTCTTTTTGCTGTATACTGTAAAAGATTAGAAAGAGACTCTTTACTGCTGTGCTCATCAATGTTATTTAGATGATAACAATTCGCTGACGATGTTTGATAAAGCGAAACGTTCGGACCCAACTTGTCTCTTCAACAGAGCATTTAACAAGGCACGACACAGAAAATAAGATCATTTACAGAGAATTGATTGTAATTCAAAGAGGAGAATAAAGAACAAAACAAAGAGATTCAATTAGGTTCAAGAGAAATACTGTAATATTATCATGCTCTGTAGAGCGGATCCTCCAGGTGTGTTTGATGTATCGACTTCATGGTTATCTAGGTTCTGATCCTCGTTATCATCGTCAACGGTACTTCCTACGGAATTCTGCATCCGACAAGACGTCGAATGGATTTGCTCTGTCACGGAATATTCGCTGAACCGAGCCTCTTATCTAAAATTCTCGGAGGTCCCGGTCAATAGCTTCCATTCGTTTCTAAAAGTTAATAACTTTACTAGAATTTGAAAAAAACATAGAAAGGACGTAAGAATTTAACAATAAACCAAAAAAACTGTTGAAAATGATGAAAAATAATAGAAAAATTGCTTCCTATTGTGAGTAAAACTTGTTTTACCGAACGTTTTACTAGGGTACGCTAGAAAAACACTTTTGTACTATAAATGGGTTTGAAAAACAAAAGTGAGTAAAACAAAAGTTTCTTGCAACTGGAAAAACAAAAAACAAACAAACGTTTGTACATAAAACACTTTTGTAACAAAAGTGAGTAAAACAAAAGTTTCTTGCAACCGGAAAAACGAAAAAACCGCAAACTTTTGTACGTAAAACACTTTTGTACGTACAAAACATGTTCTTGAAACCGGCCACTGAATGAATGATTATTCAAAAGGAAAATAGGGATATTGAGCCGAGAAGAGGTACAAGCGAAAAGTTAAATAGTGTTTTTTCACATTCTAGTGACTTACATAAAAAAAATTTTCTAGTGACTTAAAAAGAGGAATCTTGACCATCAATCGCGACGAATTTAAATAAAGCAGAAGCTTTTTATATATTGGCCGGTGATTCAATACACTGATTCAATCCAGCAACAAATCAACAACTCGAAAAATTATTCAAAAATTTGAAAGACCATATAAACATTAAACTATCTGACGTTTTTCACCCTTTTATGGTGAATTTGCACGGGTTCAAGATAATCCACACCCTTGTTCGAGTATCATGATTCATCTGTAGTGGGTTGGTTCGGAGTTTCAGGAACGGAAGTGGTTGAGATAGTCGGAGCATTTGTCGGAGCCGTCACGGAGTCGGGGACAGGCAAGAAGTCGGGAGCCGGGGTCGAGCAAGGGGGGTAGATATGCGAAACCATGAATGAGAGGGGCAGACTCGTGCTTCCAGCAGGAGAGGGAGTCAAGCGGGACTCTTCCGTTGAGTGGGTTAAGTTGGAATCGCCTCAATGCGGAAAGTATTATAGCGAAACTACAGAAAGCGTAAGAGAGATAGAGAAAGAAAAGAAACAGATAAAAAGAGAAATTAAGAGAGATAAAGCTAAAAAATTCTAAAGATCATAATTGAGATTGAATTAGAAAGGAAGAGATAGAAAGAGAGGTTTTGCACAGTTTTTTGGTTTTATTAGTTGAACCTAATAGTTTTATTTACATATATCTTAGTTATACATATTTTGTTAGTTATGTTTATTAGTTGCATATTTTTATTATTATTTATATCTCATTAGTTCTGCTTACCAAGTTCATCAGGCAGCGAAGCCGCCTCTTCTTCGACTTTTGCCAGTCTGGTCGAATTACCTCGAGAAAGCTTGAAGGAATCTGGGAATTTATCCACTCCAACATTAATGTATCCGTTGTGCTCGATTAGTATTAATATCCTAGTAAACTGACTTTCAAATGTAATATGTAATCGAGAGTTTAAAAAAAGAAATTTGTCCCCAAACTTGATAATCTTAGTTAAAGCTTTAGCTGAAGAAGAATCTTCTATTCAAACTTCTTGATTGAGAATTATATCGCCATTAGTATGTTTCAGATTTTCTGAACAGTCCTTGCGCTTAAAGCTTTTTTTGCGCTCTTATGATGTTTTCAAACAGTAGCCTCGAAGATATTACGCATCAGTCACTTGTCCCATGCAAAAATGACTGACTGAAGAAGATGCTTGGGTCGGTCATCATCTCGCTGTCGATAGCAGACTCCGCGTCCATGGAGGAGCCGAAGCTGCGATTGTCGTACGCCGAGTGGTTCACTCAATTCACTCCAATTCAGCTATCATCAGGCTCAGATCCCGAGTTTTTTTCAAAATCAATGTAGTCATGAAAGACTCTGATCAAAATTTTTCTGAAAACTTGCCGTTTTAATAAAAAATTTTTTTATCAAGTTTTGGTTAACTTCAATATTCTTAGATTTATTTATGTATCCAAAATGTATCTATATGTTGAAAAATTAGGTTGATTTCCGGCTATCACAGTCAGTATAAAATACATCTAGAGTTTTTTATTCAAAAGACAGCATTGTTGAATCATAAAACAGAACCAGAGCTCTTGTAAAATATTCTTCAGCATAAAAAAATATTCTTTTCACCTCTTAACTCAATTTAAAAGAATATTCGTTTGTTACTTCAAGATATTGATTCGAAGACGATATTCTTGATCAAATGAGAGATTTTTTTGGGAATTAAATGAGTTTTACTCACTGAATGTATTATTGAATCCTCCTCTCTGGAGTTTTCGGTCGCCGACTGAGCATGGGAACTCAATGTTGCTGTGGGTCCGCTTACTCGGCGCTTCATCCACTTTTATGTCTCTGGACAAGAAGTTGTTTCCTTCAGGTGACTTTTAGAGAGACTCCTGAGGGTTCTTTTCAAGATGCTTATACATTCAATTATTTATTTATCCAAACATTCAAAACGTGATTAAACAAAACATGTGGTATATAGTAAACGCCAACTTGTCACAGAACACATTACAAAGAAGGGAGTGAAGGAAACTGAGCTATCATAGAATCCAATCTAATCATTACAAGAAATTCATGATTCTAAAGTATAGAGAAAAATATCGGAAATCAAAGATCAGTGGCATTTTTATTAAGCAAACTAAGAACATCAACATAGCTTAGCCTATCTTTAACATTGAGAACATCAGGGGGAGACTATGAATATGTACTAGGCGGTAGCTTGGAATCATATTTCGCGGTTCGTAATGAAAACGAATTAAATAGTGGTAGCCTACGTGAGCGAGGAATGTGGATTGCGTATCTGGAAGTACGACCTTAACATGGCTTAAAAGTATAAATCCTACTTATTGGAATATCCAATAAACCGTTAAGAGTCTTATAAGCGAACAGAATCTCGGTTATAGTTCTCCGAGACAGCAAAGTTTCTAGCTGGAACATTCTAAGTCTCATGTTATATATTCGTTTACGGCATCGAATGTACAGCAGCCTGGTGAACGTATGTCGAACTCGTTAAATTTTCCTAGTCAGTGTATCCCTGTAAGGAGACCAAACACGGCGAAGCATACTGTGACAGACGGAAAATGCAAGTTTGTAACAACGGATATATGGCACTGGATCTTTAATGCAATGATCAAGAAAAAAACATAAACAGGTCGGAGAGTGGGCTTGTCATCTGTTTACTATGAAAGTCATAGGATAAATCCATACCAATGAAAACTCCTAAGTCTAGTATAGGTGAATCTGCGATCTTGAACGGAATCGCTCTTTGGACACTATTTCTCACGCAATATGGTAGACGAGGATTGAACTTTCAAAGTTGTATATTACACTTGCTGCTTGAAACAGACCATTGCCATTCGTCACAAAAAGATTCTATAGTTGTTGGGCGTTGAGAGACTACAGTTGAGAGTGGGCGAGGCTACTATAGCTAGCGCAGCCGATGTCAGTTGAGAGTGGGCGAGGCTACTATAGCTAGCGCAGCCGATGTCAGTTGAGAGTGGGCGAGGCTACTATAGCTAGCGCAGCCGATGTCAGTTGAGAGTGGGCGAGGCTACTATAGCTAGCGCAGCCGATGTCAGTTGAGAGTGGGCGAGGCTACTATAGCTAGCGCAGCCGATGTCAGTTGAGAGTGGGCGAGGCTACTATAGCTAGCGCAGCCGATGTCAGTTGAGAGTGGGCGAGGCTACTATAGCTAGCGCAGCCGATGTCAGTTGAGAGTGGGCGAGGCTACTATAGCTAGCGCAGCCGATGTCAGTTGAGAGTGGGCGAGGCTACTATAGCTAGCGCAGCCGATGTCAGTTGAGAGTGGGCGAGGCTACTATAGCTAGCGCAGCCGATGTCAGTTGAGAGTGGGCGAGGCTACTATAGCTAGCGCAGCCGATGTCAGTTGAGAGTGGGCGAGGCTACTATAGCTAGCGCAGCCGATGTCAGTTGAGAGTGGGCGAGGCTAGGGTCAGTCGGAGAGAAAGTTACGAACGGTTTGATGTCGTCGGTTTGATGTGGGCTAGTTGTTAAAAGATGCAAATGAGCAAACCTCGATATCAAACTCGCAATGTAGAGAGAGAATAGAATAGGACCAAGTACTGATCCTTGTGGAACACAAGAAGAAATCGAGAAAATATCAGAGAGACTGTTATTAACACGAAAACGGGTGGGAAAGGATTCAAACCCCTTCAACAAGCTCGACCTAAACCCTAAGTTATCTAGAACACACAGCAACTTATCGTGAGAAACGGTATCAAATGCTTTAGCGAAGTCATAGTACAGAACATCTATAGCATCCCTAGCATCAAGAGATCTTTGCCAAGCTTGAGTACATTCGACAAGATTCGTCTCTACAGACTTACGAGAACTGAAATCATGTTGAAAGTTGAGTATTAGAATGAAACATTGCACCAATGCAATATGGATCGTTTAAGACATCGTTCTAATACCTTAAATGCAACGGGACAAATCGTAATTTGACGAAAATGTTCTAAAGAACTTGGCGATGGAATCTTTTTAATCGGAATAACAATACTCTTTTTTCCAGATTTCAGAAATTTTGCCTAGCTTTAATAAGGAGTTTTGAACAAAGCAAGTGAGGTTCTGCTAGTGCTCGAGCAGTTCTTGAAAATTACAGAGGACACAGAGTCAGATGGTAGGAAACATGATGCTTTTAAACTGTTAAGTTGCTTGAATACTTCTTGTGGCATAAATAGACAATCTGACATGTAATAAATATTTCGCAAGTCCATATTAGGAGTGGAACCATTGTCCTGAACTAATACCGATGAAAAATGTGAAGCTGAAGAATTTGCTTTTGACCTATCAGAAACCACAGGAGCACCGTTAACAGTTTACTACCATTGCGATTCGACTGTTTCAGCTTATTACTCACAAAACGATACAAAGTCTTTGTCGACTGCAAAAGCTTTAGCTCTCTTGATTATTTCAGCTTGTGAACTTCTGCTTAAATCCGTTTGCAAATCCTTCTACATATACTCAGCAACGACCGGTTCGCAGTTGAGTTTGCGGATTAAAAGTAAATTATACTTCAATATTTTTAAGATAGGATTCGAAGGGTTGTTTACGTCTGCGTAAACGTCTACGTGTTTACGTCTAGGAGTATGATCAGATATGAGAGGGAGCAGACTATTGAGAAACCAGCATAGAGGTCATTGACATCGAAAAAATCGTCAAATACAATATTCCTTGAAACAAAAGATAGATCAGCAATCAATGATTCAAAATCACAGCGGTTATAATTTAGGCTAGGCTCGTATATGTAATGTGGAACATGTATCACATGAGATTTTGAAAGACATACATAGAATAATGATGACACAATGGAGAAAAGTGAGATGCGACATCGCATTGAGAGACTGCATCCTTGGGGTCAATAACAACATCGAGAATGTTGCACTTGTAAACTTTTACAGTCCGGCAGGCTCGGCATAATCGGCATAATCAGCTGGCTGTTACGTTCATCACTACTATTTTGTTCATCACTACTATTAGGCCTTGTAATGTAGGGGTGGAAATGCTTGCCTGTGAGTAGTTCGGCGAGAGTTCAGATTCGCTGTGATGAATTATTTTAGCAACATTTTCATTTTTACATCAAAAATTATTTTTAAATTAAATACGCTTAGGCTTAGGAAAAAGTTTACGCTAACGAGGCCGTACGGCTTAGGCGAACGAGACCGCATAAGAAATTTCTCATATTATTCATTTTTGTCAATTCAATGACTTTAATTGAGCCAGGTCGTTTTTAGGCCAGCCGATTATGCCGAGCTTGCAGAAATGCAAAATTTCACAAGTGAATGTTACTTCAATGGGTAGCTGTCTTGACAAACTGCTCGAAGGACAAATCATTCACGAGGTCAATAAGCATCTCATGTTGGCCTGAAGCGGAAGAAGGGTTTGATCAATCGATAGCCAAGTTTAAGTCACTGCAATCTATGGATGCATAAGGTACAAACAGCGATTCAGTAACACTTTTAAATATCAAATTGCTTTGTTCTTTACTGGTATTTGGTGGTCTAAACGTATCAAACTTTTAAATATCAAATTGCTTTGTTCTTTACTGGTACTTGGTGGTCTAAACGAGAACAATGCGAAGAGAGAGAACGAACATCTAATGAAATCAAATCAAACGAAACTGTCTTTTTAAGTGTAGCACATGATATCGCGAGGTGATAACGGCAAATAGCAAAAACTCCACCATTTTTTTTAGTACATAGAACGGTCAGAACGGAAAACATCATAGGACAAATGGGCTACCAATTCGGAATCAACTATCTTAGGGCTAAAACAATGACTCACGAACCAAAAGCAGGTATTAAAACAGAGAGAAAAAACATCACTCGGTCTGAAGCTTTTTTAAAGTTGAAAAATACATAATCGTTGAGGTCAGGATTGCTTTAAGAGATTCGGCTTTCATACATCGGATGTGTGCTTCAAGATTAAGTTCAATTTAAAAAATTTTTGTTTTTTTTTCCAAAAAAAACAATTTAGTTTTTGAAATCTATGCGTGTAAAATTTTATTCACATTCGCTAAAACTACGACAAAAAGTAACCCTTTGCTGGCGATCCTTTTGATTCTCTGCCTGATGGAGTCAATAAACGGAATGGGACTGGCAGACTCGATGACATTTTCTTCATCTACGATGTCCGCTTCCGAAAGGGCAACCATCGGGACTGATTGCCTGGGTCCTTTCATTCTGGAAAAAAATACCCATCTGATTAGCTCGAAGGAATTAGCTTGTGCGTATTTCGTTCAAGTTTAAGGAACTTGAGCGATTGTTTTTGAATTCGAACATTCATAACCTTCAAGTGTACCTTTTTCCAGTTATGAATAGAAAAGTAAATTTCATATTTTTTTTACTTCCGTTTTTTTATTACTTTCACCTCACTCGCCAATCTGAAAAAGCGCCTTTTAAGTATTTTTATTATTATAAATAGATCTAATTGAATTCTTCTCATCACATCATTTTTTTATCGAATCAATGTAGATAATGTTATGGAAGAGGCTTAAAAGCTTTGGTTGACAAGGAAGAAAAAGTCTGACTTTAGATGAGCGGCAGATCCAGAGAACTTGCTTTGGCGGCGCTCTTTCGGAATTGTTTCTTCAGTGTACATCGGCGCTGGCTGCTGCTTGAATCGGTCCATGCGCAACTCCGGAACCTTGTCGAACTGAGCGTCCACGATGGCCATCCCTGTCTGCAACAACAGCGAATAAATAATTAGTCTCCCTCACTGTTACGTTATCTAACTTTAGCTGTATCTCTCATATTTATGTATATATGGAGCCAGGCGTGACAAAATGGTGGCATGCTCGACTATTAATCGAAGAGTCCCAAGTTCGACTCTCACCCGGGGCAGATCCATAAACAAGAGGGTTGAGAAATGTTCGTAGTGCTCATGCACGAATCTGACCCTTTCCACTGCTGTTACTCACACTAGCAGTGATCTAGCGGGCAGCCGCTAATTCTACCAAAGTAGGTCTGTCCCACATCTCAGGGGAGCACCTACCCTGCTTTTCATCAAATATATATATATATATATATATATATATATATATATATATATGTTATGGCTAGAATTGATCAGGCACTGCAAATTGATCAGATCAATTTAAATGATTAAATTGATAAGATCAATTCCTAGAATTGATCGGAAGTAAGAGTTCTGATCAGATCTTTCGGCTGAATATGAAAACTTCTCTTATGCGGTTTTTTCTTAGCATAAGCCGTCCTGTCGCGAGGCGGGAACAAGCACGAGGAAGATTATCATAAATATTATTATATAGTGCTAAAAAGAGTGCCACTCCCGAACAAGATCGATGGCTTGTTTAATCATCTGTCAAATTTAGTGATAAAAAGCATGAATACGGCTTACGGCGATGTTTTTATCAATGAGTACGTCACACTCGAAGTGATCGTCATCTTCTCCGAGGGGATTCAGAAGAGACTCCGCAACCTTCATCCACCCCATGAAGAAGATGAACTGCAGGATCGTCATCACCGGAACGTACAAATCGATCTAAACACTTCTTTCGGCGACATTTTCTTTTGATGTCAAGTTCTCGTTTCTACTCAAAGATAGCTTATTATTGTAATCTCTCACAAGATGATCAACACAAATTTAGATTAAGTTGAATAAGAAACAAGCTTTGAAAAGGGATAGTTAAATTATTGCTTTCTGGAGTATGGATATCAGAACTTCCGTCCGAAAAGTCGTAGACAGAAAGTTGGATTAATTGTATCATCAAGGGTAAAAACAGCACGTCTATTCAAGAAGAACAGACATTATAAGGGCATACGATTGCTTAATCGGTAGGGCGCCTATCAGTCTGAGCGCTCTCAAGTCGCGGGTTCGGCTCCCATTCTGAGAGGGAAAAGAGCGGTTGTTTCTCTACCTCCACTGTTTTTCCTCCAGGTATCAACATGGTTGAGCTCGGTCTCTAGCAGGATTTGGACACCTTGAGACCGTATCGACCAAACCATATTTTACATTATCTCCTCTACCAAACCATATTTTACATTATCTCCTCTACCAAACCATATTTTAAATAATCTCCTCTACCAAACCATATTTTACATTATCTCCTCTACGCATTCAATGTTCTTGGTCGTCCTTTATCAGGAATATGATTGATAGTAGAATTGTGATAAATTGTATAATTATGGTGCTTTATCTCTATGACATTGAGTATGAAGCAAAATGAAAAAGACATGAAAATAATCTCGTCTATAATTCCGCCTCCCCAGTTTATTTATTATTATTATGGGGTATTTATAGACCAAGTTCTGTGCTACTCCTCTTCGAAATTCGGAAATCTTCAGGCTCGCCTCATTGAAAAGCGGAAGAACCTTTTTCTTGAATACCGGCGAGAAACGGTTAGCCAGTTCGAGGGCCGTGTAATTCCGAACAACGGAAATAGCTTCGAATGATTTTATGTTATCATTTTATGTTATCGAGTGATTTTTTACACCTTATGTGATCAATTTTACACCAAAATAAAACCATAGATGTAGCTTATAAATATCAAACTACAATAAAAAGGGACTATTATGTCTCTTTCATTCTGATAAAACGCATACAAAAAATTAAGTATGGAAAATAACACATCGCATACATTTGCACATATTTGCAAGTATCACTATTCATTATTGAAAGGTTTTTACTATTCATACTTATAAGCACGCCTATTCATAAGTTTGTACTTCATAAGTATGAATAGTCATACTTTCAATGTACATATATATGTGTTATTTCCCATACCTTTTTGTGTGCAGAGAGGACCATAAATGTATAGAAGAAGCTTATATAGCCGACGATTCATGTTCTGGAGGTATTGCCAATAAAGAACTCGTCAAAGTTTGTAAGGATAATGAGATTTTTTCCTCAGTTTTTCTTGAGCCTAATCATGATTTCAATGTTATTAATCAAATGAATGTGCCTTTGACGAGATTTTAATAGCAAAACCTCCGAGTCAAATCTATTCACTTTTAGCCGCAGTTGAGCAGTCAGTTTATAGCATTCATTCTACATCTCAATAGCACTCTTCAATTCATTTGTTCAATCGTTGATGCATATTACATATACATAGTTTGAGCCAATTACTAGAGTGACCACTGCACGTTCTTCCTTCACTTCTCTTTCTCTATCTCTCACTCTCTCTATTTCTTTCTTTCTATCCTCTATCTTTACACGATTGGTTACATCCTAACTAACTAGCCTTTCGAGTAAGAAGGGCGAAATTGTAATTTATTCAAATGTTTTCCAATATAGAATTGTGTTCAAACGAGAAAAGATATGTAGAAAGATATTAGGAGGTGGAGATCAGTGAGATAGAGATAATGGGGAAAGATAATGAAGATAAAAGATAAAAGGGGCACAAAGGTCTTTTTGAAAAGATTAGAGATAAAGAAAGAGGTTTTGAGAGGGAGAAAGTGAAATAACAGAGAAAGAGGGAATGTAAATTTAGAGACAGAAAAAAGAGAAACATAGAATTAGTAAGGATAAAAATAGATATTCAACGAAAGAACGATAGATAGAGCAAGATTTAAAAAAAAAAGAACAAGTAAGAAAAAGAAAGAGATGATTTGAATAGAAAAAGGAAGAGAAAGGAAAAAGTGATAGATAAAGAGAGAAAGAGAAATAAATACAGAAAGATATAAACGAGAGTTAAAGAGATGTTGAACTGTAACTGACCAAGCTTCTAGTGTCCTCGTGATCACTGATGATGTACTGTCGTCCGAAGAGACAAAGTGTGAAGTACATTCGAACTGCCAAGAAGACAACCTCAAATACTATTTTGGTTAATTTAACAGGCCGTGAGAAAGTGAATGGCTACAACTTGCTGATAATGAAACGGAAACTAGATGTTGGTAAATCGATACAAGAATGTTTCAAAAGAACGGCAAGAGTGACCAAGTTCGGATTACAGATTCGCTGAGCATGAGGTTTTATGTGATCAGTTCTCAAATTATTTGCGGAAATCTTCACTGAAAAGTACCTGAGGATAGGCCAGAGGCACAGGCACCCAGTCATAATTGCAGAGGAGAGCTAAGCTCGTTCGGAACATCTTGATTTCCTCAATAAAAAGAAATTTTACAAAATGCGTTGGGTGATATCAGAGAAATACTGGAATGTAGAGGAATGACTGGAGAGGGAGAAAGAAACTGAAGAAAAAAACCAAGCGATTATCCAAATACCATGAAAAACATCGAACAATGCAAAAAGTACTTCAACAATGTAAACCTTTGACATCATAATATCTAGCCTTAGTTGTTGTGCTTGGTTAAACGCATCGGATGGTGAATCCGGAGACAATTGACGTATGTTCTGTGTCTTGCCTAGTTGTGCGTCGGAGGAGACTGGAGAAGATTTTTCTCCAGTCTCCTGCAACGCATTACTAGGCAAGACACAGAACATACGTGTATCTAGCTTTAGGTTTGAAAGCTACTTTAATTTCCTGGCAAAATTTTTTCCTTAATTTGTATCAGGAAAGAAAATGAAATTGAGAAGTTCTGTTTGTAAGTTATCTTGTATTTTCTTAATTTTTACGAGACACAGAACGGTCTTATTGTTGTTTTTTCTCTCTATTGAACAATATCGAAAAAAATCGAACTCTCATAAGGACTTTGAATGAAAAAAACGATGAAACACCGAGTAAAGTACCAAGAGTAATCAGGGCCACGCCATATGTATTTGCCAAAATCTCTACACCCTTTATCTTTCGCAATCCCTTTAGTTAATTAATTCAGAAAAAAGTTGCAAAAAGTTTTACTGTGTGAGAATAAGTATGAGCATACTTATAACAAGATCAAAAGGCAGTAAAATGAGAATACGTTGAGAACAGCGACAAGGGCGGGTTCGGACTTGATGTTGTTCGACTCCCTGAGTCGGAAAGTCAAGGACGCGGCCCAGTTCATGGGCACCCAATGCTTATTGTGACTCATAACGATACTCTCGTACATCTCACGCTCGCCGTCGTCCATGAAACCTGCAAATTGCTTCTAAATGAGTCATTCTTCTTGTTAAGACTTCGAGTCAATCGCGAAAAGAATCTAAATACATAGCATTGGCATTAAGCAGCTCTGTTTACTGATTTCTAACGGAATATATAGTATTTTGAGATAGTTCTGCCCACTTAATGGATTTGTTCTATTTATTTCTAATCTAATCGAAAAATGAGTATCTGTATAGATTGATCCATGGGTTCTCGAGGCTTAAAAATCCTTTTGAAAACACTTTTCCTTTTTTTCTCTTTCCCATCTATTGATTGAGAGAAGAATGAGTAGTTTTACACTGAGTCAAAGATTAAACTAGGAGAGGAATTTGAGAGTTGATAGATTGTGTCTCGTGTTCTTTAATGTCACTTGTACTTGAAGACACTAAGCTCAAATAACCTGAATTGACAATAGAATCCAAGTTGGGGAAACGCCGACGAACTTTTACCGAAATGTCCCTGAATACGAGCACCTGAACCACGTTATACAATTTACTCATAGGTTTAATATATATCGGGCTGATGCGAGTAGACAAAGAGAGAAAATATTTATAATTGCAGACAATAATATAACATTATATATATATATATATATATATATATATATATATATATATATATATATATATATATATATATATATATATATATATATAATGTTATATATATCGGGCGGCATCGAATGGAAGAACAAAGGCAGCGAAGGGTCTCGGCGTGGCATAATGGTAGTGTGTTCGACCATTGTGCGAAGAGCCCCGAGTTCGACTCCCACCCCGGACAGATCCACCCAAACCAAGGGGGTTAAGAAATGTTGGTAGTGCTCATGCACTAATCTGACTTTCTCCACTGCTGCTATTCACACTAGCAGTGATATAGCGGGCAGCCACTGGTTCTACCAGGATAGGCCTGTCCTGCATCTCAGGGGAGCGCGTACCCTGCCGCGAGGCGGGAACATGTGCGAGGAAGATTATTATTATATATATTTTATTATAAGATTATTTTGTTATTTTAAGGTTATATATTTTATTATTATAAGTTTATTATTATAGATTATTATTATTATTATACCGGCACAGAAGATTATAGAAAGTTTAGAGAGGCTAAACTCACAGTACCCACCGATAATTCGATTTTTCAGCTATAACTATTAGGAAATTAGAACAATTTTAATGACATTTTCACAGATTATTTATAGTGGCGTCTAAAAACTACGGTAGGTTGATGCCTGCTATCCATCACGATTCATTCGGTGAAGTTCATGGTTTATGCGAACGAGAGGCAACATCTGTATCACGAGTGTATATGCTCTCCGGTTATTCCAAAAAAATTTTCTTCTAAAAACGAAGAAATGTTTCAAGCCCTAATACCTGAGCGAGACAGAGCCAACGGACGATTGTTCTCCTCGCTATGATGTCCTGCTCGGTATCGCCTCGGGTCACCATCGCAATTGTCACTGCTGCGCTCAAAAAAAGGTTATTTTTTAAACAAGACTGTTTTTTATTTAAAAATTCAGTGTCTATTCTTTACAATACTTTCGAAATTTTCATCTTCCATTGGCTTTCTTTTCAAGTTTAACGGCAGCTAGAACATAAAAAAATTAATTTGAGTTCTAATCGAACGGCATCTAACGTGTTCTCATTGTCAGATAACAAGCGAAAAAACTCTCCGAAAACGTATATTGATTTTTCCAAGTTTTGATAAGATATGGAACATCCGAGTAAAAACTGAGAAAACCCAAGAAGGAGCAAATCCTTGAATTTTGAAGTTGCTTTTTGAGAATGAGTTGAGGAGGTTGCAAACTTCTCTATCCAGCCCATGTTGGCGAAGATCTGTCTCCAGCGGTCAACGACCATCGACACAAAGAATCCGAGAAGGAAAGTGAGCGGAATCCAGTCAAGACGACTGCGAATGTGATGGCAGAACAGCTCGAATGATCTGAACAGCTCGAATGATGGCAGAACAGCTCGAATGATCTGAACAGCTCGAATGTGATGGCAGAACAGCTCGAATGATCTAAGTGAATTAATCATACCAAACCCGTACAGAAATTCCATGCGTTTGCAAGTTAGCATTAGACGAGCCAATAGAGTGGTGAAATCAAATCGAGTTTGGAATTCCACTTTAGTTATTGAACTTTTTAAATCTAAAAAAATACTTGGATTTCATTTGTGAATTTAAAACCTATATAGTTAATCCGAGAGTTCCAAGTCTTTAATTGTGTACGAAAAGTCAAATAACCGTAAATTCGATAGATCCTGACCATAGTTTCCATATTGAAGGTTCATCTATTTCAAGCTAACTCAAGCTTATAGGCTATGACTATTCCACCAGACGGATGATAACAATTTAGTGTAAATTTCTCTTTAAACTTCAAGTGAATACTATTCAGGTTTTTTGATTTATAACATATAATACATTGATTTTTCTTGATGTGTATTTTTTAAAAAACTTTTGAACTATAAACTAAATGAAGATCACAAGCTTTTTGATTTCATTGAACTCAAGTTGTTCGAAACGTCTGTGATTGAAGCATTCGGTGAAGCCGAATATCAGCCTGGCCGTCACGCTTACGGTTAACGCTGTTTTAAAAAAAGGTCTCTGGCAGCATCTTGAGTAAGTACCGTCCAAACCCCAATTATTTCTATGTCTCGTTCAATCGCAGTTCAATCAGAAACTGAGAGAATCTGGATGGACAACGCATGGAAGGAGCCGTTCAAGTTGAATAGCGTTCCTAAATCTTTCGCAAATGTACCTCGTAGTCGCTCCCAGCGTGTTGTTCCTGTACACAGCCATAACTATGTAGTACAGGACTAGCCATAGAAGTAAGTCTCTCCACACTAACTTCCACAGTGACCCTGAAAACCATTTTTTGACAAGTTTTAAGGCTAATTATCCTGCACCAGTTGAATAAGAAAAAAAGAAAGAAGGAAACCTGTCATATTAAAAAAAAAATCATGAAAACGTGTGTAATTTTTTTGCTGAATAATTTTTCTACAGAGCATATGTTGTTCCACAGAATTTCATAGTCATCACCTAAATCCCATACATTCTGTAAGTTATCTGAAACACACGGCTCGAATTAGAGAAAAGGCAATACATTTAAGTGTTTTCTATTCAGCTGTATCACTGATTCAGATAACGATGATCTAACGCTCTACGTGATTACTCGTTCTAATATTCATTCGAAGATAAACCTCTCCATCGGAATAGTATTTTTAGTATTGCCTTCCAGTCGTTTCTGACAACATCCAAATTGTACGAAACTGTCATTTCCTGGAAACTTTCAAGCTCATCCATCAAGGAATTTACAAATAAAATCGGAAGAACTCAAAAATAAGCTTTGTATACGTCGAAAGAGAGAAAAAGTATTTCCGGTCGTCATGATGAAATCGAAAGTGAAATTTATGCAAAGAAGACGTCAGAGGAAAGTTCAAAGTTTCAACCAGACGATGCATCTGATTATTACATTTGTTAGGAATCGATCAAGGTGTTAGTTACAGAGTTAAAAAGCAGAGGAATCTACTTGAAAGAAAAAATTGATTTTTTAATGGATCACATGGAAATAAAACTATGAAAAGGGAATTTAAAGATGAGAAAAGAGAGACACATCTGATATGCTTCGTGCAACCAGAAAACAAGTCACTTCGCTGTAAAAAAAAAAGATCAGGATATATGTAGTTGTGTACACATATAAATTCAGATATGAAAGTATGTATAATCATATGAGTATGTCGTTGAAATCGAGACACAAATGAGCTGTTTATAAGGAAGGTACGATACTCATGTGGCAGTGAGTCTGAGTGAACTCAATTGTATGTAGTACATACATATACGACTCTTGTTTGCGACCTTTTCCTTTCTGTCTTCTCTTCTGTGTTATTGCGAGTGGAATGGAAGAATCGAGAGCAGAAGGCCAGAGAAAATTGGAAAATGAGAGAAAGGGAGAGAGAGAGGGAAAGAGAGAGAGAGGGAGAGAGAGAGAGGGAGAGAGAGAGAGGGAGAGAGAGATAGAGGGAGGGAGAGAGAGAGAGAGGGAGAGAGAGAGAGAGAGAGGGAGGGAGAGAGAGAGAGGGAGAGAGAGAGAGAGAGAGGGAGGGAGAGAGAGAGAGGGAGGGAGAGAGAGAGAGGGAGGGAGAGAGAGAGAGGGAGGGAGAGAGAGAGAGAGAGGGAGGGAGAGAGAGAGAGAGAGAGAGGGAAAGAAGAGAAATGGAGAGATAATATGATACATAATAAGAGAAAGACAAGAAGCAAAAAAGAGAAAAAAAAAGAAAACTTGAGATCGTAATCAGATGCGGATTTAAAATCAACCGAACAATGTTCTAGGTACTTTTCTGTAAATTTTTTTTACGACGATACGATTTCAAGGTATTTGATTTAAAAAACCATTTAGACAAATTATTTTTTAAAAAAAACTAAGTTTCAGAGAAAAAAATTGGAAAAATAAGCTTAGAAGATAAAGAAAGACAAAAGGCAGAATTCGTAAAATAGAGTGAAAAGAAAAATGGAAAAGGAAAAATGGAGAGAAGAAAAGGTTTTTTAGAGACAAAGAAAAAACAAATGAGTTTTAGGGTGTGGGAGTAAAAAGGAACTAGAAAAAAGGAAGAGAGCTGGAAAGAGAGAGAGAGAGAGAGAGAGAGAGAGAGAGAGAGAGAGAGAGAGAGAGAGAGAGAGAGAGAGAGAGAGAGAGAGAGAGAGAGAGAGAGAAAGAGAAAGAGAGATAGATAGAGAGAAAGAGAGATAGATAGAGAGAAAGAGAGATAGATAGAGAGAGAGAAAGAGAGAGATAGAGAGAGAGAGAGAGAGAGAGAGAGAGAGAGAGAGAGAGAGAGAGAGAGAGAGAGGGGAGAGATGAGGGAAAATCTGATAAGGAATATCTTAAAAAAAGGAAGGGGAAGTAAAAGAAGACATAAAAAGTTGAAATACTATCCACTGTGTTCGCCACTTGATGTTAATTTTCAATGATCAAACGGAAGAATTTAAGAGAGTCTAATCTATTATGACTTTGTTGAAGGTCAGAGAAACAAAAAGCATATAACGTGCTCGATTGGCCTTCGCTTTTTGCAGTTATCTGTAACACTAAAAAGCTTTCGAGTTTTCAGAAATCGTGCATTTTAAAAAGCACAACTTGAAAATTGATATTTTAATTGGAAATATTTCTCTTTCTGCAAGATTCATTTTGATGGACGGGTTTCCCAAATGTTTTATACTTTCAGGTGATTTCACACCTTGATTGAGAGTCGATCAATTAATAGGAAACTTCATGACAAAATGATAATTTTTGTGTCCCTCTATTAATATCATTGCGCGAGTTCAATTAGTTCAGCATAGTTCAATTTAGGAAATGTTAATAAACTTAACATAATATGTGAAGAATGGCATGATTTTGTTGAAAAATTTGATGAAATGAAGTGGGTTATTACCATGAGTTCAATTGAAAACGCACACGTGAAGTTTCACAATTTCCGGAATACATGAATGATATTTGATGGAATGAGATGACTCTTATGTTCGCCTGAGCCACTTATGCTGGAACAAGATCAGAATCTCTGAACACTCCTATCGCGTAATGAGATTGGGAAGAAGAACGTGGATTATCTTTGACCCCTCGATAGACGATTCGGACTTTTCGTGCTCCCATATATCAGCTCGCAGCTCCCATTTCCAAGTACCTCCTCTCACTTTCATCCTTTTAGCAGCCGCTCATCTCTTCAACGTTCATCAATCAAAAGAGTGTCCACAGAAAATGTCTTGATGAAATCATGAAAAACAGTCGTAATTCACTTTCATTAAAAAATTATTTTTTTAAAAATAAAATCACTTTTTTGTCAAAACGCATAATGACTGACAAGGTCGTGAATGTATATAAACTTTTTCCAAATGTCTAGAAAATGAATTTCCAACTAGATCGTCTAAAATTTTAAAGATGTTTTTAAGCTAATTTTTTCTGATTCAAAGTTTTCGAACATATTTTCTAAAATGGATAGTGCAAATGTGAATCTGATAAAATCTTCTTTCTATTTGTATGTGTATGACACTCCCTTTCCGCTGATTCAATTACTAGCTTTATTTTTCCCTCACCTTTAAACGCTTCAAATGGTCATCGAAAAAAGACTCAATTTAACGGTTTATAAAACAAATTCATAAAAATATAAGTTCATATACACATAAAATTTAAAAGATTGTTCTGAAAACTAAAGAAACACTCCCAAATAAAGAAAGTTAAATGCTTTCACAACTGAGAAATGACTGAATGTGAAATGAATATAGGTTAATAGGAAATGTTTCCCTTATGAATTAGAGTAATGTATGGTCCGTTGAAAAGCCGCCTTTAATAAATTGACTCTCGCTCAAATACGCATGGAAAGGTTAATGCCATGTCAGATGAACGAGAAGAAACCGGTCACGAATGAAATGTGTTGTGAGAAACTGCATGAAAAAATTGCATGAATGCGCACGCAAAGCAAGCATTGTAAGCCAGAGATTGGATAAATGGCGACAGATTAACTTATGGGAGAAATGAATTAAAGAAATTCACGTAACATACGAAACGATGAGCTGAGTTGTAGCGGGTTTGTTTTAGACAAAAAAGCTGCTTAATGCCTTAAAAATTGTAATACTCTGTGTTACAGTTTTGTTTCGTCCAGGCAAGAATATTTTGTAATTTTCTCACTTTCATTTTTTGAAAGAAAACTATGTAGAAACTCGGAGAACAGGCAACTAGGCAAGTTTTTGTCTGACAAACCGGTCTTCAAAACGCTCTCTGATTTTAGAATGTCGTAATTCTAGCACCTTCATCTTAGAAGGACAAAGAAAAAATTAGATGAATTGGAACGGATGTTTAAATTCTTTCACTATTATCTCTAATACTATCAATAATGAAATTCGAATTGAAAAGAAGAAGAAAAGAAAAACAATTGTTTTTTAATCAATTTGTTCAGTTTTTTAAAAAATTCTCTTTCAAAAATTTTGCATCAAACTTGAAAAAAAAGTTGAATATATCTGCGTGATTGAACATTATCTTTTCTCACTAATAAATTCTGAATGAACAGTATTTTTCTCTGTTTTATGCCATATTATTCGAATTTCAACAATGTAGATAAAATTTGTTCTTATGACTCATTATTTCTTTTAATGCTTTCTCCGATTTCTCGATCTTTGTGTAGTCGCGGAATGACAATCTGGTAAGCCCCACCGCATCTTAGCACTAAACTGAACCGAGAATTTCATATTGCTACTCGCTTTACTATCGATTATAACAATAGTTAAGATCTTAATCCCCAAAGTATAACTTGTTCAGTGTTATCACTAACATGAAGAACAGATAGGGTTTCGAGTAAACTTGGAAAGAGGAGTAAGCAACTGTGGCGTTGCGCAGAGTCCAAGTAGGACCGTTCACCTTTTCAACCTCATATTTCCAAAGAGTCCTCTGGATCGGAGTAGAAGTAGAATACCAGTAGTTTTGTTATTATAGTTGAAGAGTCAAGATGAAAAGTCGTTGACGTGACCAAGCTTCAAGAAGGAAAGAATGTTCCTAACTAATTCCTAACTAATTCCTAGTTCCTAACTTAAACTTTCTGAAATTAGTAAGCAGGCAAAATTAATAAAGACAAATTCGACGAGGCGACCTTTTTAATGTTTTGTTTTCAACAATAAGCATACTTTTTGATAATCATGCTTGCTTAACATTCTATTTGTACTCTTCTTTCCGTATTTTTCCCTGTTAACTTATTCAGGGTAAGAACATAGTAATCAAAAATTTCTGTGCGTGGTTCATGTCTGCTGTTCGGCTAATTTACATAGCTATACCACAACATTTTCGAGTTACCTAAGCGCTTTTTGAGCTCTAAAATGGTTTTTGAACTGAAGATAAATAGCACGGACCATATTGTTCCAACATCCATCTAAAATCATTTCTTGATTGAACAGTCAGAAAACAATATCGATGTGTCCTCGGATGTTCAAGTAATGGTAGAACGCTCGTTAAAGGTGTGAAGAGAAGTCTGAGTGTTCAGTGAGCTTGAATTCTTTGGTGCGAAATATCATTTGATTTTTGCTCAAACCACTTTTTTTCGTGTACTGGTCACAAAACATCAGCGAGAAGATATAAACATGGTTATAAAGCAGTTACTGTGATGTTCGAAATTATTAATACAGCGCAGAACTTTCACGAGTAAATCATGGAAATCTCAACCTAAGGCTTAGATTTCGCGACTCCTTTACTTCTTTCGTCCTACACACTTACCTCCTTCTCACTTTTTTTTAGTTAGAATGTTCAAGCGTTTATTATAGCGTTTGTTAGAATATAATGTTCAAACCAAACGGTGGTCAAAGAGGCCTCGTTATTAAACTTTTGGTTGTCGTTTGTGTTGCAATTTTTACTGATTCGAGTTGACATAAAACCTCATTTTAAATAAGCATAAACTGATCTTTAGAAAAAAAAAAGATTTTAGTGTGATTGCGTTTTTTTTCGTCATGTTTAGAGACCGCAGCGCGAAGGGGAAATTTTAAAAAGAAAATATTCGACAGGAAACTTTTCCTATGTAATTTTTACTCATCAAGAAGAAAAAAACATTATAATAAAGTAAAAACATGAATGAATAAAATAATTCAGGAAAAAAATTGAAGTGCCCTGTCTGAGGGAAGATATCGGTACGGTAGAGCATCGGTGTGTTATTGGGTCAGATTGCGATGAAAATGGTTCAATAGCAATTTTTATTCGATTTTTTCAATTTTATTGTTTTTTAATTATCAATAATAGATACATATTTTGTTAATTGAAATGTTAAAACAAAGCAAAAAATAGGAAACATCAATAATTATACAATCACCATACCGCTATTTTATGCTATAGTCTAACGCATTTTACTTGAAAGCGCGTTCTCAACTTTTCCTAATTTTTTAACCTGATAATTCTAAAGGGTTTCTCGAACTAATAACGGAAACCCAATCTGTCTATTCAAAAAGTAAAAAAAGTTGTGACGGTTTTCATTAAAGTAAAAAAATTCGCTATAGTATGCGCTGCAGTCTAACGCATTTTACTTGAAAGCGCGCTCTCAACTTTTTCTAATTTTTCAACCTGAGAATTCTGGAGGGTTTTTTTCAAATCCTCTGTACAATTTACGGATAAACGAGTTTTTTTACCGCCATGTTTCAAAACTCGCCACAGACACCGAAACAACACGAATTGCCGAACTAAATTCCCAGCACCGTCTTATATACATAGAAGTTCTCCGACAACGTCCTGCACTTAGACAATGTCCTTGTGTTAAGACGTTGACTGTAATTTAAATCGTTGAATAAGCCAAAATTTCCAACGGAGAGTTTAAGGTCTTCGGAGCATCATCGTCAAAAACTATCTTCAATCAATACAATTGTCAAGTTATGATCATGTTCATCATAAAATACATCCGCCTTTTGAGGACTCAGAGTAATTGAGAAATCACGAGGCACTCAAGCTAAATCTAAACAAGCTTATCTAATCTTCTTCTTCACTGAAAATCAGAGCTAGAAAAAATTTGTTGTTAAGGCGCTCGAGCTTCTTTGACAGTTCCGGACCGAGTTTCTTGATATACTCACAAGAAAACCTGTTCGGGCCGAAGATTACGAACGAATACAAGGATTCCCCGTCGTTGACGTTCATTCTTCCGACGACTTGTTCTCTCATGAAGTGGGTCACAATTTCTCCGAAGGATGCGGCCTCGTTTGAAGAAGGTAGACAGATCATGGCATCGTGCAGCTTCGTCACGTCTGGCAACATCTTGCCTCCCCTATCTTGAAACATTGAAAGCACGATCTTCTTAAGTTTAAGCCCCTCTTTTAAAGCGGCGGTCTTGAGAGACATGGTCTTGAGAGAGTCTGTTGTCATTGAAGAGGGTTGTCCATTGAGTTAATGCCTTGTGCTTTGCCACTTTCAGCTGAACCGTCCACAGCATCGTATATTGCGAGAAGATTTCTTCAAAAATCTGGATGTGTTCTTCATCATCAAGCGCTGTTACTTGCAAGCTCGCAGCATCGGATCTCTCTCCTGCGATTCGTATCGACTCTATGTACCATATACGTTCAGCCTTTCTTAGAGAGGCCACAATTTTATCCTGTGGTGATACACTCTGTAGTCGCTGTCGTCTGACAGGAGAAACTGTCGCCGATGTGCCTGGGATGTCTTCTAAAAACGCATCTGGATTCGAATCATAAGCTTGCAGTTTGGTAATTGTATCTTGCGGCGACTGTTGAGAAGGCGCAGTTGATTTTTCGGAATGGGCTAGAACTCCAATATCTGACTGATCCATCGCAATTTCATCCGCCTCGATTTCTAATTGTCTATCTGCAGCAGAGGCTGAGCGTGACGGCACTGCATCAGCTGCAATCTCGCGAGAGCCGTCAACTGAGATTAGAGACGACGCAGAAGCCAATCGCTTAGACGGACTAGATTCTGAATCTTGTGATATTTCGGAAGACCTCCCAGATATCGCGGAAGCTGGCCTTTTCGGTGTTGTCTTTATCCCTGACTCGGGTGTACCCGTAGTTGGGAAATCGGAAAGGCCGCTTGAAGCTCGCTTGTTAGGAGACTCTTGAGAGGTTGCTGGTGGTCGAGCAAATGGATATTCCGACATTTAATGAGATGGATATGGTTTCGGTTATAAAAACTATTGTTGATGTAGTCATTGTCTTCTCTCTCTCGCGAATGAAGATCTTCGAAGACTTGTCTTGGGCGGTAGCTCTCAAACTTGGGTAATTAAACCTTTTTGTTCATCACTACTATCAGACACTTACTCTAGGGGTGGAAATGCTTGACTGTGAAAAGTTGGGCGAGATTTCGGATGCGCTGCGATAAATTACTTTTGCAAAAGTTTTATTTTTACATCAAAAAGTTATTTTTACATCAAAAAACGCTTAGGCTTAGGAAAAAGTTTACGCTAACGAGGCCGTACGGCTTAGACGAACGAGACCGCAGAAGAAAATTTCTCATATTTTTCATTTTTTGTCAATTCAAAGACTTAAAAATTGAGACAGGCTGTTTTTTAGGCGAGCCGATTGTGCAGAGCCAGCCGGGCTGGCGAGTCGATTGTGCAGAGCCAGCCGGGCTGGCGAGTCGATTGTGCAGAGCCAGCCGGGCTGGCGAGTCGATTGTGCAGAGCCAGCCGGGCTGGCGAGTCGATTGTGCAGAGCCAGCCGGGCTGGCGAGTCGATTGTGCAGAGCCAGCCGGGCTGCAAAAATTTCTAGTTTTAGACAATCAAACTTCTACGTTCTAAAATCCACGTTATTCGAAATTACGGTAGCATGAGCCATGATTATACAATTGATTGCACAGTAAAAATCGAAAACAAATATAAGTTACAATGGCAAAATAAGAAGAAGCAACTGGGCTACTAATAATTAAACAATTGACGAGAAAAAAAAATATCAAAAATTCAATTCATTTAAGAACTTCCTGGCCTTGGGAAGTGATAAGCTAAAAAAACAAACAGGAAGATCATTCCACTCTCTAATTATCCTATAAGGAAAGAATGATTGAAATCGATTTAAACGGCAAATAGGCATACGAAGTTTCCATGTATGACCACGGGTGAATCTACTTCTAGGAGCAAGAGGAAGGATCTCGCCAATAGGAATGTCTATGTTGTGATGTACTATTTTATAAAGTAGCATCAAATCGTTTGTCAGTCGACGTTTTCTAAGGCTCAAGCTTCTTAATAATTTCAATCGTTGACTATAAGGGATATTCATACAGGCACGTTTGCAAATTTCTCTAGTAAATTTCTGCTGAACTTTTTCTATTTGCTTAGATTGGGTTATGCTTCTAGTGTTCCAGATCTCGCAAGCATATTCCAGTATTGGTCTCACGTTAATCTTGAAAAGATTCATGAGAATGTTGACGTTCAGAGTGCGAAAAGATCTTAGTATCAGGAATGTTATAGAAGAGGCTCTACTACACATACTCTTTACATGCGCTTTGAATGAAAGATCACTAAACTGTTTCACTTCCGGAAGAGAGTGACCATTCACAGAGAAATTGAAATCAGGATGTTTAATTCCCAATCGCACGTAGCACGTTTTATTTGGAGAAATAGTAAGACTCCATGAGGAAGACCAAGTAGAGAGAACATCTAATGCTCTCTGCAGCAGAGATGCGTCATTCATAGTGAACAGTTTGGCATCGTCGGCATAAAGAGTGCAATGAACGCCTGCTGGAAGTGACTGAGAAAGATCATTTATATAAAGTAGAAACAATAAGGGCCCTAGGACAGATCCTTGAGGAGCCCCAGAGAGAACATAATAGGAGGCTGAGAAAGATGAAGCTACCATCACAGCTTGCGTTCTTTGAGTCAGGAAAGCTTTGAAGAAATCAAGCAGGCATCCTGTTATACCAAAAGAAGATAGTTTTAAAAGCAAGGAGTTGATGGGCACAGTGTCAAACGCTCTAATGTAGTCTTCGAAGACAGTGGAAATATATGAAGAACTGGACTGATTAAGAGTCTTGTGCCACTTAGAAATTGACATAATCAGTGCTGAAGAGCAAGATCTTTGTGAGCGAAAGCCATGTTGGAATGGGCTTAACAAGTTGTTTCTGTCCAGATAAGAGTGGAGGAGAGAAGAAAATACTATCTTTTCTAGGACTTTACTGGTACAACAAGTCAGAGAAATCGGCCGGTAATTGTTTGGATCGCTCACGTTCCCCTTTTTCTTATAGATAGGCTTGACCCAAGCTTGACGCCATATGGTTGGGCATGTACCATGAAGTAGAAAACTATTGAATAAGATAGCTAGTGGAGATGCAATGCTTGTAGCTGTCCCCTTTAGAAAAGAGTACGGAATGTTGTCAGGAGAAGTAGAGTTGACATTCTTCAACTTAGAAAGACAATTAAACACGATTGGAGCACTTACATCTATAAAGTCAACTTGTTGGACAGTAAGTGGCAAGACTGTGCGTAATGAAGCATCAGGGCCAGTTGCCGTTAAAGATGCTGAGAACGCAGCAGCTAGAATTTCAGCTATTTCTGCGTTTGATGTTACAATACTTCCTGTTTTAGGGTCTTTAAGAGGACCAACCAGACAAGGAGATTTTAAACGCTTGCTGACAAAGGAGAAGAAATGTTTTTTATTCTTAGAAGTAGCAAATCGTGCTTCTTGGTCAGCTTGAAACTTTCGAATTGCTCTGCGCAGCTCAATCGATCTTCTGAGGCAGGGTTGAAAGCCTATCCGCCTTGCTTGTTTGTATAGGTGGCTACTAGAACGTAGAAGACTCAGGATATGCTTAGGGTAGCGAGTCTGCTTATGAGAAACTACTCTCAGAGGAACTGTTCTAGAAATCACGTCCTGAACAACTGAAAGAAAAGAATCATATAGAGAATCTGGATCAGAGGAAAAACAGAGTGTGGAGGTCCAGTCATACGAAGATAGAATAGAGTTGGCGAGATCAAAGTTACAGCGTTTGAAATCTAAGTAGGTCTTCTTGTGTTTAATTCTTCTAGGGACACGGAGCTCGAAGTTAACAAGGTTATGGTCCAGTGTAGGTATAGGTGGAAGAACGAGACACTCTGGGATGAGTGCACTGTCACTAGTGAAGACAAGGTCCAGAACACTGTTACCTCTGGTTGGAACATCAACTCTCTGCGTTAGTCCCAGAGAATTGGAGAAGTAGAGAAGAGATTCGGAATGTTTTTTATGAGGAGTAGACAGAGAATGAGTATACCAATCAATTTCTTTGCAATTGAAGTCGCCACAGACAAAAAGATGATTTGAAGCAGACATAACTGAAGAGATTTCTGAAAGGCATTCATCGAAGGAATCGATAGAACAAGACGGACTACGGTAAACCAAACAGAGAAGAAAAATGAAATCTCTACATTTAACTTCACATATGAGGAGTTGACAGAAAACGGAATAGGAGCGAGAAGATATGAGCGAAGCAGTCAAATGAGAACCCAGTAGTAGAAGTACTCCACCCCCAGGGAAGCTCTCGATCCGATCACTACGGAAGACAGAGTAATTGCCTTCTTGAGACAAAGAACAATCATGAAGTCTCTCAGGAGAAGCCCAACTCTCGGTAATACAGAGCATGTCAACACGGTTCGTTGAGAGGAAGAAGTCTAGAATATCTAGTTTAAAAGGCAGAGAACGGAAATTGACGAGAAAGCAAGAAAGTGGAGAAGAATCAAGGAAGACATCATCAACAGTAGTAAGCTTAACATTTAATGGGCAAGCAGGCCTTATCGGTTTGTCTCAATGTTTCACCGACTCAGAAGATGTTGGAGGCTTGTCCTTCTTGCTAGCATTATCGGTGTCGTCGCCTTCATTCTCATCGGAAGTTTCATGTAGAACCGCCAGACTCTTCAAGCTCCTACCGGTACTCTTCACAGAAGCTCCGCGAGTTGAACTGCGCAGCTGGCGTCTGGAAATCGTCTTGCTTTTGGGCTTAGAGGTGCCACGACTCGGAGCAGGGCTATGCATCTTCTGGGAGACCTGACTCGATCGGCTGAGAGTAATTTTATTTGATGATCTGGAAGGAGAGGGTGCATCAGTCAACACAGGGGCACCGCTTGCCGCGGGCCCCGAAAATTTCTGTATATTGTTAACAGACCTTTCAGGCAATTCATGAGTTTTACAACTTTTTCGTCTCTCACAACGTACCTCAGTTCGCCACACTCCGCGTTCATCTTACCGGCCTCTCTCCTCGCCGCAGTCTCTTGAGCGATCTGCTCCGGTGTAAGGTCACGTCTGAAGTATGCGTGAGGAAGGTCGCGGAGTTCGGGATGCTTCTTGAAACGTGCGAAAGAAAGGAAAAGCTCTCTAAGAGAATTAGATGGAAATTGGATTTTTAGAATTCGTATCACTGAGTTCCCGTGGCGATGTGCACTCACTTTACCGCTTCTGAGCGCATCTTTCAACTCCTGCTTATCCGACATTTCAATAATTGATGAAATGAAACGCGTATCGTACTTATCTGTCTCTTTTGCCGTACTTTTTTCTGGGTAACCTTTCAAGACTGCTCTCTGTGATTTCTCAAAATAAACGTCTTTTTCAGCATAGACCACAGAAGCAACTGCAGATACCACCTGAGCATAGCTCATTACATGTGGCTGCTGGTTTTGAGCAGAAACTGTTTGACCTGAAGGCAATAGCTGACGGAACTCGGCTACGATACTAGTGAAAGTGTCCATCATTTTGTTCATCATATTCATTTGAGCAGCATTTGCTGCTCGCTGTTCTCTAACCATCTCATTGATTGTCCCGAACAGTAGAGATTCCATAGGCGAGAGTGAGGACGTATCGATTTTATTATCCATTGCGCGAAGAGAGATGTCTCATGTGTCCAATCACAAAAGAAGAAAGAACTTGAGAAGAATGAAGTGAGTGAACACAGTCACAGACGGGATAAGAAAAGAAACTGAAGCGAATTCTCTGGTGGAGACTTTTGAAAGCAGTGATAGAGGTAGACAACAAGTTAGAAGAAGCTCTTGTTTCTTATGCAGCCGAACTGCACTTCCTTGTTCTTTTTTGATACCCTTCAACGAGTCAAATCCTTCTTAAGTGCTCGAAACCACGTCGCAAGTACGATTATGTGAAAGAAAATCCTTCAATCGTAATCAGCAGTTTCAACCAGCCACCAGACTGAAATGAAAGGCCTGACCGGTATAGAAGGAAATAACACGCGAAATGGGAAAATCAATCAAGAACAGAGCAATGAGAGAGCAACCACTCAATGCGTGGCCAGGAAGCGTTATGACCAGGAAGCGTTATGAGAGAGTTTAGCTTTCAAATTTAACTTTAACCGAGAAAAAGAGAGCGAGAGCGAGAAAGAGAGGGAGAGTAAGAAAGAGAGAGAGTAATATACAGAAAAAAGGGAGATAGAAAAACGTGAAAAAGAGAGTGAGAAAGAGGGAGAGAGAGAAAGAGAGGATATAAAATACTGCAGTTTGACTAAAAAAACACAGTTACCCATGATAATCTTATAAGGCCGTATGCATGGAAAACAGATTAAAACAATCTGGATTAGTCAAATCCAAGGATTAGAAAATCCAAAAAAGTTGAAAAATTGAGTGTTTGACCAATGGAAGGAAGGTGACTCTCGAGTGGAAGAGCCACGCGACGCGAGCGAGAGGCGCGTCGCGTGGGGAGAGAGGATATGAAATTTGGGGAAAATTTCATCATTCTAGACTTTGAGGGCGTAGCAGGAAGATTGTGTATTTCTTCCTGGGTGATTAAAACTTTTAATCAACGGTTTTTCGTTTGGCGTTATTTTGCAAGTTAGGTGTGTAAAATTGTGCGTCATAGCTTTTTCCATTAATTTGGCCCGAAAAGCCTGTCTATTGTCTGATCAGGAAGATTGTGTCTGTCTTCCTGGTAGATTAGAATTTTAGTCAACGGTGTCGAGTAGTGTTATTCCCGAGTTTGGTGTGTAATACTGTGTGCGGCGTAGTTTTTTCATTAATTTGAGCCAAAAGCCCGTCCATTGTCTGATCAGGAAGAGTGTGGCTTTCTTCCGGGGCGATTAGAATCTTAATCAACGGTTTCGATTAGCGTTGTTTTTTCAATTTTGGTTTGTAAAACTGCGTACGTCACAGTTTTTTTCCATTAATTTGGGCCGAAAGCCTGTCTATTGGCGGAGCAGGAGGTTTGGGTCTTTCGTCCTGGGTGATTAGAATTTTAGTCAACGGTTTCGACTATCCTTCTTTTGCAATTTTGGAGTGTAAGACTGTGTGATTCAGTTTTTTTTTTCCATTGATGTGGGCCAAAAGCCCGTCTATTATCTGATTGCAGCTATGGAGTCAGATGGCAGTGTAGTGTGTGCGTGTCTAGGTCAGTGGGAAGAGCATTTGCCTGGAATGCGAAATGTCGCGGGTTCTGTTCCCGTACCAGACGGGACGAAGAAGCGAAGGGCCGTGCTGTGGTTGTGGCCAGTACGGCTATATGCGTCCGCAGTGCCGACAAAGCGGTGGAAGAATGCAAGGGTCAGACCCAGGGTCGAAGGTTGCGGGGCCCATGGCCGGAGCAACGTCCACTGAGAGTGGAAGTAGAGCAGCGTTTGTGGGCGTTGCGAAAGCCGATGGCAGCTAGGGAGTCACATGGCAGTGTAGTGCGTGCGTGTGTAGCTCAGTGGGAAGAGCATTCGCCCGGAATGCGAGAGGTTGCGGGTTCGGTTCCCGTACCAGACGCGACAAAAAAGCGAAGGGCCGCGCTTGGGCTGCGGCCAGTACGGCCATATGCGTGTTCAGTGCCGACAAAGTGGTGGAAGAATGCAAAGGTCAGACCCAGGGTCGAAGGTTGCGGGGCCCATGGCCGGAGCAACGTCCACTGAGAGTGGAAGTAGAGCAGCGTTTGTGGGCGTTGCGAAAGCCGATGGCAGCTAGGGAGTCACATGGCAGTGTAGTGCGTGCGTGTGTAGCTCAGTGGGAAGAGCATTCGCCCGGAATGCGAGAGGTTGCGGGTTCGGTTCCCGTACCAGACGCGACAAAAAAGCGAAGGGCCGCGCTTGGGCTGCGGCCAGTACGGCCATATGCGTGTTCAGTGCCGACAAAGTGGTGGAAGAATGCAAAGGTCAGACCCAGGGTCGAAGGTTGCGGGGCCCATGGCCGGAGCAACGTCTACTGAAAGTGGAAGTAAAGCAGCGTTTGTGGGCGTTGCGAAAGCCGTGGGCTTTTGGGAAAGTATAGGCGCTTCTCCGTTTGTTCTGAGTTTCATAGGAGATGGGTATAAGCTGTGTATACCGGAAGAGCTGAATACAACTGTTTTCGCCGCAATAAAATTCTCAGGAAATAACAGGTCGGCCATGAGACAGGCGGACAAGGTCGCCGAGCAACTCTTGCTGTGGCCGAAGAAATAAGCAATAGAAAGAGCCGAGGAAGCAGATACGGCTTTCTTCCCGGTGTCAGTGGTGAAGATGGGCCTAAGACTAGAGTGGTACACGACCTCAGTAAACTGAATCAGTATTCGAGCAAAACTCAGTTTCGGTTGGAAGACATGGTTTCTATATGGCATATATTGCAATTGGGTGGTTTCATGACAACTTTTGAGTTCAAGTTAGGATATCATCATGTGGCCATCGCAGAGGAAGACATAAAATTTCTTGGGGGTTAAATGGGACTTCGGAAGAAGAATAAAAAGCATGAGATTTGCTCCGATGCCGTTCGGACTCAGTCCAGGCCCCTGGGTCTTCACGAAATTATTTAGACCGCTTGTGAGAAAATGGAGACAAGCCGGATGCCTTTGTGCGTTATATATTGACCAGGGAATAATTTTAGCAAACACGTTGGAAGAATGTAGGGCAGCTGTAGAACTGGCCCGAAGTGATCTGAGAAAAGGCGGGAGTGAGAGAGACAACGGAAAAGGGAAAGTGGGAGCCTCATTCAAGAAGGAGAATGGCTAGGTTACCTTGTTGATTTGAGGGGAGGTACGGTAAGATTGTCAGATAAGAGAATTGAGAAAGCCAAAGAACGGGTCCGGAGTCTGTCGGAAACAGAAAGAACAACATTGAAAGAGAGACGAAAAGTGCTGGCTACACTGGCATCCATGTATGTCATTTATTGCAGACGATAAGGCATCGTTGAGAACGAGAGCTAACCAGACCGCAGCCATACAGCAAGAAGAACAGAGACCGCCAAGACTCAGGCTGGGCGTAGGAGATAGACGTGAGTAAGCGTTTGGGACAGAGTATTTGAACCGAAATCAAAAAAAAAATCGGAAACTAAATATTCAAGCAAGTATGGAGCAGTACTGAAAAGTCTTGGTAGACCACGTGGCCATTTCAGCCTAGAATATCTGAAGATTCCGCGAAAGTTTTGGTGACAATGTCAGACAGCAGGTCATTTTCTATCTTGAGCTGTTAGGAGGTATGAATGATCTATCAAACGCTCAGTTACATAGTTTGAATTAGGCTGTCTCTTCCTACCCTCAGAAAGAGCGTGTATATCATCAGGGAACAGCAGGCCTGTTAGAAAGCCCGAGAGCATGTGATACAAAGGAGAGGGTGCAGACAACCCGAGTATTCGTATCACTAGCTTTCTTGCGAAGCGCATAGATTTAGTCGTGGGCCGGTTCGAGAAACAAACTGGGTTAGATGCAGTGACGCTTTGTTAACACAGAATATAAGTCTACTATTGGACGGCCAAAAGCTATTCCATAGGGCGGAATTGAACCCAACCGGTTCTATTATACTTTGACCGGGGTTGTGGCGTGTTACCAAAACACTGTGACAAAGATTGACTCAATGGCCTAGAAGAGTCTAGGTTGTGATTGAGGGTTTCGATTTCTATCGTTGTATGCTATACTCTGTAAACACAGTATGGTTTCGGGATATTGCGAAAATGAGTTAAATGTTCAGTGGGTGCGCAGGGAGAACAATGTGGACGCGGATGAAGTGAGTAGGTGAGTGGACAGTGATGACTGGGGAATAAGAAAGGAAGTCCTCGAAATGTGTGCTAGAAAGCGGGGAAGGCCTACAGTGGACATGTTCGCGGACGAACGTAATGCGCAATGCAAGAAGTTTTATTTTAGAACTCATTGTCCGGGAGCATCCGGGGTAGATGCGTTCAGTGAGAGAGCTTGGAGGTCTGGGGAGCTTCTTTGGTTAATCCCTCCTTCCTTTTATGCTGGCAAAGTTCATAAGATGGTTAAAAAAAATACAGAACGCGGGCTATTTTTTGGTTTTCCGAGATGCCAAGGTAATCCAGCATTCCCAGCTCTATGGCGAGGTAAAGATTGGGCTGATTTTGTCCAGGAGGTGGTTGAGTATGGTAAAGGGGCCCGGATTTTGGTCCCGGGCTCAGTACAAGGATTATTTAATGAAAAGAGGTCACCTTCATTTTTTCGTTTTCGCTAAAATTTAGTGGGGCAAGTCAGAATAAATTGAACAGTCTTTATCGTTCTATTGGCTGAGGCCTTAATGTTGCTACGTCCGAATAAAGAGTCACCTGCCTGACAAGAGGTCAAACATAAGTTATGGTGTACGACGAAGGAGAGAAACGACGTAGGAGGGAACCATAATTTAGGATTAGGAAAATCGGTATGCATGGATGTCAGATTTCTTAAACTTGGATTATTGTCAAAAAGGACGCGGAAAGACAAGCGGAAGCTCTAAAATGCATCAAAATGCACTCTAAAAACTGTAATTGTCGATAACTAAATGCACTCTAAACACTATAATTGTCGAATGTTAGTATTGTTATATAATTACAACATTTTTTCAATTAATTTCGTTGTTTTTGTTGTTGTTATGTTTTCATTGTTTGTTTAAAGCCGATTGAATGTTGAATGTAAAATTTGATGGAATTGGTATATAAAATATTAATATGAACATTTTCAACCTGTTTTAAATCAATCTGTTAGATGAAAGGTGATTTTTAGTAATCGTTGTACTCTATTTGGGACTTCTGCACTTTAGCCCCCTCTCCCCCCCTCCCAGAGGTTCCATGGGTCAGTTCAATTGGATCATGTTCTTGATACGGCCTCGTTAGCGTAAACTTTTACTAAGCCTAAGCGCTTTCTGATGTAAAAATAACTTTTTTTAATGTAAAAATAACTTTTGAAAATGCAAATGAGTCAGTAGTATGACCCATGGAACCTCTGGGAGGGGGCCTAAAGTGCAGAAGTGCCCTTTATTTGTATGCGCTATACGTTCCTCTGTAATTAATACATGTTACCATGAAATAAACATAAAAGAAGCACTAAACAAGAGAACATGCAAAAAATATGTAAAATTCCATTCAGTTTTACTTTCAATACACATTTCAAAAAGAGCAACATGAACGGAATGGGTCAAATTGAGCCTCAAATCCTTTCGGATTGCTCGCTAACCCACCTCCGGAGTAGGGTTACGAATTTTGTCGGATTATCTCAAATCCTAATCCATTATAGCTTCCATGCATACCGGATTAGTGAAATGTATTTGGATAACTTCTAATCCAAGCTCTTAATCCATTTGGATTGCTCCATGCATACGGCCTATAAAGTCTAAAATTTCTCGGTCCCTAACACTTTCAATAGTTACGGTCGCTTGTGTTCTCTTTGCAACTGCTGAGGAACGTACATATTAAGACTCGACATTTGTTCATTCTCTTTCGTGCTTCCGCTTGACATTTATCCTGCGGAGGAATGTTTCACTGCTGTAGCTCTAATGTTCTCACTGTTTGAAAGCTAGTATTATCTGCTTTTTTGTAGTCAAACCACATTCTAAGAACTATTTTGATAGCCAATTAGTAAGAAGATATAATATTACTTGCTTCGAATGCTAAGAATGCTACTTCATTACTACCGTACATTGGGTACGTTGGGTACATTGGGTACGCACATTGGTGTACGGTAGTAATTACGTAGCATTCTTAGCATTGCCAATGTATACGGTAGTAATTACGTAGCATTCTTAGCATTGCCATTCAGGCTAAGAAATCAAAGGTCGTACTAACATTTTGTCTGATTCTCTTAATTCTTGAAGCAAATTCAGATTATTTGGAAAGTTCTTGATTTCTAATAGCTAGAATCTATTTTCGTACGGCTTTTTCACTCAAAAACTCAAGACAGCTGAACTTTAAGGGCTCATTGATGAAGGTTTTTCTTATAAGAGATGAAATTTTTTTATATCATTTCTGCCACCATCTTTCTGTTAATTTTAAGATATCCTAGTTTGAAGGCTTCTATTGATGCTATTTAGGGCATTACAAAGCTTCACATAAAAATTAGGAACGATTTATGGAATCATCGCTTAGCGATTGAGAACTGTGTTTGAGTCTTTTTTTGTTCTCTTAAAAGCTTATCAAAAAACTTTTTCAATTGAATGTGGTCTGAAACACGAAAATTCAAACAAAAACACTGTAGAGAATGAATAATCCAAAGAAAAATTTTGAACAACTGCATGCAAAGTTAATTCTTTTAGCAAAGTAACTAACACAATCAAAGTTGACATACGATGCAGTGGCAAGTGAATAAGCATAACGAAGGTTAATTTTTTGTAGAGGTTCTTTTTCAATCATGTACTTCAGAAGCAGGATGAACGGAAATTTTTTGCATTTTTTTCGAGATTTTTGCGTTCTCAAAATTTTCCAAGATCGGTTTAGTGTTTCTCAATTAATTACACGTTGTGGTCAATCAATGCAGTTTTCAGTAGAAGTGACGGAGTAATCGACCTCAAGGTGCAGTCTCAGTTGTAGTTTATAGTATGAGCTTCGAGCGAATTCAACGGCTCTGATAAAGTGTTTTTTTCGCTATTGGAACCAAAACAATCCTTTTTCCAAAGGTTAAAGCAGGAACATAAAACAAAAAGGATATTTGCGATGTTTAAAAAGAAGCGGAGCAAAAAAAACTGGTGTGGAAAAAATTTGCTGCGATATTCATTGTGAATTGATAAGACTGACGACTCGGTAAGCCGCTGTGATAGTTCTTTCAATAATCCCCCTGTTCTGTGAATACCATTCAAGTCGATGAAATGGTTCTTTGTTCAGTAAAGGTATAACAACTCAGTTTTTCTCTCTATAGATCAAAAAAATCTGGTTAAGGCCGTAAAGCCCAAACCATTCTACAGGGTGAGGGAAAAGTCCAGGTGGACAACTTTGTCATTTTGTATCTTTTTTGTTTGGTTTAGCGGTCGTGTGATGTTTCATTTGTATCTTATTCATAATGTTGCTAACATAACCTTAGAGAATCAGAATGATAACTCTTTTCGTTTTCCGGTAATGCTCTCTGATATGGACCGAGGCTACACTCTGCGCTTGAGCCAGTCCGGTCACACTCAAAAGCACATCGCCAGAACCACTGGATTCTCCCGCAGGACCATTGAAAACACGATACGTCGCTTTCGTGAGACTGGTACGACGAATGACCGTCCCAGGAGTAGCAGACCAGTAACCGCGACCACTTCCTACAACGTGAGAATCATCCGAGACAAGATTCGATATAACCCCGAGCGGAGTCTCAGAAAAGTCGCAAAGGAGCTGAATATCTCGGATACATCTGTTCGTAGTATTGTCAAATCTTGCATGGGACTTCGCCCCATCAAGCTGCAGAAGACTCACGCATTGACGGACCAGATGAAGGCGACTCGTCTTCGGAGATGTCGTGAACTGTCAAAGCGGTTCAAGCCGTTGGACTGTTTAGATATTCATTCGCCGATGAGAAGTTGTTCAATATTGAGCAGTCCTTCAACCACCAGAACGATAGGATTTGGTCAAAATCGGTCAAAGATGCCAATAAGAGTGGCCGTTACATCTCGAGAAAGGGCCATCCCGCTTCTGTCATGGTCTGGGTCGGGATTTGCGCGACTGGCAAGACTCCGCTCGTTTTCGTCGAGCAGGAAGTCAAAATGAATGTCAATAACTACCTGAACGACATTCTCATAAAGGAAGTACTTCCCTGGAGCCAGGCTCACTTCGCAAATGGACGTTTCAGCAGGACTCTGCTCCCGCCCACAAGGCTAAAGTGGTGCAAGACCAATTTCCCCTCCATGATCATATCCGCCAAATGGCCTCCGTACTCACCTGATTGCAATCCTCTGGACTTCTATGTGTGGTCGGTCCTCGATTGCAAGGCCTGTGCTTCCCCACACAAGAATTTGGAAAGTTTGAAGCGCGCCCTACAGAAGGCGTGGGAGGATCTTGACGTCGCTTACCTGTCCATCACGGTGGGTGCCTTCCACAAGCGAATCCGCGCCTGTGTCAAGGAGAAAGGAGGGCTGTTTGAAATTTGAAAACGCAGTCATATCCCAAACTATTTGAATAAACTTTGATGAAAATTTTGTTTGATTTACTCAATCCGTTAAGTTTTTATCGGAAAAATACTGTCCACCTAAACTTTTCCCGTACTCTGTAAGTTCTACATTCGACAATCCAATCTACATTCTACGTTCTCATCCCAAACATCGAGGAACGAATAGTCAAATGGCGTCGTTCGACTAAATGGCGCTTCATGTCCCATGACTTCGAGAATATAGCTTTTAATTGATTTGAATTGAATTGAATTGAATTGAATGTATCTGCACATTGTAACTGAGTAGTCCGTGTTTTTTTGAGATTATTCAAAAGACTGCTTTAGTAAAGTTCCGGAAGATTGAGCGTTGGAGAATGTTGGGTTTTCGTTGTAAAATTCGAATTCCCCGTCTCATAGACATTGAAGGGAACCTTCTTTCTGAAGTCTTTGAGAGATAACAAGAAAATTTTCTGTATGATGTCTCTATTATCTCTCTGTATAGTAAAAGGCTCGGTTTAAACATTTTTGGATAGATGCTTGTTTCTCGGAATTCTCGTAGAGCGATGTGTTTTCGAAAACTTTGAAATAAGGGCTCACTTCAAACATTATTTGAGTAGAATTGTTTGTGAGTCTTGAAAAAAAGCCTTAAACTGCGGAATTTTTATTAGGAACTCTTGTTACTACACACAGAGAAAAATTGATCAGTTTTGATACATTTTCTGAACAATATAGAGGGGACGATGTGGTTAATTTCCTTTATATTGTTCAGTCTATAGTAAAACTCGCCCTAATTCGCGAACTGTATAACTGCGAAACTATAACTGCGAAACTGTTCACATATATAACTGCGAAACTGTTCACTTTTGGTCAATAATATTTTTTACTTGCAAAAAAGTTTGCAGTTTTAAACCTGGCCCACAACTTGCGAGCTATTTCGCTCTTGTTTTTCATAGTTTGTAGTAGTGAACCTCGCCCATAACTTGCGAGCTATTTCGCTCTTGTTTTTCATAGTTTGTAGTAGTGAACCTCGCCCATAACTTGCGAGCTATTTCGATCTTGTTTTTCATAGTTTGTAGTAGTGAACCTCGCCCATAACTTGCGAGCTATTTCGCTCTTGTTTTTCATAGTTTGTAGTAGTGAACCTCGCCCATAACTTGCGAGCTATTTCGCTCTTGTTTTTCATAGTTTGTAGTAGTGAACCTCGCCCATAACTTGCGAGCTATTTCGCTCTTGTTTTTCATAGTTTGTAGTAGCGAACCTCGCCCATAACTTGCGAGCTATTTCGATCTTGTTTTTCATAGTTTGTAGTAGTGAACCTCGCCCATAACTTGCGAGCTATTTCGCTCTTGTTTTTCATAGTTTGTAGTAGTGAACCTCGCCCATAACTTGCGAGCTATTTCGCTCTTGTTTTTCATAGTTTGTAGTAGTGAACCTCGCCCATTACTTACGAGCTATTTCGCTCTTGTTTTTCATAGTTTGTAGTAGTGAACCTCGCCCATAACTTGCGAGCTATTTCGCTCTTGTTTTTCATAGTTTGTAGTAGTGAACCTCGCCCATAACTTGCGAGCTAATTCGTTCTTGGTTTTCTATTTCTTCCTTTCTTGGCTTTTTTCTCTTAAATTAAAACAAAAATTGCGTGTTTCTTTGGAATGTAATGAACACTTTAAATCAACAAACTTGTTTTCCAACAAGCATGATAAAATCGTTTGTAACAAGCATTTACGGAATAACCAAAGAAGAATATTCCATCACAATATCGATGAACACAAACAGAAGAGTCAAAGCATACTTAAAAAGTCAAGGCTCTCTATGGGTAAGTGATTTTTTTATATGAAAAATCAACAAGCATGATTCGATCATTGTCGAAATAACGAGAAGAAAAGATTTCAATAATCTCAACATATAAAAGGCATGATGCGATGGAAAGGAAAACCATCTCTAGATTTTTGTTGTTGTTGTTCAGATCACTCCGTGGCACTTGTCTAGTTCGAAGTAGGCTCCTTCCCCCATGCATTTTGATGTACGATGTTGCTCCTGTTCTCTCTCATTTTCCTCCTCATCCCTCTCGCTTTTTTTAAACATTAAAGTAAGGGTACTTGTCCAGATCTACGTAGGCTTCGCTCTTCTCCCCCTCGGAGGGGGGGAGTCACGGATTTATGACTACTCTTAGGCTTAGTAATAGTTTATGCTAACGAGGCCGTACGGCTTAGGCTAACGAGACTTTAAAATAAAATTAGTCATAAATCCGTGACTCTGCCCGTCGAGGGGGAAGAGGGGCGGTTCCTACGTCGATCTGAACAAGTACTTTTTCTGGTTCTAGATAATATCAAATAGATAAAAACACGAGAAAAAACATTTCGAAAACACGAGGAAAAAATAAAATACCATTTTTACGTTTTAAGTAAACTTTTCTCTCATTCTAACCCTGCGCTGATCTTCTGATGAGCTCATTTATGACCTGCAGGCATTCGGAGTCATCAGAAAAGACATGAACATCTTATTTTTGGCATTCTCGAAAGATCAAATCTAAACTTTGAAAGAATGCAACAACAAAAAGAATGCAAAAGAAAAACCCGAAATCTTCTTTGTTGAAATTAAAATATATGTGCAGTAACATACTCAACCTCAACCATAGCAGTCAAACTGAAAAAATAAAAAACGGCTTAGGTAAAACATACTGATAAATATATAATGTTCAGTTCCTGCGCTCTCAGAGCAACCAAAAATGTTCAAATGTGATCAATATGCGTGGAACCTTATTATTGGTGATCAAATATTTTCTGTGTATAAACTTTATCCGCCAGAAATTTTCAGAACAGACTATGTTCTAAAAACTTCATCGTATAAAAAATGTCTGTTCTGAAAATTTATGGCAGATGAAGTTATTAATTATGGCTGAATTTCCCAGTTACTCATTTTAAAAAGTTTTAAAATATTTTGAGAATCTTTTTTTCGGTTTCTCCACTAATACTTTGAGAATTCTCCATTAATTCCCATGTACTACCTTCTTATTTCAAGTATCTCCTATTTGAGAAAATGTTTTGAATTTTCCGAAATTTTTGCTTTTATTCCTGGGTTGTTGCCTGTTTTTTGCATTGTTTTTCTTCAGTTTTCTCATTTTTCGGAGGTTTTTTTTTGATGTTTTCTTTGTATATTTTTTCATCAAAGACGTTCATGTCTTTTCTGATGACTCCGAATGCTTGCAGGTCAGAAATGAACTCATCAGAAGATCAGCGCAGGGTTAGAATGAGAGAAAAGTTCACTTAAAACGTAAAAATGGTATTTTGTTTTTTCCTCGTGTTTTCGAAATCCGTTTTTATATATTTGATACTTAAGATAAGAACCATAAAAGGTACTTGTCCAGATCGACGTAGGATCCGCCCCTCTCCCCCCTCGACGGGCGGAGTCGCGGATTTATGACTAATTTTTTTAAAGGTCTCGTTAGCCTAAACCGTACGGCCTCGTTAGCGTAAACTATTACTAAGCCTAAGAGTAGTCATAAATCCGTGACTCCCCCCTTCCCTCCGAGGGGGAGAAGAGCGGAGCCTACGTAGATCTGGACAAGTACCCTTATTTTAATGTTTAAAAAAGCCAGAGGAATGAGGAGGAAAATGAGAGAGAACAGGAGCATCATCGTACATCAAATTGCATGGGGGAGGAGCCTACGTCGAACTAGACAAGTGCCACGGAGTGATTTGAACAACAACAGAAATCTAGAGATGGTTTTCCTTACCATCGCATCATGCCTTTTATTTTTTGATATTATTGCAATATTTTCTTCTCGTTATTTCGACAATGATCGAATCATGCTTGTTGATTTTTTCATAAAAAAATCAGTTACCTACATATTTTATAAGCCTTGAAATTTTTAAAGTATGCTTTGACTCTTCTGTTTGTGTTCATCGATTTTGTGATGGAACATTCTTCTTTGGTTATTCCGTAAATGCTTGTTACAAACGATTTTGTCATGCTTGTTGGAAAACAGGTTTGTTGATTTAAAGTGTTCATTACATTCCAAAGAAACACGCAAATTTTGTTTTAATTCAGGAGAAAAAACCCAAGAAAGGAAGAAATAGAAAACCAAGAACGAATTAGCTCGCAAGTTATGGGCGAGGTTCACTACTACAAACTATGAAAAACAAGAGCGAAATAGCTCGCAAGTTATGGGCGAGGTTCACTACTACAAACTATGAAAAACAAGAGTGAAGTAGCTCGCAAGTTATGGGCGAGGTTCACTACTACAAACTATGAAAAACAAGAGCGAAATAGCTCGCAAGTTATGGGCGAGGTTCACTACTACAAACTATGGAAAACAAGAGCGAAATAGCTAGCAAGTTATGGGAGAGGTTCACTACTACAAACTATGAAAAACAAGAGCGAAATAGCTCGCAAGTTATGGGCGAGGTTCACTACTACAAACTATGAAAAACAAGAGCGAAATAGCTCGCAAGTTATGGGCGAGGTTCACTACTACAAACTATGAAAAACAAGAGCGAAATAGCTCGCAAGTTATGGGCGAGGTTCACTACTACAAACTATGAAAAACAAGAGCGAAATACCTCGCAAGTTATGGGCGATGTTCACTTTTACAAACTCTGAAAAACAAGAGCGAAATAGCTCGCAAGTTATGGGGGAGGTTCACTACTACAAACTATGAAAAACTAGAGCGAAATAGCTCGCAAGTTATGGGCGAGGTTTAATACTGCAAACTTTTTTGCAAGTGAACAATGTTATTGACCACAAGTGAACAGTTTCGCAGTTATATATGTGAACAGTTTCGCAGTTATAGTTTCGCAGTTATACAGTTCACGAATTAGGGCGAGTTTTACTATAGACTGAACAATATAAAGGACATTAACCACATCGTCCCCTTTATATTGTTCAGAAAATGTATCAAAACTGATCAATTTTCCTCTGTGTATAGTAACAAGAGTTCCTAATCAAAATTCCGCAGTTTAAGGCTTTTTTTCAAGACTCACAAACAATTCAACTCAAATAATGTTTAAAGTGAGCCCTTATTTCAAAGTTTTCGAAAACACATCGCTCTACGAGAATTCCGAGAAACAAGCATCTATGCAGAAATCTTTAAACCGAGCCTTTTACTATAGAGAGAGATAATAGAGACATCATACAGAATTTTTTTTTTGTTATCTCTCAAAGACTTCAGAAAGAAGGTTCTCTTCAATGTCTATGAGACGGGGAATACGAATTTTACAACGAAAACCCAACATTCTCCAACTTCCGAAACTTTACTAAAGCAGTCTTTTGAATAATCTCAAAAAAACACGGACTACTCAGTTACAATGTCCAGATACATTCAATTCAATTCAATTCAAATCAATTAAAAGCTATATTCTCGAAGTCATGGGACATGAAGCGCCATTTAGTCGAACGAAGCCATTTGACTATTCGTTCCTTGATGTTTAGGATGAGAACGTAGAATGTAGATTGGATTGTCGAATGTAGAATTTAGAATGAATTGGGCTTTACGGCCTTAAGCTGTCCAACTTCTGGTAGAAACCAGAATCGTCTATTTTGGGCGATGTAAATGAAGAGCGAGAAGTGAGTCGACCGCTTTCAGCCACGACAAAGTGAAGTAATTCCATACAAGCTCAGATACATGCTTCAACTTCTTAAATAAAGACCTTCGTAAAAAAAGACGAAAACAAGAAAGAACTAACAGGCTTTACTCAAATGTTCTACAAAAAAAATTCAGTGCATAATAATCTCAAATATTGTAGAACACTTTTGTGAAAGATTTTCCGAAAATTGGTCTTTGTCTGAGAGTTTAGAGGGTACAAGAGCGATTTTTTCAACAATAATTTAACCTCAAAACGAAGTTATTTTTCTTAAAATCTGGGTCAAAAACGTCAAAACATCTTAAGTTTATGGGAACGTTGTGCATGTGATCGATGACTTTGAACTCTTTTTCAGGTTGCTGTGTTCGTAAGGAGATTACTTCTTACTTACTACTAACAAATAATTTCCCCAGCTCTTTGTAAAATTTGGACTTTGGAACCTAGAGATGTAGAGTTACAGCGCTCAAAGAACATCGAGTTCCTATCGTTTTTAGAATGTATTTCTTTGGCAACTCATCGAGCTGAGTCGACACAAATTGATAAATAGCTCAAGTCAGAGAAAGTCTCATTTGGCAACTGTTAACGAAATCTTTATCTTACCTTGTCAGTAGCCAGTCTCTATTTCTCAATGTTCCACGGTATGTATCTTAACAAAAATTCTCGGAGATAAAAAGGGTAATACATCTAAAAAACTAATAACCGACCTCACAATAGCGATCAAAGATCTATGCCTAAAGTGATGCTAGAAATACAGTTTTTCAAACTTTAAAACTCTTTATATTAACGTCAGAGATGTTGAATCAATGATCTGATTGTTATGCAACTATTGAAGGATTCCTATAAACTCGTGAATAACTCTGCTTTATTGGTTGGAGTCAAACATTCACGCCACTACTTGATTGTCTAGGAAAAAATCGAGAAAAAAAAACAGAGAGAGACAGAGGAAGACAGAGAGAGACAGAAGAAGACAGAGCGAGACAAACGAAGACAGAGCAAGACAGAGGAAGTCAGAGCGAGACAGAGGAAGACATACATATAGATATAGTCTGATGAGAAGATTCAGGAAAATGATATGTATAAGAAAAAAATCTATAAGTTCAAAAACAAAAGTTCGAAAGGTAACAAGGCATTTCAAACTACGGCATTTCGAACCCAAATTTTGCAATCGTTTTGTTTGAATATATTTTTTAACTGAATTATCTGCATAGGCTTAGTCAAATTCACGCTATCGAGGCCGCACGGTTCAATACAACACCGTATGGAAAAGAAAATAGCTACATAACTACGGTTCCATGAATATTCACTCCCAGACAATTCACTCCCGACCATTCGCTCTGTTTTTGAAATTTGAGACATTTTTTGAAAGGTTTTGATCCTCTGACAACCAGATCAACGACTCTGTTAACGCTAATTAAGCGTCTACCTAATTTGAGAATCAATTAACTGTAGATGAATCTATACGACTTACTGAGGTACGATTACGAAATGCAGGATAAAAACAATCCATTAAAAAAAAACTTCACTTCCACTACAATTCACTCCACGACAAAAAAATGCATTCAAAAAACAAAAACAAACAAAAAACGGGAAGTGAATTGTCTGGGAGTGAATTTTTGTGATAGACATAACTACAGATTTAGAGAAAAAAAGTGCGAAATTTCGGGTGCAATTTGTTGTCGTGCGAAATGTCAGGAATTTACTAAAACGAGACCTTGATCATGCACTTAAAAGTTTTTTGACAGCAAGTAAATGTCAGTGATTAATATCCCTTTGCTGACATTGAAAGTGAGTGAGCGCATTGATATGATCCAGAAGTGCCATGTCGCTTTAATAATACTTGTTTATCCATTTTACATAAACAGTACAGTTAAATTAACAGTAAAACGATAACACAATCATGTTTAAATACATAAAACGGATGATGAGAGATTACAACATGGTAATCAATATTTTAAAACGAACAACAGCCAATAATTGATCAGGATTCTAATCTAAGTACTGGAATAGAAACTTCTTAGCTTGAAAAAATGAGAAGGAAGAGTGTTCCATTCTTTCACAACTCTATTTGTGAAGAATTCTTGTATCGTTTCGTGCGGCACAAAGGCAACAAAAGCTTCCAATGATGTCCTCTAGTCCTAGTACAGAGAGACATCGGTAAGAAATCAGGGCAAATGATATATAATCTTTTAAACACTATTCTATACAAAGTGAACACATCGTTAATAAGTCTGCGTCTTTGAAGACTTTCACAGCCAAGACAATTCAGTCTTCCTTCGTAAGATAAACTAATTCCTGCTCTATTAAAAATACGCTTAGTAAATCTTCTTTGGACAGACTCTACTTTCTTACTTAGCGTCAAGTCAATAGTATTCCAGACTTCACTGGAGTACTCCAGGATAGGTCTAACGTAAGTACAAAATAGCTTCATGAGAATTGCAACATTTTTGTAAGAAAAGATCTCAGAATCAGATAAGAAATAGAAAAAACCTTATTACAGATATGATTCACATGTTCCTTAAAATTGAGATCATTGGAGATATTTACTCCTAAATCACAAAATGAGGAAGTGAACGAAATCGGTGAGAAATTGAGATTAAAGTTGAAATCTGGATCATCCCTTCCTATTTGCATAGCAACTGTCTTACTGCTCGATATAGTAAGTCCCCATTCATCAGACCACTGAGATACTGAATCCAGTGCTGTCTGCAGCAGACCGGAGTTCTTAAGTGTGAAAAGCTTTGCATCGTCAGCATACAACGTGTAGTGAACATCTTTCGGTAAAGCACTGGGTGAATCATTTATATAAAGCAAGAAAAGCAATGGACCCAACTCAGACCCCTGTGGGACCCCACATCCAACTGAATAGCTACTAGAGAATGAATCGTTAACAACACACGGACTCCTGTTAGAAATATAAGAAAAAATGAATTTATAGAGACAACCAGATCATAGGCTTACAACTTCTGAATTAGACGGCTCAAAGGTACTGTATCAAACACTTTACTATAGTCAATAAAAACACAAGAAACATAGGCAGAAGAAGATACATCGAGTGCTTTGTACCAAACAGACAAGGAAGTCAAAAGAGCTGAAGAGCAGGACTTTCTAGAACGGAAACCATGTTGGTGAGGACTTAAAAGAGCATTGGCCTCGAGGTAAGTGTGCAGTGACGTGCTCAATATTCTCTCAAATACTTTGCTGCAGCAACAAGTCAACGAAATAGGTCGATAGTTAGCTGCATGCTGTACGGAACCCTAACGTTTATACAACGGTTTCACGAAAGCCTGCCACCAAATATCAGGACAATTTCCATGAAGAAGAAAACTATTGAAGAAAATTGAAAGAGGTGTAGCTATAGCTTGGGCCAATCCTTTCAAAAATGAGTAAGGAAGATGGTCAGGGGACATAGAATTGACATTTTTGAGTTTAGACAAGACATGATAAACGATTGATGGAGTTATCTCAATATAATCAATAGTGGCTTCGGTGTAGGAGATGGGACTGTTCACTTCCCTATGCGGTTTCTCGGTGAAAGAGGATGAGAACATTCTAGCGAGTACTTCGGCATTTTCGAGGTCTGTCTCAACTATCATTCCATTCAATGGTTCTTTTATAGGTCCAACAGAAGATGATGGTTTAAATGTATTATTCACAAAAGAAAAGAAACGTCTTTTGTTTTTCGATAAGGCAACTTCAGATTCTTGTTTGGCTTGAAACTTGCGAATAGCATAACTCAACTTGAATGAGTGTTTGAAATATGAACGATATCCTATTTTCGAAGGACGCTTGTGAAGCTTACGGCTTTTACGCAACAATGCAACTATATCTTGATAATAATAAGTCTTCTTAGATGGAACACAATTTATAGGCACTGTTTGACCTATAATGTCAAGCATAATTAAAAGGAAGGTATCATAAAGAATGTTAGGGTCGGCGGAAAAGAATAGAAGTTGGGTCGAATCATAAGATGAAATCAGATAAACAGCAAGCTCAAAGTTTGTTTTCTTATAGTCTAAATATTTTTTGATCCTTGTTAATCGTTTTAAGCAAAGATGGGCTGAGACTATTATGAATGAAATCCATCGCATGGGCAAAATTGGCACTCGGCTGAGACCGAACTCCACTGCCTAACCGGGGCTTGTAGAGAGTTAACCAATACACCAACCGAGCAAACATTGTCCCGATTTATTGCTATTTCTAAGGCACGATGGCCGTTCTTTCTAGTCACGCATGCTTATGAAGCAATTGCGTCATGAAAGGAGTAACTCCACAATCCATGATAAAGACAGAAAGACATAGCAAGAAATCGCATGGGACAATGTGTTCTCGCTTGGTGTATTGGTTAACTGTCAACAAGACCCGGTTAGGCAGCGGAGGTGTGGTCCCAGCCGAGTGCCAATTTTGCCCATGCGATGGATTTCATTCATTATAGTCTAAATAGTGAAGCTTTTTCTTAAGAACTGGAGCAGATGAAATCGAAAAACGAACTAAGCAGTGATCTAATGTATGGAGAGGAGGTTCAACAATACATGAAGAAATGATACTACTGAATACCAGGTCAGGCAGACTCGAACCTCTTGTGGGTTCACTAACTTTCTGGAATAGATCTGCTGATGAAGCAAAAAAAAAAGAAGAAGAACCGAAGCAGAATGGGATTCTGACACAGGAACATACAACTTATTATTCGATCAGTCTATCTCTTTGCAATTGAAATCACCGTAAAGGATAAATTGGGAAGACGAGGTAGCGAATGTATCACTAAGAACTGAAAGACATTCGGAAAACGATTCTGAATCACAAGAAGGGCTACTATACACTACCGACCACAAGAAAGGAACTGGCTTACACTTGATTTCGCATGTTATCATTTGACAACACGCTGAGAAAGATTGAGAGGAGATGAGCGTGGAAGTAATACGGGAAGAACTCAATACTAAAACACCTCCTCCCGTAAAATAACTGACCCTATCACAACGATGAACAGTATGAAGACCTCCATTAGTTAACATGGAGTCAAGCAATCTATCTGGGGAGCCCCAGCTCTCAGTTATACATAGAATACCATCATTATGAGACTCTAAGAAAAAAGTGAGAATCTAACTTGAATAGCAGCGAGCGGAAATTGACTATATAACAAGAAAGAGAATTCTTATCACAGCAACTCAAATCAACACAATTCAAACTAGAAATAGAAATTGACCGTTGTTTGTCTCGTCAGTTGAGTGAGCGAGCTGCCCGAGAGAGCTGCTTCGATGAGATCGTCTTCGTCATCTTCGCGTTCTTCCGCATAGGCGGAGGACCACACACGATTTCCGGGCTGCTAGGCTGCATTCCACTGGAGGTCCGGTTACTGCGAGATCGATGGAGGGCTTCAACTTCGCGATGAGGGATTAAGCGGCCATTGTAGATCACAACATCTCGTCCAGCTGTCACTATTTTTTTCTTTTCTCCTGGCGAAGTAGAAATTCGAATGAAGATGTTCTTGAAGGGAGGTTCCTCTCGAAGACCTGAAGATTTGACCAAGATTTGCCTTTGATGCATCTTTGTAGAAAACGAGAGCTTAACAGGTCGTGTGGCACCCATTGCCCGAGCTTGTGTACTTTACCGAGCTCGTGAAGCCCGTTCTCGATGGTGGTGTGAGAGACCGCGGAGGGCTCAGCAGTCTCGTAGCAAGTTAGTTTGGGAACGGCTTCGACATAGGATCGAAGATCCTCAAGATCGAGCTGGTGAGGCCGTCCTGGACGGTCCATGTCTTCCAGCGTGTGGTCACTTTGCTGAACCAAGCCTAGCACTATCGTTCCCTGAGCCATTCTTGCGCGTATGCCTGACATGATGTCCAATGTGCTGCGGCAGCGTTCTCGCCCAGCTTGAAGCAGAAGAGTAGAGAGGCCCGTAGTATCATTTTTTTCGAGCTCACACCGTTCATCCATTTGAAAAGCTAATAGAATGAGATGACTGAAAAAAAATCATGAAAATGAGAACTCCAAATAATTAAAGAAAGTGCTAGAAAACTTCGGAAAAATAATTGACTTTTTTAAACCGAGAATATTTTCTTGCGCACCCAATATTTAATTAGTAGTTTCCTAAATTCCCGTAAACTGCAAAACAAACAGGAAAAAAAATTTTTGGTGGAAGGAAATGTTGTATGTTGTCCAGCAGTCTCAAAAACTGCGTCAGTTAGGCTGAATTAACGGTATACGCTTTCTCATAAAAAACTTCAAAACAAAAATATGCTGTTCAAGAGGAAGAAATTCCTTTCTACCGTATCTGTTTTCCTCTGTTAGCGAGGGTTATTTGTGAAAGAAGGCGTGGTCAAAGTTGTATGTGTTTTCAAGCTGACGCGGTTTAATGAGAGCACTGTTGCCTCGCACAAAACACATTCGAGGCTTACAAGCTACTCAGCGATTAAAAAAGACATCAGCAAAACACCAGAGATGAAGGGTTCGGTAGAGAAACCGAGAAAGACATTCTTTTTACCTTTCTAGTAACAACTTTTGACATCAACACACAAGTTTTTATGATTGTCTTTAGCAGCGAAGGAGAGTATAAATAAGAAGGGAGAATGCCGACAGAAGACAGCAAATCAGTCCTCCGTGCCTCCAACCATTGGCTGTTGCGATGAGTGTCATCCTCTTCTTTTTATCAGCTAATTGGCTACATTTCTCCATCTCTGCTCAAGTTCAAGGACCATTTTCTGAGGATTTCGTGCGGTTTCTCAAAGAGTTAGAATTTACCTTCTTCTTTTTTTAAAAACAAACCTCAACAAGCCAAGCCTTTGATGTTTGTGTCTTTTTTCGCTAGGATGCTTATTCGAAATGTTTTATTTCATAATAAGGGTATATTAATGTAAATATATGTATGCATGTTTTTGTATCTTGAATATGTAAAGAATTCGAACTACGTAAAACTCTGTGAGATATTTTAATGTCGTCATGTTTCTAAGTGACGATTATTTGTTCAGATGCACATGTTTAATGAATTAGAGCAGCGAAAAAAAAAACAGATGAAAGTTTTGGAAAGTCAGCTAATAGTAATCTAAAGTGTTTGACAAAGCTCTTTTTAAACCGCTGGAATGAGATCAGAGGCCACAAACTTTGACACTATTTCACAAGAAGTTCCTTATTTGAAAGGATCGCCATGTGATGCTGACCTGGTTACATTGCCTCAATATGTGTTGCAAAACATAACTGCGCTCATTTTTTCGAGAGAAAAGTTTTTTAAATAATCAAATTACTTCAGAAAGGCAGCCGCGAACGAGTTTCTGTTGTCTTCATATGCATACTACGGAACTAGTGGATCCTTCGGAGGAAAATTCAACTCTTCTGAAAAGGTAGAGAGCCGAATAATTGACGAAATTTTCTGAGTTGTGTTTTCAAAAAAATGCGCGAGAATTTTTTATGTAGCACAACAAGTCTCAGTTAATACTCGAGTAAATCAGTCCATTCTACTTCGCAAAAAATGCTATAAAAATTTTACCCCGAGTTTAGTGTAAGGTTAGAAGCAAAGGTAAACTGTCCAAGTTCTTTCGTTGTCGGCAGACCTCATTTAAGAATCTAGGTGGTTACTTGTTTTCATATTGAACTGATGAACCTTGCGGTAAAACCCCTTACCGCTGAACTTTGCCATATGTCGTTAATTATGTCTGCCAAAATGTCATACAATGGGTGCTGTAGATCGTCATCAGGTTATATGTATTGTGAAAACTTAAAATTTGCACAAAAAGCTGAAGCTTGTAATGGAATTAAATAATTAATGTAGAACGTTCGATGTCAAAGTGATTAATTCAAAGAGCTTTTTTATATGATAATGTCATTTGAGGTAATACATGAGCCAGTGGTTTTTGTGCACGGTAACTCTGATTCTGCTCTTCACTACTCCTCTCCTTATACCACTGGATGGTCAAGCAGTATACAATACTTCAAGGTTTTCTTCATTTGCAGCATCGAGTAAATAAGTGCGATACAATTTATGCCAGCCTGTTTGAAAAAAAGAAAGAAGAAAAGTTAGAACTCGTCCCTCACCCCTTCCCATGCTCTTCCCGCCCCCTTCCCCCATCCCTCCTTCCTCTTCCCTTCCCCTGGCCGGTGCACGTGAGCCCAGGCAATAAACAAATGTTAGAGCTGGCATGATTTACCTCCTCTTTCCTAACTGGCTAACACACAAGCAGTTACTCAAATAACCGCTCCCTATTCAATATGTTGTTTAGGCCTTAAAGTATGCATCATATGTGTAAATAAGAGTATTCCATACTCCTCGTTGATCTCAAGCAACGGATTTTCATACCGACCAGAGGAGCGGACTGTTCGTGGAAACTTGTGCAAAAATCGTGTGGTGTGACGGAAACCGAACCCGTGACCTTTCGCGTTCCGGGCGAATGCTCTCCCCACTGAGCTACACACGCTCACATGATAATGTCATATTTTGCTAGACAAACACAGTTTGTTGAAGTAAAATATTTATTATACAACATTGTTCGTATATGTCATATGGCTTTGCTGTCATCGATACTATCACGAAGTCTACCATCACGAAGTCTCCCTTCTCGTTCGGCCCAAAGCAGATGAATCATGGAAGATCATCGGGGTGCGTGCCTCCTCTCCGCACTCTTTTGTAGCAGAGAAGCAGAGAAGGAGCGGGAGGCGCGCGGGAGGCCAAGAGAGATGGGAGAGAAGAAGTAGTAAGGATTACCCTTCATTGCTGTCGGAGTAAGGCGAGCACAACCGTAACCCCCTTTCAGCGTGTACATTTGTTTCCGAAGATAACAACATACTTTATCAACAAAATACTTCAAGTATTCAATTATGCCAATGGAGAGAAAAAAACACGAGTACTCTTGAAGAGTACTGAAGTATTTATTTTTTTCTTCCATTTGTTCTCCTTCCTGTCCTTCTTAGGAGGAGGAGGATTCGTTACCGCTCCCGTTCCCTGCTTGACGGCCACAGTGCGTTTCCTGAAATTGGCAACAGATGTGATTCTGTAAGGAGGGTGGGAGGGTGGGCAATGACATATACGAACAATGTTGTATAATAAATATTTTACTTCAACAAACTGTGTTTGTCTAGCAAAATATGACATTATAACCCATTGTTGTATATGTCATATGGCTTGTTCAAATCTTTAACCTTGCAGAAAGAACAGCAGTTTGAAAAGAGAAGGATGAATCCCCTTTGTAGTAAAAATTTCTCAAACGTTGTGCCATTTTTTCCCCAGTTAGCTGCCTTAAGAATTTGTTCTGATGAAAGACCCGCCACTCGTGTAGTAGTGGTAGATGCGGCTCTTGTGGAATGTGCCCCGTACGAAGGGCTTCACTTAGAACTATTCTTATCCAACGAGAGATAGTCTGGGACGTAACAGGTTCGAAAGGTCTCGTATATGAGTGAAATACCCTGTCAGGTCTGTCATCCCTATCTGTAACCCTCATATAGTGCTCTAAGGTGAATAGGGGACAAATCTCTTTTTGTTGAAAACGCTCGTAACTCTCGGAATGGCATTCCCCACCAATTTTCCTATTCTTAGTCATACCAAGATAGAAGGTCCACTTATTCGTACTTATCTGCAAGTTCGAGAGTGAAAGGGATGCTATTTCGGAAACCCGTTTCGGGGCCGCTAATGCGAGTAGTATGACTGTCTTCAACGTAAGACAGTTTCTCGGTATCTCCCCAGTTTTCCACTACTTCAATCACTTTGCGCACCTCCCACATAACACCATATTTTGGCCTAGAGGGGTTTGATCGAAAAATCCCTTTTGTGATTCTTTCCGTAAAAGGGATTTGTGGGAGTTTTTTCTGGGAACCGTAGTACGAGCAGATCGCGGCTCTGTGTACAGCTATCGTGTTATACTGCAATACTTTTTGTGCTCTCAACCATGATAGGAAATTGCCTAAAGATATGTCGGTTAGAAGAGTAGATGCAGAGCCAGAGAACTCTACCCGCAGGGTTGAATCGTACTGTTTACGAGTACTGGATGCCCAGCTATTGAAAGCGAATTGAGCTGCTTCTTCAGTCATACCTTGTGAACGGAAGAAGCGGGGAAGATTAGACATGCTCGCAGCGCGAACTTCTTCCGTATGCATGGATGAGGTTGACCCGATGGGTCCGCGATCAGAGGCAACTTGAACATTGATTGCTCGAGCATCAATGACGCGCAGTTTTGAGGAATTAAAGGGTAGAAGTTGTGACTGGGCCATTCCGGAGTCACTAAAATAAGAGACGTAATCTCTTCAGAAATCGCTTTTGTTATTGTTCTCGCAACCAAATTGAATGGTGGAAAAGCGTACCCTTCTAATCCTCGCCAACTGTGGGCGAAAGCATCACAGCCAAGTGCGCCTGGATCTTTCCTATAGGAAAAGTAAGCCGCACATTTAGCATTAAGTCTACTCGCAAACAGATCAATCGTTGGCTCTCCAAACTTTTGAAAGATTGCATCTTTAGCTTTTTCGTTTAGAGATCATTCGGAAGCCGCAAAATTTCGAGACTCTTGGTCTGCATCCGTGTTCAAGCTTCCAGCGATATGAGTAGCTTTCACCCTTATTTCATTTATCTGAACCCATTCCCAGAGCTCACGTGCTGTAGCGAGAAGTTTGGAACTGCGCGTTCCTCCGAATCGATTAATGTAAGCAATCGCTGAGGTGTTATCTATTTGAAGTCTGATAGATGATTTCGCAACACCAAAGCATTTCAAGCCGAACAGTTCTAGCAATTTGATATAAGACGATTCTGGGAATAATTTTCGCCAAAACGCTCAAAATGTTGTTCCTCGTGCAGATTTCCCTTGAAAAACCAAACTTTTTCATGGCAAGAAACGTAAAAAAGCGCCATGATAAATGGCAGCAAATAACATGCGTTTTGACGGGCCTGCCAAGAAAAACCGTCAAAAAACAAGCTTTCTACTTTGTACTCGTTTTGTCACTGCCAGAATCCGGTTTTTGTTTGTCCTTGTTTTGTCACTGCCAAAATCGGGTTTTTGTTTGTCCTTGTTTTGTCACTACCAAAATCTGGTTTTTTTGTCCTTGTTTTGTCACTGCCACAATCGGGTTTTTTGTCCTTGTTTTGTCACTGCCACAATAGGGCTTTTTTGTAGCCCCTGCAACCCCTTAGCCTCATTTCTGGGACGATGGAGGATCGCTCTCAGCAACTCTTTAAGGAGTGCCAATACTAGACTTTGATCTCATCCAAAAGGCTGAGATGCGATACCAGCAGCTACAACGCCCACAGACCAACCATTTCTAGCGACGTACCTCAACCGAGTTTGCTAAACTCGGTTGGGGTACGTCGCTAGGAGTGGTTAATATGTGGTCGTTGCAGAGCTGTGTTCAGCGGACAAAAAGTGTTCAGAAAAAGAGCCGAGTTTGGCAGTGCCAAAACATGTCACAAAGAAAAAACAAAATTGTCCGTGATTTGGCAGGAACAAAACTTGGCCACAGAGTCATTCATCATTTGGCACTGCGAAATAGTGGCCGATTCTTCGTCCCTATTTTGGCAGCTAAAAAATACTAATATCGGAATTTCCTTCTCCCAAGTTCGCATACTCGAAATCTTGGCAAAATGAAGTTTTTGGCTGAGGAACAACATTTTGAGCATTTTGGCGAAAATTATTCCCAGCATCGTCTTATATGCGCTCTCGATTCTACGATTGACCATTGACCTCCGGTCCGTATTTCTCGGCAAAATGCCCCCCACCCTTTCTTGGACGCATCCGTAGTGATGGTTGTATTGGGCGTAAAAGCTTCCATGGTTGTTGAACTGTTTGATCTCAGTTTATCAATCCACCATGAAAGTTATCATAGTCCTCTTGTCTCACAGCATAAACGATGCATCTTTGGAGGTATCTCAGATAGAGAGCGCTTACAAGAGAAGCTACTCGAATGCTGTTAGCTCTGCCGATGAAGGCCGCGATTATGCGTGCAGAGTGACTTTCTCTCTGGAGAAGATGACTTGCTTGTGCTTTGATGAGTTCTATCTTTGTTACTGGAACGAATAAACGAAGAAAGCGAGGGTCAACTCCATTTCCCAAAAATTGGATAACTTGAGAGCCAGATAGATTGGACTTCTTATAGTTGATCTTCAGACCCAGAGTTTATATTAGGGAAATTGCGAATCGTTTCGCTTTCTCTAAGAGAATCAACGAACTTGCAAGAATGAGTATATCATCCAAATAAATAACACAGCGTATGCCTCTAATCCGAAGGGCTTCAATCACTGGTCTCATTATCTTTGTGAACACGTATGGTGCAGATGAAAGTCCAAAACAAGGTACTTTGTATTGGTAACATCTTTCCCCCACTTTGAATCTCAGGAACTTCCTGCTCTCTTGGGTTATCGGAATGCTTAGATAAGCGTCTTTCAAATCCAAAGTGGCACCATAGTCTCATCTCTCAATGAGGACCATTTCTACTCTTTCCATTTTAAAATGGGGAGCTTTGACAAACCTATTTAAAGATTTCAAGTTTATGATTGTTCTCTTTCCCCCGTCCTTTTTTGGGATCTGGAAGATATGAGAGTACCAACCCGGTTTGCTGGGAGAAACCTCCTCTATAGCCCCTTTTGTTACGAGTTCCAAAACTTCATTGGTAATCTCAGAATAAGGGGTTGACTGGGATTTGTATGGTGCACATTTCAATGGGAATGTATTTGATATCCCCTCACAGCCTTTCTTACAAACTCGTCGTTCGTAATGCTATCCCATGCTAAAACATTAAGGTTTCCCTCGTTTTTTTGCATGAAAGGAGTTGTGACTGACCTGCTTTTTCCCCGAAAATCGTATGAGACGACTGAGGTCTTCGTCCTTCCCCTTGCCCTTCATTTGCTCGAGTAGTTCAGAGCCGAAGAGGACTGGTCTCAGTTCCGCTGACTGGTATAGTATGCCGAGAAACCTTCCAGCATATCGTAGGTAACCAACGGCATACTGGACGCTCGCTTCGTTCCTTGGTTGAACCAAGCTGTCTATTCCCACGAAAAGATAGTTCATGGCGTTCATCGTGGACTCCTGTAGTCCAACTAACAAGGTATCGGAAACGAGTAGTCGATGTAGTGAGGCGGCTCTTAGTGAATCGTCCAGTTTTGGAACCGTCGCCGTCGTCGCAGCCACGAGTGGTAGAGGCTGCGAGAGAAGTTCTCTTTCGGAGGGCGCCACATAGACTCCACGACAAGCCAATTCAAACTCGTTTTGAGTCGTTGTTGACAGTATTACCCGTGCTCGATTCTTTGGTTCTTCGAGAACAGGTGGGGGAGGGATGTCTAGGACTGCGTTTGCGAAATCCGAGTGACGGGGGATCCGAGAAACTCCACTGATGGTAGATTTCATGGTGAGCTGAACTTCCCAGTCCTGCACGGGTTCCTCCTCCAGAGCAACTTCTCCGAAACCGGAGAAGTTGCTCTGGAGCTTCTGTCGACGTCATCGTCGCTGTATTTCTCTCTCATCTGCAAAGAGAAGATTCTTTCAATCTTTCGTAAACTCTAGGAAACACATGAATGTTCGCAATGAGTGTGTTACGAGGATTAAAGTCATCATAAGGTCTACTTGACTCTTTGATAACTTACAGGATTGTCAAATGACACACAAACTTATGGTCGATCGATTGATCTTCCTTATAACTCTGTTTTGTCGTTATACAACATACGAGATGTTTAAGGATTCGCGATATAATATATCGTTTTCTTTTTTGACTACTCTTCCACCAAAGATAGAGTAATCAAGGATGATCAACCAATCTTCCTTGTCTCTGATCCCAATTGTGTGTTCTCCAGAGGTTAACTCTTTCTAGTACACATTGGGATCCGAGACTCTCCAATAGCAAAGCTATTGGAGAGCTGACTCCGAGAGTCACCTTCGTGCGAGGCGCACGAAGACAGCAATGAAGGGTAATCCTTACTACTTCTTATCTCCCATCTCTCTTGGCCTCCCGCGCGCCTCCCGCTCCTTCTCTGCTTCTCTGCTACGAAAGAGTGCGGAGAGGAGGCACGCACCCCGATGATCTTTTATGATTCATCTGCTTTGGGCCGAACGAGAAGGGAGACTTCGTGATCTACCGTATCGATGACAGCAAAGCCATATGACATATACAACAATGGGGTATAATGCACATTTTAAGGCCCATACAACATATGAGCAAGTTTGCAAAAACGACCTCAGACCTTAATAGACGCCTGAAATGAAAATACTTTCGAGCGTGTTTCTAAGAACATTTATTCCTTAGGTATGAAAAACAGCCAGAAGTAAAGTGAACTTTAATTAAGATATTATATAAGGTTCTAATACCACGCGCTGATTACATCTATGACGTATGTGGGTCCTCTCCCACAGGTGGACTTGCTGGCTTTGCCAAGGCTGAACAAAGAGGGGCTTAGGCTAAAAAGCGTATCGAGTGGGTGTGGGAATTGGGCAGCCCACATCCTATAAAATGCTCGCTTACTGTTATCTAACTAGCCTAAGGGACATGATCAAGAGGCGTCTCCAATAAATAACCTCTAGCCCACGCAGCCCAAAATATCGGGTTGTGTGGCCCAAAGGGTCGTAAACGGACTATAGGCTGAACTATCGACTTGGATGTTATATCGGCCTAACTATCGACTTGAACGAGCAACAAACCGGTCTTTGAAGGAATCGTCGTAACAGCCCAAGATGCACATCCAAGAATCCACCAAAACTGAGGCTACCTCTTTAAGCCACACGCGTCGAATCCCATTCGACGTGAGAAGTATGCGAGGGCTTTTGAGGAATAATATGCCGCTTTCTCGATGTAATAAGTTAGCAGCGCCTGCCAGTCTCCGCCTGGCAACCCTCAACGTCGTAAGGGTCAATGGGAAGACGATGCGACATGATCTTCAAGAGAAACATCCAAATCCATGCCTGCAAGAAACGAAATGGAAGTGATCCTGAGCGAAGATAATCAGAAACAAGTACAAACTGTGGTACTCCGGAACCAGCACCAATACACGGAACGGCGTGGGAATAATAGCCGACACCAACCTTCTGTTTGGGGTTAGAGAAACCATCTCAAGATCGTTACCAACTGCAAAGTTACCCCGAGCGACAACATCTCCTCGCAGCATCTCCAAGCAATCATCGACTTACGCTATCCCAACCGTCACGTGGTCTCGAGCCTGTAAATTCATTTATGTGTTCAAACATTATTCAAAATGTGACAACACATGGTATATAGTTAACTTGAACTTGTCACAGAACACATGTCAAAGAAAAGAGTGAGGGGAACCGAGCTATAATAGAATCCAATCTAATCATCTCAAAAATTTCATGATTCTAAAGTGTAGAGACAAATATCAAAAAATCAAAGATCGGTTACATTTATATCGAGCAAACTAAGAACATCAACATAGCTTAGCCTATCTTTAACAGTGAGAACATCAGGGGGAGACTATGAATATGTACTAGGCGGTAGCTTGCAATAAGATCTCGCGGGTCGTAATGCAAACGATTTAAATAGTCGTAGCCTACGTGAGCGAGGAATGTGGAATGCGTATCTGGAAGTACGATCTTGACAAGGCTTAAAAGTATACATCCTACTTATTGGAATATAAAAGAAATCGTTAAGAATCTTATAAGCGAACAAAATGTCTGTTTTAGTTCTCCGAGACAGCAAAGTTTCTAGCTGGAACATTCTAAGTCTCATGTTATACGCAGGAGGTGAAAGGACTTATGTGTTTACGGCATCGAATAAACAGTAGCCTAGTGAACGTATGTTGAACTCTTTCAATTTTCCTAATCAGTGTAACCTTGTAAGGAGACCAAACAGGCGAAGCAAACTCTAACAGAGAGAGAATGAAAGTTTTGTAACAACGAATGTATGGCACTGGATCTCTAATGCAAATAGCACAAAACAAAAGATTAACAGATAGCAGAGCAGGCCTTGTCATCTGTTCAATATGAATGTCATTTATATTATTGAAAAAGTCTATTAATGAAAAATCTCGCATTTTCAACTCCCCCACTCGTACAAATATAAATGGTATTGCCATTGAATGTACTTCTTCCACTTCTAGATTCTACTGTTTTAGTTTACGGGTTTCAAGAATGTTTCACGGAATCCCGAGTGAAGTATTGAATTCAGGTACAGTAGAGCAGTTCATAAGTCGTCTCCGTAACGAGAATGTGCTAAGTTAACTGGAGAATAATCAGTAGCATTCAGAAGTTTGCCTTATCTGTCGCCACACTTATGTATGTATCATTTTCAATGTGTCTCACCATAACCTTGCATTGTAAAATGTCAATAAAATAAATAAATATAGTCCATACCAATGAAAACTCCGGTGTCTCATATAGGTGAATCTACGATCTTGAACGAAATCGCTCTTTTGGCAATGTTTATCACGAAAAATGGTAGACGAGGATTGAACTTTCCAAGGTGTAATACATTACACTTGCTGCTTGCAACTAACAATCGCCATTCGACACAAAAAGATTCTATAGCTAGTGCAGCCGATGACAGTTGAAAGTGAACGAGGATAGGGTCAGTCGGAGAGTGAGTTACGAACAGTTTGATGTCGTCCGCGAATAGGCTAGTTGTTAAAAGATGCAAATGAGCAAACCTCGATGTCAAACCCGTAATGTAGAGAGATAATAGAAAAGGGCCAAGTACCGATCCTTGTGGAACATCAGAAGAGATCGAGAAAATATCAGAGAGGCTGTTATTAACACGAACACGGGAGTAAGGATAAAACCTTTGAGAAAGGATTGAAACCTCTTCAACAAGCTATACCTAAACCCTAAGTTATCTAGAACACACAACAACTTTTCTTGACAAAAGGTATCAATTGCTTTAGCTAAGTCATAGTATAGAACATCTATTGCATTCCTAACATCAAAAGCTCTTTGCTTAGCTTGATTCGTCTCTACAGACTTACGAGAACGAAAACCATGTTGACAGTTGGATATTAGAGTGAAAAAATGTGAAGGGCTTAAGACATCGTTCTATTACCTTGGATAATTGGACGAAAATTATCTATTGAACTTGGCGATGGAAACTTAATGAGAAACTGAAAATGAACGAGAGAGGCTCTGCTAGTACTCGAGCACAGTTCTTGAAAATGACAAAGGGCACAGAGTCAGATGCTAGGAAACATGATGCTTTCAAACGCTTAAGTTGCTTGAAAAAAAACAATCTGAGATGTAATGAGTATTTCGCAAATCCATATTAGGAGTAGAACCATTGTCCTGAACAAATACTGAGGAGAAATGTAAATGAAGTTAACCGGATAAAGTGGGAGAGAATCCATGAAAAAAATTCAATTCATCCACCAACTCACCGCCCACAATCTCTAAGTAGCCGTTCCAGACTCTAAAGAAGAAAACTGGAATTTGCTCAGTGAGAAAACGAAAGAGATTGGAGGTGCAGTTCTAGGCAGGACCAAGCCTGAACGCAATCGTATAGTGAATAAAGAAACCTGGTGGTCGAATTAGAAAGTCCAAGCTACAGTCAAGAAGAAGAAAGATGCGCTCAAACCGTGGAAGACATCTATGTCAGACATAAACCGTACCCAATACGTCTTTGCTAAGAGAGAAGCCAAGAGAAGTGTTGCGAAAGCGCGATCTTCTGCAACGAATGAGATGTACAACAAGCTTGACACCCCCAAAGGTGAAAAAGATGTTTACCGCATCTGCAAAGCAAGAGCTACCGCAGCTAAAGACTGAAGAGATCGCACATTAGGCTGATCAAGAACCAATCAGTGCAGCTTCTCCGGTCATATGTCGACATCTGTCAACTTTGGAAGGAGCATTTCGAAGGAATCTACAACATCGCCTCTTCCAGTAGAAGGTCCAGTCCCTCTCATTACTGAAGAAGAAGTTCGAGAAGCGCTTAAGAGAATGAAACCAGGAAAAGCCTGTGGACCAGATGATCTACCTGCTGTCGCGTGGAAACTCGCGGAATACTGTGGAGTTTTTCACCTTGTTGAACTTTTCCATAAAGCTACGAGTCGTTTGGATTTCCCGGATGTTAGGAACGCTTCGACTACAATTCCCATCTTCAAAGGCCGAGGAGATGTGACTGACTGTTCCAACTACACTCCGATCAGGCTGATACCTCATACTTCGATGCTCCTAAAAGTCATTGACGGCCTAAATATGGAGAATCCTTTTGACAGAGTCCCACATGAGCTGATATGGTACTCCCTGAGAGATCACTTAGTTTCCGAGGCCTAGATCAAGTGAGTCCAAATTATGTACACCGCGCAAGAACTGCCGTCAGGTGCCCAGCTCTAACGTCTAAACCGTTCAGTATTCCAGTTGGAGTACATCACGGGTCTGCGCTTTCTCCTCTTCTTTTCATCTTGACCATGGACACGCTTACCCGCGACCTACACCTCGACCCTCCGAAGACCCTTATGCATGCAGATGATGTTGTTCTGTGCTCAGACAACCGGGAAGATCTCGACGCTCAATTGGAGAAATGGAACAATGAGTTATATTAATACGGGCTGTGTATGAATGTCGACAAGAATGAATACCAACAAATATACATCCGAAAGATTGCAGAACACCATGCTCTGGAAAGCTGAGAGCTTGAAGTACTTAGGATCCTTCTTCTCCTCAGATGAGGATCTCAAAGCTATAGTTAATGCGAGGATCAATGCTGCATAACTGAATTGGAGAGAAGGCACTGGCATACTCTGCGTCAAACACATGCGTGAACGACTGAAAGGTAAAATATACCGATCAGCTGTTCGACCCGTTGCGAATGTGCTCCCACAACTGTGAAAACCGAGCAATTGCTTCACGGTATGGAAATGAAGATGCCGAGATGGAGCCTTGGACTCACCGGTTTGGAAATGAAGATGCCGAGATGGAGCCTTGGACTCACCGGTTTGGAAATGAAGATGCCGAGATGGAGCCTTGGACTCACCGGTTTGGAAATGAAGATGCCGAGATGGAGCCTTGGACTCACCGGTTTGGAAATGAAGATGCCGAGATGGAGCCTTGGACTCACCGGTTTGGAAATGAAGATGCCGAGATGGAGCCTTGGACTCACCGGTTTGGAAATGAAGATGCCGAGATGGAGCCTTGGACTCACCGGTTTGGAAATGAAGATGCCGAGATGGAGCCTTGGACTCACCGGTTTGGAAATGAAGATGCCGAGATGGAGCCTTGGACTCACCGGTTTGGAAATGAAGATGCCGAGATGGAGCCTTGGACTCACCGGTTTGGAAATGAAGATGCCGAGATGGAGCCTTGGACTCACCGGTTTGGACAAGGTGAGAAATGAAAATGTAAGAGCCCGACTTTGAATCACTCCCTTCATGGAGAAGTTGAGAGAAAGCAGGCTGAGATGGTAAGGCCACTTTCTAAGAGCTCACCCTGTATCCGTATCAAAATCAACCTGGATCCTTGATTTCCAGGGTAATAAAACCAAGAGGGAGACCAAAAACTAGACGGCCAGAAAGCCTTGAAATAGACATGGCTGCTGTCGGACTTATAGAATATGAAAACAACAAAAGAATCAGTAAAAGTGAGCCTGCAGCCGCTCAATCGGGAAAGCACTAGACTATAAGTCGACTAGCTCTTAAGTCGAAAGTTTGCTCCTATGCTGACAGGCAACAAAGTTGTTACCCCCCTCCCTCCTTTTTTCCTTCATTCTTCAACGGTGTACATCTCGGTCGCTAGCAGGACTTGGACACCTTGAGACCGTATTGTGCAAACCATATTTTACATACTCATCTAACGTTCTCGCTCGTACTTCTTTAGGGAAAATAGTAGGACTGTTTTCAATTCTACGCTTCATGTCTGTCACATTGAATATAAAGCAAATATACATATTGATTATTAAGTGAGAAAAAAAACAGGAAAGATTGCTCGGTAAGAATGTTATGATGTCGATCAAAGCTTTTTTCAAATGCTTTTTTGAATTTTTTCAGTTTCAAAGAGCTTGTGGAAATGAGCAGTGTACAATATGTACATATGTATGTGAAGTACCGCTCAAAATGTTATCATATATATAATTATTGAACATAACTTTTTTTAAGAAACCGATTACAGCTCAAATTTTCAAAATACTTTACTGATCTTTCTATTTCCAACAGTTCGAACCATGACTTAGAACAAAAATTGTATGAATTAAGTTCGCTAAACAAAAATAAATAAACAAAAAATTATCGAGAAAAAACAGCTTATTGCATGCTTTTACTTGTATTTCGATGTAAAAAAGTTTTAACAACTACTCGAAACATAATTTGTATAAACTAAGTTCGAAAACAACAAAAAAACTCAACAAAAAAATCATGGATAAAAACTGAAAAATTGAAGGTATACAAATTTTGGTGTATTTCCTGGAGATAATTAATAAATTCCTCTAAAAGATGTCAGGTACGGTACAGACGCCAAACAAAACTTCTGTGGAATTTGAGATTTGAATGTTATGTTTGAAAAAAGTTATGTTCCATAGTTTATATAAGATAACATTTTGAGCGGTACTGTAGGTGTTGGGCTTTTTGAGAAAACTTGACCTGCGTTTTTCGAAAGACTTCCAAGCAATAGGAAATTATACTTCATCAGAATAATAGACATAGGTCTCTATTCCAAGAAAACATTATAGACTTGAGATAAATCTCTGAAAATATATCTTCAAAATGCTCAGTTACACATTTTAAAGACACTGATGATCCGTTAAGACGACAATTGATGATAAATATCATCGCACGGAAAAAAACGGTATTCACCGGGAGGGATCGAACCCAGCCCTCTCTTCTCAATCCGGGAGCAAGCGCGTTACCGCGATAGTGTCGCAAGGAATAGCAATGAGTCACCGTGGTGTAATGGTAACGCGCTTGCACCCGGATTGAGAAGAGATGGCTGGGTTCCATCCCGCCCGGTGAAAACAATTTTTTTCCATGCATTGGTATTATCAATCTTTAACTGATAATTCAATTTCAATTCATATCAGACGTCCACCGGGTCAAATTATGCTGCAGTAAATTTCCCGCATTCTGTAGCTATCGTACTCAAAGGTTCTGTTCAGGAAAAAGGCTACAGTAATGCAGAGCTCTATGCATATACTTACGGTGATCGCAACATCTCTAACTCTCTACGCAAGTTAGTCAAGTATAATATTTATCAAGTTCGAAATGGCCTGAAAATCTTTCCAATTAGATAAACTTTGAATACACAGTTTGTGCCCAATCATAAATGAAAAAATTTGCTTACAAAAGCTCAAAAGTGCTTACACAAGGTTAGACTTATTTCAATATGACTAGTTGATATCGCAATGTACAGTATTTTCTCTTCTTGCTTCGACTATAACTCGACTTCATCTCGAGGCTTTTCCCATACATGAGCAATGTTTCACTCCGAAAACGATGCCCAATAAAAACATTGCTAGTTTTTTTCGAGAGAAAAACAAATAATAATGGAGAGGAGGTGTGAAAAGTTTGAGTACAAAAGCCCTTCGGAAAATGTAATTAGACATATTAACAAGATGAAACTTTTGCCTACACAAAAAATTGAATGTAGATCGGCTGTCAAAGAATTTTGCTGGTTCCATACCCGACATGGAGTTTTCCTTTTATATCCCAGGATTTGAACGTAACACATTGCTATCCGAGCCATAATGCTTAATGGAAGGCTCAATTGCCTCGCTCTCTTGATTAAGCATGCTCATGAAGCGAAAGCGTCGTCACTGAAGAATTACACGAGAATTCACAATTAAGACAGAAAAGTGAGTGAAGATGGATGATAAATCTTCAAATTTGTTACACAGTTTAAAAGCAGTAAAGCCTGGTTGTATTAACAAATTGATCAATTGCCGTCTTAAAAGGCGTCACTGTCTTTAATCTGTGTATTACACAGATTAAAGACAGACAAAGCATTTTAAAATTTATCAACCTGAACAAATAGTTACATATATGGGGAAGTGAGCTACTCGCTTTCACTGCAGCGAAAACTTTCTTGCTCCAAAGTTTTTGATGGGGTGCAAGTGGTAAGATGGAACAAAAGAGAGCTTTATTCTAGTAAAGCGGAATGATATTTTATCCACGCGGTGTCTAAATTTTATTTTGTATGACCCTGACAGCTTCGGGGCGTTTAACCGCAAACCGCTGCTCTTTCATTACGACATTGACCTATTTAGTTTTTAGCTCAGACTGCTTCGCTCTCCAGAGTAAATCAGATTTAGTGTTATAATCTTCCAATCTTTCTGTTGTTGTTGTTGTTGTTGTTGTTAACCCAGAGTTCCCGTCTAAGGGAATCCTTTAAAATAGTTTGATGAGGATCCTTTTGGGTCTCTGCGCCAGACCCATTCGTTTACCGGAGAAGGGCAAGAGGCTATTTTACGGACGCCTCGACTCCGCGTTACAAAGTATAGGGGAGTATTGGCTAATGTTTTATCCGGTGGCATGCCCAGGCCAGTCCAGCATCGCCTTGTTTGAATAACTATACTATTCAATTTTGTTCCACGACCGGCAAGCACGCTATCTCCAAGGCAGAGGTGAATGGAGACATTCCTATATCCGCCACCTGAGGACACACTCAATACCGTGAGGATGAACCGGTCCATTGTGATGGTGTGAATTTGGGGTCTGTAGCACCATCGCAGTCGAGTACAATCTTCCTCGCGCTTGTTACCGCCTTGCGGCAGGAAACCCGCTCGCTTAGAATGCGGGACAGACCTTTCGTGAAGAATGAGTGGCTTCCCACTGGGTCACGGCTAGTTGGGGTAGCGGCACTGAAGAGATAGATTAGATCATGGATTATATTGAATTAAAATTTGGACTGCTCGTTGGCGAGTGTGGGGCGGGATTAATAAGGAGATGTTTTGAAACCATTCCAGCTTAGCCTAGCTAGCTCTAACAGCAACACTTACTTTGATCGTATTAACTTCGTCTCGTAAATTTCCTAGATGAAGATTCATGTATTGAATTTGTCCTCTTCACTGCCAAACGGAAAGAGCTCGGAGTGTAAAGTGGAAATCAGTGGAAGTTTAGAAATGGGGAACAAGCTGCTTCAAATGACTTAGAAAGCAATTTATTGTTCCATGTACTTTTGTGAACTTTTTTTTTGTAAAGATGATCGTGATATGATTGCCATTCGCAGTCCGATAAAGAAGAAAAACGCATTCTTAAAACCGTCCCAGGTTTCGGTTTTTGGGTGTACCATAAAACTTTTGTGTAGCATTGATTGTACCATAGAACTTCTCTCACTTGTGAGACACTTGCAAACCTTCTATCGCATTCTGTTTATTGATGTTTGCCTCTTTATCGACGTTTTCAGCAATGCAGTGACCCTTCCTTATCCTCTCTTTTAGCTGATTCAGCGTTGTCTGTCGTTCTCAACAACCCGGCGAGTAGCGAAAAAGGAAGAGTTGCCAGAGCGTGCAAGGTCAGTGAGTGCTCCCGTAGGACGCATAGTCGACGCGAGATCATCAAACCTCCTCGGCTTTGGCATCGTGGCCTGATATCCACAACGACTAATCATTCTCAAAACACATAACGTCCTGGATGGTGAGGCACCAAACACAATGAGCGGCCGATTAAAGCTAACTTTTTCACTGCTCACCGACAATGATCTATTTCAATTTAATCCATTTGTTCCAAATCTCAATTTGAGTATTTTCGTTTCAGATTTTTCTCTTTTCACTTGTCACTATTGGACCCCTTGGACTGTATTAGGTTTGAAACCAATTTTCATACGAACAGCTCGCCTTTTCACAGAATTTTATGGTTCTGCTGTTTTAACCGAATAATTTTAATATCAAGTTTTAGTACTATTTACTCCACACGTGATTGTTATAACAATGCTTCACGTAATAAATTAGTTCATTCAATCACGGAATGGAGTGTATGAAACATTTTCATCACATTCCATTCCAAGAATTCTCCTTAAACTGCAATCATAAGACCCTTAAAGTATCCGGTTTTAATATAAACGCCCCTTTTGCAGCCGAATTTCTTGTCGCAACATGGTGGGCCTCCGTCGCATGCTTGAAGCCGTTATACAGTACACAGGGTCTTCAAAGGTTTGCGTGCTCCTGGAACGCTTTTTTGCTATTATCGTAGCGTTTGATGAGCATCAAAGTGAGCCTGAAAGGTTAACGATAATGATAAAAATAGAAAAGACTTTTCTGAGTCTCAAATACATAAAATGAGTTACACATTGCTTCCTGCAGTCAATTACAATTTTTTTGAAAAAAGTCGAAGGAGCAAAGATGAGCGTGAACATTTAGATAGACGTCATTGCCCATTCTATGGGAGTGTCCCTAGTGCGAAAAGCTCTTCAAGGAGGAAGGGTTTGTTTTTTCTTCTCATTCTTTCTTTCTTCTCGACTTCTCATTATTCTTACTTTTGTAATTTTTAAGTAATTGACATTTACGAACCAGCAATGATGCAAATTACCTACTTGCAAAGTTCTCCAAAGAAAAGATAATATATGGGTGCTGGAGATGCCATTTAATCAAAGCTCTTCCCTGAAGCATTCAAAAAATGTTGTCTCAGCCTACTATTCAAGCTGCAAATGAGTTTTGTAGCTTTAACGGAGAGTAAGAAAAGTGAAAAAATTCAAGAAACATCTATAAACTTACAAGCAATGCTTGGAGTAAATCAAGAGAATGTCAGACGCGAAATTAAGGAATTTAAGGACGAATAATCAACAAGAACTTTCCACTAAAAGAAGTTCTAACAAACATGAAAAGTCATTATAACTAATAAAAAAAGGAAATCAGGTAGACGTTCCTATAAATGGCCTCTAATCACTTTGGGCACACAATTCCACCTAAGCGAGGCGATCTTATGGTTATGACAACGAGTAGCATCTAAAAAGTGTGCTCGAGAAAAGGAATCTTGAAAGAGTCGAGAAGAGGCTAGGTTCTTTCAGAAGCTTGAATTGCCAAAAAAAAAGAAAAATAAAAACTTTGACGAGCCTCTAGAACAATCAAGACTTCGGTACATTCCGGTATCGAACCTATAGGTCTGAACAAAATTAGAATGAGCATTATTAAAATGTAAATGAGTTGGAGCTGCGTTAAGAATGAGCTACATTAAAAAATAGTTAAAAACTAGATGTAGGCCAAAGGCCAGAGTTTTCGAAAATATTTCCAGGCTGCAAAATCTGGATAAACTTGAGAGAAAAACTGAAGTCAATAAATAAAAAGTAAATTAGTTGAAAACGTCGAGGGAGTAAACAGTCAAAAGTAAACAGTCACTGAAATATTCATAAAGCTAATTCGAACGCAATCATTGGAGAGAAGCACGATAAACTTTCAAGGAATACAAAAACTTTTTTGTTGTTTAACACATGAAATATAATCGTTCAAATTCATCATATGTGTACTCGCTGGGCACTCACTGATGAGCCACACCCAGAGAGCACAGAAGTCTATCTGAGCGGGGCGAAACAGATCGATGGAGATAACGCTTGAATATTTTCTCCGTTAATTCTTAATTTTTCATAATAATTTCATATAATAAAATTCAATAAAGGAACAGTAACAAAATCCTTGGACAAAATAAGTGAATTCACGCTTCTACAAGATATTTTAAGTATCATGAGAGCCTGACTCTGATGAAATGAACGTCACGAGGAGACAGGATTACTCGTCTAAATACTTGAAAGTAAGAGACATTGTTGTGTGAATATAAGATGATTACACGTTGCTTTTGTGTATTTTGAGTGTGTTTAAACTGCTCCGCCGAAGAATTATAATTGTCATCAGAATGCAATTCCAAGTAAATTTTTTACTTCGGTTATGTTATCTGCCAATTTGAATAATACATAAGCTGTCTATGTCTGTAACTAAGGAGCGGCAATGGTTCTCAGGCTTCATTTTGGGTTCGGTTTCTTCTTCTATTTTCATGAACTGAGCTCCCATTACTCATAATTTGAGCAATATCAAAGTCTATTTCTGATTCATCTCAAGTACATAGTTCCATTTCGTTTTCTGGTTCTTTCCAAGTAAACTCTTTTTTTATTCATTTATGAATGAAATTCATCACACGGGCGAAAATCTGTGTTCGGCTGGGACCGAACCCCTGCCTAACCGGGGCTTGCACAGCGTTAACCAATACACCAACCGAGAACACATTGTCTCATGCGATTTCTTGCTATGTCTAAGGCACGATGGCCGTTCTTTCTAGTCAAGCATGCTCACTGGTGAAGAGATGATCAAAAAGAATAAGATCAAGTTGATCTTCTATCTACCATCATCTTTCTGTCTTTATCATGGATTGTGGAGTTACACTCCTTTCATGACACAATTTCTTCATGAGCATGCGTGACTATAAAGAAAGGTCATCGTGAATCAGACATAGCAAGAAATCGCATGGGACAGTGTGCTCGGTTGGTGTATTAGTTAACGCTCTGAAAGCCCCGGTTAGGCAGTGGGGGTTCGGTCCCAGCCGAGTGGCCCGTGCGATGGATTTCATTCAAACTACGTTTTTAAAAAAAGCATTTTCTCCAATAATGCTATTGTCGTGACTAAATCTCTTGCTCTACATTTCAAGTCAGCACCCCTACGAATTTTCTCGCACAACGATTTCTCCTTCCATCTCCCCATATGTAAGCAATCCTAAATTGGTGTAGCGATGCTCCTACATAAAAAGACTACGGCTTTCGGGGCACGAAAGAAAACACGAAGATCAAGATCGGAACTTAAGGGCAACGTCCACTCTACAACGGTTTTCGGTGAGCCGTGCAGTTGAGGACAGCACTAAAAAGTAGGTTTCATGCATTTGCCTACAAGAGCGGGAAGGGGCACGACTGAACGTAAAATAACAACGTGCCTCTTTCTATTTAAAGCACAGCGTCCAGCGCAAACCACCTGTACTGTACAAGCAGCTTGCAATGGAAGTTTTGAAACAACTTCAAAGCACCCGCTACAAGCGTTTTTGGAATGAAAAAGCCTGGAGAGCAAAAGTTGAAGTCAAAGGCACATTTTTCTATCCGATGGCTAGGATGCGAGAACAGCGAAGAAAGATGCATTTGAGAGCTGAAGGACGACCGCATTTCAGTCAGCCATTGAAGCAGCCGAAAATTCAGATTTCTATCTCCGCAATTTTCACAAGAAGATGGACGGAGAGGAAGACAATCTATACTTTACTCTTTTAGGTACCACTTGAAACCGCAACACCTTTTATCGTCTAAGAACGTTCTCGATTATCAAAGAATAGAAAAAGATCTTCCCTGAACATCGAAAATCATTAAAATGTGGTGCCTACGATGAAATGAATGGACAGTTCGAAAGGGGCTTCATTGAACATTCGAAAGGGTCTTCATTGAACATTCGGAAGATGCTTCTATGAACATTCGGAAGGGGCTTCATTGAAAATTCGGAAGGAGCTTCATTAAACATTCAGAAGGGGCTTCATTGAATATTCGGAAGGGGCTTCTATGAACATCCGAAAGGGGCTTCTTTAAACATTCGGAAGGGGCTTCTTTGAACATTCGGAAGGGGCTTCATTGAACATTCGAAAGGGGCTTCATTGAACATTCGAAAGGGTCTTCATTGAACATTCGAAAGGGTCTTCATTGAACATTCGGAAGATGCTTCTATGAACATTCGGAAGGGGCTTCACTGAAAATTCGGAAGGAGCTTCATTAATCATTCAGAAGGGGCTTCATTGAATATTCGGAAGGGGCTTCTATGAACATCCGAAAGGGGCTTCATTGAACATTCGAAAGGGGCTTCATTGAACATTCGAAAGGGTCTTCATTGAACATTCGGAAGATGCTTCTATGAACATTCGGAAGGGGCTTCATTGAAAATTCGGAAGGGTCTTCATTGAACATTCGGAAGATGCTTCTATGAACATTCGGAAGGGGCTTCATTGAAAATTCGGAAGGAGCTTCATTAAACATTCGGAAGGAGCTTCATTGAACATTCGGAAGGGCATATTTTGAACATTCGGAAGGGGCTTCTTTGAACATTCGGAAGGAGCTTCATTGAACATTCGGAAGGGGCTTCGTTGAACATTCGGAAGGGGCTTTATTGAACATTCGGAAGGGGCTTCATTGAACATTCGGAAGGGGCTTCCATTTATCTGCTGCCGACACCTGGCAAACTTTGGTTTATGGAAAATCAGTTAACTTCCAAAACTGAGGAAACTTGGTTTAGAACCATTTTTTGATATTTGTTTCAAATGAAATTTGAAAATGGTTTAGTTCTGAACCTTTATTGAAAATTCTTTTCATACTCTTTATCTGAATGTAGCCGTGAATTAAGAGTTTTCAGATGTCAGTAATGAGAAGTCGGAAAATGTTGGAACGGTTATTGACAAACTGCTTCAAGTTGTCCGAACTTGTTGAATGCTCGGTTCTATCTTATCGATCGGACGAAATGAGGGAAAGTAGCAAATAAAAGAGTAAATCATTTTTTTCTCGATGCGAATCTGAATGAATCTCTGATGGGTTCAGAATGAGAGAGTGGTATTAAGTAATCACTCTAGACCATGAGTAGAAATCTTGAATGAGCTTGCTGATTTCAGTTGGTGCTAGACGAAGAAGTGTGTGACCTTGGAGGTGCACTCTCGAGCCACGTCGACACACTCATCGGTATTTCTGGTGCAAATTACGGAATGTGTGTGTGTCGTGACCACTCTCTGGAATGGGAGGCTTGCTCCGCATTGGTTGGCATTCTTTGTTTCAGTTGAAAATGAAAACATCTCTTTGATCTTCCCCCCCTTCGTTAAAGATATTAGAAAATTGGAAAACGTCCAAAACTTTTTCACTCGACGAGTTTTCTATCGCTGCTTTGGTACTGATTAAATAAACAGGCCAAACAGTCAAACTAGAGACAAAAAAACTAGGCCTTCTTTCATTGGAAAGCATAAGAGAATCGAACGATTTGATTTTACTTTTAAAACTAATAGGGGGAAAAAACCACTCTTTCAGACAGAAAACCCCGTTTCTATAATTTAAGACAATCCGCGACACGTGGATCTAACTTCAAATTACATTTTCGTGCCCCGAAAACAATTTGTCGTATAAATTCATTCGCAATAAGATCTGCTCGTCTTTTTACTGAAGTTAATTCAAGTGTTTACTATTTATAATATTTTTCCGCTCAATGTGTTCATGTGTTCAGTTGTAATGTTTATGATCTAATGTTTGGTTTGTTCCTTTAATGCTTATTATCTTCCAACTTGTTGGAATCACTATAACCCACATGATGTTTGTGTACTATCATTGTATATTATATGAACAACATGTAATAAATAATAAATAATAATCTATTTTATTCTAAGTACATTATGATGTCAGTCACTAAATGATTCGGTCTTGGTATATGTACTGTATAATCAGGGCTCTTCATATCACAACATTTGCGAGGAAGGCATATGAAAATCTCTGCTTTCTTTATGAATTATTTCTCCTTCTCAATTAAAGTCTTCTAAAGTTGGAATATTTTCTCTTTTTCTTATTTTCTTCGGGATTCGGACTTCTTCATCTCTTCTAGCAGTCATTCCGGGACTTCTTCATCTCTTCTAGCAGTCATTCCGGGACTTCTTCATCTCTTCTAGCAGTCATTCCGGGACTTCTTCATCTCTTCTAGCAGTCATTCCGGGACTTCTTCATCTCTTCTAGCAGTCATTCCGGGACTTCTTCATCTCTTCTAGCAGTCATTCCGGGACTTCTTCATCTCTTCTAGCAGTCATTCCGGGACTTCTTCATCTCTTCTAGCAGTCATTCCGGGACTTATCTAGTTACAAAATGATCTCTGTGTATTATACAAATATGTCTGAAAATTTAGGCCACGTTTTTGGAGAGAGAGTAACACGGGAGAGGTGAAAAGCTCCTTTCCCTGTTTAGGATCTATTAATTTTTCGAACTTTCTCAAACTCAGGTTATATTTACATACATATTATATTTACATATACAGATAATTTTTTATAAGCTGATAAATTTTTTAAAAATACAAACTTGAGAGCTATAATCTTACTTATTGAGCTTGTGTTGGATTTTGTTTTTAACCTTCGAGTTTCAGCCTGAAACATGAAACATTTACTGAGCCCGATCGTTATATCCAATTATTTTAATCCGTCCCCGCGGTTCTTGATTGTTCAAAAAAGATTTTTTCCACTATACATATGGTTTATGTTATTCTTTTAGTTGTTACTTACGCATATGAAGCGAGAACATAAGTAGATCGGTTTTAGAAAAAAACTATGAAATTCTAGACGGTGACAACATATGTTTATATACATTTGTATGTAAAATTTTTTGCTACGTTCTCAAGGAGAATAAAATGGCAGAGGGGAAATTTATTAATTACACAATTGAACCTGATTCTATTTATTTTCATTTTTACCACTTTCCATGCATATAAGGGGAAATGAGAATAAACTGTCCTATCGTGAATCAATACCTTTTCCTGGAATAGTAATAGTAGGTCAGCAATGTATAGTCTTATTTCTGGCAATAGTTGAATCGTAAAAGATTCTGAGATTCAAAAAGTTAATATTCGAAATGCATTGACTTCAATTTTCACGCGAGAAGAAATAGTAAGTTTTGTACGGCTGTCTCCCTCCAATGGAAGTTTGTTGATTATATAACGTAGTGAGGGAAGGCCTTCGGGTTTATCTTCTAGTATATCACCCTGAATGAGTCTTACGGAGAAAGTGGATATGTGCCTTTAGTAAGGTTCGGAAGGTGAGTGATCTATACGTTGCCTTTAGTAAATACCATAGCTTTCGTCTTTCCTCATTATTAACGGAAGATACTCCTAAAAACTCTCATTAATCAAAATTTTGCGCTTGAAATTCAGTCAAAAAGTTCTTGGTGTAGCTTTAGCGTTCGTTTTTTAGATTATGAACTTCATTGGGAATAGATTAAGAACCCTTTTTCCATATCCCAAAGTTTTCTACTTGCTTTTTAATCATGTTTTTTTTAAATGTGACAATTGTGAATCCGACTAGCTGGTCTTGGAAAAACCAGCTAGTCTTGGAAAGACCAACTAGTCGGATTCGAGTTAATATTTCAGCCTTTCATTCGTCAAGTTCGCAATCACTATCAAGAAGATATCTCTCTTATTCAAACATCGAAAAGACCTTTTCATAACAGCCTTGTCCGACGTGAGTAAATCTGATGTCTTTGCATCAGCAAGACAAATTTGATTGTTCAGGACGGCTATTTCCCTGGCAATAGTTGTGAATCGGGGAAAAGTGAAACTTGTGGCGAGGAAGTTTCTTCTTGCTCTAAGCCCAATTATGCCAAGCTGCTCCGAATCATGAATGCGGGCGGGAAAGAAGCCAACTTTATTGCTTCTCTCTGGTCTAAAGGTTCATTAACCCTTTCTTCAACTTCATCAAAAAACACCATTTGATAGCAACAAAAAACTTGTTGAAAAAAAGTTAATGTTTCTTGATCGCGGTTTGCAATTAATTAGAATGTTTTACTGCTAATATAACTAACAAAAGTCCATGATCATTTCGCACCCTTGATCAAAAATTTGGACTTTTCCATTGGTAAACGTTCCATTCTACAATCTTAAACTTCGTTAAAAGAACCCATGAGCAAATATGCGGAAGTATAAGACTGATTTTTCTTAACGACATTCTTTGTTGTTTTCGTGGTTGTTAATGCTCAGACCTAATTTCTCAGATGTTTTACACAAAAATCACTAGCCATAACAATCCTACCAATACCCGAAGTACCAAACGTTGTATTACAACCACAGGAGAAAAAACTTACAAAATTTCGAAAACAAAAAAACGGAAAACCATTTTGAACCAAAACACGCTCATTTGATAAGCAAATTTTATCTGATCTGAAATAGCTGTTAAATAAAACATTAACCAGTTTAATTGACAAAAATGATTTTTCAAAAGTCTATTTATCAGTGGTAAAGCCCTAAGCGGTGATAATTGTCTCACACATATGTAATATCGCTTCATTTGCGCATAAGAGTCATTTCATTTCTTATCTTATCAACTTGGTCAAATTTCTTTGCCTCATTCTTTACATTCTCATCCTTCACGGCCTCAAAAATTCTTTCATAAGTGCCCGATTGGTTTTAAGTTGTTAATTGCCATAGAAAGTTATTAGGTTGTTAATTAGGTTGTTAATTGCCATAGAAAGTTATTAGGTTGTTAATTAGGTTGTTAATTGCCATAGAAAGTTATTTCAAGTTACACTACGACGAGCGAATTAGTTTGTGACCATATGCTATACCAAAAAATGTTTTTTCGCATCAGAGTTCTGCTTTTATATGAGCTTCCAACCGAGATTGGCACGAGCACACGGTAGCCTGATATCCAGAAGGATGTTTACGTACACTTTCTTAACGAATATGTCCTAAACTAATTAAAGTGCCCGACATCAACTAAAGTAACCTCAAACGATGATTATTGTACCTCAACGCTAAAATTATACACTTGATGTCAGAGCTTTTGCTTTACGCGACAAAAATTAGCTACCGAAGAGAATTTTTTTGTTTTTACAATTTTTTTAAAATCTACAACGTAGAAGTTTGAAAAGAATTGGTATCATTCAATTGAAACTAGCATTTCTGCCCATGATTTAAATACATTTTCTGACTATGTAACAAAATAATGAGCAAAAGGCCCAGACTTTGGTTTGCTATTCGCTCAGAAATTCTCAAAAAGTGATATTGGATGGGATTTGGCAAGGTATTGTATATTACTCATTTTTTTTTATTTTCTTCATGAACAATCATATTCAAATACCACGCAATTATAACAGTGCAATTATCACGGAAAATTTTCCAATTTTTTTTTGTTTTTCTGCTTTGCAGTTTGCTAAATTAACGAGCTTCCTGGTCGCAAAATTAAAAAAAGTTATAGTAAATCGCTGGCAACAAGTTTGCTCGCAATCAGAGAAAAAAGGCCTTATTTCTCGATCAAATCTCAAAAAAGCTCCAGATTTCGCCAGGATCAAGCTCTGTTTTCGATAGTTTCTGTTCTTTTTTTTAAATCAAGACTAAAATTTCTTTTTAGAAAAAAAAGAGAAAACATGGGGAGATTTTGCGTTATATCATGAAACAGTGTTAACCATGAAACATTTTTCATCATCGTCTTTGATATAAAAAAAAAACTGAGTGAGGAAGAAGAGCGAAAAAGAAGAACTTTTTCACTTCAGATGATGAAATCATCTCTAACAACAACTGGGTGTACGGTAGACAAACGAGTCTCATTCGAAACTCCGATCTATTCCACGTTTACTCCAATCTCACACATTTTCAGGTTTATCAGCATCTCTAATTCCTTTTTTTCTAAGTTGAAAAATACAAATGTCCAAACATCATGCAGATTATTCCTTCAAAGCTAAATTATGCTTTATGAGCAACTGGAAAAGCGGAATTGTGATTTTTTTTAAATTTCTGTAACAATGTTTTTGGACCTTCGAAAATCCGTCCATAGTCATTTCTCAAAACTCTCATACCTCTCTTCTCTCTTCTTTGGTTTTTTTTGTGCCTTTTTTGCCAAACAAAATCACATAATTCTAAAAAGATGATCTTCAGCCCTACGTGTTTTCAATAATGATGAGTAAAATGTTGAGAATCAGAAATATTAAAAGAGCTGATGAGCTTTTTAATCAAGTTTTATCGAAAACAATTTACTTGAATAACTTTAAGTTAGCTTTGCAAATCAAATGAAGATAAAAAATTTATTAAATAATTCGTTTTTAGACCAAGGATTTGACAGCAGCAGATCAATACTTCCTAGTCACTAAACACCATCTCTCTCGGCGACAACATAAACGTTACTTCAATTGGCATAAATAACTGTTTTCGCTAAGCGATAAAATCAAAATTGTTCATAATGAATCTACTGGATGTAAAACAACCCTGTTTGTGTACTTTTTTCTATAAAATTTATAATGTTTTGATGTTATGGGTTGATGCAGAGACAAAAAAGTTCTGTATATCTTAATCATTTTTTTCTCTGACTATCTTTAGTTAATCGCGTTATCTATTTCTAAGAACTGCATTTGGACATTCTTAACTGAATTATAGTTAGTTTTCTGCTAGAATATATTTTTCTCTAAAATCTTTTCGTATAATGTATCAAAAATTGCCAACAGGTTGTTGGTTTGTTAATAAAAAAATGTCATTAAAACTCTCGCATTCCAGTATGAAATAAAATGAAGTGCGAACACTTTAGTATTCATGAAGAGCCCTTACTTCCGGGTAACTTTCTCTAGTTCGAGTTCGAGTTTACTACGCATGCGAAATGCGGGGTAAGGTACATATAAGAAAGGGGGTCTTCCATGTGAAAGGAAACGGTCGAGAGAGTTGATAACGTATGAGGTCGAAAGGGTCAACGTTGATTTCGGAAAAAAACTTTCGAGGGATTGGTCGGTCCTACTCCAGTGGTAGCATTGTGTGGGAGAGCGGTGAGGGATTAGGACGTTACAGCTTCAAGGTGTCCAATTCCTCGTTGAAGCTGGATTGCATCTTGCACTGGACGAAATGAATGGAGCAGAGAAAGGATGGAAAGCCGACCACTCTAGTCTTGGCTAACAAGATAGAATTAGTTGATTCATTAAAGAGAGTGTCAGACAGAAATTCAACGATTAGTTCTCAAGTGTAAGAGCGATGCGTAGACCGGGTTCTTCCAAGCTGCTGCAAGAGACCAGATTCTTCCAAGCTGCTTCAAGAGTGGAAGTAGAGCCTTCGCTTAAAAAACATCCAAATAGATTAGAATGTATGTGATGGAACGGTTTGAGAGATTTGTTTGAACTGATAGCAGAGAAACGAGTGTCTGAGTTCCATAATCCAAAACTTAATTATTGAACAAAAGAACAGATTGAAACATTTTATGTTGAATGTTGTGTTCAGGGTTCTCTCCTCATTATTTCATGCGATCATTACGCTTAGAGCTTTCCAGTTCTCAACAGCGAATGTGTTTCAGTAGAATGTATCCTTAAATTAATCACGCACACAATTAAAGGTATTTCTATTTATGGAACGGAACGTCGATATTTATACAAGATTCAAGATACAACCTTAGTTTCAATCTCAACAAAAACTCTTCTAGGTGAAAAAAGGATTTTAAAAAAGGAAGGAATACGATGGATGAAAGATTAGGTAGAGAGTAGTCGCTTACGAAGCATTGAGTTTTAAACAACTATTTCTTTGAAACAATCCATCGTTTTTTATAGTGTGCTCTTCGGCAAACTCATTTGTCAAAGCTACATGTACTCTATAGATACTACCAAATGTCTCCGGGGAAAAAAAGGTCATTTTACTAATGGCGCAAAAAAAAGTGCGGGTAATTGGCCGATGAACTGCAGAATCTAGGTTACTAGAAATATCAACCAAATCCCGAAAAAAAGGGAAACAACTTGGAAGGGTTGAGGGTTGGAATAAAGCGATTGAATCCCAACTTTTAACTTTGTTCTCATAATAGTAATCACGCTTCAATTAACTTATTAATTAACTTCTTTCAAAAACAACGCATAGATCTTTTTATGAGTTACTTACTGGCGCTTAAGAAAATCCCAATGCAGCGATTACAAGTCATTCTAAGCTTGCCTTGAATATAATGGCGACGTGAATCGTAACATTACTGGCGCTTAATTCCGCATTCATCCAGTTTTTGTAATAGAAACTTGAATGACCACGACTCGCTCAACAAGGAAGAGATTAGGCGAAGAGTGAAATTATGTGTTTCTTTGATTTTTTGTTAGCAAATTCTAGTTCGAAATGCGAAAAATACCGATTGCATAATGTTTTTTTTTGAGTTATAAATGCACATTGAGACTTTAAGACTGGAAACTGCAATTGATAAAGGATTGTTCATTGTTCGCAGTGATTCGCTGTTTTCAATAATCTTGTTAGAGAGCTCGAAAGACAACTTTAACCGAAATGAAAGATTTTTTTGAATTTTCCTTTTATTTGAATTTGAAGGACAAGAAATTTTGAAAGTTAAGTAATCCTAAAAGGAGTTGATTTTAAGATGTATGAAGATTTTATATGGTGGAACGGTGAGATATCCTATGCCTGATAGAAGCCGGATTATCTTAGCTCGATCAGACAAAATCAGGAAAGCAGATTCGAACGCTTCGACAGCCAACCAAAACTAAGTGAACTGAAACTGTACATATAAAAATACTGAATCCTAGTTGAGCAAATTTACAACTTCTGAAAATAAATTCCTATACTTGGTTTTCTAACCTTTAACCAAACAATTTTTTTCTAGTTTTGTTTAAGAGCTTCAAAACCTGCTCGATTGTTACTCGAACGTTCAAACTATAAGTTTCTTATCAGTTATTTTGAAACAGTTGCAGTTCAATAGAAAGCAGGCCTGCGTTATTGTACAAACTAAAACATCGATAAGGATTCGAAACATAACAATGTCTGTAGTGAAGCCTTCTGATCGTTCTTTGACCGATCGAGTCACGGCCTCAAAGAAACACACTCCTCAACTCAAAACGTTTCTGCGAATTACTTAACTTCACATGAAACATTTTTATTTTAACAACGAAGTTCCCCAAAGAAAGCAGGTCAACGAAGGTACGAGTTGACATCATAATAGTGACATTGTATGCACAAAAGCTTACGAGTGCGTAGTAGATGAAAAGAGGGAACTGTGTTGTATTTGTTCTTCAAAAAGCTTTCATTCAAACGGACAAGTGTTCACAGTGAAACTCTCCCACTCAAAATCTCCATTGACATGACGAGCTGCAAATGTCAATCATGACATCATAACAACGGAACTTGTTAGCCAAACGAGAAGAGGGAGAAGAGTAACCATTATTATGATAACTACAAAATAGTATGAGTTTCTTATAATTACTGGTATATTTTGATATAATTTTAGATCATTTTCTCCGCAGTTCCAATGAGCTGCCCAAGCGCATCCTCTCTCACTCCTTGCACTCGATTGTGGGTACTCTACAAATGCATAGGTAACGCTGTGCAACAAAAAGGCTCACTGTTGTTCTATGTTTTTTTGTTGATAATTTATTTTCCCATGAGGCCCAACTCGTTGAAAAGATCTATTTAAGCAGTCTGAATATACTTAGTACTTTCGCAATCAAAAAAATTCAGTCTCATCAGTCAATTTAACTACTATCTCTTTATCTGTTTATTATCTGTTTCATGACGAATGTTTTCAAAAAGCTTATAAATATACTTAATGAGACAACAGACTGTATTTATAAGGTTAACAAGGCAGTTCTATAAAATTAAATAGAGAATTAAAAGCCAAGATGGAATTTCGGGGTAAAAAAAGTTCGTTCTCAAGTTCAGAAAGCAGAGAGCACACGAAGCATAAAGTAAAGAAGAGGCCAGATTGCAGAAAGAAGAGAAGCAAGTGAACATATGATAATACAGAAAAGATCATGTTATACCAGGGTAGTTTATGTGAAAACGAACAGGAAGAAAGAATTAGAAAAAGAGAGCAGAGAGTGAATAAAATGAAGTCAGTGAGAGACAGAAGGAGAGAGAGAGCAAGTGAAGAGAATCTAAGATAGACAGAAGGAGAGAGAGAGAGAGAGAGCAAGTGAAGAGAATCTAAGATAGACAGAAGGAGAGAGAGCAAGTGAAGAGAATCTAAGATAGACAGAAGGAGAGAGAGCAAGTGAAGAGAATCTAAGATAGACAGAAGGAGAGAGAGAGAGAGAGAGAGCAAGTGAAGAGAATCTAAGATAGACAGAAGGAGAGAGAGCAAGTGAAGAGAATCTAAGATAGACAGAAGGAGAGAGAGAGAGAGAGCAAGTGAAGAGAATCTAAGATAGACAGAAGGAGAGAGAGCAAGTGAAGAGAATCTAAGATAGACAGAAGGAGAGAGAGAGAGAGCAAGTGAAGAAAATCTAATATTCAGCTAAAGAAATGAAGATAGCAGGACAGTATAAAAAGATCAGAAAAAAACTAACTCAAAACATTCGAGGAAGTTCATTTGTTCGTTCCCAGAGCGGAGGTACAAAAGGAGACCCACCGCTCAACATTCGTTCCCAGAGCGGAGGTACAAAAGGAGACCCACCGCTCAACATTACTTGCTTTTATAACACTGTCCCACCCTTCCGCCAGAACTCATGATTTTAGCTGAACGGTTGATAACATTGCTTTTTTCATATGTATCTAGGCTTTTCACTCTGTTATGCTTGTTAAAAACACTTTTTTTCAAAAATGTTAAAATTTTGTAGGTAGCATTCATACGGCTTTCTTCACTCGTATCGATCAGCGATGTGTTTTTGGTAGTTTAGAGGTAGAGTACTAGTTCCCGGTTGGTGAGAGACGTTGGGGTTCAAATCTGCACCGTGGAACATTTTTCGCCGGCGTGTAAATTCATTACGAATCCTTTTATACAACTTTCCTTCGCAATTTTTGCACTCTCTTTGCTTTTCAGAAAGATTTCGTAATCAATAACCACAAATGTCATAATTCGTGGGTTTCCAACTGTTTTTCTTCGTTCAACGCATGTTAATTTTCGGTTAAAGAATTTCGTGGGTTGAGATGGGCAGAACTTCACTTTAGATGGGCAGAACTTCACTGACAGAAGTCATAGCGAAGCAGCAACCAGCTGTTCTTTCGATGAAATCTCTACCGCGATCGAAATCCGTTCAAGACCCAGAAAGAGGAGAGAAGAGGATCGGTGACGATGCAAAACCGAGTTCTTTTTTGGAGAGAAGATGGTCAGCGATGAAGACCAGGACGTTCAGCAACGACTCCAAGTACAGCATCAAAAAATGGTCTCATTGAATTATCCAGAACTCTAATTACTCATCAATGGAAACTGAACATAGTTTTTGAATATCAATCTTTCTTTTCTCTTTTCCACTAAGCATATAATCGGTTGGTGTTAATAAATCAGTGTTAGATAACATTATTAAACAGCAGAAAAACATGAAATAATTACTCAACTTCAATTTTAGACCAACAGCCTTCAAGTTGTATGAAAATGGTAGTGAGCGTTGACTATGGTGCAAGGCTTCTCCATTTTGAAATTAACTTGAACAGATCCACCCAAATTGAAGGGGTTTAAAATGTTCGATAACCTAGTAGCACGAATAAGACTTCTGAGAATGCTTTCATAGACTCAGAAAGCATCGACTCCTTCTACCTTTTCGGGTCTGTATCTCATTGCAGGGGAGCTTGTATAATAATAATAATACTTTATCGCAAGGGTGATTTCGGAAGGGGCAGGTAGGGGATCAAATAGAGGAGTGATTCGTATCAACACCAAGGCGTGACACTTTTCAAAGTGAGAAAAAGAGGTAAGTCGAGGAAAAAGAGGTAAGTGGGTCTGGAATCGAGAATATGAGGATCGTTTTATAGCTTACCGATAGATGTTTTAAATGAATTGACTGTATTAATCGAAAATACAGTCTCCGGGAGTTTGTTCCAGACCGGAACTACTCTGGTTGAGAAGTTATTAGAGAGCTTAACATGTTTGAAACTGTTTGAAATGTTTGAAACTTTAATGAAACTTTAATATTTGTTTAACATGTTTGAAACTGGGTTGAGTCAGACTGAACTTGTGTGACCTAGTGGGGTATCTGTGGTCTTGTGGGGAGGTATCTGTGGTCTTGTGGGGAGAACATCTTGAATGGAGAAATGGAGAAATGGAGCAATATAGCTTTCGTGAAAAGGAGCAATATCAGTGTGATCACGAAATAGGTTCATTTGCAGGATCAACGCGTACACAGGACGAGAATCGAAGCCGGCGAATGCGTATCTCCGATGGTACCTTCTCTTCACCCTCCTCATCTTTCTATTCCTCAGCTCTTGTATTTGGTTGCCCTGCATCCCAGCCGTCCAGAAGTTTTCTCTGGAAGTCGTCGTCATCATTTCTATCTGCATTCACCTTCTATGGTTAGTTTTTTCTATTTATTTCCAAATCTGTCACTTTTATTCTAATTTTTTTTATTCTGGCCGTTTTCATTCTTTTCGTTTTGTCTTTTTTCTCTAAGACTACCCTTTTTGATTAATTTAATTACATGTCCCTCTCGAACTTCTTGATGCTTTGGTACATTTAAAAACTCACCAAAAATGCCTTTGATGACATTTTCAGGTTCATGGCGGTCTTCAATGCTGTTCGCTACACCATTCGATTACTTCGATTCCGCAATCATATTATCGACCTATCGAAGGTGAAGCAATTATTTCAAATTTGTAGATGAGACAGTCTAAGCTATGCGTCACGGCTTTGAAATTTTCGATTGAGGCATTTAGTGCTTGTCTAGTCTTATGTCACTTTTTTGTTTAATCGAGAAGAATGTTATAGTTCAAAAAAGCGAGTTTGCTTCCCTGAAGTTATTTTTTATTCTTATTATGGCTGCGGCGGAAATATGGAAGAAAGGATTTAACCGTTCATCTCAGTCAAAACGGGAGCAAACAACTTCTTTTTTCAACATGCAGCTTATTTAACATCTTTTCAACAAGATAGGATCAAAGATTGGGGATCAAAGATACGATCTCCTTTTGCCTTGACAACGGCATTCAGACGCTCCACAACGGAAGATAGTCGTTGACCATCTCGGCCCTCGCTTTCTGAAGGGCAGCCCTGAGTGAGTCCAGATTTAAATGAGTTGTCAACAGGCCTTCTTTTACAGTTCTGCCCATATGGAATAGTCGAGAGGATTCAGATCCGGGCTGTAGGGCGGCCATTACAAGGTCGAAATGAAGTCCAGCACACTGTTTCGAAGCCAGTCATGGGTAGTCTTCGCTTTGTGAGCCGGTGCGGAATCCTGTTGAAATGTACAATTAGTGTTTAACTTGGCAAAGCGGTCCACCTCCTTCTCAGAAATCATCTCTTTGTAGTATTTGGCGTTTACCTTGACACCGGGTTCGACGAAAACAAGCTTGGTTCTTCTAGTTGCACATATCCCCACCCAAACCATCACCGAAAACGGGGGTCCACACCGATTGACGATCATACCATGCTGGACAGCCGTTGTAAGAATACGGCCATTCTGACCAATAACGGCTTGTTCGATAGTGAAGAGCTTCTCTTCCGTGAACAGTGTCCTGAAGTGCACGCCAGTGCGTGTCCTTTCCAGCAGTGCTCGACATCTATCCCTCCTGTTTTTTTTATTATTTTCAGGCGTAATTTTATGTCTCTTGGTAACTTTGTATGACAATAGGTTCAGTTCATTATGTATTATACTATTCGGCGGACCGATTTCTCACTTATAACCAGATCCCGGCCCATCTTTCTCATATTCTTCTTAAGATTGTGCTTTATTCGACCGTTGACTTTTTTGACGATGGAAGGAGAAGTTGCGGTACGTGGACGTCCCAGTCTTCGCCTTTCATTTGTATTTCCGACTTCCTCCTTTCTTTTCATAACCTTCCACACAATGCTCTGAGCCGAATGAGTGAGTGTATCCTGCATCGTCCAAATGTAGAGAAGCGGCTCTGTTGGAATGAAAATTTCTGTTGGAATGATTACTACAAAAATGAAAATTATAAAACAAAAACATGGCAATGTATACAGAAAAAGCAGCTCTATCGCACAGTGGAGTATTGATGGCATAATGATGATGAAATCCTCCCGCGCGAGAGCTGGAAAAGGTGCTTCCATATTTCCGCTGCATTCTGTATAAACAGGGTTTTATGATACTTTTTGTCGAAATTCATGTTTTCTAGCTCAATCACCCGTTTTTAATTAAATTCTTTTGAACTTCTGACTTTTTTCCATTATATTATCTGTTATATTTTTCATAATGTATCTTTCTGAAAGAATATATTTTCTGGTTTTCGAAAAAAAGGTTTTCAAAAACTGCTCAAAGGAGACGAGTTAGTCAAAAGTTATCGCGCCTTTCAGATTCCGAACCCGGAGAAAATGGTCGTGAAGCACGTGGTCGGCATTTGTATATACAAGGTTGTTTCTTTGAACTCGAGAAAGAATAGAGGTTATCGGTGAGTTGGGGACAAGGGGGTAGGTAAGCCGGTGAGGGAGGGATGAGTTGGGGACAAGGGGGTAGGTAAGCCGGTGAGAGAGGGATGAGTTGGGGACAAGGGGGACAAGGGGGTAGGTAAGCCGGTGAGGGAGGGATGAGTTGGGGACAAGGGGGTAGGTAAGCCGGTGAGGGAGGGATGAGTTGGGGACAAGGGGGTAGGTAAGCCGGTGAGGGAGGGATGAGTTGGGGACAAGGGGGTAGGTAAGCCGGTGAGGGAGGGATGAGTTGGGGACAAGGGGGTAGGTAAGCCGGTGAGGGAGGGATGAGTTGGGGACAAGGGGGTAGGTAAGCCGGTGAGGGAGGGATGAGCGGGGTAGGTAAGCGGGTGAGGGAGGGATGAGCGGGGTAGGTAAGCCGGTGAGGGAGGGATGTGCGGGGTAGGTAAGCCGGTGAGGGAGGGATGAGCGTCAGTCGCAGAAGAAAAAAAGAATGAACAATAAAAATCTAACTGCAAACATTGCAGTGAATGATGTTATAGAAATAACTTCATCTGAACTGAGAGATTCACGTAGTTTTCCGTGTATTCACTCAGTTTTTTTAAAACGAATACTTCCTAATCTTGCCTGAGCCGGAAACGAAACTTTCAATAAAAAGATTATGAAAATTAAAACATTTGCAACATACCTCCGAGCTTGTTTAGAGAAGAAAAATTCTATTTATTATTTTTTTGTAAGGAAAAGATATTTCGAAAACACAAGTTTTTAGAAGGCCAGTGCTCAACCTAATTCAATTTAATTTATTCCAAACGCTTTGAAAATGCAATTAAAACAACATCTCCAGGTGTTTAAAGTCAAAGAGTGTAATAATTTGATTTTGTTGGAACGATACGGCTTCAAGGTATCTAAATACTGCTGTTCTAAGGTTCTATCTTGTCGATCACACGAACAAGAGGAAATTCATATTTGACAGTTCTAGACAATGTAAACAAAAAAGAAGGCCGAAATAAATATAATTCTTAGAAAAAAGTTTAGTTTTTAGTCATTAGTGAATCTTATCGATCTCATGATGTTTGATTCCGACTTCATCTCTCAAACCACAAATAAAGAAAAGCTATAACACCTCGACTGTTCAGGAGCCACTAGAGCTGATGATCGAGACGATAGACAGCGTGGCCAGCCAGCCAAACTCTAAGGAGAAGATCTCGTGTGTGATTGGGATGGAGATGGGGACTCCCGAGAAAGAAGAGGTACATATTAACATAATTCCATCTTCAAACAAAATTTGAAATATTAAACACAGGGGAAGGACCGCAAAGACAAAAAAAACTAGTTTACGGGACGGGGAGGAACGAACGATTAGATGAGGACGTATCTCTCTTACTCAGAGCGAGCGCATTACCAGTAAACTAAGAAGGATGTATTGCTTAAAAATCTCAATGGTTTTATACTTTCTAGTAGAAAGTATATTTCCGAAACGGGCTCTCTATGATAAAATTGGCAATTACAGAAGAAACGACAATTGTACAATCGATACAAGAGCCAGTTCGAGCGATTCATTGTCACCTTCCATCCTAAGGTTAGGCCATGTTGAGATTGTTTCACAAAAAAACTTTCTCCAAGCAATTCCAGTTTCTTCACGATCTTACTTCAAAAAAAAAAAAAACTTTCTCGAATAAAATTGAGTGTTATCAAATATCAACCCATTAGAAAGAAAAATAGAATTACTTCAGATGTATAGTAGTCAATCAACAAAAAAAATTGAAAGACTAGATCATCGAATGGCTTCACTTTAACATCTTCAGACTTTGTAGCTTTCGTTCTAAGAGCTCGTAAAAAGAATTTGAAATTTCTTTTTCTTTTTTTTTTCACAGTAAAAAAAATCACTCAAGGATCTCCCGGGGGACATTCCCGGCAAATGTTCAAATCTTAACTTCACCATGCGAGCCGGAGTAAAGATTCTCAGAGACGACAAGGTTTTCCCTTACTTTTTTCCGTTTCCCGACAATGTTTTCCATAAATTTCATCACTTGTGAAAAGTGAAACAATCATGTAACAGAAGAAACGGTATAATGATTTCAGGGAAATGAAACCTCGGATGATTAAATTTAGTCTTTGAGGATATAAAACAAAAATAAAGTCTTTCAAAAAAATTAATTTTGTTGTGAAAGAGAGATTGAAGCATCAAAGAAAGTTGTTTTTAATAAAACTTGATTCAATATAATCTTGAAATTTTCTTTAAAAAATTTTTTTAATCATCCTGTTGCAGGATTATCCCTTGGACAAGCCAGGCGGAAAATTTCAGCTGTTGGTCACCACTGGTGATTGTGACTCTGTCTTCGGAGAGCGGTACTTCGACGCACTCGAAGAGGACTTCTGGAACACCTCAGTCGAGGTTGTAAATATCTCCAATCCTTATAACCAATAAATTTAAAAGCAGATCTCTTCAACGCGACCTTCCTTTTTCTAAGTAACAGTCTGCGTTGATAAGTACGGATATGTCATTATGGTAGCTTGGGCTTATCGTTGTGCAATGAGTCATTAGTTTGTCCTTAAACCCGTACAATTCCAACCGAACCCACGATATACATATCAGAATGTTGGTAGAGGTTAGAATTTCATTCAACCCCTGTAAGACACACATTCCGTGGTTCTGAGACACACAAGCAGTGGTTAAACTTTTGCACGTGAAGGAAAAGCTGAAACAAATTTTTTTATTTATTTTTACCACAGCGAAAAATACAGTTCAGAAAAAAAAGAAAAAAAGAATGATTAATGCGAATCGATTCAGCAACGGCTTTCTACGGTTTGGCAATCTCCTCTTTTCTATGCGATCAACTTGCATAAATCACCCTTTTTTGTGAGGTAAGAACTTTTTTCTTCAAAAAAGTTAGCAGCTACGCATTATGTCGCATTAATTCGGAAAGACCAACCTTCCCACTGAGTTCATCGGAAGGAGAACACTAGCTTTATAGTTCCACTTTAACAACGAAAATGCCTAACATAATGTTAATTCAGAGTAACTGGTCTTTTACGATCCTTCTTCATGATGGGCTTCCTTATTCCTTGGAACATCAATACCATGAGCATTTTCTCTCTCACACTAGAATTGTACGAGGCCGGAGGCTACACCCATCCTAGCTACCAGGTTACTACCCTATGATCTTTGGTTGTTGAGAAAAAAACTCTGCCGATACTAATATTAATAACAATAGCTATAATTATAATTTCTTATCGAATAGTGTTAACTGCAGTTATTTTTGAGCATGTTTAACAAAAGCGTTTCAATTCGATAAGTGAGTCGAAAAAACCAATAGACCAGGTACTCTGAATTGTGTTTGCATTCAAAATTTCTTCAAATGCTAAGCGATTTTCCAAACATATTAATACTTGTGAAAGCGATTTTCCAAACATATTAATACTTGTGAAAGCGATTTTCCAAACATATTAATACTTGTGAAAGCGATTTTCCAAACATATTAATACTTGTGAAAGCGATTTTCCAAACATATTAATACTTGTGAAAGCGATTTTCCAAACATATTAATACTTGTGAAAGCGATTTTCCAAACATATTAATACTTGTGAAAGCGATTTTCCAAACATATTAATACTTGTGAAAGCGATTTTCCAAACATATTAATACTTGTGAAAGCGATTTTCCAAACATATTAATACTTGTGAAAGCGATTTTCCAAACATATTAATACTTGTGAAAGCGATTTTCCAAACATATTAATACTTGTGAAAGCGATTTTCCAAACATATTAATACTTGTGAAAGCGATTTTCCAAACATATTAATACTTGTGAAAGCGCTTTTCCAAACATATTAATACTTGTGAAAGCGATTTTCCAAACATATTAATACTTGTGAAAGCGATTTTCCAAACATATTAATACTTGTGAAAGCGATTTTCCAAACATATTAATACTTGTGAAAGCGATTTTCCAAACATATTAATACTTGTGAAAGCGATTTTCCAAACATATTAATACTTGTGAAAGCGATTTTCCAAACATATTAATACTTGTGAAAGCGATTTTCCAAACATATTAATACTTGTGAAAGCGATTTTCCAAACATATTAATACTTGTGAAAGCGATTTTCCAAACATATTAATACTTGTGAAAGCGATTTTCCAAACATATTAATACTTGTGAAAGCGATTTTCCAAACATATTAATACTTGTGAAAGCGATTTTCCAAACATATTAATACTTGTGAAAGCGATTTTCCAAACATATTAATACTTGTGAAAGCGATTTTCCAAACATATTAATACTTGTGAAAGCGATTTTCCAAACATATTAATACTTGTGAAAGCGATTTTCCAAACATATTAATACTTGTGAAAGCGATTTTCCAAACATATTAATACTTGTGAAAGCGATTTTCCAAACATATTAATACTTGTGAAAGCGATTTTCCAAACATCTAGTTGATTTCATTTTCATTTTTTGCCCTTCGTTGCACTCCAAGCCAATTTCTATCTGTTGAATAGCTTTAGAATAGCATTTGAGAAAGTATTTTCAATCTCTTCAATTGAAATTCATCAAAAAAGATAAAAAAGTCAATTGAGAAGCAGCTTCCAGTTCGAGGTTTTTCGGGGAATTTTCGCTTTTTATATTTTTATTATAAAAAAAACAATAACCTGATTTATATTAGTTCAGTATGATCATTAAATCTCGTTTACTACTTTTTTTGTACATTGTGGAATGGCAATCTCCTCTTTTCTATGCGATCGCCGTAATGTACAATGTACATTACGGCCATAACGCCATAAATATACTTGTGGAATCTCAACACTCACTATTAAGAATTAAGCTCCTTTTTTATAAAAATTAGTTTTTTCAAAGTTAAAAAATTAGTGAAGTTTTTTCAAAAAAAATTAGTGAAGTTCGTTTTAAAGATGGAAGACATCATCGCTTTGATTCGATGGTCTCTCGCCGTTCGAAGAAGATGCGTCGTCCGAGCTATACCAGTAGCGACACTTTCCGGTCCAACCAGTGGTGAGTGTACTGTTAATGCTTACTGCAGCTGAATACTGTAATCAGATTGCTGGGTTACTGTCTTCGGCTATTTTTTAAAAAAATTACTACCTTTTTTGAATTTCTAAATTAGATAAAAACTTGACATATATATCCACTGTTTTTATTAACAAAGTCAAAAACTAAATGAACTCGTTATTTTTGAGGCAAAAACTATATCAATGAATGGTATGAATGGGCGAGGCAGATACGCAGATGGACCATAGGCGCAGCAGAAGTAAGTCCATACAATTTACAGAATGTGTTTCCTATATATTTAGAGGAGCAAGCAATGTTTCTTTCGTCCGCATCTCTCACTGCAAGTGATCCCTCGTCAAATCATGATATTAGATCATTGCAGAAGATTATTTTAACAGTTACGTTTGTACTTCTGTTCTGTTATTCATGTAAAGCAGGGATCCACTAAGCGCATGTTTTATTAATAGTATAGTTTAACACGGCAAACAATTTTGTTCTCTCGAACAAGGTACATAAAGCGCTTGATTGCAAGCCAACCGAGTAGTAAATTTTGGTGTCATTTAGTATATTATGGATTAAAGTATAGCAAATTCGAAGAAAAAAAGTTAGTGTGAATCTGATCTTGTTTTGAAAGTTTGATTTTTGCTGATCATCCAGGCGAATAGTTAAAACTTTAAAATAAGGTGAACCAATGTAGAAACGTTAGACAAGAAGTTAAAAGTATATCATAACAGTTGGAAAGTACTAAGAAACTAATTAAAAAAATAATTTAAATGTTGAATGGATAATAATATTGAGGTTTTCCATTACTTCGTGATCAAGTCCTCGTCCCTTCCGTTTTTTGTCTCTGTTTCATTCGCTGCCAAATTCATCTTTTACTACGGATTTCTTCTATGCATCGCGTCCGTTTACGGCATCATCGCTCCTTTTGTGGTAAGTGATTGACCTTAACAGGGATCTAATAGTTTTTGGGTATATGTTGTCAGTTGTGGGAGACCGGACCCGAATGATAGTGCTAGTCAAAAGAATCGTGAAAGCATTAGAAGAATTTTGTGGCTTTGGATTAAAATATACGGATAATTTGAGTTCGGGTCACATGGAAAAATTGGTTGGGACCGAGTTCATAACTATGGTTATTTATCTATTCATGACCACTGATTTGTGAGCGAAAGCGTTATAAGAGAAAGGTTGAGTCCTTATTTTTACATATTGAGAAAACTCAAGTGAGATAGTTTTATGATAATTTGAAAAGGGGAAATCGTCACTATCACTATGACTATTTTTATGAGTATTTTTATGTTAATTATCATCGCTGAGAGCAAATTCGGGATTAGAAGAGAGGGGGAACCATAATTAAACCTATTGAATAATAATAGAAAAAAATAGGAAATTTTCACTCTTACGTATTACTGACATCATAATTTGCTTCATTGCAGACTCCCGCTCTACTGAATGCACGTAAATACGAAGTAAAAGGACTGGTTATTCCTTCGCAAGACGTCTTCACATGGATAATGCTTGGGTTCCTCGGTCTGATGTACATCGAGTTCGCCTGTGTATTTATCATCAACAAACTCTGCGAAAGAGTGAGATAACAGATTTTATTGTAAATAGATGAACTAGTTTAATGATCAAACCAGTTCAAGTTCACGGCAAAAAAAGAAAGACAAGCGAACTTAATAAGCACTGGATCTCGGAAACTAAATTTCAAGTTGTACGCCGAATTTACATATGTAATTTGAGCGAGCGAGCAAAAGTGATGGTGATGAATATTCACAAGGAAGTTTATGAGCATCTGTGTTTATAAATTAATGATCATATATTCACAAAATTGGGCGTTTTAAGGTTTTCCCCAATAAGGCGCAGGATAAGACAGGATTCTTCCGAAGCTGCTTGCATCTTCTGCTTGCTTGGCCGACCATAACAATGTACTGCTTGGTAAGTGGTTTTGATGGGTCGTTAGGCAAAGTTTTCATGATGAGGGCTGGGGACACAGAATACTGTGAACTTGTATGACTTACCCACTGGTATGCCGACTCCACTTAAGCACTAATTACAATTTTAATGCAGTTTTAACGTGATAGCTCAAACGCTGAATGATCTTACAATCTAAAATTGTATGCAGGTGGAGTTGTTTGCATTCCTGGAAGTCACCGTGCGGGGAAAGGCGGTCTGTTCTCACTCGGCATCCAAAAAGGACAACTTGGTCGCTCCTCTTCCATCCAAGGAGCCACAACGATTCGAAGTTTAGATTTCTTCATTGAGAAATAACAATGCGAGAAATATATGCATTGAAGCTCCAGCACGCCAGAAGAAGTCTGCATTTTAGATTAAAGTAGTCTTAAGCAACATGGTACGCTAAAATATTGTGAATTCGGTTTTTCTCACTTGACACGGTATAGATTGACGGGAGGAGAATAGATTGATACTCATTTGTAATTTATGCAACTTGAGGGCTGTTACTGAAGTTGATTTGTTAACTTGTGCTTCTAAATTGTAAATGATCACTATAAATATTTCAATATACTCCTGAATGCAACTCTATTTTTCTACAATGATGAGATCAACGATAAGCTTGTTTTGAAAAAGAGCGACGAAATTTATATGTTATTCTTTCAATCAAATCTACTGTATACCTAGCCGCTTTAAATTTCAATATGATTAATAAGTAATAATATATTTATGCAGCCAGTTCAAATTTTTGAGGCTGCAACATAGTTAGTGAAACAGTTGAAAAAGGGGGTGAGGTGGAGAAATGGTGGACGGCTCTGTATACGTTTTTATAAACAGAAACAGTAAGAGAACGCAGGTTTTCAATTTTTTTATTGTTTCATACATACTTATTGGTTGTCTAAGTGTTATACATGTGCTAATTTCAATGTTTTGATTTTTTTTTGAATTTTTAGTTACAAAGTTGCTTCTTTTTCAATCGGATTTGTAAAATCGGGCTGATTCAATTGGCGGAAAACTGATCGTCTTGGTTTAAAGAATTTTGAATGAATTGTTTTGAGATGAACAACTTGTCAATGTTTATGGAAACTGCATGTAAAGAAAAAAGTTATTGATGATAGATGTTTATTTACATCACTGGTCTAATGGAAAACTAATTCAGAAGTTTATATAAATTTTTTCAAGTTTTAACAAAAAAACACTCAAGAAATTTTCCCCTTTCATCCCCTCTGCAATTTTTTAAACATCCTACCTATTTCAAACGTTCCCTATTTTTCACGGTTAAACTCCTCAAACCCAGTTTTTTTGTTTGTGCACGGGTCCTCGACTTTGTTTTTTTGAAATCCCTCTCCCATACCTTTCAACCCTTCGCCCCCTCAAAGAAAGTACCAAACTTGTTTGGAATTATTGTTTTGTTGCAAAAATATCTCTCGCTCCACTCTGTTATGCTTTCACAGGATTAAATTTTTCAAAGTTATCACTAAAGGATGACTTAAATCAACATTTTTTATTGCGTAATATGAGGTGTGAAAGACCTAAATAGGCTCCGGATGCCAAGAAGAACCATCTCACTTGAACAGTAAGTTGGAATAGTCAATAGTTATTAATGGTCACACCATATTAAACAACAAATACGTAGCTTATGTGAATAAACTTCTCTTAGAAAAGCTAATAAAAGGTGCGGGAAAGATCCCCGTCGTCTCTCTCTTACCCTATGTGAACGTGTTACAACTACAACCACCGAGAACATATTATTCTGTTTTGTTGAATAAGCAAGAATATATACATTGTAACGCCGTCTCGGAGCATTGTAAAGCCATCTCGGAGCAATTTAACGGAGGATTTGTTTATACACAGCTCATCTCTAAGAACAAAGAAGCCAGAATATCGCACATAAGTTCGCTACCCACACACACAAAAAAGGATGAGTTTGGGAAAGTATGCTAAAAAGGCATACATGTGATTTATGAATAGTAACAATTTGAAAGTTTTCCTGCGCGTAAATATGAAAGTGTGCTAGAAAGGGCATACAATTAATGAATAAATGGTATACTTTTGAAAGTATGCCTTGTTGGCTCTCTTCCTTTTCTTGGAACTTATCCAATAAAGTATGCTAAAAAGGCATACATGTGATTTATGAATAGTAACAATTTGACCGGTTGACTTGGGTTGCTCTATATACACTTATTATCTCGATAACTTCATACGGGAAAAGCACACATATACAATTGGTATCGTGTGAATCATTCAACCGAGCGATTCTGGATGAAAGGCATCGGGTAAACCTTTTGATTGGTAAGCGCTCTTCTTGAAAAAGGCCCTTAGGAACGCCTTTAGGGAAAAAAGGCCCTTCGGGAAAGTCACAAACAATGAAAAAAGTTTTTTGTATAAATATAAAAAAATAATTAATTTATAAAATATATTATTTAAAAAAATGAAAATACAAAAAAGTTAGTATATTTAGCATACTTTCATTGTGCAGACAGCATACTTTCAAAGTATCCCTAGCATACTTTCATTTTATCAATATTTCTACTTTCAAAGTATGAATAGTAACACTTGTGTGCGGAACGATTTGGAATACTTTTAAAGTATATAGTTCTATTTTCATGCTTTCGAAAGTATGACTATTAATACAAATTTTTTTGTGTGCAGTGTAGGTAACTTCTAACATATATCATAATCGTGTCATGATGGAAATCGGTCGAAGAGGCAAGAAATGACTAGGGTATTTGAAAGATCATTACATACATCACGAAGTAAGATGCCATTATTGGAGACGGCCAATGCCGATTGAATGTTGATACAAAATGAAAATAAGAATAAATAGCTTCAAGAGGAAGAGCCTCAGAAAAATGAAGAGCTCGGAAGAATGAAGGAGAATGAAGGGCTCGGGAGAAGGAAGAGTTCTAACTGGCGGAACGGAGCTCTGTTCATTAGCTTCCAGGAGTGCAGATATCTGTATAAATCGTTGACTGGCTTTCCAAATGCACCTTTGAAGTGATTATAAGAGCAAATGAAAAAAGTTCTCCGGATGAGCGTTCCGCGCTGCTTCCAATCTATAAAGTATTTAGTTTTTTCTTCCTTTTATTACTTCTACAAACTGTTAGAAGCTTAAACTTGGGCCTTCTTGTGAAGCGACTGTTAGGTAAAATCTTGAGTAAAGTGAGACTGACGAGGCCGGGTGGCTTAGGAACGAGACCAAATGAAAAAGTATCTCACAACTCAATTTTTGCCAAATTGATTTGAAAAAAGTCGTTGGTACAAAGTGTAGGGTGCAAAGTTTCGCGGTACAATGTGTCGCGGGTACGAAGTGTTGTGTACAAAATGTCGTGTACAAAGTGTCGTGATACGGAGGGGAAGATATTCTACTTTTTCCGAGCCTTAATATCTAACAGGGTCAATTCTCTCGGCTTTTCTCACTTAGTCATACTGTTTCGCGTATTCACTCTCAGCCATTCTCACTCTGCCCCATTTTTTACTCTCTCTCTCTCTTTCATTCTCTAACGTACACTCTGTTTTTTTCTCTGTCTCTCTCTGTCTGTCTTTCTCACTTCTCTGTCTCTCTCTCTTTCACTGTGTCTTTCTTTCGTCCTGCTTCTTCTCTCTCTCTTTTCTCCCTCTCTCTCTCTCTCTCTCTCTCTCTCTCTCTCTCTCTCTCTCTCTCTCTCTCTCTCTCTCTCTCTCTCTCTCTCTCTCTCTCTCTCTCTCTCTCTCTCTCTCTCTCTCTCTCTGGCTCTCTCTCTCTCTCTCTCTCTCTCTCTCTCTCTCTCTCTCTCTCTCTCTCTCTCTCTCTCTCTCTCTCTCTCTCTGGTGCGTTCTCGAATGCCGGGTCAACCAGTCAGCCACCCTTATGCCCGTTACGTTGCCCTCACCATCTCTGTATCTTTAAAAAATAGAACTACATTGAGAGACAGACGAGAAAAGAGAGACAGACTCTCTCTCTCTCTCTCTCTCTCTCTCTCTCTCTCTCTCTCTCTCTCTCTCTCTCTCTCTCTCTCTCTCTCTCTCTCTCTCTCTCTCTCTCTCTCTCTCTCTCTCTCTCTGGTGCGTTCTCGAATGCCGGGTCAACCAGTCAGCCACCCTTATGCCCGTTACGTTGCCCTCACCATCTCTGTATCTTTAAAAAATAGAACTACATTGAGAGACAGACGAGAAAAAGATACAGAGAGATAATATAACTGTAGAATAGGGAGAGAACCTAGTAGATTTGGCAGACAATCGAAGATTCGCTAGCATAGGGCCTACTTTTCGATACATTTTTAGTAAAATTGTTCCAACCCATTTAGCTTCACATTAATTCGGTTTTGTTAGAGAACTCACACCGAAAACACTTCGCTCTGGCGTGTCCAAAAAATAATAACCGGGTTCATGCTGCTCTCAAATATTCGCATGATTGTTAGTCTGCACTTCGTTACTATCTTGCAGTGCGCTTTTTTCCATCTTAGCCTCTACTCGGTACGAAGTCCGTTCTATTGATGGCAAATTCATTGAGTGTGAAATGCCAAATGGCTCTGAATCTTCAGAGACAATATTTTTCTGTGAATTTTTGCTTCTGTTTCTGTCGCCCCACGACCTCAAATTTCTTTTTTTGTTTTGTTTTTGATTTCGCTATGTTCTTTTGAAAATTTAAAACTTTTTGGTTTAGTTCATGAATATATTAATATTTCCATAGTATTTGCGATGGAGGATGAAAGCAAAACTCTACCACTTCCGAATGAACCAACAGATTCGCCCAACCAGAGCCATGAGTCTTCATCTTCACCAGATGAAGAGCCTCTTGCTAAAAGAGTGAAGGTTTGTCAAAACGTTACCACTTTGCTTCGAGATCATTTCCTTAGCACACACTAGTGCAGTGCCTAGGATGTTAATCTCATGGTTCTCAAATTATCCCATCTGTGAAAAAAGTAGCATTTGGAAACGGGGTTAACAAAAAACTCTATGTAGCAGTTCTGAAAAAAAAGCAATTTGACTGTGATAAAATTCACTTTGGTAAAATAGGTATATTTATAGCACAGATGAGCACCCCAAGTTTCACTATCAATATTTTGAAGTCCGGTTGCCCACAGTGTCCGACAAGATGTGCCAGCGAGCAACAGGGATTAAATATTGTTGTTTTGGAAAACTTGATTCCGAATTGAAAAAAACGGAATGATTTCGACTTCTCGATGTTATTTACATTCCTAGAATCGCCACGCTGCGCTCTGTCAAGAAGTATAATGTTTTAGCAAAATCGTTTTTTTCTCATAACCCTGAAATACACTGGCCCCCTGGCAATTCCAATCCACTGGCCAGTTGTTGTTGTTTGCCCATAGGTCCCCCATAGGTCCTGTCGAGTGGAGTTTTTTGGGATAGTTAGGTGAGGACCCTTTTGATTCCGGAGAAATTTTCTCCGTCTACACTCGCACCGCAGTCGGCGATCCTCTTCGCGAGACTAATTGGTTAACCGGAGAAGGGGCAAGAGGCAATTTTACTGGCGCCTTGACTCGTCATTACGAAGTTTCGGGGAGTATCGGCTGATGTTTTATCAGGTGGCATGCACAGGCCAAGCCGGCATCGCCCTCCTTTGACAAACTATACTATCCAATTCTGGTCCGTATCACCAATGCATTTTTGCGAAGACATCCCTCTATCTACTACCAGGGTGTTTCTCTGACCCGCACTGCGGGAAAAAATCTATGCGCTCTCCAAAAACCCCAAAAAAAAAACATTGAAATCTATGCTCTTGGCGAGAAATTTTTCTCTGATTTTTCGTAGGGAAATTTCAAATCATTGGAAAAATTGAATATTGAACTCTGAAATTAAAAAAAATCTATGCGCTCAAAAAGTTGTGCAGGTGCTCAGAAACACCCTGTCCGCCACCTGAGAACGCGCTCGATACCGGTGAGGATGAACCGGTCCCTTGCGATAGTTTGAACCCGTGGGCTGTTAAGGGGGCAGCGTTCAGTGCATTAATACCTTGGCATAAGGCTAATTTGACACCCTCTCTTTTGATATGCTTTAATATTAGGTTTCACGGTTCATGGCTGGGTTACTTTCGCTACTTTAGAGGCACCATAATAAAGCAACGTTTTTTTATCTGCGACCTGAAGACGCGTTATATTCCGGTCGTGGGTCTCGGGTACAGTAATGAAAGATCTAGATATTTAAATGACAAGTTTAGATCGAAAACACATGTTCAAAACTTGTTTGGAAATGAGTCCTCTACTTCGTCGGAAAATGAAACTGAAATTATTAAGGATGTGGATTACGAAGGGGACATTTCCGCCTTTGAAGAAGAGGTAGAAGAAAAAGATAAAGCCGATGAAGAACATGCAGAAGAGGGGGCAGGAAAAGAAGTAAAAGAGGACATCCTCCAAGCGGTAGAGGGCGTAGACCCTGTAGATGAAAAAATGCAACACGAAGAGCCCTCCGAAGAATGAGGAAGCACGAAGGCACTACAGAAGGAAAACCGCCTATTATTCTTTCGTATCAAGAGAACAAGAGTATCAGAAGAAATTATCAAGATGAAGAATATCTCAGAGAGCAGAGATGTCAATGTGGAGGTAGATTTTTTTATTTTATGGCAGTTGTTTTTTTCAACTACATCCCCTCACTCTCAATACAACAAGTTCTCAGATAAAAAAAAATCCTCGAAAAACTTTGAAGTTTTATTGATAGACTCTCT
>OZ057408.1:9919389-9990884 GCA_964056735.1 Allodiplogaster pararmata | reverse complement strand
ACATACAACTAGTCATTTATTCTCGTGTCGCTGTGACCACACACTTTTAAGAAGTATAGATTTGTGGAATAGCCCGACGTCTGTTGTTAAGTTCTTATACCAGTGATTCCTTTCTCTCTCTCAAAAAAAAGGGGGAAAAAAATAAATAAATAAATAAACCCCGAGAGAGAAAGAGAAATAATGTAATTAGATAAATGATGTAAGTAAGGTTATTGTTTTCTGAGCCATGTCAAAGAAGACCTCGTCTACCCAGCCGGAGACCTACAGCGGGCAATCTACAACAACATTACACCTCGGGGACATATTGCTTTTCTGTGCTATAGTGTTATATGAAAGGCTCATATACCATGTTCTCTTCAGTCATGCATGCTCATAAAGCGATTGCGTCATGAATGGAGCGTAACTCCAGAATTCACGATTAAGATAGAAGAGAGATGAAAAGATGAATCTTCAAATTGTAGGTTACACAGTTTAAAGGAAGTGACGCCTGGTTAAGATGAAATTATTTGAAATATCGCACAGAAAAAAGCTAGTTCACGGGGCGGGATCGAACCCAACCATATCTGTCTCAGACCGGAAGCGCGTTGTTGTTGTTGTTGTTGCCGGATGTAGCCGGCTTCGAAGAACGTCTGTGTTCTTCGTTTCTTGTTCTTTTTTTTTCTTCTTGTATCTTCAAGAACGCTGCGACCTCCAGCGGCTTGGTCCAGAGGTCGATTGGAGACAGCGCGGTCGGGTGGCATGGGCAGTTGAAGAGATGCGCAACGTCGTGAGGTCCGGAAGAGAAATCGGGACACACGTCGGGGATGGATTCGTCAATGCGGTGGAGGTAGTTGTTGATGAATCTGCTGAATCCCGAGCGGAGCTGGCTGAGCGTGCATCTAGTCTTGCGGGGTAACTCTTTCTCTTCTTCCTGGATAAGGGGCGGAGGTCTGCCTCCCAGGATGACGGCACCCTTCAACGATTGGAGTTCGTTCAAGACCATCATCGAGTGTACGGTGTTTGCGACTGATTTCCCATTGTTCGGATCCTTTGACATCTGTTTCGCGGCTTCGACAGTCTTCTTGCAGCTCAACACGAGGTTGTTCTTCATTCGCGAGGGGGCGCCGGGCAGTCGAGGAGGCCGTGGTGGATGTGTTCTGGGTCTAACGATCTCGCGAGGTACTGCGCGGCGAGCATGTTCAGATGGGATTTGGTGCGCATGACCTTTGATTCGCGATGAATATGGTCAGTGTCGGCCATATGATGATTCCCTGTCACGACGCGGAGTCCGGAGTTCTGAGAACGTTGGATTTTGGCGTGAGCGGAGTCCGAGAGGAAGGTGGACCAGGCGTGTGCGGCGTAGTTGCAGATCGCTTGCGAAATGGCTTTGAACGTGAGGCGGAGGGTTTCTTTTTGGTTGCCCCAGGTGCTTCCGGCTAGGGCTTTCAGTACTTTATTGCGCTGCGACATCCGTCTCGCGATGTCTTTGGCATGATGGCTGAATGTGAACATCGAGTCGTACGTGACGCCGAGTAGCTTGGCCTGGTTGACGGTGGGGACGGGTGATCCGCAGATTGATATGTCCAGAGTAGACTTAAATTCACGACTGAACGGGGTGAAAAGCATGAGCTGGCTCTTGATCGGGGAAATGATGAGTGACCGTTCTTTGAGGAAGGTTTCAATTTTCGTGATGGCCCTGCGTAGATTTTCGGAGGCGACGTTGATGTTGGGATCTGACGCCCAGATCGTGATGTCATCAGCATACGAGATGACGTTCGTGTGGGCATCGTCTGTGGGAAGATCGCGGAGGTAAAGGTTGAAAAGCGTGGGCGAGAGGGCGCTGCCTTGTGGGACTCCGTTTCTGAAGAGTCTGGAACTTGATACCGAGTCGCGGAAGCTTGTGCGTCCTGTTCTTCCTCTAAGGTAAGCGGCGAGCCATTTTTTAATATAGTTCGGCGCGGTTGTTGTCTCAAGGAGGTCGATGAGCTTGACGATGTCGATACTTTCGAATGCCTTGGACATATCAATTGCCATGAGGACCGTTCGACTAGCGGGACGTTTCTGGTTAAAACCGTCTGCGATGCTCTTCGAGAGAGTTACGAGGGCCGAGGTTGTAGAGCGTCTTGCCGTGAAGCCATGTTGGTGGTCTGCCGGGGGAATGTGCCTCTGTAGGGAGCCGAGTATTAGCCGTTCAATCACTTTGGCGACGGGCGAGAGTAGAGATATCGGACGGTAGCTGGAGCCTTCGGATGCTGGTTTGCCTGCTTTCAGGAGGGGTAGTATGATCGACGATTTCCATATCATGGGGATCCTGCCTGTGCGTAGGGAGCTGTTGACCAGGGAAGTCAGGGCGCTGATTCCTTTCGGACCTAAATGATGGAGAATTATAGGAGCGATGCCATCTGGACCAAGCGCGGTGGACTTCTTCGTGAATCTGATGGCGGCTGCTACGTCTGTGGTAGTGAAGTCCTCGCAGTCATCTGCGGACAGGCGGTGTATTTTCCTCATAGTCTTCCTGTTTTTCTTTGAGGTGGTATACTGGACTGGACAAGTGTAGGCTTTGTTGAAGCGGTTCGCGATATCGGAGGCCGTCGTGATCGTCTCATTTCTGAAGGTTATGGCGCAGTTCGGCGGTGGTCTTCCTTTGTTGTTGAGGATCTTGATGGTCTTCCAGAGCTTGTTGACATCTTTCTTTGGATCGAAGGACTCCATCAGTGCGCGCCAGATGTCCCGTTTGTTTTTGTCGGTAGCTCTCCTTATGTTCGTGTTGAGATCGTTCAAAAGGTCGCTTGTCGGATTCGATTCTCTGAGTGTGTCGCGTTGATGCATCCATTCTCGTATCTCTGTCGTTAGGGCGACTTCTCTCTTCTTGATTCGGCCGCGTGGGATTGTTTTTGCTGCAGCTGATACAAGTATTCTTCGGAAGAGAGGTTCTGCTTGAACGGCTGGTAGATTGTGAAGATGATTCCTGGACAGGCTTTCTTCGACGTGTTGCTGGAACGCTTCCCAATCCGCTTTCCGGTAATTCGGGAAGGTTGCGTCTCTGTGAGTGTGGTTGAAATTGCTGCCTTCTAGTTCGATGATTATCGGAAGATGATCGGATCTGCCTTCAGTGATGGTTTTCCATGACGCTTTTTGAAAAAGATCCTGAGAGCAGATGGAAATGTCTGGCGAGGAAGGGCGACCGTTTGAGGGAACTCGTGTGGGCATGTCGCGGTTGAGAGTGGCGTGTTCCGAGCCGTCAATAGCACTGGAGATGCCGTTTCCTTTGTTGTCTGTCGAGTGAGAGTGCCAGCTGGAGTCGGCGTTAAGGTCGCCTAGTATGATGGAATTCTCGCGGTTGCGTAGAAGGGGGGATAGATCGGGTTGGTAGCCTGTGTTGCAGGAGGTCATCGGAGGAATGTAGACATTAGTGATGTCCAGAGAGAGGCCGTTGTTGTCCGAGATGCGAACAGTCAGTGATTCCAGGTGAGGATCTGTGGTAGACGGGACGACGGAGTAGTTTAAAGAATGGGTGATGCCTGTGAGTAGGCCGCCACCTGTGTCGGTTCCGCGGTCTTTTCTAGCAATGGAGTATCCGGGGAATGAAGGAGTTTTCACGCGATCCGTCAGCTTCGTTTCTTGTATTAGGAATATGTCGATCTTCAGGCGAGTTAGGAAGTCGAGGATCTCTGTTGTCTTGCCATTTATCCCGTTACAATTGTATTGTAGCAGTCTCAGGTTCTTGTTGCCTTTGCGTCTGTTTCGAACGATTGGAGCGAGAGCTGCGTCTGCAGACGGCGAGGGTGTGTCTTGGCGGGTCTGACATGGAGGGCATCGGTAGGTTGCAGGGACGTAGTCCTTGAGCGATGGAATACCGCTGCACTTCGCTTTGATGTGTGTCCATTCGGATCAGAGAGAGCACTGGATGCAGTTCGTGTTCGCTGTCTTTCGGCAAGTAGAGCAGAGCCAGGTGGTGGGAGGTCCTGGGTTACGTTCGATGTCTCCGGCTTGTAGAAGTAGAGATTGAGACAGACTGGCCGGGTCAGTCTGCCTCACATTGCAAAAAACGGAAGAAGAATTGTGTGCTCCGGAGGGAGCGTGTCTTCGAAGCTGGTCTGCTTCCGGAGAAGATTGGTGATGTCCTTTGCAGTCCTGAGACTGACGTGCTGCACCGCGAGTAGGCGGACATCGTTGTAGCACATGCGAAGCGCGTGTTACCATTACACCTCGGGGACACATTGCTATTCCGTGCGATAGTGTTATATGAAAGGCTCATATGCCTTGTTTTCTTAGTCACACATGCCTATCAAGCTATTGCGTCATGAATGGAGCGCAACTCCAGAATTCACGATTAAGACATAAGAGAGATGGAAGATGGATAATAAAACTGGGTATGGGTTCGATCCCGCCCGGCGGACTAGCTTTTTTCTGTGAGATAGTTCAATCATTTGTCATCTTAACCAGGCGTCACTGCCTTTAAACTGTGTAACTTAGAATTTGAAGATGTATTATCCATTTTTCATCTCTCTTCTGTCTTAATCGTGAATTATTTAGTTACGCTCCATTCATGACGCAATTGCTTGATAATCATTCGTGACTAAGAGAACAAGGCATATGAGCATTTCATATAATACTGTCGCACGGAATAGTAATGTGTCCCCGTGGTGTAATGGTAACGCGCGCTCCCAATTTCAGTCGAGATGGCTGGGTTCGATCCCGCCCGGTGGACTAGCTTTTTCTGTGCGATAGTTTTTTTCAATTTTTCATCTTAATTCATGTTATTAGAAGCAATTTTCATCATTGGTAGTGTTGCCTTGCAAGATCCTTCGTCATTTCGGATTAGTGCCTATATGTACGTAAAATCAATCTTTTGAGACGGCTCATAAAAGCTCTGGCCAGGCCTGAAAAGATTTGAATGGGGTTTTTCTAGAGATTTCTAGGTAAGCTAATGGTTTAACACAACTCTTCATGTGATTGGGAGTTAATATCATAGTTTATATTAGGGTTTGATGTTAATTTTATATTTCTGGCTTTGAGTTTTTGGTTGCAGACAGGATCGGGATCGGGAGGGACGGACTCTGCTGCTGATTCGCGGGAGGGATCCTGTGAGAGAAACCACTGCTCCCTTTTCAAGGAGTGCTGCATGCCGCTCAGCAAGAAGTTACTTATCGCGAATAACTTCTCTCTCCAAACCGAGAACTAAGCATGCTTGGACAAAACTTCTCTTCAAAAAAGATATACCTAATATTTCTGGCCAGACTGTCTTGCATGAATCTGGAAGACACGTGATGTAACCTAAAGAGAAGCCTTTGCCAGTTTCACCTCGGTTAAATTGGAGAAATCAAAATGCAAACACTTGGTTTTCATGCACCAAAACACTACAATTCAGCGAAAATATGTTAGAATAGCAAAAAAAACTTATAAAAATTCGACGGCGTGTGAACAACACTTAATTTGCGGCTTAGTAGAACATGTTTCTTGAATATCTGCTTCTCTCCAATTTATTCCATCAACTCCTATCAACTTGATCAGATACATATCGTAAAGAATTAGCTGTGTTTTCATCCGCATCAGCTAGGTATTGGAATTTGGAAGCTCTTTGAAAGAAAATAGTTTCCTTACTGTTCAAGTAACGCCGCTTCCCCGTGTAACGAAGACAGTGAAGAAGAAGTTGAATGAGTATTTGCTTTGCAGTTGTTCCGGCTCTCTCCTCGATAGCACAAACAAGTTGTTCTACCACATAACCAGAGGAGAGCATGTTTGCATTAACTGCTATGAAAGCTTCTGGAAAAGGTTTTTTTGGATGTTGACGCAAGTGAAATTACGAGTAGCTGGCAGTGGTTAAATGAGGCCCGTCTAAGGCATGTTTGTACGCGCCGAGCGAGTGGAAAAAGGAATGGGGAAAGGAAAGAGAAGTAGAGAAAAAGTGAAGTAGAGAAAAAGTGAAGTAGAGAAAAAGTGAAGTAGAGAAAAAGTGAAACAGAACGGAAGAAGAGAATGTAGATCATTCTCGGCGCGAACATGTTTGCGCCAACATAGCTGGTGTGGTAACCATTTAACCCCTGGTAACTGGTAAATTCACAATAAACTAACGCTAATTTTAGCGGAACCTATAATGAATCATAAGACGGGCCGGAGTGAGAAATGACAACGAATACATGTTTCAGCAATAAAACTTTGTAGTAAATAATCAGGACTAAAAGCATTGTAGCCCTGCTAGAGCAGTTCAAATCATCGTGTCAATAGTCAAATGCACATATCTTCTTTAAACATGCATTTAATCGCAGATTATCTCATCGGCGTTTTAGTGGTCGATGTCACTACGACCGCTACATGGCATGGAAGGTTCGCTGGTCGAAGGAAAGTAGAGGAACTCCATCTCTCAAGAGCTTCATTCAGGTTTACTTTTGCAGCTTTCGAATCTTCCGATCAAAAGGGTTCAAAGTCCGTCAAAAAAACTCAGGTCCGATTTCATGTACACTAATTACTAGTGTTCAAGTCACTCGCAAGGCTAACCAAAAAATGAGAAAAAAAAGTTGAGTAAGTTTGCTCGGAATCTGGAGAAGAAAAAAAAACTATAGTTGATGAGAATAGCAGAGAGGGACGAGAGATCAAAGAATAAGGAAAGAATGTAGAAAGGGCTGGAGAATCGGAGTTCTGTCGAAAAGTCGGAAAAGTTTGTTACTTTAAGTTTGCTCGCCGAATGATTCGAGGTTCTTATGCGTATGCCACAAGGCCCAATGAGCGTAATGGTAGTCTGTTTCAACCTTGTTCAATACATTTCAAGTTCTATCCTTGTCCTGATGCTGCCTTCCAGCATCGGCCCCAATGGACCTCCAAACATACTATCCCAAAGGAAAGAAACCCTTCAAAGGGCCTACACGAGCATTGCTCGTACGCAGTCACAACCCACTCTCTTTGTTTTTTCATTAGAGGACCAGGCGTTACCAGCCTCCCTGGTCCGAACTCTCTTACTTAGAGCTGGTATTGAATCCAACCCCGGTCCGCCAAGATGGCCGTGCCCCGTTTGCTCTAAAAGTGCTGCATCAAACAGTATAAGATGTGGTAGATGCTCCTCATGGGTACACCTCAAGTGCTCGAATTTGTCATCGTTCAATGAATGGTCCCCGAATTGGAGATGTCTCGATTGTAGTAGACCACCTGTCACGAGAACTAAGCCCACTAAGCCCTCAGAGAACCTAAAAATCCTTCAATGGAACGCGAATGGTTTAAGGGCTAGAGCGTCAGAACTAGAGGGCCTCCTACACGAACTGAACATCCACATAGCTCTCATTCAAGAGACCAAGATGGAAGGAGACGCTAGAGTTAATATCCCCGGCTACACCATGCTCAGAAAAGATCGTAACAACTCTGGCGGTGGTGTGGCCATACTAATAAGGGAAGACACTCAGTTCACTAATATAACCCTTCCCTCAACGGATAAGGTCGCGGAAACTATGTGCATAAATGTCCCCACCAAACGAGGCAATTTCTCCATCTCCAATGTATACATACCTCCCCGGTCCTCATGCTCACTCGGTTATAGCACTAACTTTGAAAGACTGTTAGACAGACAGGGCCCATGTATCATTGCGGGAGATTTCAACGCACACAACGCGCTCTGGAGTGATGGAGTCGAAGACAAAAGAGGAGACGATCTTTGCGAAGCCATAGAAGAAAGAAACCTGGTCTGCCTTAACAACGCCCGCCAACACACAAGAAAGGACGCCTCGCCTGACATAACACTCATCTCCTCCGACGTGTCAACAGAATGCAGAAGGACACCGATCAACAGACTCAACTCCGACCATCTCCCCATCATCATCGAAGTAGACCTTCAACCGTCTAACATATCGAATGAGAAGTGCTTCATGAACTACAACAAAGCAAACTGGAGCGATTTCGAAAAGGAGATAAACAAAAGAATTGGTGATTTTCCTTTCACAGGAAAAACCAATGAAATGCACGATTTCCTGGTACGAGTCATTCTTGCAGCGTCGAAGAACAACATCCCAAAAGGCAGAAAGCTCAACTACACTCCCAATCTTAGCGAAAAAGCGAAAGCCCTGATTAAACAAAGAGACTACATGAGGACCAATGATCCTCTGAATCCTGATCTCCCTACAATCATGGCCGAAATCACAACTCAAATTCGCAAGGATAAGCAAAAAGCCTGGGAGGAATACGTAAATGGACTTCGACATAATGAACCAACCAATCGGCTATGGAAAACTATCAAAGCAATTGATGGTAGAGGACACAACCGATCTCACAATGTCATCATTCAAAACGGAAAACAACTATCCTCCCTGGAAGCTGCAAACGCCTTTGCCAAAAATCTGGCCAAACAAGCCCCTAAAACACCGGACAAAACAAATCGACAAACAACCCGATGGATAAAAGGGTTTTCCAGAGAAGACATTCCCGTTTTTTCGATTGATGACGTTGAAAAAGCTTGCAAAGCAACCAGAGGCTCGAAGGCAATCGACAACGAAGGTATCTGCCCTCTCATGATCAAAAACGCAGGAAGCTCATTCAAAAGATGCTTGGCCTTTCTCTACAACAGTACTCTCCAATCCGGTATCATACCACATGCTTGGAAAACAGCCAGAGTTATTATGCTGCCAAAGATAGGAAAGGACCCATCGACGATTAAAGGATATCGCCCAATCTCAATCCTATCTCCCATTGCCAAACTTTTCGAAAGAAGCCTACTCCCTCTCATCGCAGATGGGATCGAATTGGCCAAATGGCAACACGGATTTACAAAAGGCAAGTCCACAACATCAGCTCTCCTGGAAATAACTGGCCAGATCACTGAAGGTTTCAACCAAAAAGCTCCCCCTAAGAGAACGATAATGGTTGCTTTGGACATGACCTCGGCGTACGATCTAGTCCACATCCCTACACTTTGCAGAAAATTGGCAGAGACCAATATTCCCAGAGGCGTCGTGAGATGGTTGTCTAACTATCTCCGGGGAAGATCCGTGAGTGTGACCTTCCAAAACACGACGAGCAGCTATTTCACCAGTCGGGCTGGCGTTCCACAGGGCGGTGTGCTAAGCCCCATTCTCTTCAATGTCTACCTAAACAAGCTCCCAGTACCCACAGGAAGCACCAACATTGTTGCATATGCGGACGACATCTCAATAATGTCATCGAGTACAAAGATCAACGAATGCGAGGACAAAATGAATGAGTACCTCCCCACATTAGTTAATGAACTGGACAACCTAAAGATGCAGATCTCCAAAGAAAAATCTTCGGTGACCCTCTTCACAACATGCACTGCGGAATGCAACAAAAAACCTGAAAATAAACTCAGTGGCGATCTTCTCCCAATCACCAAAAAACCAAAGATCTTGGGTGTGGTTTTGGACCAATTAGGAACCTTCAGACACCACGAAGAGGCCATCAGAACGAAGGCTTCCAAACGCCTCAACATCATCAGAGCATTAGCAGGCAGAAGATGGGGTCAGAGTCCCACAACACTCATCGCGACATATAAAGCAACGACGAGATCGATCATTAACTACGCAGCACCCGTATACACTCCACCACTCGCAAACACCCACTGGACAAGACTACAGGCCTGCCAAAACAAAGCAATCAGGGCAGCCACAAGTAACCTTCGAATGGCCGGAACACAGCACCTCGCTCTCGAATCCAAACTCCTACCAGTAAAGGAGCACAATGAGCTGCTGACCAGCCAATACCTAGCCAAGGCCAGAATGCAAGAGGATCACCCATCCCATAACCTCACCCTCCGACAACGACCACCAAGAGCCATCCGCAGACACGTGATGAACATGGACCTCAGTCTGGGGGATAGTGACTGTAAAACAACGCTTAGAAATCTGCACACAGAAGCCGTTAGGAAATTTCTTAGAAACTGTGAACCAAACACAGTCCTAGGATTCAAACCACCCATGGTCCATAAGTCTACTAGATTACTTGACAGGGAACAACAGGTTACCCTATCGCAACTTAGAAGTGGTTACTCGAGCACGTTAAATAGTTACCTTCATAGGATTGGTGCCACTGATTCTCCTCTCTGTCCTTCATGTAGAGAGGTAGATCATACTAGTGTTCACTTGTTTAACTGCCGTTGTAACCCCACTAGACTTAAACCTCTAGACCTATGGTATAGACCTGTCGATGTTGCAGATTTCTTAGCCCAATGGATGTTGTTTTCATTGCCAGTCTAAATAGTTATTTGCTGTTCTTGCTGTTGTCTGTGTAGGTTGGATTGTTGAATAATATGGATGGAAGGATGGAATCAATTATTTAAAAAAAAAGCCAGAGCCCGAAACCAAAAAAAAAGGCGAAAAGAAAAGAGGCAAAAAACAAAAAAAAGTGAATGAGAGAGAGAGAGAGAGAAGTGAGTGAGTGTGACTGTGTGCTTGAGCTTTTACCGAGAGCTCGTGGACCCCCCTTTCAACGTCAACGGAACCGCACGGGCAACAATCATCATCATCATCCTTGTACTTGCCAATTCACTCAAACATAGAAGACAAATAAATATGGATAGTTCTTACAAGTCTCTTAGATGTGCTCATGAACATTTACTCAAAGAGGAGACTTCGGTTCCACCAGCAAATCTTTCTAACTCAAATCAAACAAGTGCTCTGCTCCGAGACAGGTTTTGAGTCAAAAGAAGTCAATGAATCAAGATGGTATACTTTCAAGGACGAGCTCCTGCCCTTCTGGCTGCAATGTGTGAAATGTCACCTCTTCCGCGTTCTTCCTCTCGATCATCCGACTCCGAAGCCGGCGAAGAAATCGCCCAGTTCTGCTGCGGACACTGCAGTCAACCAGAAGATCCGGTGAGATTACTCTTCAATTGCATAGGAGGCGCTATCTTTCGAAACCTTATGTCGTTTATTGATTGAAATTATTCATCAATCAACATGCGAGTATTAGACAGTGTTTTTGTCGAATGACAATATAACCTGAAAGTTTTTTCATAGAGTCCAGTCTGTTATTCGCCTCGTTTATCATTTAGATGAGTGTAATACTTCTCTTCATAGGATGTGTTGTTACTTTTAACTCCTGGGTTTCGTCCAGAAGAAGGAGGGATGATAATGTCTCTGATATTATGGTCTCAATGAGGATGCATGTTTGTATGAAGCGGGCGGTAGAGGCGAGAGAGCGGGTCTGGTGCACCTCCTTAGTGGCCCCGCCGCTTCTCCACAACTCACCCGCTCTCCACTTTCTCCACGGCAATGCCTACTTTTACGATGAGCTTGGCATGAGTCCGACTAATTCCGACTTCGATCCGTCAGTGCAACCGGGTTAGATCATTCCCTGGAGAAAGAGACTTTCGCTTGTATTTTTGCCAGTCAAAAAAACATTTTGTCACATAAGTTAACGTGCGAAAACGAGGAGAAATGAATCGATTATGTGAAGAAAAGAAACGTTAACAGAAGAACAAGCGAACGAGGATAGAAGGGGGAGGGAGAGGTGGAAGTTTTAGCAGCTATCAGTTAAGGGGTTCAGTTTCCATACTGGTCGGCAAACAGGTGTTTTTTCTACCTGGACTCCACTTTTTCGTTCACTAGCAAAGTTGAGCTTACCGTTCAGCAGGATTTGGGCAAATCTGCTTTTTCTTCATTCAGTTTACGCCAACAGGTGTAAAACTAAACATGTTGAGAGATTGAACAATATAAAGGCTTCACCGCCAAAAAGGGGTTAAATATTCATGTCAGACCTTCTGTCGGCGGGCCTCTTTTTTTCCAACTCATAAGAAGGACCCTTATGTTTAAAAAAAATTTCCCGGGTTTTTTTCATCATGAGAAAGGACTCTTATGTGAAAAATTCTCTCCGCCTACGACGGGCATCTGTACCTCTGTCTTGCACACTAAAAAAAACCTTGCCGGCAAATATGAAAAATTTTAAACAAACAGTCAATACATTGTAAGGTTAAAGCATTACAATCATTATGAATCATTGATAGCAATATAAACGTTAACAAAAAATAGCAAGATAGTATTTTGTCTTGACAGAAATCTCTTCGGCGTCTTTTATGCGCCCCTTCAACATGCCGGACCGGCCGGCAGTCGCTGTTTCTGTCAGACCAGACTGCATGGAGTACGACGAGGTCCTCAGCTTCCCCGAGTTTGCCGATGAGCCAGTCCTCTATTTGGCGGCTCGAAATCTGGCCGTCGCTCTATGGGCCCTCGATCCTTTTGTCAGCAACTTTTTTCATTCGTTCGGTTGTCCGACGAAACATTTCTCCATAACCGTGCTTGGAAATGAGAAATAACCTGGCCTTGGACGGTACAAATTTTCTTGAACACGGTAGTGAATCTCTTACAAGGTAATTTCCGCTTCGCGCCATGATAAATGCTTTTGAGATGAGGTGCAGGTTTAACCAGGGCTCGCTAGGGTGAAAATGGGACAGACTGAGATTCGTGCAAGTCTTTTCAATATTCATATTAGTCTCGGTGGATCTGAACTGAAAGAGTGGGGGGGGGGGTTCTGTAGAACATGTGACTCATCGCACGATACTCAGGACTTTATAACATATTGTTCCAAACTGACCTCAATGTAAAGTCCTTATAAGAACATAGACTTGAAACACAAGTGAGAATTGTTGAGAGTGAGTGGACCTCACTCTGACATGTTTAGGAGGTTTGATATGTTTTATATTCAAATTTTTATGAGTTATAATTTGTTACCTCATGCAAAATTATGACTTCAGAAGAATGTAGGTCAATTGACAGAGCAAGGATCTCTGATTTTTCTCTGAGACTCCTTCGAACTGATTGCTCAACGCCGAAAATTTTGAAAAAAGATGTATGTATTGGTTTTTCTCATATATTTTTTTATTGTTACTGAAACATTCTGAACTTCCAAAGTAGCGATAAAAGTAAATGATGTGCAGAATTACCTGATGGCTTCTGCGTGTGAATCTCATTTGGTGTGCCGGGGCCTCGCGCGGGTCTGGTTCTGCAACGAACTCGTCCGCATACACAAATATCTCAGTCTCAAGGTTAGAAGAAAAAAGGAGAGTAGTTAAAGTAGAAGGGAATATAACTTGAGAATGAGAACGGTCAGAACTTCTTGTAGTTCAACACGCTGCTCAAGAGGGTAAAACGGTCGTTATAAAGAAAAATGAATGAGCTGAGCAAATGCCGTGCTTCTTCTCTGGAGGTTCAGAGAAGAAGCACGGGATATGAGCCTAGGTCATCGGTAAGTATCGCATCTACCATTCGTGCTTCTTCTCTAGAGGTTCAGAGAAGAAGCACGGGATATGAGCCTAGGTCATCGGTAAGTATCGCATCTACCATTCGTGCTTCTTCTCTAGAGGTTCAGAGAAGAAGCACGGGATATGAGCCTAGGTCATCGGTAAGTATCACATCTACCATTCGTGCTTCTTCTCTGGAGGTTCAGAGAAGAAGCACGGGATATGAGCCTAAGTCATCGGTAAGTATCGCAGCCGCGGACCAAAACTGGGTAGTATAGCTCGTCAAAGGAGGGCGATGCCGACCTGGGCATGCCACCGGACATGCCACCGGACAAAACATCAGCCGAAACTCCGCTATACTTTTCAATGGCGAGTCGAGGCGCCAGTCAAATAGCCTCTTGCCTATCTACGGTCAACGACAGGCGAGACGTCTCTACTCCCACCAAAAACGATGCTAGGCCGGCTTGACCACACACTCACAAGGCCTATTGCATGAACAGGTTGCTACAACGATGTCCGCCTTCACAAGGTGCAGCATGACAGTCTCAGGACTGCAAAGGACATCAAAACCCCTTCTCCGGACGCATCTTGTCCGAAGAACACGAGAACTTCTCTCATTAAAGAGAGTGTTCATAACCAAGTCTTCGATGCGGGATGCTTGCCGGCAACAACAACAACAAGCTTAGGTCATCGGTAAGTATCGCATCTACCATTCGTGCTTCTTCTCTGGAGGTTCAGAGACGAAGCACGGGATATGAGCCTAGGTCATCGGTAAGTATCGCATCTACCATTCGTGCTTCTTCTCTAGAGGTTCAGAGAAGAAGCACGGGATATGAGCCTAGGTCATCGGTAAGTATCGCATCTACCATTCGTGCTTCTCCTCTATAGGTTCAGAGAAGAAGCACGGGATATGAGCCTAGTTCATCGGTAAGTATCGCATCTACCATTCGTGCTTCTTCTCTATAGGTTCAGAGAAGAAGCACGGGATATGAGCCTAGGTCATCGGTAAGTATCGCATCTACCATTCGTTCTCCTCATCTTCCCTTTTTTGCTCTCTCCTTTCTTTCAATATATCGCCACTCACTGTTTGATAATCCTCTCACTCTCTATCTCATCATTTTTTGCTACTCGCTCGTGATATATATTTTCTTTTATATATCACGGGTCAGTAGTGTGTTTCGGTGACAAATGCAAGTCTATAGCTTACTTTCTTATGTGGTTACGGAATACAGGAAACTGATGGTGATTTTTAACATCAATAAACTTTTTTGATTTCCAGAATGAGTCAGTTTTTTTCTTCATTCAAAACTACAAAAATTTTCTCATTCAAAACTACAAAATTTTCAGGGAGTCATCAATTATGGAATACTAAACTTGCCGCCTACTCCCAGTCTCCCTCAAGGACAGGTACGTTAGAGACCCTCTGATGTCAACTTAGATGGCAGAGTAGGATGGAGATGAAACACCTTAAAATACATTCTAGTCTCTGTAACTTATGACATTGGTCGTTTAAAGACACAGAGGTAGTCTGAAGAGATGGTCAATGAGGCGTGTCAATTGATATCTCTGCACGCTTTATTAGAACTACTTATATGTTCACACTCTTTCTCTATGTATCGCCCTCTCATTCGCTCTCCTCTCTTTCCCCCATTCCTCTCTCTCTCTTCCTTTCTTTCTTTGTCTCTCTACCCATTCCTCTCTCTCTCTTCCTTTCTTTCTTTGTCTCTCTCAAGACTTATATCCTCGATTGCCGCGCTCTCTGTCCACAGAGACCTCTAGAAGTGCTGGTCGTGGGTGCGGGCATCTCAGGTCTTGCAGCTGCTCGCCAGCTGCGCGCTTTCGGAGTGAAAGTAAAAGTGCTTGAGGCGAAGCAGAGGATTGGGGGGCAGACTCCAGGCAAGTTCTTGCTTTTCATTTTATTTATTTATTCCACGCACAGTTAAGGGGGGAAAGGTTCAATAATCTTCGCAGTGGAAGGAAAAAAAAAGAATGAACTTCTTGATAAAAAGAGTTATAGTTAGGGTGGAGCGGTGTGTCTGTATTCTAAGAAACAATTCATTTTTACAATTGAGGGGTTTTACAATTGAGGGTTTTACAAAATAAAGATATATATATATATATTTATATATATAAAGATTTACTTATAGGAAAAAAGAGGGGTGGATCAAGATACCGTGAGAGTAGCTAGCAGATAGTTAAAAAGGGAGAGCTCTTACCCGCGATGCTTATGGTCGCCAGTATAAACTCCTTGCATTGAAACCCGTAATAATATATTCGTTAGCACAATGTTGATTTGCGTTTTCCTTCAAAAGTTTGAGCAATATTTCCAGCCTTGTTATATAATTATTACTCTTATATATTTAATATTAAGTTAATAAGCTATATGTTAGTTCAGGATGATTGGTCCCTCGGAGTCGCCGTTGGCTGTGGTGCTCAACTTATTACAGGGGTCATCAATAATCCCATTGCACTCATGTGTAAGCAGGTCCGGAATATACCATGGGTTTTTGGAAGGATTAAAGGGTTTTCAAAATACCGTCTCTGTTTTTCTTTCTCTTTCTCTCTTTTTCTCTCTCTCTCTCTCTCTCTCTCTCTCTCTCTCTCTCTCTCTCTCTCTCTCTCTCTCTCTCTTTTCCTCTTCCTCTGCGTGACATTCTCACAGCTTTTGTTGCTGCAGACAGGCGTTGGTTACCGTGCCCTTAGCGAAGGCTGTCCCTTATTAGATGCGACAACTGGGAGGAGAAACGGAAGCGTGGTTAATTTCGAAAATTTTTCTCATATAAAATTGATGAACGCAATGTGCCTTATCATAGAGATGCACAGTGAAGAATAAAGATAATTTTTTCCTGCGCTGCTCCACTTGAATTCTTGGCAGAACAACCAATTTACTTCCTTATCAGTTGTATTTTTTTCCTTTTCGGATGTGTTTTTTCTTCGGTGTGATGTGACCAATCACACAATAGTCAGTGTTTGTTATTTTTATGCCGCATCTTGAAGTGCTTAGTTGCACAGGATAAAGTCAGTGACCCCTGTTTAAGATGAAAATTATTCAAACCATCAAGGAAAAAAAAGCTATTCCGCGTGAGCGGGATCAAATCCAGCCATTCCTCATAAAGATGGCTGCGTTTGATTCCGCCCGGTAGTATAGCTTTTTTTCCGTGCAATGGTTCAATCTATTGAGTCATACCTCTTCATGAACAAAAAAAATCTTTCAAAGTTTAAAGAGAATAAGATGAAGATTTTGTGTTGCTTCAACGGGAAAATTCTTCATGATAACCTTTTGAGGAAGATCGGGTGGTAGATGAGCAATTCAACAATGTACTCGATGCTTTGGGTCAGTGGAAAAAAGAAGATGGACCAAATGGACAAGATTCCCCTCTCTTAGGTGAGTGTTTTTGAGGAAGTTTAGTTTTCAAGTCAAGATTTAAGTTAAAATTTTTTTATAGATTCCTAAAATGCTGTCAATTTCGTTTAAAAATTTCGACTTTCCATGCTTTCATATTTTTTGGAGTATAATATGTTTAAATAAAAAAATTTTCTACGTTTTTTTGTTTCATTTGTTTTTAATGTTTATAAATTCTCGTTTTTTCACCGCGCACGCACGTCATGCGATTTTTTTGGTTGTTTTTTCAACTCTTTTCATTCTTGTCATTATTTTACTCAAACTTTTTTTAATCTGGTGATGTTTCATGTGAGCATGAGGTTTTTTCAATTTTTGTATGGGTTAATTTTTAGCGAAAAAAGAGTAATTAAGATGAATGTAGTATGAGTTGGCTGTTGCATAAAAAAAATCTATTGCTTGGGTGGAATACATATATGCCAGCAATCATACTTATTCATCCTTTTTTTCCCATGCACAATAACTCAACTCCATCAATAATATTCGTTTAAAAGCATGGACTGAGTGATGGAAGTGATAGTGGTGAAACATCAGTAGTTGACTTATACAAAACTCGTTCTATCAATTCATGGGCCGTGAAGTGTCCAGTGTGAACGGAAGGATGGAAAGATTGCCAGCCATACACTCTCCAGGGTATACAGATTGTTGTTCGTGCGATAATTTATTCAAATCTGTTCTTAACCAGGCTTCACTGCCTTTGAACTGCTTTGCTGAGTTTTTGTTGAATTTCATGAAAGATAAAATGGAATATGATTCTAATTTGATAAGATACGGAGAGATAAGAAAATATTATTTGTGATAAGAGTTTTTATGTTCTGAATTCAGTCTGACCGAATACATTCCATGCTTTTTGAAGCTTTCGAGTTTTAGAAGAGATGCTTACAATTCGTATTTGACATGATTGCGTACACTAAAAAGGACGTTTTATTAAGAGGTCGTTTTGTTGCATTTCGATGTTTTGATGAAACATTAAACTTTCTCCGTATGACGAAACTTTGTTCCCGCGACACTTTGTACCTCGACATTCCGTTATTTCAGTTATTTTTCACTTTTTCTTCGCTTAGTTTCAGGTAAAGATCACGCCAACGAGGCCGTAAAGCTTACGGTGAAGAAAGGGCTTTAATCTACTGAAGCAGTCCAATAAAAGTTTAGCCGTCCAATAAAAGTTTAGCCGTCCAATGAAAGTTTAGCTTACAAAAATTGAATTGACAAAATTTAATAATATGAGAAGTTTTCTTATGCCGTACGGCATACGGCCTCGTTAGCTTAGCCGCACGGCATCGTTAGCTAAGCCGTACGACCTCGTTAGCTAAGCCGTGCGGCCTCGTTAGCGTAAACTTTCTCCTAAGCCTAAGCGTTTTTTAATGTAAAAATGAGATAGTCTAATTGTAAAAGTTTGATTGGACGGCTAAAGTTTGATTGAACGGCTAAATTTTCATTGGACGGCTAAAGTAGATTAGAGCCGAAGAAATTTCTCACAGTTTGTTTTTCTTCGCCATTTTGGTTCAGAAAAGTTATGGGTCAAAAGTTTTGGCTACAAAATGTCGGTATTCCAATTTCCTCTTGATGATTGAGCTTTTCATTGAACTTTTTGTCTTTCACCTATAAGTTTTCGAATTTCGCGTTTAATTTGTTTCCTTTTTGCTATTGTTAGGTTTATATCATTGCAGAACTTGAAGTTTCAATTTTTTTTCAGAAAGAAATGTCTTCGGGTAATGCTCAAGTGGTGAAAAATGCAAAAGAAGCGACTTTCAAAATTGGCTTCACTCTATGGGATTTGGCGACGGTGATGCTACTAAGTGTGACTACTACTATTGTATTTGTGCAATCGCCTTATGCCTCATTCCTTGGCTTATGCTCACCGAGCTCTGCTTACAACCAATCACAACTGACAGCTCCAGAGGTGAGAGTATTCTAATCACGGGTTTTCTTGTTACAGCTCTGCAATCAATTTTTTCTCTCCAGGTATTTCGAGATTTAATAACTGTTATATTCCCTTCATTCCTTTTTAACATTTCCGCTCTCATTTCAGTTGAAGCCTGATGGATCAACCTCGTATTCTCTGTGTTTAGTGACAGATTTGGATCACGACTCATTGATAACTGACAAGAAAAATACGTGGCATTCTCAAACGATTTCAGCGAAACTACGAGTGGCTGCGGATGGGAGCAGTGCACAAGTATATCTCTGCTTTTCGCGATGTATAATCTAATTGAAAGTGAATAGGAAACATTTCCGTTTTGAGAATTGTTAAACTTTGTTAAACTGAATTGTTAAACTGTAATTTTCTAATTTTAAATACACACTTGAATTTTTCAAACAGAATAAGGACTTTGATCGGTTCCTATAAACACCCTATGAGACATCCCTCAGATCGTTTTTCCTCTCTTAGGTCACCACAAATAGGAACCTATAAACACCCTATGAGACATCCCTCAGATCGTTTTTCCTCTCTTAGGTCACCACAAATAGGAACCTATAAACACCCTATGAGACATCCCTCAGATCGTTTTTCCTCTCTTAGGTCACCACAAATAGGAACCTATAAACACCCTATGAGACATCCCTCAGATCGTTTTTCCTCTCTTAGGTCACCACAAATAGGAACCTATAAACACCCTATGAGACATCCCTCAGATCGTTTTTCCTCTCTTAGGTCACCACAAATCCCGGAAAAGCGCTCTTCTCAGAGTTTGCAGCTGGGGGCCGTTCAATGGAATTATCAGATTTGGTGGTGAGTTTCACCCTAAGCATTGCTGCTATAGATTATTATCGATTGAAAGCTCTTGAGGTGTTCGATGGTAAATTACTCACATGTGATGATCGAACGGGTCTGATATATGAAGTGGACACAGCATCTTGGAAAACGTTCCCATGGGTCTTCGTCCCTGATGGACCCGGCATAAAGTACTTAGTCCTTGAAATTTTATCGTTTATTTATCGTCCCCTATTTTTCTAATCATTTACATAGAACAATACATAGAACAAATTGCGATAACAGGGCTGCAAAAGGACTTAAAGCTGAGTGGATGACTGTGAAAGATCAGCAGCTCATAGTAGGAGGCCTGGGCAAGGAGTGGACTACGACTAGCGGAGAGTACGTCAACGACCACCCGATGTGGATAAAGGTGCATCATTCTCTCTCTACCTCTTTCTCTCTTACGCGCTTTTCATTTTTCTCGCTCTCTCGATTTTCCTCCGGGTTTTCACAGCTTCGCTTTCATTTTGAAATTCACTCACTCTACTGATGACGATGTTTTTTTGTATTTTTTGTATAAATGTGTCGTAAAAACTCATACTTAAACTGCATATATAATAAGGGACGACAATTTCACGTCTATCTAATTTGAAAAACGTCTACCTGATTTGAAAAATGTCTACCTATTGTGAAAAATGTCAGCCTAATTTCGTGCAACGTCAGCCTAAATTCGTGCAACGTCTACGTATTTTTACAAACACGTCTACCAATTTCAGTGCAACGACTACCTATTTTAGTGAAACGTCTACCTATTTTGACAAACACATCTACCTATTTTGACAAACACGTCTACCTATTTTGACAAACTTGTTTACCTATTTTGACAAACACTTCTACCTATTCAGAGAGTGCCTTCAGAGAGCCTTCAAAGACAGTCAACCGCGAGTGAGCATGGATAAAACAGCAAAAAGTCATTAGATACAGCGGAAAGTCATCAGAGACAGCAAAAAGTCTTAGGTTGAATTCGCACGAAATCAAAATGTCAAAATATGTGAACAAGTTTGTCTAAATAGGTAGATGTGTTTGTCAAAATAGGTAAACAAGTTTGTGAAAAAGGTAGAAGTTTTGGTCAAAATTGGTAGACGTGTTTGATAAAATAGGTAGACGTTGCACGAAATTAGGCTGACGTCGCACAAAATTAGGCTGACGTATTTGTCAATTTAGGAAGACGTGTTTGTTTATTTAGGTAGGACGTTATACTGAAATAGGTAGACTTTTATCATTTTTCCTATAATAAGTACTGCCTAAGAGAAAGAGGACAACCATCTATCTTTTAAATCCTGACTGAGACCTGTCTACATCTGTACAAAAGAAGTATGATAAGATTCAGTCCTCAACTACCCGTTAGAGACTCTTCATTCCAGATGATTTCAACAGATGGAGCTATTCGCCATGTGAGCTGGAAAGAGCCCTTTATCCTGATTCGTCGTGCTCTAGGCATAGAATACCCCGGATATGTGATACACGAGGCTGTCCAGTGGTCATCCGTTCACAAAAGATGGTTCTTTCTGCCGAGAAGGGCTTCGAATGAGTCCTACGCAGAAGAAGCAGATGAATCGAGAGGCACGAATGTTCTCATCTCTGCGGATGAAAATTTCACGGACTTCAAGGTGTGTTGTCAAAACAGCATGTTGATAATTTCTGGGATATAGTTCGGAGTTTTGCACACTACCGCTAAAGACGTTGGTAGAGTGTATTACATAATGTAGAAGGTACACAAGGAAAAGACAGAAAGCGTGTGATTAATATGGTTTATAAAGGATGTGATGGATACATACTTTTTATCATTTATTCACTGGAGCCGAACATCTAGAATAATTTATCAGATTTCTACAATCGGAGAGAAAGGCGACGGTGCCAGAGGCTTTTCTGCTTTTCAATTTGTGCCTGGCACCGGAGACAAGCTCATCGTCGCATTGAAAAGTGCCGAGAAAAACGGCAAACCAGTCGCCTCTTACATATCTCTCTTCGATATCCATGGAAATATCATCCTGTCAGATACTGTTCTCCCGGGGGAACATAAGTACGAGGGTGTCGCCTTTGTGTGAAATTTTTTTTTCTTATATGGTGCTTTAAAAAAGTATTGAACTGTATATGTTTCAATCTTATAACTTTTAATGTTATCTGCACGGGTCCATTGGAATAAAAAGTTTTGTTTTTGATGTTGTTCACATAATAAAAGTAAGACAGCAAATGGAGAGAGTTGTTTTTTTGTTCTTTGTTCTTTCCGTTACTCGAAGCGCAAAAATGCCTCGTTATTTGCTCATGTTCGGTTTTTATCTTCAATGCTCATGAAAGGTTACATGTTTCTTGGAGTAATTTTTCAGAAGCGTATCATAAACTTTAAAACAGTTACAGCGGAGTTTATAAATTTTTTTTAAAACTAAAAAAAGATTGGTAAAATTTTCTGGATTTCTCTCATTTAAAATGCAATTCGAACACATAAGCATTAAATTAATTTGTACAAAAAATTATAGAGTAATTAATGTTTGAAGATGGAAAATGATGAGATGAGAATAAAGAAAAATAGTTTTTTTCTTACTACTTTTCAATGAGATTTGACAGGTTAACCATCAATTATCGACTATTTTCTCCGCCCTAAAGGTTTTTTTTCAGAACGTTTGGAATACGTACACAATCAGCTGCTGGGAATTTGTCCAATACCTTGGACCGAGGTAGTGCTATTTATAGCATCAAGTATAATAACACGAAGGAGTTAGCTATTACTGTAACCTTCGCACTATAATGCCAAAACAGCGAGCGTTATTGTTGAAATCACAACATTCATAACTACAAAAAAATCCTTTCTTTGCAGATCGAACAGAGGGTTTTCGAGTGGCACATCGGAAATACGGAATTTTCATGTGGAGCCAAGCTATCAGAAGTAGGTTTTCGAGAAAAAAAAGACATTTGCAAGAATCTTTTATTGAGATTGTTTTGAATATGAGAAATATACTGTTATATAAAAAAATCTTAATTTTTTTCAAAAAGAGTAATTTTTCAAAGTGAAAAGGCAGACGATTCAAGGAAGTGAGATTTGTTCAGCTATGCTCATCTAAAAAGTTGTTTTTTTTATTAATTAGACTACCGCTGAAGAAATAGCATGCAAAATAAGTAACAGTGAGTGCCCGCGACCTAAAAGAGAGGTGTTTTAGAAATTTATTGCCACTTTCATTGAAAAATCACATCGCGGTCATATAGATTTGAAGAAAAAAGTTTGCAATCCTTTTTTAAAAAAACAAATTTAGATGAGCATTATATAGCAGCGGGCTGTTCAGGTAGAAATGTAGTTGAGGGAGTAATAGCGGACACACGAAAAGACTTGATTTTTCTCGGCCAAGAAAAGCAGGCGGTACATTGAAGGTGTCCGCTCTGCATTGGGATCAGAATGAAAGTCTTGTGCAGTTCGCGGGAGCCCATGCGCTACTCACCGAGGGGTCTTCCGAAATTATACGGAAGTTGGCAGAGGGAACGGACATCCGGTGAGAAGGCCCTTCGGTCACCTGTTTATCTTGCGCTTTTTGGGCGATATCAGTAAGCACTAGGAGCTGAAGAATATCAGTTGATAGCTTGATTGATAGCAGGCAACAAGTTCAGGTCCAATTGCGAACAAGGTTAAACAATAAGTATTTTCAAGGAAGAAACTTGGACGAAGCAGCCAACAACTAATACATAGCCTTGTAGAGTGTGTATTGCAGGGGTTAAATGGTTACCGGACCAGCTATGCTGACGCAAACGCGCCGAGAATGATCTAAATTCTTTTCACCTTCCGTTCTGTGTCACTTTTTCTCTACTTCTCTTCTCGCTCTGCCTTTTACCATTCCCTTTACCACTGGCTCGGTGCGTACAAACATGCCTTAGACCGGCCCCATTTAACGCCTGGTGTATTGTAAGACCCTCTTGCGTTTCGAGTCCGAGAAATCACAATATAAGCGGTCGATCAGTAGAAATAGTAGACACGTTTCGCTCAGTGTGTATCAGCTGAAACGATTAGAAAGTGGAATTATTCTAATGCTCATTATTATCTTCTTTCTCTGTTAGCCTTTTTCCTTATCAGTTTCATATCAATCAACTTCTCTCTCGCCTACTCCTTATTCTAATTGTAAGCCCGATTTTGGATTAGAATTCTTAATGCATGAAATATTGTTTTTTTTTTCATTTAACGCATATAGTTGACTTCTAAACATTTTGTTGTTGCCTGTGAGCAGTCTGCAACGAAGATATTTTCTGTTGAGCGAGAGATATTCTCTGTTGGGTGTTCTTCTTTGCAATATCGGTACTGTCGTGCTACACCTTTTCAAAGCTTGAACTTTTTACGCAACGCTCAAAATACCTTTTGAAAAGTTTTTCCGAATCATAATAGCATCGTTTGAGTGGAAGGCTCTTGAGTTAAAGGTTATTTAAAAAATCAGTCTTGTTCAGATGCAACACGGTGGTGGAAAAGGTGATGTGGGGAAAGGAGAAATGTCATGTCTACGAGAAAGGAGGGAAGCGGTTCTCCTGTGACAAGGTCTCCTTCTTTTCAAGACCAACAAGGGTGAAAGATAGAACAAAAAGCTTTCTAATACATTGTTTCATTCGGAAGGATTTATTCGATTCGAAGGAGATGTAGAACATTTTAAAAAATTTCAGACAAGTTTGTCTTTTCTCTCCAAGAAACAATTCGCAAAACATTTGTAGACAAGTTTTAAATTAATGAGAAAGCTCAGAGACATTCGATCAATATCCGAGTGTGAAAAGGCGCATAGGGCGGATTTTCTAGTGAAGTCTGAGCTTGGCATAGGGCGGATTTTCTAGTGAAGTCTGAGCTTGGCATAGGGTGGATTTTCTAGTGAAGTCTGAGCTTGGGATTGCTTTTGAGTTGTGAGAAGGACGGAATGTGGAAGCCAGGTTTTGATTGCTCTGCCACTGGCCGTTCTCAAGCAGAACTCCGTGGCGTTCGTCCCGCCTCTGTCGCAGAAGAAGCAACAGGCCATTGAGGCACTTGGCGCGGGTCTCATCGAGAAGGTGGGTCATCCGTGCTCTTTCCTCATTTGGATTGCCCATGAAGGAAGGTTGCTTTGGTAAAGGAAATGTTCACGAGTGTCTGGTTGTAACTCTATGTAACAGCAATTGAGATATCTAAGAGCACTCTTCCCATTCCTTTTTTTATCGCTTTTATATTTTATTCATTATCTTGTTGCTTAGATATTCCTGTTGTTGTTGTCTTGCCCAACGGGTAGATCTTCCTTCGCGAGACACTGGAGGAAGTCGTCGAAGCTCTCGACCCTCCAGCGTTATAAGCCCACACTCTCTTTCCTCTCTCTCTTTTTTTTTTACTCTCCTTTATTTTTTTTTATTTTTTATTTATTTATTTATTTATTTTTTTCTCTTTTTTCTCTTTCATTTTTTTTTGGAGAGATTTAATTGAACAAGAAATCAACAACCGAGTGCGGCCTATTCCAAAGGTCGATAGGGCTAAGTGAAGTGGGGTTACAGCGACACGAAAAAATATGTCTCGAAGTATGCGGCTCTACCCTACACAGTGGGCAGAGGGGAGATTCATTGGCCCCTATTCGGTGGAGGTAGCTGTTAAGGAAACTAGAGTGGCCGCTTCGCAATTGAGACAGAGTTATCTGATTTTCTCTGGATAGTTGGGACGTGGACTTATGTATTCTAGGAGGTTTAGTTCCCAGAACTGGGTTGGGTCGACTATTTCTAAGAAAATCTCTGACTGTGTATTTTTCTGAGGGCCACTTTATAGTCCGTGTCACCTAATACTATGTCTATGTCTTTGGCATGCTTTCTGACTGCCCTGGGAGGTTTTGCTTCAGTGCAGATGCGGTGAGATGGATGGTTAGGCTGAAGCCTGGCCTTGGCGGTGAATTGTTTGCTGAGCATGAGGTTGTGTTCTTTGACTGGAAGAAGTTTGCTCTCGTATGCCAGGTGCTGAGTGTCCGCAATTGCAAGGTTTCCAGTTGCGATTCGAATGGCTTTGTTTTGTGCTGCTTGCAAGGAAGTCCAATGTGATTCGGCAAGTTGGGGCGAGTAGATGGGTGCTGCGTAAGACAAGACTGCTCTTGTAGTTGCTTTGTAGGTTTTCAGCATTGTTTCGGTCTTCTGTCCCCATTTTCTTCCTGCGATTGCTCGGAGGACATTCAATCTTTTTGTTGCCCTTGTCTTTAGTCCTTCGGCGTGTTGACGGTAGGTTCCCATCTGGTCCAAGGTGACACCAAGGATTTTGGGGGTTCTACTTGGAGGAAGTGGCTCACCGTTGACCACAACTTCTGGTACTTCACGACATTCCTTTGTGTTGGTGGTGAAGAGCGTTACACTGGATTTAGCTGCCGAGATGTCCATCTTTAGTTCCCCAAGATGGCTGGTGAGGGTTGGGAGGTAGGTGTTCAGTCTGTCAGCTCCAACTCTCCAGTCAGGGTGAGAGGCCAGTATTGTCAGATCATCCGCATTCCCGACCAGTTTGATCGTCTCGGGAGGTTTCGGCAGCCCATTCAAGTATATGTTGAACAAGGAAGGGCTGAGTACTCCCCCCTGAGGAACTCCTGCGTAGCAGGTTTGCTGGCGGCTGAGGCAATTTCTGAAGTCCACACGGATGGCTCTCCCTCGTAGATAGCTGGAGAGCCATCTAACGAGGCCTCTGGGGATGGACGTTTCGACGAGAGTGTGACACAGGCGAGAAATGTTGACCAGATCATATGCCGAGGTGAGGTCGAGCGCAACCATCACTGTGCGATGTGGAGGGAGCCGTTGGTTGATACCATTGGTTATGTGGCCCGTTATCTCCATCAAGGCTGTCGTGGTCGAGCGTCCTTTTCTGAAGCCATGTTGCCAGTTTTCCAACTCAACTTCTTCTGTGATGTGGGGGAGGATGATTCTCTCGAGGAGTTTGACCACAGGGGACAGAATTGAGATCGGTCTGTAGCCTTCAACCGACGTGAGGTCCTTCCCTGGCTTCGGAATCGTGATAACTCTGGCCGTCTTCCAGGCCGAAGGTATGATGCCGGTGCTGAGTGAGCAATTGAAGAGTATTGCAAAGCATCTTGCACACTGTTCGCCAGCCTTTTTAACCATAAGGGGACAGATTTCGTCGAGATCCATGGCCTTGGAGCTTCTCATTTTCTTCATTGCTGTCTTCACTTCGTCAACTGTGACGACTGGGACGTCGGAACGCTCTAGGTTCGAGGTCCAGCGGTGCGTTCTCCTGTTAGATCGATCAGGGGTCTTGACGGCCTTAGATATTCCTGAACTTGAAATGTGATATACGAAAAAATCGATAATCTAAATTCAAGAGTTTGCGAAATGACCATCATAGTGATATAAAAGTGGGATAGTCACAGCGGAAAAAGGGATACTTGAGGTGGCAGTTCGGTTTCCTCGGAGATTCTGGTCTTCTATCGTGAAAGAAGATGGGGCACTCGATTACTTTGGACACATACCGAAAAACAAAGAAGAACGCGGTCTCTTCAACATGTTCTACGACTTCTCCACAAAAGTATCTACAAATTTACTTTCACAAAAAGGAAGATTTTCAACAACTTATTCACACAGAAACATTACCAGATCAATTGTTTTTGAACACTAAAAAAAGTTATCTTTATAATATTAACACGGAAATATATTTATAAAGAGTTTTTTCTTGGGTTTCTAATCAAATTTTGGCTTTTTGTGCAGGTGTTTGAAAAATGAATTGCCTAGAATTTATCGATGGTTTCGCCAAAAACTTGGTCTTGTCGATAGATAACAGACCAAGTTTGACGTTCAGCCAGCTATCTTTTTGTCAAAATTATAAATCGAATTTTTACGGACTTAGAAATTTGTAGCATTGGTTGATGAAGCGGTGAGTGCATGAGTTTGTTTATATTCTAACAAAGGAAACGCAAAGAAAAGCTACAAAAATTATTTGTTACTCTTTGTAACGAACAGCTCTTGAGGGTCCGCCAGGCAACAAAAACTCGCACTTTGTTCTGATGTCCTACGTTTGCGGTGACTCGGTGAATATAGTAAATGACATGAGTGATGTGGAAGTCGTGGCAAAGTTCTGCGACACTCTTCAGGAGATGTTTGCGGACGAAGTTAGTGACTCAAGAATGAATGACTTTCATCGCATATACATATGCTTTCGGCAGAATGTCTATGCTAAAGGTTAAACAAAAATATCTTCAAAAAATTCAAGTAGAATATAAGAGAATGATTTTCGAAACTTGATTGTTTCTTATTCTGTCATTTCAGAAAATGTCTCATTTAAAAAAGATGGAACCGACTACTGGTTTTTAGTAAGACCGAGCGTGTAACGGATTCAGGCTTGGGCAAAAATCAACGGAGTATTTCATCGATCGAATAATTTGTACGCACTGGTTTCGATGGCATCTTTTTCGAATTTATTTTCGGTTTATTACTGTTTGTTTCTTATATGTGTACAGGGGTTAAATAGTCATGTCAGACCTTCTGTCGACGGGCCTCTGTTTTTCCAAATCATAAGAGGGGACCCTTATGTGAAACAGAAAATTTTTTTCGTGGGCCTCTGTTTTTTTATCCCTTCGGATGCGGACACTTATGTGAAAAAAATTTCCCGGCTTTGGCGGGCGTCTGTACCTTTTTCTTGCACACTAAAAAACCCCTGTCTATGTACAATGAGCGCATTTAAAAAACAGAGAATCCCGGACCCGGATGGGTACGTAGTGACGCACTGGGGCCGAGATCCCTTCATTGGTATGAGTTACTCGTATGTGCATCTCGGGGCGAAGGGAGATCACTATGACTGGCTCGCCCAGGATGTTCACCAAAAGCTTCACTTTGCCGGAGAAGTCAGTCTGAGCCTCATGTGTAGTAATTCTTAGTTCCTTCAAGTTTTTTTCTCATTCATCCATCAATCGACTCGTAGAAAGGTATTTATTTCATCCATAGTAGAACAGGAGAAAGCTCACGCTTATGAATACACCGCACACTATAAACATGAACACACAATAAAGACGCTCATGGACACACCGCACACTATAAACATGAACACACCATAAAGACGCTCATGGACACACCGCACACTATAAACATGAACACACCATAAAGACGCTCATGGACATACCGCACACTATAAACATGAACACACCATAAAGACGCTCATGGACACACCGCAAACTATGAACACACCGCCGCCAACAGTTTACAAAAATCTGTGGAGTTCAGCAATGATTTTTGTACTGAGTATGATTCGCACATGAAAAAAAGTGTAACTTGGTTTTTCAGTGCACGAATCGCTTCTTCCCGCAAACCATGACAGGGGCTTATTTGAGTGGACTTCGAGAGGCCGGGAAAATACTGGAAGAATGGATATTTCCTCCCCCTTAGACTATACAGCTTTTTGCTGTTGGAATGTATATCTTCTTGAAATTTTTTGAAATTCTTTCAATATGCGACATAACACAGCTGCTGAAAAATTTATGATCTTGTCAAAATTGTAATTAAAGTGATTTCCTGCTTATCACGAGCATCAGTCATTTGTCTCCGATACCGTAATGCTTGCTGACTCTCGTGGAAGAGAGATAGAGGGCTGGATACGATCTCGCCCACAGATCAGCTCTTTCTCACGATAGTTTAGTGGTATTCTCTTATCAATATGATATAATTTAGTTTTATTTACATATAAGAATCTAAATTCAAGTTGACCCCCTTATGAAGGGTCGAAACCTTTCTTTCATTGAACATTCCGGCAGTTTCATTGGCATTATATGTAATTCATATTCAAATTTCAAAGCTTGGTCGTTATTTGTCCATATTCTTTAAATTTATTGATCGAGGCTTTCTGCTTTTAAGTTGAATGATGAACGTATTACTGTATCTGAAGAAAAAAGTTTAAAATGATTTTACCATGAGACAATGGTTATCTTAGTTCTTTGTGAAATACAAATTCAAGACTCTTCTTGATGGCTTTAGTAAGAAGGGAAGTTTCGCTACGGAATCAATCGCTTTCTTGTGAGTTGTACATCATATGAATAACATCGAATCTTCATTTATATAGAAAATAAATACTCTCAATCTTTAGAAGAAAAACTAGCTGAAGTTTCCGAAAACCTTAATACAATCAAAAGCTTTAAAGGCAGGAAACAGCTTGTCGCCATTTCAAGCTCATTACTAACCTCAAATACTTCCGCGTACTTCGGTATGTGATAGCGACATCTAACATGAAATTGATTTTGAATTTATTTTTATAACGGTTGGTCTTCTCCGTCACTTATGTATATGGCGTCCAAAACATGAAAAAAAGATGTCTTATGGAGCTTTAAAATTAAAAAAAAGTACTTTTCTGGTTAACGGTAAGCGCAGCGCTAATTTCGTACCTTGTTAAGTCTCACCACGAATTGCCGTGAATTTCAATTGAATACGGTGCATTTGCTTTACTCATGGAGCTTTCAAATTCCGAAAAGTACTTTACTGGTGAGAAATGAACGAAACAAATTGCAGTTGAATGCGAATGAATTATGTTGTTATCTTATTGCTTAATCTTTTTCAACGAGGATTGTCCCGTTTATAAAGTAGCAACATATAAAGACACCGTAATTTATTTTCATTTCACGACAATTCGGGGTGACACTGAAGAAGGTGCGAAATTGGCGCTGCCTTTATCATGCACTAGAAAAACACTCTTGAAATTGAACGCTCCATTACTTTCCAACAAGAACTAGAAATATAGTTTGTTTTTTTTAACCGTAATTTATTGATATTCAGAAAAAAACTCGTGGTGAGACTAAATAAGTTACGAAATTAGCGCTGTGATTATCTCTTACCGAAAAAAGTTCTTTTTTTTTGTTTTAACGTTCTCTTACACGCATACACGACCAAAAAAAGTAATGGCTTGTTAAGAAAAGAAATGATGTCATGAGTTGAGTCAGTTGACTGTACTTGATAATTTGTGAGTTGACAGAGCCTAGCGGTTCTTGATCCACCAGTCCCTGATGAGTTGTTAGATAACAGTTTTGGATGACTCTCAAGTTCGGAGCGTTTCAGATGACACTTGATTTGGTAGTACCCAATGACTTCCTCGCGGAGCAGATAAAAGCGAAGTTTACGGGTCAGTTTTCATGACACTACCTGATCCTACCTCTCATTGATTACTCCAGAATACTCTCTCTCTCATGGCTTCCTCGCAATTGTGTCTTATTAATTACTCCTCATGACTCACTCCATGATCCTGTCTTTTATGACTCATTCCATTCTCTGTTTCTCATGACTCGCTCCGTAATTCTGTCTTTCATGACTAACTTCATCATGCTCTATTTCAGGAACCGCACTGTAATTCTCTATCTCAAGACTCACTCCATGATGAGGTCTCTCATTACTAATCCCATGATCCTGTCTTGCATGACTAACTCCATCATGCTCTATTTCATGAACCGCTCCGTAATTCTCTATCTCAAGACTCACTCCATGATCCTGTCGGTCTTGACTCACTCCATGATGAGGTCTCGCATTACTAATCACATGAACCTGTCTTTCATGACTAACTCCATCATGCTCTATTTCATGAACCGCTCCGTAATTCTCTATCTTAAGACTCACTCCATGATCCTGTCTGTCTTGACTCACTCCATGATGAGGTCTCTCATTACTGATCCTGTCTTTCATGACTAACTCCATCATGCTCTATGTATTTCAGAAACCGCTCTGTAATTCTCTATCTCAAAACTCACTCCATGATCCAGTCTCTCTTTACCCCTTCCATGATGAGGTCTCTCATTACTAATCCCATGTTCCTGTCTTTCATGACTGACTCCATGATACTATATCTCATGAATCACTCCATGATCTCGTCTCTCATGACTCACTCCATGATCACGTCTCTCATAACACTCCGTAATCCTGTCTCTCATGGCTCATTCCTTAATTGTCTCTCTCGAATGACTAACTTTATGATCCTGTCTCACATGACTCACTACATGGTACTGTTTGTATCATCGACCTCATGTATTTCTGTTTCTCATGACTTACTCTTTGTTCAGGTCTATCAAGACACCCAATGATCCTCTGTTTCTCATGACTCACCCCATGATCCTGTCTCTCATGACTCATTCCATGATCAGGTCTCTCATGACTCGTGCCATGATCCTGTCTCACATGACTCACTCTACGATCAGGTCTCTCATAACTTACTCCGTAATTCTGTATCCAATGACTCAGTGTAAATCTTTTATATCATGACTCACTCTGAAAAGCATCATAAAATAACACTTTGAAAATGAGAAAAAGTTTCATTCATATAAAACTATTTTTTTCGTTTTTTTTTTAATTTGGAAAAAAGTTCGAAATTTTTTTTTTGGTTTTTAAATTCGGAAAAAAAAATCGAATTTTTTTGTTTTTTAAATCGAAAAAAGTTTGAAGAATTTTCTTTGGGTTTTTTTTTCGCCCACCCCTGATCCCAATGCCTTCCTTTCAGAAAGACTGGGACAGTTCACAATACAGCATCGAGTGCATGCAAATTCGTTGAAACAGAGATGACCAGTGTTTATAGAGCTAGAGCAACCTATGATACCGGTTGAGTCACTGTACGCGAGAAGCTCTGAAGAGGCTGAATGAAATAGTGAGAGCGAGAGACAACACTGACCAATTAGAAAGAGACATAGCGAAAGCGAGAGAATTTTTTCTATGTTTTCTCTACACGGCAGAGGAGTCTGGAGTAGTCTGGTGAATCGCGAGCATAAATTCATAAACTCTCTCTCAACCGCGATCAGCATAATTTAATTCATTACTATTCATAATTTTAACTTATTCGTTTTCAGCATACATTCATGAAAATCATAAAAAAAATTGTGTGTGACTCACTCTGTAATTGACTCACTCTGTAATTTTGTCTCGGATGACTCACTTCATGAACGTGTCTTGCATGACTCCGCAATCTTGTCTCTCATGAATTTTCTATAATCCTATCTTTCATGCCAAACTCCGTCATTTGGTCTACCAAGTAGAACATTGATGCAAAAAAAAACACAAGTAATGGAATTAATTCCCGGGCTCTTCCACAATATTTATACAGGGTGGTACGTATATGTATATAAGTTTTGTTCGATTCAATTCCATTTTGTCGTGGTATATACGCCCTCGTGTAGGTCCTGATGTAAGGATTCTGGATGTGCGATTGAGAAAATGCGGGTGCGACATCATGCTCTACTTCCTCTCTCACTCATATCGTATATCTCCATTCACTGGAAGGTTCCTTTTATTGATTGATTTAATCACAAACACATATATAAAACACATTTAAAGTGACACAACTCGAAAACAGGATTATTACCAAGTAAACTGACACATCTTATTCAAGTGGACATGGTCGTACATCAGACGACCATCAAATGGTCGTACATCAGACGACCATTTGATGCGACCAATTAATGTGAAAGCTCCAAGCGATCATAATTACAAGGATTTGCTACTCTCTATCTATTGAATGGAGAATACTTCGTTCGTGTATGTTGGGCAGCATTGATGATGCTAAGCAGTGCTATTAGTGTAGGGCGTTCTTTTCCGTGAACTCTCATTGACTGTGCATTGCACACTTTGACAGCATTGGCCTAGCGAGCTCTGGTACTTTCTTCTGTTTCGTTGCTAATCGGCAAATCTTAAAGAATGCCACACAGCGTGGGACCGCAATAGAGCTAAAATCGTTAGTAAAATTGTTGCATAAATGAGTAGGACGTACCGAGCAATGTAAGCAGAGAGGCGAAAGAATCTTGGCATGTTCCATCGCAAGTTCCAGAAACTTCTGGTTCTTAGGATTGTCACCAGACAGGCCCAACTCTCGCAATGAGAGTTGGGCCTACTGCGCCTACTACAACTGAAAAGATTATTACGGTTTTTTTACATCTAAAAATTACTAACAAATGAGGTGAAATTTACGAACGTGTAGAAACCTTGCTTAGTTTATTTGGAGCAGCTTGTAATGGCGGCCGGGCGGTCTCAAGTGTTTTAATTGCGTATCTTTCATCTTTTTTAGCTGAAATCCGTGCTAATGGAAAATACGAGCTAAAGCTTGCCATAACCATATTCACAAGAACGTGACTCAGATCCATTTTAGAATTAAAGAAGATTCTTCCCCTTTGAATATGTTCTTGTCCCAGGATGCCCATTCGCTCAAAGCCTACAAATTTCGTCTGTGAAAAATAGGAAACTTTTTTGAATATTAAGGATTTCTTTTCTCAGGAAACTTTTTTTCTGAACTCCTTTTAAAAGTTCAGAAAATGGTTTGCGCTTTCATATCAATACTATGTTCGTAACTGTTTCGAACATAGCATAGTATCAATACTATGTTCGAAACTAGTCCGGGCGTGGCATAATGGTAGTGGGTTCGACTTTTGTGCGAAGAGTCCCGAATTAGACTCCCACCCCGACAGATCCACCCAAACCAAGGGGGTTAAGAAATATTGGTAGTGCTCATGCACGAATCTGACTCTTCCCTTGCTGCTACTCACACTAGCAGTGATCTAGCAGGCAACCACTGGTTCTACCAGGATAGGCCTCTCCTGCATCTCAGGGGAGCGCGTAACCTGCCGTGAGGCGGGAACAAGCGCGAGAAAGATTATTACTATGTTCGAAACTATCGCTTGGCACAGTGGGGTAAGGCCTTGGAGGAACACTCTAGAGGTGAAGAGTTCAAAACAATCTTGTCAGTTTTTGTGCTGATTTTGCTATGCATGAAAAATTTAATTCAAACTGAATATTGGTGCTAAAGCTTCTAGTTTATAATTGTATATGTATGTTTATTAGAAAACCGTATAGGTAATTGAGAGAATGCTCCCTTTCTTGATTTGCCTGCTGGGCGAATAAAGATTTTTTTTTATAAAAAACTATTCATGTTGCTCACAGGTCATGAAACCAACAACAGCAACAGAAAAAAAATTAACTAAAACTATCAATAACTTATTAACATTTCAACAATTCTTCAACGAGGCTGTGTGGGTTGAGATGGAATAGACACGGACGTTTCGCTTTACTAAAGCATCATCAGCGTGGAGGCAATACCCTCAAATATAACGAGATACAATATATATATATATCTGGCACGATAAAGATTCTAAATATTTATTCATTTACACCATTAGGTGTGACACTAAAATAGGTCGAGAGAACAAATAGTAATTAGAACGCACTTCCCACAAAGGGAGAGAAAAATAAAAAACAGACATTAAATCACGAGGTCACAGTAAAGAGGCAAGAACAGCATTGAAACTTTGAAAAAGAACAATAACTTAGTGAGAAAGCAAGTGGATGCGAGAGAGGAGGGCTGAAGATGGGACTTCGTTGCCTTCTTTCATAAGCAGTTGAAGAAGATTACAAGCGGATGAATACCCAAGGACCACTGTTAAATTGTAAACTCGGGGATTGCCAAGTCCCGGCATCGTCTGCATTCTGAGACGGATCACAGTGGAGGAGAAACACTGCAGATACTCTGTGAACAGGGCTCAAGGGTATGTGCTTCCGATTAAAATGAAGGTGAATCTGCCTTGCGATCTCTTTCCGAGTGTTCCAAATGTCAGTTATGGTGGTATTAGAGGGGAATAATCTAAAGAAAGCAACAAAAAAGAGAACTCGACAAAAATGAAAAATCAAATAATCTATGGGAAAAATTTCAAATATTGGATACGCTCAATCCTAGAAACTCTAAGACTGGAAACGAATACAGACGCTTCTTAAAGATTTCAGAATTAGGGCTGTTCATTAACTCAGGAGGTAGTTTACACATCGAACGGGCAGTTCGAACACAGAAGGAGCGGAAGTATTGAGAGCGGAAATTGAATGGAGCTACTCTACCATTACAAGGCTTAAGCGTGAAAATGTTACTTATTGTCACAGTCATTTCACAGCGAATGAATTTGAAAGCAAGAACAAGATCATTACAAACTCTTCTATGATAGAGACTGTGCAACGAAAAGTTAATGAGACGAGCTTCATAACTTGGAAAGGGAGACGAAGAATGGAAATCAACACAACGATAGTGTAACAACTTGGTGAACACATGACTCACTGGACACACACGACACATGACTCCTTCTATTCGACTTGTCATGCCGTAATACAGAGTAGGGAAGACTACCAGTGAGTTCCGAGTCTCTTATGTCTTCATTAAGCCAAGTTTCTGAGCAGAGAAGAAGATTTGGCTAATGAGAAGAAAGTAAATGATGAAAATGCTTTAACTTATTTTTCAAAGAGCGAGCATTAAAGTAAAGAAAATGAAGAGAGTCAAGAGACATAGTTCCTTGTTCAATCAGTTTCGCTGAATGGGAGAAGGTTTGTGGAAGAGCCGGCGGTGGTGTTCGCCTCGGCCCTCCTATCTCTTGCTTTTGCCATAACTCATCCCGGTATAACACCCAGCCGGAGTCTGGGTTCGCTTCACGTAGTTCTTTTAGCAAGAGTCTTTTTGCGTTCCAGGCCGTCAGTTCAATTCAATTCAATTTTATTACGTGAAAACATTACATTTATATTTACGTTCATCGGGTGTAATTGATTTACGGATGTAAACGCTTCCATTTATAAAGAGAACGCAGAGAATGAGCAGCAAGCAAGGAAGACAGCATGAACGAACGAGCCGGTAACATAACTTTGAGCAAGCGCCGGTTACCGGTGCCCGAACTTGAGCATTTAGATCGTCTAATAACTCTCGTACCACTGCCTCATCATTTGATACACGCTCACCCGCAGAAGGAGAGTCGCTCTCTTTTAGACCGACAATGACAAGGGAGCGTGCGCGACGGAAAGCTTCCTCATCATGCGACGAATTTGGAGAGGACTGTGACTGAGGCAGTGGAAGAGACGACAGTACTGCGGCAGAGGGTGCTTCAACAGAGCGTAACTTGCAAGAGCAAGTCTGAGATGCGACCTTTTCCAGAGTTGTCGATAGAAGCATTATTAGACGAGAGTACACCTGCTAGTGGGCGGCAGGGAAACCTGCCGATGCTTCTGCATTCGCAAGTGCAAGTGCTTCAGCGACCAACCCACTCACGGGAATACAGAACAGAAGGAGAAGAAGCAGACGTATTTGATGCAAAAGAAGATTCCGGATCTTCAACTTTCTTCTTTCTTTGAGTTCTCTTCGGAGGCATGTTTGAAAGTAAAAACTAAAAATTTGAGTTATAAGGAACAATTGGGCAGTCTACAAAAGAGAGAAAATAGCTGTAGAAGAGAGAAAAAGAGTAAAACAAATCACAAGAAAACTGTGATAATCAATCAATTCAAGAGCGCGTAATAAGGTCACCTTCCAATTAGAGTACAGAGAAGGGAAGTGAAATATCTGGATTTTCTTCACGATGCGCGTCACACAGCACTCTCAATTCAAAACAGTTCTTCACTAATCGCAAACCTGTCCCCAAGTGTTCCGGTGCGCTGATCCGCTTGCTGCTTCGCTCTCATTCCTCGAACTTTTTGCAAAGTACCGCCTGTTCGGAGTCTATGGGTGCAGGAGGCCTATTTAGGGTCGCCGATCTCGAATTTAGGTAGTTAAACCTTGGTATGACGTATTGACAAGCTTGCGCCTGCCGAAGCTTTATGTCACGGCTCAATTACCTCAAACTGAATTGAATAAATAAACTAATAAACAAATAAAAGTGGAAATCCTAAAAATCTTGGACAATTTACATAAATATTGTCTCACACGGATAATCCTGTTATATCAGTTACGGTAAGAGAAAGCGTCAAACTCTTTTTCTCACAATAATGATAATTTTTTTGTCTACGATCATCAACCTAAAAAGGAAGCGGCTTAACTACACTGGGGGAAGGGCGGCGAGAATAGCTACACAAGATTCACCCGGTGGCGACTGTTGAAGTGCGGCCCGTCGTATTCTCTCCGTGCCAGAGCTGGCCGCTGATCGATAAATGCCTCATTAATGAGAGGGCTTTATGAGGCTTGAGGTGAAATTGAAGCTGTTTCTCCCGAAAAGCAATTTAGCCGAAGTCAGTCGTACTTGGACTCAATAATTTATGAAGGCCTTCAGATAACCCGGGAGAATCCTTATCGGCAGTGCTAAGCGGGAAGAAAACACTAGTTCCTATGAGTAAGCCTAAAGGGCAGATACTGAGTCCCTGAAATGGGACCAGGAACAATCCGACTCCTGCAGACTGGCGTGCGAGAAAATATTTATGTAAATTGACCAAGATTTTTAGGGTTTTGACTTTGTCTACTTCTTCTTTCAAGTGTTCCTTCTGTCCTTTCCAAAAAATAGTCACAAATTAAACTTGTTATTAATACCTTATGTTTGTTTTCTAAACGGTGAAAATCATTAGTGATTGTAAACTTAAGGCGTTTATCTTTCTCTTTAACTCTGAGTTTTTTTATATTCTAGATATAGTTTTATATTCTAGATATAGCCTACCATTCTTAATTTCGAGTATGTTATCCAAAATATGTTTAATTCTTAGGCCTTATGACTCGGTATTGTTCTACGTCTATTTTTAAGTCTACTTGGAGCTTTCTTAGGGATACTTATTGGTAGATTATGATAAGGTTGTTTTATCTTTTTCAATGGGTTAATACTGTCAGAAGATTGAGACCATAACCTTGTATTTGATCGTTTAGTCCGTATGAAGCTTCAAAAAACAAACTTCTTTCTACAACAAAGATTCGCCGGGGACTAATGGAGCATATCTTTTATAGGCTCTATGTGCTTAAACGTTCTTTCTCTTGATTCTTGAAACATCAATGGCGGAAGGCTTCTGATAATATCATGATGCTTCGGGACATTCAATGCATTGCAACAAGAAATTTTTGGTTGCAAGTGTATCTATATAAAAAAATATGTAACTAATATTTTTACAAGCGTAAAAACAGGTCACCCAAAGTAGGACTGGGGATGGGCCGGAGGCAATCTCGTTGGCCAATCTCTTTGCTAGAATACTGGGTCTCTAGCGAGAAAGTAATGAGTCTTTTTAGCCCACGCTGCTTCTCGAAAACCGTTCGCTTTCGCCGCCCAAGAGTGGTTTGAGATGCAGGATCATGAAGGCTTTTTTTCGAAAAGGAGGACTTGATGAAGATTTATAGGGGCTTCGAAATTGATGATGGGATATCTCGAAGGCCGGCACCCGGCCAGAGTTACCTTTTCTTCTGTTGAATCTTTGCTCGCGGGTGTTCGAAGATTTTTGCAGCGTTTGGAGGACGATTCTCCATCGCTATTGGATACGAGCTGGCTATTCTCCATCGCTATTGGATACGAGCTGGCTATTCTCCATCGCTATTGGATACGAGCTGGCTATTCTCCATCGCTATTGGATACGAGCTGGCTATTCTCCATCGCTATTGGATACGAGCTGGCTATTCTCCATCGCTATTGGATACGAGCTGGCTATTCTCCATCGCTATTGGATACGAGCTGGCTATTCTCCATCGCTATTGGATACGAGCTGGCTATTCTCCATCGCTATTGGATACGAGCTGGCTATTCTCCATCGCTATTGGATACGAGCTGGCTATTCTCCATCGCTATTGGATACGAGCTGGCTATTCTCCATCGCTATTGGATACGAGCTGGCTATTCTCCATCGCTATTGGATACGAGCTGGCTATTCTCCATCGCTATTGGATACGAGCTGGCTATTCTCCATCGCTATTGGATACGAGCTGGCTATTCTCCATCGCTATTGGATACGAGCTGGCTATTCTCCATCGCTATTGGATACGAGCTGGCTATTCTCCATCGCTATTGGATACGAGCTGGCTATTCTCCATCGCTATTGGATACGAGCTGGCTATTCTCCATCGCTATTGGATACGAGCTGGCTATTCTCCATCGCTATTGGATACGAGCTGGCTATTCTCCATCGCTATTGGATACGAGCTGGCTATTCTCCATCGCTATTGGATACGAGCTGGCTATTCTCCATCGCTATTGGATACGAGCTGGCTATTCTCCATCGCTATTGGATACGAGCTGGCTATTACGCTGAAGTTGCACAATCGCGGTTTTGCTAGCGTACGGCAGTTTTCTTGCCCGAACTTGCAGGGAAGATTGTGCTTTTATGGAGTTATGCATCTTCCGGACGCTCATTTTAGTGACTCAGGCCATAAAACCAACAATAACACAGGGGAAAAAATTCACTAAAACTACTATCATTCTATACAGGGTGGGCCATAAATAGTGTTACAAATTGAGATTGTTATACCTTTTTTCACAAAATGATCTAGATATAGAAACAATTCTTTACTAATCGTTCCTTTGTGTGCTCCGGTGCACTGATCCGCTTGCTGCTCCGCTCTTATTCTCCAAACTTACGGCGAAGTACCGCCTGTTCGGAGTGGCCGGGTTGAGGAGGCTCGATCTTGAACTTGCGTAGTTGAACCTTGCATGACGCAACGAATAGCTTGCGCCTGCCGACGCATCATGTAACGGCTCAGTTACCCCAAACTAAATTGAATAAATAGAATAACAAACTAATAAACAAACAAAAGATGAAATCCTAAACAAACAAAGAATAAAATCCCGGATAATTTACTGAACTATTGTCTATCACGGATAATTCTGTTAAATCAGTTACGGTAAGAGAGAGGGTAAAACTCCCTCTCCCACAATAAGGAACTCTTTTGTCCATAATGAACTGGGTTTGTCCAGGATTGTTAGGTATCGCGACAGTTTGTTACAAGACGGATCCATGACACTTTGTTACACGACACTTGTTCTATAAGGCTTCATACCTAAGCCATACATCCTCGTTAGCATACATTTTAACTGAGCCTAAGCGAAAAAAATCTGTGAAGGGCGTTTAATAAAGTGTCATGGATCCGGATTATTAACCTAAAAGTAGCGATTTAGCTACAAACCGTTTACCACCAACAACTGTAATTGAAAAAGGTATTGATTTGAAAGTGGACAGCGCGGCACAAGTAATGTTTCTAAAGTTTTTGAGGGGTTTTTTCATGAAACTTTTTATTTTTTCTAAAAGAGATTGGTTGGCAGTTTCTGAGCGAACGCACATTTTGAGACATACAATATCTACACCTAGAGGAAAAATTAAAATTTTTTTATATGGGTCTGAACCGCGTTTCCTGGTTAGTAAGAATCCTTCGACTGAAAAGAACGCCGCACTAAATACATTTTGAGCTACCATGAGGTGAAATCCAAAAACAGTTATTTAAAAAAAATTTCAATTGCGCAAAACAAACTCTAATTTAGTTTTTCAGTCAATCAATCCCCGTGAAATTGATTTCAAACAGAGAGAGAGAGAGAGAGAGAGAGAGAGAGAGAGAGAGAGAGAGAGAGAGAGAGAGAGAGAGAGGGAGAGAGAGAGAATGTTGCCTGTCACAAATTAAGGATTACTAATGATTCAATGCATTCAGAAGTGCCAACAAGATCTCATTTTGCAGCCGTAAACTCACAATTGAAGAGGCAAACGAAGCCAAAAATTTTCCTTGTGGCAAGCGTACCTACAGGAGCTTCTCTTTGAATGAGAATACCGTTCTAAAAGATGTCGATGCCGTCAGCGTCTTGCGTCCGCGAGTTAGCAATCAAGTTTCTCTCAGTTTTTTACTGCTGACTATTCGAAACCTACCAGGTGCAGTTCTCATGTGGCACGCTTTTCTGCAAACAAAGGAACTAAAGGGGAAAGTTTCACTACAAGTAAAAATGCTCAATTGTGAAAGAAACAGAGTTATTCATGTCGCCTTAATTTAGCGTATTCACGAATTTGGAATACAGTTATAATCATTATTCATTGTTCTGTCTTAATTGTTGAAAATTGCTTTGATTTTTTATAATGTGCATTCGCTGCACGTGTGAGTTAGAAATGGAAGTCTTATTGCCGTACACATGAAGTTGCTGCATAGGATAGCAGAATGTCATCGATAGGGTATACTCGCCTCGTCAGAAAGATAGAGACGGCTGAGTTGGTTCCGACCAGGAATAAGCGCAAAAAAAAATTCGAACTTTTTTGGATTTAAAAAACCAAAAAAAGTTCGAACTTTTTTTTCGATTTTAAAAACCAAAAAAACGAGAAAATTTTTAGTTTTCTTTGAATGAAACTTTTCTCTCTTTTTTAAAGGTTTGTTTTATAATGCTTCTCAAAGTTGAAATACATTTATTCATCTCAGCTGATCATTGTCTCTAGTTACCAGTTTACAACAATCATACATAGATCATGAAAATTACCGTTGAAAGCCAAAGACTATTTAAGCAAAAACAACAACAAACAATTTATCAGTCTCTGAAACGAGAGCGAAAGAAAAAAAAGAACTACCACGTTCTTCTGATAACCTCCTTCAAATGAAAGTTTCACCTCGAAAAAAACCTAGACGTATTTAGGCAGTTCTCAAAAGTATCTGTGCTTGAAAAAGATTTATAATCAAAACCAGATCCTCACACTATAAGTTGTACAGGGCGGCTGAACACTAAAAGTATACCAAGTACACAAACATAGCTATATATTCAGTCAACTTTGAGCACGGTTTTTTTCGGTTTGTTCTCGAAAATATTTTTAGACACCTCGAAAGCCCTAAACATACCGCAAGCCCTAAACACCGCCACTTAGAAGAAAGTCCATGCATTTAACTTTGTTCTTGTTTGTGTTTTCATGATATCTCATGTGCTTGGAATAAAGAAATGAAATGAAATGAAATGAAAAAAACTTTTTTTGAACCTTTTTTCAGAATTTCGAAAAAAAAGTTTTTTCGACATTTCGGTTTCTCGAATTATCGAGACATTTTTTTTATCTGTACTATTTTGTTTTTAGAATTTAAAAAAATTCTACTTTTTCTTTCGAAAAATGTCGAGAAAAAAAAAACGAAAAATCAACGGCCCTGGTTCCGACTAGCTCAAACAGAATACTATTCACTTTTAAGCTGGGCCTTGCCTTGTTTGATGCATCGTTATGTAAAAGGAAAAGACGGATTAAACGTTTCGCTATACTAAAGCATCATCGGGGAAATGTCTCACCTCGATATGATGTGGGTATTAGATTCAAACAAATACACTGATTAACAAAGTAATGAACAAAACTTATGAATGAAAATATTATTGAACTAAGGGAAGTTGGCGGAGAAAGTAAAAGATTCTCTGGGTGTAAAGATTCATCAAAAATAACACCGTGATATTTAGAGGATGAATATGATAAGATAAAATGAAAAATCGTCTGAAGGTGACAAACATTTCTAATGATGCTTTGATGATGCCAAACGTCAGATCCTACTTCTTATTCTAGCCTAAGAACGCATAAAACAAGGTATTAGAAGTGTGTCGTCTAGTGGATTCTTCAAGTTCACTGACTTCGATCAAAATTAGTTATGAAACATTTTCAAAGCTAGACTTTCCAAAATCAATTTTGAATAGCATGGCTTTCCGCTAAAATGACAGCCTCGAATCTTCGAGACATTGAATCTGCCGATTTGCTAATGACTGTCACGGAAATCACCTTCCATGCCGGCTCAATTTGCTCAGTCAAGTTGCTCAGCCTGTCTAAATGCTCCCAGAAGTGCTCGAATAGGTTAAGATCTGGACTTCGACTGGGCCAATCAATCAATTCCACGTGGCGACGCTCAGTTCAAGATTTTATAAGAGCAGAAGTGTCCTTCGATTCGTTGTCAGCTTGAAATATGAAGCCATGTCCTCGCGTAGCAATGACCCATGGTCACATCTTTGTCTCTAGTATGTGAGTGTGAAAGTAGCGGTCTATTTTATTCTCAATACAGTGCAATGTTCCAGTTCCGAGAGCGGAAAAAAGCTCCGCAAATTATGACTGATCCTCCGCCATGCTAGACTGTGGGAAGTTGGTTCTTGAAAAGGGCCGAATGCCTGTGGGACAACCAGCAAACCTAATTCCGTCACTATCAATAAAATTGAATATTGACTCAATAAAAACACAACAAAAGAGTGAAATTTTTAAACATTCATAAATTCATTATGCTAAAGATGAAATTTTACCCATCCTCTTAACGTAACTGATGTAGGGTATTTAGTGCAAGAAAACAGTTTAATGAATAAGCTGAAACCATTGTGTCAAAAAGTAGCGATTGAGCTACAGAAGGGCTTTTTCGATGGATGTCTTCCGTGAAGTCCAGCTTGGACCAGGCGTCTTCTTATGTTAAATATAATACAAGCGTTATCGACTCTCTAGGAGGCGATATAAAGCTGACTGTGTCCTTAGCATAGCTCCTCAGATCTTCGCGTGATAAGCGCACAATGTTTCTGTAGATAACGTGAGGCTTTTTTTACGTGCAAGGCCTTTTTTTCGGCTTCCGATGGGTTCCCTGATGAATTAAAATATTTATTCATTGGTTTTCCATGTTTTTAGGGCTTGCCTGAGATTGATGTTGAATGATTGCTGAGATCTGTATTTTTAACTGCTCAGAGAGCTGCCTTATGTTCAACCCTAGTTTACGACCCTCGATGATCGTCTCCTGTACATTCCGATGAATATCTCCACTTTCAGAAAGTTTGTCCATATCTGTGATGACCTGATACCAGATCAAATACATATAAATAGATATTAAGGAATGAAAATGAGAACAAAAAAAGTGTTTAAAGAATTTACTTCTAAAAACAGTATTTTTAAAAAGACGTTCATGAAAAGAAATCAATTTTTAGGTACTCCAAAACCACCATAAAACAATAGGTATACATTTTGGCGGGGTTCGTGCATTCAGTGAGAATTTACAAGCGAAAAACAAATTTTCTATATTATATCTTTTTTTTCTCACTACTTTACTCAATACTGTAGTGGTAACGCACTTGCTCCCGAGAAGAGAGGCACGGCTGGGCTCTAATACTCCCGAGAAGAGAGGCACGGCTGGGCTCTAATCCTCCTCCCGAGAAGAGAGGCACGGCTGGGCTCTAATCCTCCTCCCGAGAAGAGAGGCACGGCTGGGCTCTAATCCTCCTCCCGAGAAGAGAGGCACGGCTGGGCTCTAATCCTCCTCCCGAGAAGAGAGGCACGGCTGGGCTCTAATCCTCCTCCCGAGAAGAGAGGCACGGCTGGGCTCTAATCCTCCCGAGAAGAGACGCACGGCTGGGCTCTAATCCTCCTCCCGAGAAGAGAGGCACGGCTGGGCTCTAATCCTCCTCCCGAGAAGAGAGGCACGGCTGGGCTCTAATCCTCCTCCCGAGAAGAGAGGCACGGCTGGGCTCTAATCCTCCCGAGAAGAGACGCACGGCTGGGCTCTAATCCTCCTCCCGAGAAGAGAGGCACGGCTGGGCTCTAATCCTCCTCCCGAGAAGAGAGGCACGGCTGGGCTCTAATACTCCCGAGAAGAGAGGCACGGCTGGGCTCTAATCCTCCTCCCGAGAAGAGAGGCACGGCTGGGCTCTAATCCTCCTCCCGAGAAGAGAGGCACGGCTGGGCTCTAATCCTCCTCCCGAGAAGAGAGGCACGGCTGGGCTCTAATCCTCCTCCCGAGAAGAGAGGCACGGCTGGGCTCTAATCCTCCTCCCGAGAAGAGAGGCACGGCTGCGCTCTAATCCTCCCGAGAAGAGACGCACGGCTGGGCTCTAATCCTCCTCCCGAGAAGAGAGGCACGGCTGGGCTCTAATCCTCCTCCCGAGAAGAGAGGCACGGCTGAGCTCTAATCCTCCTCCCGAGAAGAGAGGCACCGCTGGGCTCTAATCCTCCTCCCGAGAAGAGAGGCACGGCTGGGCTCTAATCCTCCTCTTCAACTAGGAATTTTTCTCTTCACTGATATGTATTTATCAAATCGTTCATCATTTTCTTTTAATGGGTAACTGAAAATTTCACGGCAGCTGATTTACTTACTCGAAAAAATAATTGCAGTTGGATGGCGAACCTGCATCAAAATTCATATTATTCATTGGTGGCAATCGCAGAGTAACGGAAAATCGTGATCCCCTCAATTTTCTTCCACAAGGTTTTCCCAGATTCCGTTTGTTTTTCTTGAAACTAAAGGAGACATCAAACATCTTTCAGTTGTTTGTCAGCGCAGTCTGATCATGAAACAGAAATCAAACTTCAAACCTGCAAGGTAAAACGAATACATTCCGTATCAGAATTTTAGAATTGCCCCTCCTTTTTCGTTTTTGACGATAATGAACTTTTTGTGACTTATTTGAAAACCGATTAAACTATTTTGTAATAATTTGACGCCCTGAAGCTCCCAAATAACTTTTTTAATTTCTAATTTGTCTTTTGAGGTGTATTATAAGTCTTGATAAAGTAAATGAGCTCAAAAACGTAACTGTCTCAGCCTGGCATAATCTGAACCCGGTCGCTATCCACAACTCCGTAGCTATCATGAAAAACCACTTGTTCGCCGCGATTGAGTCTTCTACCTAGACTAGTTCACAATAAATGTTTATTTGTTTGATTCGCGAAGTAATTTCCTAAATTCGAAATGACGAGCCCCCCCCCCCCTTTGAGGTCCGCATATCACTTCTCGCTTAGCGTAGTGTTTTCGAGAACTTTTGCATGCGAAATGAAGAGTAAATGGTGAGCAACCTATGCCAACTGAGTTCAATAGCTGGATAAGTGCCAAGACATGAAAGGGAAGCCGATGATTCTCGAAATGTGTCGGGAAAACGGTTACAACTTGATTCATAGTGAAAATCTGAAAACCAGCGTTGGTTCATTCGAATAAGTGTGTCGGTTCACCCCTTTCACGTACGAAAGTTTCTGTTAAAATTACCCATAGACTTTCAACCAGGACCTTGAAAGACTTTCAACCAGGACCTTGAAAGACTTTCAACCAGGACCTTGAAAGACTTTCAACCAGGACCTTGAAAGACTTTCAACCAGGACCTTGAAAGACTTTCAACCAGGACCTTGAAAGACTTTCAACCAGGACCTTGAAAGACTTTCAACCAGGACCTTGAAAGACTTTCAACCAGGACCTTGAAATACTTTCAACCAGGACCTTGAAAGACTTTCAACCAGGACCTTGAAAGACTTTCAACCAGGACCTTGAAAGACTTTCAACCAGGACCTTGAAAGACTTTCAACCAGGACCTTGAAAGACTTTCAACCAGGACCTTGAAAAATTAGCCAAATAATTGGCAATGGATAAGAAAACTTGTGACGAAAGTGAAAGGTGCAGAAAGCTCGCTTGTGAGCGGAGATCAGTATCCCTCTAATTATATAGTAAGGATTCTGAATTTATGATACACTTGGAAAATACAAATTATAGAATGAAAAAGTTATCTGTAAGCTTCAGTGCGTCAATTTTTCCTGAAATAGTTTAATTGTTATTTTGAATAAGTCACAAACAGTACGGAATTATTTCGAAGATCATTATTGTAAAATTCGAAAAAGTAGGGGTGGTTCAAAAATTATGATAGGGAGTATAGAGAAAGAGAGAGAGAGAGAGAGAGAGAGAGAGAAATAAAGAGATAGTGCGTGTTGTGGTTCTCAGATTTCTCTCGGCAGTTGAAAAAGAGCCAGAAGAAATTGAGCATGCTAGAGGTAAACTTTCTAAAAAGTTCCTTTATGAAAACAATTTAAGAAAAATTTATAAAAGTAATTTCATGTTCCTGCCATCCGAAGTGAAATTGTGCAAAAGTGTTTTAGTGACCGTAAGCAGCCTCGGTATGGAAGACATTCTAGTAGTCGACGTGCAGAGAGGAGAGCGCTTAGTTTGGCACACTTTCGCGAACGAGGCGAGTTCCTCTTTCTATTATCATGGCCTGTGACTCCCGCTAAAGAAAAGACGCAACAGTAAAAAGATTAAGTTTATTCGTTATAACATTCCAGTTTATCATTTAGATGGATATAATATTCCAAATTATCATTTAGATGGAGCATACAGGGTTAAGCAGATTTACTGCAACTTCAATTCGGTTCTTAACCGATTACTCAGTAATAAAAAGAAGGTTTTCGTTTCAATTTAACTTTTTTTTCTCCACCTTAACAAGTACATCCAGTTGAAATTTCATTCAAATCGGGATCTTCGTTGGCGAATTACGGTCTTCAGACGATGTGGATGTTTGGCTATGACGGCAGAACGATACCCTTGAGAAAGATTGTTCCGAGCTCTCTCCAGAGACGATTTCGGGGCATCAACACTGTGGTGTACTTTACCACAGACCTTTGCTCGCATGTGAGCAACATACTTCAATCCCCAGATGGCTTAGTCGGGGAGGTTTAGGTCGTGAGAGCAGGCCATTAAACTTGCGGCTTGTACCCATTGCTGTGTATAACGAAAATTGAAGTATGTTGCTCATTGGCTGCTACCATACTATTCAAAATCAACAGAATTCCATCAAAATACAAGAGAATGTTGATAAAAGACTGTTCTTCAAAAGAATCCATCATTTCAATAATAATTTCAGTTCAACTGTAGCGTTAATGAGGTCGGAAATTTATTGCAAAAAATCTGCTCAACCCAGTAGAATAAGGTTGTCCATTTGAACAAATGCTCATTCATCATAGTAGAACAACAGGTTCTAGGTTATCGCTTAGATTGCTGATAAACATAGAATAGGAAATCGGGGCAAACTTGGATAAAAGGAGATAAGTGATAGTGGTGTTGCCATAAACAATCTGGGTATATCTCAACATTCAAAAAATTGTTATTAATTCATTCCGAGCGTTTTGAAGGTATATATGTTATGGCTAGAATTGATCAGGCGCTTTAAATTGATCAGATCAATTTAAATGGTTAAATTGATCAGATCAATTCCTAGAATTGATCAGAAGTTAGAGTTCTGAACAGATGGCTCTTTCGGCTGAATATGAGAACTTTTCTTAGGTATTCTTGTTAGCCTAAGTCGTACGGCCTCATTAGCGTAAACTTTTGCATAAGCCTAAGCGTTTTTTAATGTAAAAAATATTTTTAAATTATTTTTTTTAATTATTTTACTATTTTAATTTTTTTTTATTTCAATTGATTTACATTAAAAAACGCTTAGGCTCAGGGAAAAGTTTACGCAAATGAGGCCGTACGACTTAGGCTAACGAGACCGCATAAGAAAAGTTTTGATGTAAAAATAAATTCAATGTAAAAATAGAAAGTAACTAACTTCTGATCAGAACTCTAACTTCTGATCAATTCTAAGAATTTATCTGATCAATTTAACTATTCTAGTTGATCTGATCAATTTAAAGCGCCTGATCCATTCTAGCCATAACATATACAAATTTATCGAGAAACAGTCAAGTAACATTTTTTACGAGAAATTTTGAGCTCAACCATTTCTGGTGGACGGTATGTGTGAATATACGGTATGTGTGAATATGTGGTTGAGATACGGTATGTGTGAATATGTGGTTGAGATACGGTATGTGTGAATATGTGGTTGAGATACGGTATGTGTGAATATGAATATGTGGTTGAGATATATGTTTCGCTTGTTCGTGGGTAAATGATACTTTCAACGGGTAGTATTCACGAGTATCATGTCTAATCATATTCGCTCTGTACTTGGGTATTGGAAAGCTTTCGGGCCCTGAAAGGCCCGGAAAAAGCTTTCGGGCCCTGGAAAAACAAGTGCGCTTCTTTGTTTGTATTTGGTGTTGTCATTTTCTGTAGACGTGATCACTACTCTTTTTTTCCTTAAAATCTTGAAATTTTTAGGAAGATGGAACATATCCTGACGTGAGGGAGAAGCACTTTGTGAGTTTTTAGTTTTCAGCCTTTTTTGTCATGTTATTTGTTGAAATTTTCTGTTTTTTATCTTTTAACTTTTCACTATTCCACTCCTCGAGCGCTTCTCTCCGATCTTCCCTATTTGGGCCATGAAAGAGTTTTATTATTGTGAGAATGTGATATCGAGTTCAGCCGTCTCTCTGGTCCCGCTGGCAAGCACTACCATGACACTTCCGATGACATGTAATAGCCTTCTACAATCTGTAGTTGCATAGCGGTAACGCGCTCGTTGTCGGTAAGAGAGAGGCGGCTTGGTTCAATCTTGTACTACAAACCAACTCGTTGTCGGTAAGAGAGAGGCGGCTTGGTTCAATCTTGTACTACAAACCAACTCGTTGTCGGTAAGAGAGAGGCGGCTTGGTTCAATCTTGTACTACAAACCAACTCGTTGTCGGTAAGAGAGAGGCGGCTTGGTTCAATCTTGTACTACAAACCAACTCGTTGTCGGTAAGAGAGAGGCGGCTTGGTTCAATCTTGTACTACAAACCAACTCGTTGTCGGTAAGAGAGAGGCGGCTTGGTTCAATCTTGTACTACAAACCAACTCGTTGTCGGTAAGAGAGAGGCGGCTTGGTTCAATCTTGTACTACAAACCAACTCGTTGTCGGTAAGAGAGAGTCGGCTTGGTTCAATCTTGTACTACAAACCAACTCGTTGTCGGTAAGAGAGAGGCGGCTTGGTTCAAGCCGATAGCAAGGGTAGAACGGTCCAACGCAGTGCACATCCAACTCAAGTCATGGTCTGGGCGGGGATCTGCGCAACAGGAAAAACACCGCTTGTTTTCGTCGAGAAAGGCGTCAAGATCGACACGGAGTACTATCTGAAACATGTTCTGCAAGACGTGCTCCATCCATGGTCTCAATCGCATTTCAATCAGAGGACATGGACCTTTCAACAAGACTCAGCACCAGCCCACAAAGCTAAAAAGGTTCAAACGTGGTGCAAGGAAAATTTTCCCGGCTTCATCACAACAGCAGAATGGCCGGCCTCATCACCCGACCTGAACCCGCTCGATTATTCCGTTTGGGCCTACTTGGAGTCCAAGGTAAACTCTCGCTCCCACCCAAATATTGATTCCCTGAAGAATGCCCTTCAGGCAGAATGGGACAACATCGGAGTCGAATACCTTCGTACAGTGGTGGAGGCGTTCCCAAAGAGACTTCGAGCTGTAGTTCGGGCAAAAGGAGATCGTTTGAGCTGAACTTTTGCGTGAATGTTGACATTTATGTTGTTGATAAAATATGTTAATTTGAGATGATTTTCTCTGTTTTGAAAAAAGGTATAACAATTCCAATTTGTAACACTATTTATGGACCACCCTGTACAAACCAACTCGTTGTCGGTAAGAGAGAGGCGGCTTGGTTCAATCTTGTACTACAAACCAACTGTTTCGCACGTGATAATTTCTTAAATTCGTCTCCACCAGGCGTTTTCATCTTCACCTACCTCACTCGAAAGTAAGCATTCTCTAGTTTCTCAGTTAGCTTTAACTCTAAATTTAGATGTTTCGATTGTTACTACAAAATCTTATTCGCATTATTTCATAGTGTAGACCGACAATATTTTTTTTAATTTAAAGCTGCCCGTCTTCAATGAGCATCTCTCACCTTTCACATAATTTTAAAATAAGGCTATGAAAACGCATACCGCATTGCTCGATTAGTTTTGATTCATTCCCTTTTTAATATGCGAATGAGTGTTTTTTGCCTTATATTACTGAACCATTATTTATTAACTTCGAAAACTTGAAAATTATTTAAAATGTTTTTCTCTCTCACTGCATCGATTTGTATATTCAAATCGCAGGGATGTATGTAACCTCTGTATCCTTGTACCCTCTGTAGTTGCATAGCGTTAAAGAGCTCGCTGTGAAAAAGCCATTCTCATGAAAATTTATATCTGGTGCTTTCCACCAAATCTTGGCCTTTTTGGAGCTTCTCATTAAAAAAGGGCCTGATTGAGACGGTGAACGTATCGAACAAGTGGATATATCTCGTCGGAGGATCACCTGCTCTTGGTATAGACGTTAACACGGTATGGAGACTTAATATATCCAGTCTTCGTTGGAACAAAACTCCTCACAGGTTTTATTTGCATCCAAGTAGTCAAACATTTTATATGTCGTACTATTCGGCAATGTTTTCATATAACTTAGTGCAGCGATAACCCGCTCACAACCGGGGAGGAAGACCTGTCTCGAATTTGACAAGTGAACTAGCTTTTGTGTGTGATAAGTTAATTAGGTTCATCTTCATTATCGCGAAAAAAAAGCGCTATTGATTCGAAATCTACTGCAGTGAGAACATATATGTATTGTTAAATATGCGGGGAAGTCGGTCTTGGTTTGGACAAATAGCCAGAGGCTCTCCCATTATTTCCAAAAACTGGAATATATATTAATTTACGAAAAATGAAATTTAAGTGCGAAAACAAAGACAAAAACCAACAAAGAAATGCTGTTGCTTAGAATTGTTTATCTCGCAGATGTTTGGGTTAACTCCAGCTTAAGTTCTACTCTATATCACTAATGTCTCACTAGGATTCCGGAAGGACTTCTGGCTCGACGAGTTGTCTATTGCCCAATGTTCCAACGCCTTCTGGTCATTACCTGGGTAAAGAATCCTATATGTTGGACAAAAATCAAGAAGTTGTTTCTCCATTCGCTAAAACTTCAGCCGCCGGCACTAGCTGTCCTCGCCTACAATGTGGTATGCCTCTACATACTTTGCGACCTTAGAACATCCACAAATGAGCTAAGCCATTCAGATTACCGAGAGCACTATGGAGCATAATGTGAGTGAGTCCTTGGTAGTTTACATGACTCATGGAAAAAGTTTCTCAGTCCGGTGCTCAAAAAAGTAAATTTTTGTATTATAAAATTAAAAGTACCATATGAACTATGTTTTCTAATGTTATTTTCAGTGTAAAACATAACAGAAAAGCTTTCACTGTGAGAAATTGGCGAAAAACAAGGAAACTCTTTTGCAAGGCTCTAGCATCTATTGGTATAATAATTTATTCGCTGAAGGATACATTGTTTAGCTTTCATCACAAGTATAGTTAACAGCTGGGGATTGTAAATGGGTAACTTGAATGAAATATTATAAAAAGTGACTTTGGTAATGCATCTGAAATCTCAGAACAGTATTTAACGTATAAACCTCACATTCCTTTGAGTACGCGATATGAGAACGTTAATAAGAGTGAGACGATAGCGGAGAGCTGACTAATAAAAACGAATGAGTGAAGAATTGGAGTACATATTTCTTTGAGGTGATGTGCAACCTTCGACGCTCGGTGCTGGAAGAACTTCAAGAACTTTTTCAATTTGCTATGTTCGAAAATATATCCGATGCTAGCAGAATGATTCTTACTCGAATTCGGTAGTTTGTCATGTTTTTGATGTGATCACCGTACTTTCAATAGTCAACTGAGTTTAATCCCATTAGAAGTTTAATTTATTGTTAAATAAATCAGAATTCGGAAGGGGTCAAAACTCAGCATTAAATTATGACAACAGGGTTTTCCTTGTTATATTTGATTTATTTATAATGTATCATACTTATCCTACAAGGCATGAATCAATAACAAACAAAAAAGTTTAGATATGAAGTAATATGTATGTAAGTACGAGAAAGCATGGTAACCTTTAAACTTACCATAAACCGAGATGTAATTCCTCGAGACTTCACTGTTTATTCCTTGCAAATACAAATTGAATATTCACAAAGAATTACTGAGTTCATTTGATGGGAGTTTGTGAGCCGACATGAGTTCATAACAAATGGGAGAGTGGAGCAGAAGGACGAGAATTCAAGATAAATTGAGTAGATCCATTTTAAAGGTGTAGTGATGAGTTGTGGTGGAGAGGAGTGATGGTTCCAATGAAGGAGTAGAGAGGAGCAGATGCAACCATCTCAAGGGCAGGGAAAGGAGAGAACTTCTGCGGCAGACATTGTAATGATTCATCCAGGTTTTCTGCAGCTATGTGATAAAACAAAGTTCAGAGAGGAACCATCTAAACCAGCTATAAAGTTGAAGTATGAAAGAAGAAAGTTTTTAAACCCAAATTTGAAAAATTTCCGATAAATGTATTCGATACTAATAGTATTGAAATCTCACATTTTTTCCCTTTCGAATTGTTAGTGAAACTTGTTGGAACGGCTGAAATTTAGTGAATGGCCAGCGAAACATTTGAGCTGGCGAAAACAAGAAGATTAAACACTTCCGCTTCTCTTTCTTTGCTACAGCAGGTATATGTTTTTTTTTAAATAAAGAAACAGTTTTTTTTTTGTAAATTAACTATCTCTTCGGATAACACAGAAAGTCGAAGCGGTGAAAAAAACTGACGTGGAATAAATGCATGATCGATTACCAAAACTGAACGAATTTTACATATATATGTATGCTTTATACGTTATTGAAAACGCAGAACAATAAAAACAGAAAAATACAGAACCATGAAAACAGAAGATCATACACACGAGGAGAAACAATCGATTCAATTCATTCGAAGAACACAACATTTAATATACATTGTATTGGTACGAATAGGGGTGGCGAGTTCCTTGATCTTCTCAGTATTCTTCACTCTCTCAAGGGGTGGCAAGTCCATTCATCGATAAATCATAGTAATGAGAAGAGAAAGTTATTTTGTAAATGAGTTCGGCATCTGTGGGGTGGCTAGTCCCATTTACATTCATTTTTTTTACATTCATTTCACAAATTTAGTCATTGAATTGACAAAAAAATTAATAATATGAGAAAATTTCCTTATGCGGTTTTGTTAGCCTAAGCCGTACGGCCTCATCAGCGAAAACTTGTTTTACATTTAAAAAATTTTACATCAAAAATTGTTTTTACTTTAAAAAACGCTTAGGCTTGGGCAAAAGTTTACGCTAATAAGGCCGTACGGCTTAGAATAACGAGACCGCATAAGAAAAGTTCTCATCTTATTCATATTATAGAAGAGCCTTCTGATCAGAACTCTAACTTCTGATCAATCCTAGCCATAACAATATCAATTTCCAATATATTTGATAAATACTAAGAACTTAGAAATGATCTGAACAAAAATCATGATCTGATCAATTCATCCACGCTGATCAATTCTAGCCATAATATATATATGTATGTACTATATACTATACCATATGTACCATACCATATATACCATATGTACTATATACTCACGTCAATTAAGGCATTTAGTCAATTCCATAATTCCTTTGTGGTTTTTATTCGGGTTGGCGAGTAGAAAAACCTGGTTGTGAGTTAGAAAGAGCTCTCTCTACATTTAATAGTTATGGCTATCTGTGGATTTGTTTTGTTATATTTTTTTTCTGCTGGCTCTAGGTTACATGACATTCTGAGGGCGACTTCTCACAACACACGACTTTAGTGTTTCAGCATAACTCGTTGTTATCACTTGTATCCTTTTGATGTTTGTTCTCGCCGTGAACTTTAATCATTAACGCCAATGAAATATCCTTGACAGCTCTAGATCTGATTACTTGTTATGTCTGCCCTTTAAAAAAAACTATCTTCCTGTTAAATTTCATTAGCTACCTTAGCGAAGTGTGACGCACGGAAGAAAATCCACATTGTCAGAGAGCTGAAACTCTCGAAAGAAATTTGTTGAGCCAGTGATCGGTTGATGGTGTGGTTTTCAATGGAATGGTTGAATACATATAGTCTGACTTAATTTTCTTGAAGTTTACGTATCAAGTACTGCTCCGTTGCACCGTTTACTTGTATCGACGTCTGAATTAAACATTTCAAATTTCTGTTTGGATAATGAGTCCTCGGTTTATTAGCGGTTACAAGCATGCTAATTCTGAAAGAGTGGAAGTAGAGAAAGCCTGTGAATCAAGCGCAAAACTTGAGAGCGGTCAGACTGAAAGTCTATTGCTCAAAAAACGCTCATTGGCGATTGAGCCATCGGTTTCTGTAATACTTATCCCAAAAAATTAGTAGAATACTTTTTTCTCAAACATGCTCTGGTCTTTATAATGATCAAAGAATTTGGAATCGCTTACACAAGCGAATACTTTATTCCAGTTAGCACCTGAATGACATGCCACCGAATAAAATAAATGAATTTAACCTTAGCTTTCATAACTATGAATGTGTCCACAAAAAACAAGGGCACCGTCCCTTCTATGTAATAGCTACTTCTCACATAACAGCGATGCAAACAAATGAAGTGTTACTTGCTCCGGTAAGAGAGAGAATGAAGAGAGAGAATGCGACAGGAAGAGTGAGATATAGAGAAAAAGAGAGCGAGAAAGAGAAAGATATGTGTATATATAGAAAGAGAAAAATAGAAAGAGAGTGAAATAGACAGAAAGAGATAGTAAAGAGAGAGAGAGAGCGAGAGATTAAAAGAGAAAGAAAGACTTCCTTTTATCCATGGGAAAGACTAATTATCATACCTTGATTTAAAGAAAATGAACCAATAACAGATAGGTTATTTAAATGGGTAGCAAGAGCTAAAAAAATACTCCTCAACTAAGAATGCAAATCAGAAAATGAAATATCATTAGCCATTAGAAGCTTAATATGTAAGTGGAAGAGAACGCTATTCTCTTCTAACCTACCTTCAAAGTATGACATCAAATGTAATTGTCATTATTCAAAATGTTTTATTCAACACTCCACAAATAATGAAAATTTTTATCATGTAGACGTGTAATTACATTACTAGAAAGTTTATTTAATTTCATTACACTATGAAAAGGATAAAATTCACGTGTACCGAAGCATAGAGCACTAATATTCTTTTACTTTTTTCAACTCTAGTCCGCGAAATTTGTTTTGACTCGGAGCAAGTTGGTCTTGCTTAAAAAAAGTACGCAGTAGCACTTGGAGAGATAACACTTTTTTCTGTTTATATAGCTTCTCTACAACCATTACCTGTTTATATAGCTTCTCTACAACCATTACCTGTTTATATAGCTTCTCTACAACCATTACCTGTTTATATAGCTTCTCTACAACCATCCCCTCACCACGAAAAATAGTCCTTGTATTCTAAATTGCTGTTATGTACTATGTAATATGTGGATGGAATCAAAAAAGAATGAACAATTGAATTTTAATTTTGTATATCCCTTTATTTCAAATGTTTACTGCTTAGTCTCAGCCCATCGTTGTGAGATGGAAAAGATTATATAAAAGTGTTTTTTTAACGAATTTTTTTGATGTTCTGAATTATTAGCTTTTGAGAGACTCATTTAACGCCGTACTCACATACATAGTATTAGAAAGCGACATCCAGAAAAGCAAGCGCGCGCTTTTTCGCGGGTTAGGCTTAGGCTTAGGCTTAGGCTTAGGCTTAGGCTTAGGCTTGTCGAAAGCCAGTCGAAACAATGTATCTCGAGTTGGCCTAAGTTGTTGGGAAAACGATAAGTATATGAAAATTGTAAGAAAAAGCCACGGCTACAAAATACGGACTGGAATCCCGGATCTTTATAGTATACTTCGAGAAAATTTGAAAATTTCATTTTTTTTTGAAGTTTCTATTTTGGTATTTGTTCTCACGAAAACCTTGGAAAATAAATATACTAAAAATCGAAAATACGTACTCAATGATACATATTTCGACTATATAAAGTCGGTATTGGGTAGATCTAGCTCTCAATCTGATCGAAATATGCCTCTTAGAACAGTGCGGCACCCTCACGTACTTTTGACGAGACAAGCCTTTTTCAAGCCTCTCATGCTTCTCTGAGAGGCCGAATGAGAAAAAAAAGTTGACCATCGTTCTTGTCATGCTTGAAATACTCTTACGTGAAATTTTCAGCGAAATCGGAGACATCAATTTTCTATTTCCCAATGTAACCAGAGCGAGGTCCGTTCTATCATATTTTTCAGTTTTGACATGATTAATATAATTTTTTAAAAATCATTAATTGTTAGCAACAACAAAGCAGGTTTAGTTAAGAATCTTTCACGTTGTGAATAAGAAAGCTTTCATTATACAGGGTAGTCCATGTAATCGACAACGCATTTACAAACGTGTATCTCAGTGCATAAGTTAGCAAGAGTGTTCAAATTCGTACAGCTCACATTACTTAAAATATTGTGTCAAAAAATCATTCGATTTGGTCTCTTTTGACACGAACGATATCCCGGAGTCGCTTTGGGAACGCTTCGATCACTGGACGAAGGTACTTGTCGTTGATCTTCGACCACTCCTCCTGCAGGGATTTTTTTAAAGACTCCAGATTCAAGTGGGGATGAGCATCGACTTTGCTCTCAAGGTAGGTCCACACGGAATAGTCCATCGGATTGAGGTCGGGCGATGAGGAGGGCCATTCTGCGCTGGAGATGAATTCGGGAAAATGAGCCCTGCACCACGTCATGTTCCGATAGCTTTGTGAGCAGGCGCACAATCTTGCTGGAAGACCCAAGGTGCATTATGGCAGTGGGAAGCAGACCAAGGAAGCAATAATTTTTGAAGAATTGCTTGCGGTAGTATTCCTGGTCAATTTTGACTCCTGGTTCGACAAAAACAAGGGGAGGTTTGCCGGTGGCGGACACTTCGGCCCAAACCATGACTTGTACGGGAAGCTCTATGAACGATTCTACCGGCTTCATTAGCTGCCTGTGAGTCCCGAGCAAGCACTCGCACATTTTTAGGGTTGTAGTCCTCTTCCACAGACAGTCTTCTCTTCCGAGAAGACTGTCCTAAGGTGAGAATTGTCGCACGTCCGGAGGATTAGGGCGCGGCCCTTTTTGAGTCTTTCCTCCTTGTTCTTCAGAGTTATGATGGCAGGCTTTTTAGTATGATATGGGGGAGACTAAAATCCTTTTCAAAGATTTATATAAGAGCCGTTCGTGATAAGTTAACCTCGAAGGCCATTTTGTTTCTGCTACGCCGAGCATTTCGACCACCGACTCGCTTCCTCATTGCCTCAATCTTGTTAGGGTGCGCACTAATCGAGGATCTCCTCTTCGGGGCAAGTCAGCAAGCGTACCGATCTAATCAAAAAATTGATTGCTTTCCAGACAAGATTGTGAGAGACGTTGAGATCCTTAGCGATGCGCGTATTTGATCGACCAAGTTTGTGCAAGTCCACAATCATAGAGCTTGCTCTATTAGCGGCCACCATTATTTTGAGATTTGATAAAATTAAATGAAATTTCTATCATGTAATAAAAACACATGTGAAAAGAACATATGTGAAAATTGGAGCTCAAAGTTAAGTGTAAATTGAATTATAAACGCCAAAAGATTGGTTGCCGAATACATGGCTACCCTGTATGTACATGATGGGCTACCCTGTATGTACATGATGGCTACCCTGTATGTACATGATGGCTACCCTGTATGTACATGATGGCTACCCTGTATGTACATGATGTTTAAACATTGTAACAGAAATTTAAAAAGCGCACTTACATGTATTAAGTTGCTCATGAGTACGGATTAACCCAGAACTCCCTTATTTAGATATGTTAGTTTACTATACCGTGTACCAGTTGCTATATGAGGGAAAAAATTTTCATAAAATTTTTTAAAGAGATTAAAAATGCCGTAAATATTTTAACTGGTTTTTTGAAGAATGATTGATGCGTTTGCAACATTGAGAAATTTGTTTCCGATTGAAAGGGGTCGAAACTTTTATTTTTTCTATTTATTACTCTGACGCTCTTTTTTTAATCAGCGTACGAACGAGGTCTTTATTCTCAATTTTCTCAATGGGAATAAGTTTTCATGGTTTTTTGGCCTTTTAATGATTTTATGCAAAGATGAGAAATGTTGGTAAATTAATTTGAATATGTTCCTAAGATCTAATATTCACAATTTTTATGACAAAAAAAGGTGGTTTGAAAACATAGTCTTTATATGTTTTTCACTGGTTTATAAAAAAGTAAACGACAAAAAGAATTTCTTAAATAAAATTTTGAAGTTGATAGTTTTCCGAGGAAGCTTGTTAGAACAATGAGCTCGTGTGCTATAATTGATATAGTGTAACTAACTCTGAAATGAGTTCAACCCTAAAGCTGAACGGTCGTCCTATGAGCCAATCACTGGGAGGAAGCTTAAGTTGATAAAAACAGCATTTTTTATACCATGCAAAATTTATTATGATGACGAAAATACGCACAGAGCGTTTTGCACCGCTTCAAGTCGCACCCCACATTTTACACGCGATCTAATGCTGAATTTTAAAAAAAATAGAAACTTCTGCTTTTGTGGTTAAGCTCACACTAAATAGGCCGTATGGATTGTTACGAGACTGTATGAAACAACCAGTCACATAATCATTGCTTTCGAGTAACATAATGTGTATTTTCGGGTGCGAATCGTGGTTAAACCGATGATATCTACTGTTATGTAGGAGCATATGTGAACAATCTTTGATTTCTGTTTGTTCTTCAAGAACCTCAAGAGCGTTGGAAAGATTTGAGAGGTGTTTTTAAGTTGAAAGTAGGAAGATGACTCCAATGAAACTCTGAGAAAACTTTTTCAAAAAAGTTTTGCTAATGTTTTACGAGAATGCTAGAAAAGCATTGCCCGGAAAAGACAGCTTGCGATTTCAGTTTCCGGTCCACAAATGATAAATTTTCTCACGAGATTCAGTCGACAAAGTATTTTCTTCAGCATAAAAAAATTTACTATTCACTTTTTCTTCTTGATTTTCGGGAAAATACTGGTGAGTACATAGTCCTGTTCAGAATGCATTTTGAAAATATTGCCGAGACTTTAACCAGGACCAGATTTTAACTGCTAGAAATACCGGTCAGCATGTACATACGTTCCAATTGATTTTTTTGTAAATCTTCCATGAAAATATCTAGCTGTACTTCTCATAAAGACATGCAATGATCGTGTTACAAAGTGAGGCAGTGGTTTATTCAGATGAACGAGGAAGAGTTCCGTAGGAAGATGACAGAATTTGTTTTAAAAAAGGTATTCTCGTCTAGCATGAATCCAGTTTACACACCTAAAGAACCTTTGTGAGTTCAGAGCGAAACAGTTTTCGCCTTCCTTTAAAAACATTTTGAACTTTATAACAAGGCTGGCAATGCATTCGCTCTCTTCCACATAGAAAAAGGAAAGATTGTCAGTTTAGCACGTTAGATCTTTGCTGTTAGCATGATCTTATTCAGATGTCATCTGCAATCAACACTTTATTTTTTATATTGACATCAGTTTTTGCCTTCCCTTTCACATAAGAAAATCTTTCTTTTCGTAAAGCATCCCCTTCGAAATCGCAAGGCCCTCTCGTATGAGTAATTATCTTCATTTTTCTCATAGAGCGTTAGAAATCAATTAGGTTTTTTGCTAGTGTTTAAGTGGGTAACACGACACCTTGCAGAGCAACACCTTGCACCGGACAACTTGCTGAGCGACACCTTGCAGAGCGACACCTTGCACCGGACACTTTGCAGAGCGATACTTTGCAGAGCGACACCTTGCAGAGCGACACCTTGCAGAGCGACACCTTGCAGAGCGACACCTTGCAGAGCGACACCTTGCAGAGCTACACCTTACACCGAACTTGCAGAGCGACACCTTGCAGAGCGACACCTTGCAGAGCCTTTAACAAAGTGTACACCCTACGGCCTGGCTCAATTAATTAGTATTCTTTTTTCTTTCTCTTTTTTTATTTTTTTCTCTTTCTTTTTTCTTACTTGTTCTCTTACTTTATTTTTTCTTTCTCTTACTTTTATTTTCCTTTTTTTTAAAATTATCTTTATAAATTTTTATTTTTACATCAGAAAATTATTTTTACATGAAAAAACGCTTAGGCTTAGTAAAAAATTGGCTTTGATCTACTTTAGCCGTCCAAAGATTTTTTATCAGGAAGAGACTCCCCCCCTAGGGCCCCTACCCCCCCCCCCTTTGCTTAGGTAGGGCCCTCTTCCTCCCCCTTCCCCCTTTAGGGCCCCCTCCCTTCCCTGCTTAGGTAAACCCCCCTCCCCCTCCCCCCTTTCCTTTCCCCAAAATTTATAAAGTCAAATTTTTTTTAAAAAGGAAAAGAAAAGAAAGAGAAAGAAAAAAGAAAGAGAAAAAAGAAAGAAAGAGAACAAGTAAGAAAAAAGAAAGAGAAAAAAATATAAAAGAGAAAGAAAAAAGAATACTAATTAATTGAGCCAGGCCGTAGGGTGGAAACTTTGATAAAGCCAGGCCGTAGGGTGTACACTTTGTTAAAGGCCAAGAAAGTCGCTCTGCAAGGTGTCGCTCTGCAAAATGTCCGGTGCAAGGTGTCGCTCTGTAAGGTGTCGCTCTGCAAGGTGTCGCTCTGCAAGGTGTCGTTCTGTAAGGTGTCGCTCTGCAAAATGTCCGGTGCAAGGTGTCGCTCTGTAAGGTGTCGCTCTGCAAGGTGTCGCTCTGCAAGTTGTCCGGTGCAAGGTGTCGCTCTGCAAGGTGTCATGGAACCGTTTAAGTGTTTCAGACAAAATTTTGTGCGCTCATTTGTCTCATCACGAATTGCCGTTATATTGTATATGGCATACGGTATTTTGCACTGTTGTCCATTGAAATATATAATAATTCAAAAGTTTTAAATTTTTTGTTGTTTTCAGACTTTTCGCAAACCCGTATTTCATGTGCATTCTTCGTGGAAAGACAACTCAGCACACAATTAGTTCTGAGACAAACCTTATGGAGCGTTAAAATGGATAAAAAATACTTTATATAAAAAAATTAAAATGCCGGCGATTTCGTACCCTTTTCAGTCTCACCACGAACTGCCGTGAAATAACAATGGATTACGATGTTTTCTTATTGCTTAGTATTACTTAAAAGTGATTTCTCCGTTCAAAAGTAGCAACATAAAAAAAACACCGTAATATTTTGCCATTTCACGGCAATTCGTGGTGAGACTAAAACGGGTACGAAATTGCCGACTCGCTTTCTTACAAAAGAAAAGTAATTTTTAAATTCTAACGCTCTCTCACTTTATGTACATACATAACAAGTTCTCATTTTTATAGAGAATAATGGAGTACCGAATGGCACTTGTCCGGTTAAATAAAAAGATTCTTCTTGGTTCCATGCATAAAATAGTCTATTTCACAGCCTTCTTATTTATTCTCGTTTTCTCTTTCTTCAGCTTCAAGAAATACTCGTGTTGCTTTCACGTCAGGCTAGTCTTTGGCGCAAATAGATGCAAGCATTCCGCAGCCGGCTCCCTTTTTCTGTGAGCCGTGCCGGTGGGCATCATTCTGAAGAAGATTCTACCCATTTCTACTAGCATATCATCGCATGACCTCGATTTATCTTAGCGCCTGCTTCTTCTAACTCTGTTTTCATACTCTAATTCTTTACTTCCCCTTCCGCTTTATAACTGCTTCTTTTTACTTTTTTTTCTATGAATTTTGTTTTTCTCTCTATCTCTCTTTCATCCAACTCTTTTTTTCCTTCTCTCTGTTTTTTCTTTGAATGTATTTCCCTCTTTTTTTCTTTTTCCTTCCGAATGTTTCGACTTTTCCTCATCATCACAACTTTCGTATCTAGTATAACGTCTTCCTCCCCTCCACTTCACCCTTCTAATATTTTTCCTTACTTGGGGGGGTCTTACCCTTTTTTTCCTTATTTTACCTTATATTTCCTGTACCGTTTCCCGAGCTTCCTGCTTCTTTTGTTCTCTTCTATATTCAGTTAGGTTTGGTCAACTGCCGTTTTTATAAGTTTGCTCTCTTCATTTTGGTTCGTTGAGATGTGTATATCACCTCTCTCTATTTCTCTCTCTCACGCTCTCTATCTCTCTTTCATCGACTCGCATAATCCAACCTACACCTTTCTTCCTTACTGACTCACTTCCTCACTTTTCTTTCATTTCGCTTGACTCAGAACCTGCCCTGAATTTTCTTATTAGCAGATACAGATTCCTCACTATGGAGAATTCTCAATTAATCGCGTGTCGGGGAACAATTTGCACTCGTTTTTATCTACGTTCTTCTCCTCATTTGCACTACTCTCTAAATAAATATGAAATGAACTTATCGAGATAGAGATAGCGCAATGCAGTGTAAAAGAGAGAGTGAGAGAGAGAGAAACAAGGAAAAAAGAGTTAGAGAGAGAAAGAGAGAGAAGAAAATGAGTGATAGAGAGATGAGTCCTCGCACTTGCTTATTCACTTTCTTTATGCGTGGATGGATATTATTCATTTATACAGATGTCTCAAACTCGTTCTTTCATTCACAACTAATTTTTCAATAGCTTACTTTGACGCAGATTATTTGATCCGGAGCATTCGTAAACCTTCTATATGAATCACGCTAATCAAAAAAACTTATATTTCCAAAATAGCAAGCAAGTGACGCTTAAAGCTCAATAGTTATATACATTACCGCTCAAAATGTTATCATATATTGACTTATTGAACAAAACTTTTTTCAAAAAAAAAAACGAATGAAGCTCAAATTTTCAGATATTTTTTACAAGCCAAATTTACATGTTCTGAGTAACATAACAACTTTGGAAAATGTTTTATAAATTTTATTCGTGAAAAAAATGGAAATAGTAAAAACTGCTTATAGAGATGTTCAATTTTTTCGGGCATGAATTATTGGTCCACCATTTAAATAGAAGTGTCACCAAATAAAATAGTAACGTCCACTAAATAAAATAGTAACGTCCACCAAATAAAATAGTAACGTCCACCAAATAAAATAGTAACGTCCACCAAATAAAATAGTAACGTCCACCAAATAAAATAGTAACGTCCACCAAATAAAATACTAACGTCCACCAAATTTTGTGGGCACGTCCACCAAATATTTTTTTTGTGAACTTCACCACGGCATTTTTTTCTCACCTAACACCAACCTTTATGGTTCTTTCCACCAAATTAAAATTCCACCAATTTTTTTTCGTGAAGTTCACCACCGCATTTTTTTCTCACTTGACACCAAAGGTTACTTTTTCTGCTCTCTCAGTGAGTTGTTTTTGATGGTTTTTTTTTGTAGTGGAGGGAATTTTCGCGGGAGTAAAGTTTTTTAGGAGTGTTTTTTGTTGTTGAATGTTTTCTTTAGGTCATTCTGTTGAATGTTTTGTTTCAGATATAATTTAAAAATAGGCAATTCTGCAGTTTAAGTGGCAGCGCTCGTGGGCTTTAAACGCTTTGGTTTTGGAAAATTTCTTTATAGGATATCATTTTGAGCATCAAGGACTTTGGTTCTTTAAAAAAAATTGTAAAAAAATTTTTTTCAGAAAAAACTACAAAATTTTCAGAAAAAATTTCTTTTTTTTCTTTAGTGTGGTTTATATCTGTATACACATTTATAAATTCATCTATAATAGCTAAAAAAAAAAGGTTTTAAAATGAAAATATAACCTGATGTTGCAACTGCAAAAAATTATTTTTACATTAAAAACGCTTAGGCTTAGGAAAAAGTTAGCTCTAATCTACTTTAGCCGTCCAAAGATTTTTTTCTCAGAAAGAGATTTTATTCATGAAAACTCCCTTCCCCCTTCCTCCCTTTAGGGCTTTGGGGGTGACTGAAACTGCAGTTGAGCCCAAATTTTTTTTTGTAAAAAAAATGAGAAAAAAATTTTTGTGAAAAATTTTTTTTGCAAGAACCAGAGTCCTTGATGCTCAAAATGAACATCTATGAAGAAAAAATTGAAATGAAAGCGTTTAAAGCCCACGAGCGCTGCCACTTAAACTGCCGAGGTGCCTATTTTTAAATTATATCTGAAACAAAACATTCAACTGAATGACCTAAATAAAACATTCAACAAAAAAAAACACTCATAAAAAACTTTACTCCCGCGAAAATCACCTCAACTACAAAAAAAAACCATCAAAAACAACTTACTGAGAGAGCAGAAAAAGTAACCTTTGGTGTCAGGGGAGAAAAAAATGCCGTGGTGAATTTCACGAAAAAAATTGGTGGACTTTTAATTTGGTGGAAAAAACCATACAGATTGGTGTCAGGTGAGAAAAAAATGCCGTGGTGAAGTTCACAAGAAAAAAAAATTTGGTGGACGTGCCCACAAAATTTGGTGGACGTTACTATTTTATTTGGTGGACGTTTCTATTTTATTTGGTGGCCGTTACTATTTTATGTGGTGGATGTTACTATTTTATTTGGTGGACGTTACTATTTTATTTGGTGGACGTTACTATTTTATTTGGTGACACTTCTATTTAAATGGTGGACCAATAATTTTTCCCCAATTTTTTCGAAGTATTAAAACAAATATTTCAGTATTTGGTGGCATATCCTCTGTGGTCAATGACTGCCTGACATCTACGAGGCATAGAATCAATCGAAGAGTCAATGGTTGCCTGCGAAATCGCCCTCCATTCCTCCTCTAGCTGCTTAAACTTTTCATTCTCCTTTTCGCATGTTTTTCCCATAAATTTTCGTTGCAAATTTTCCATACATTTTCGATGATGTTCAAATCGGGAGACTGGCTTGGCCAGTCCAAAACATCCACATGCCGACGGCGAAACCAGTTTTGAACGTGCTGAGATGTTTCGGGTCGTTATCTTGTTGAAAGGTGAACCCACGACCGAATTTGGAGAGGGCCCAAGGGCGCATAATGCTTTCCATTATGTTCTCATAACGTTAACGATCGAGAGTTCCGACAATACGTCTCAGTGGACCCATGCTGCTGGCGGAAAAACAGCCCCAGACCATCACAGAACCACCGCCATGTTTGACTGTGAGCGACTGGTATTGCAGCAGGAGACGCTTTCCCGCTGGACGTCTTACCCACCTCAGACCGTCACTGCAGAACATATTAAACTTGGACTCATCGCTCCAAACAATCTGAGACCACTCACGGCGTGTCCAACTGAGGTGATCCTTAGCCCAATGAACTTGAAATTTACGATTTTTTCGTTAATGAAAGGCTTCTTCGCAGGCCGCCTTCTATTCAATCCAGCGGCTTGCAAACGGCGTTTGATGATACATATTGAAGCAGCAGGAGTCGCGGGCGTTGATATGATAGCTTGAATGTCTGTAGCAGTGCATTTCGGGTCTTCGCGATATGCGCGCAGGATGCTTCGGTCCATGTACCTCGAAGTTAGGCGGGGTTCAGGCGGGGGGACTCCAAATGATATCCGATACGGAACAGACACCCAAAAAAACTTCTGTGAAAATTTTAGCTGAACCGAACGTGTCTTCACAATGAAAAAAACCGAACCAAACTTGTCTTCACGATGACTCGTCCCTGCAATTTTTTATGTTCCAAAGTTATTCAATTGTAGAAAATTCGTTTATCTAGGTTCAAAAACGCCGGAGGATACGAGAGATAGCGCTCTGAGTTACCCCGAACTGCTGGGCGAGCTTGCTCTGTGACCGGCCCTGTTTCGCCCCAGCAACAACAGCTTCTTGCATGCTTTTACTTGTATTTCTATGTCAAACAGTTCGAATCATGACATGAAACAAAGTTTTTGTGAATGAAGTTCGAAAAACAAAAAAAAATCAACAAAAAAATCATGAGAAAAAAACTGAAAAATGGAAGATTTACCAATTTTGGTGTATTTCTGAAGATAATTAATTAATCACTCCAAATAATATCCGGTACGGAACAGACACCCAATGAGCTTTGAATTTTTTCTTTGAAAACAGTTATTTTCAATAACCCTACAGATGATAACATTTTGAGCGGTACTGAAGCTTGATAAATCGAATCTAAGGAAGCGGAAAGAAGGAAGGTAACAGGAGATGATGGAGGAAAAGCTGAAACGAAAGAGTTAGAAATTTTTTGAAGAGGAAAAAACGACGGGAATTGGATTGACCAAGAAATACGTTTAAAAAATGAGAGTTCAAAAAGCAGCAAAAAATATGTAAATATGTTATTCTAGGATAATGAGAAATAGAGAAGAAGACGCGTATTGATAACAATCAAATAAAAACCAAAATCATCTTCATTAACTAATAAACTTGTTTTTCCATACTCGTGAAATGAGGAAAAAGAGCGCCTACAGCAATCTTTTAATACCCCTCATCTTTCATATTCGTCCCTTTCCTCAGAAAACCATTCCCTTCTTTATGTAGTTTGACTATTCTCCGCTTTTCAGAACACTTTTTCTTCCCTCTCCATCTTCAATGAAAATATTTTCCAAAATTCTTTTCCAAGATAATTTTTAAGAGTCACGAACTTACATCCTAAAAGGCGAAAGGTTATGGTATTCGTGATTCTAATTTCAAAAGTTTAATGTCACGTGTCTTAAACATGTGCCCAAGTCTCATGCAATGATAACTGAGCGTGTTCTTTCCACTTATGAATGAGAAAAGCAATGATGGATCTTTTCGGAAGATAGAGTTATATCTAACATGATGTCCCTCTTGCTACCTTTATTCTCTCTCGATGTTTGTTCACCTCTCTTCCTCTCTTTATAGCTTTATCTCTTTTTTCTTTTTTTTGTTCTCTTTCATGGCTTTTTTTCATATCCCTTCTTTCAGGTTCTTTTTGCTGTTAGTGAGCTGTGTCCAGTCCTTGCTGTTAGTGAGCTGTGTCCAGTCCTTGCTGTTAGTGAGCTGTGTCCAGTCCTTGCTGTTAGTGAGCTGTGTCCAGTCCTAAACTGCATGTCTTCTCTATCAGTATAGCGCTGTCTATGTGAAATGACACTTGTAATGACGAGTTTTTGTGTTCGATTTTTGATCTTTGTAAATCGTTTAAGCAACGATGGTCTGAGACTATATAATGAATACACGGGCAAAAATGGCACTCGGCCGTGACCGAACCTCCGCCGCCTAACCGGGGCTTGTAGACCGTTACCAAAACACCAACCGAGCACACATCGTCTGATGCTCTATGTCTTAGGCACAATGACCGTTCTTTATAGTCACGCATGCCCATGGAGCAATTGCCTCATGAAAGGAGTGTAACTCCACAATCCATGATAAAGACAGAAAGGTGATGGTAGAGAGAAGATCAATTTTTGATTTTTGTAAATCGTTTAAGCAAAGATTGGCTGAGACTATATAAGAACGGTCATTGTGCTTTAGACATGGCAAGAAATCGCATGGGTGTGCTCGGTTGGTGTATCGGTAACGCTCTGCAAGCCCTGGTTAGGCAGCGGAGGTTCGGTCCCGGCAGAGTGCCATTTTTTGCCCGTGCGATACATTTCAATCATTTTTGTGTTCACTTACATATTAATTCTTCTTCATCTTAGGTAACAAGTTATGAATACTTTGTCTCGTATCCATAAAGCAAAGCCTCTTCAGCATCTCTGCTGTTCTTGCTGAAATTTTCCGCTGTCCTCTCTTCTCTTTCTTTCTAGGATTCTTTTGCTATTTCCTTCTTCCCCCACTCTCTCCTCTCTCCTCCTCTAGGTCTCTCTCTTGCGCTTTTTCTTTCTCTGTCTTTTTTCTGTTCATCAATTTTCCCTCCTTTTTTTACAATTCTCTCAGACATAGAAATCCTCTTTTTCTCATACATATACTTGCATAATTTTCTACTTCCTTTTTTACATGTATTTCCATCTTCTTTTTTTCTCATTCACGAATTGTTACGCTTTATATTCTTCAATCACTAACTCTCTCACAATCTCTTACTTTTTCTCTATCTCTCTTAATTTTTTCTTTCAGTTTCCCTTTTCTCTCTTTCTCTTCCCCTCCCTCATCACGGCCGTACGGCTTAGCTAACGAGGCCGTACGGCTTAGCTAACGAGGCCGTACGGCTTAGCTAACGAGGCCGTACGGCTTAGCTAACGAGGCCGTACGACGCGAAAGGTCCAGAAGGGTTCTTTTACCAGTTCAGAGAGAAAAACATCGACTTAGCAGACGCTTTTTTTTGAAAAAAAAGCGTCTGCACCCCCATTTTCCTTTTCTCTCTTTCTCTTCCCTCATCACCCTTTTCTCTCTTTCTCTTCCCCTCCCTCATCACCCTTTTCTCTCTTTCTCTTCCCCTCCCTCATCACCCTTTTCTCTCTTTCTCTTCCCCCCATCTCCCTTTTCTCTCTTTCTCTTCCCCTCCCTCATCACCCTTTTCTCTCTTTCTCTTCCCCCCATCTCCCTTTTCTCTCTTTCTCTTCCCCTCCCTCATCACCCTTTTCTCTCTTTCTCTTCCCCTCCCTCATCACCCTTTTCTCTCTTTTTATTTCCCTCCCTCATCACCCTTTTCTCTCTTTCTCTTCCCCTCCCTCATCACCCTTTTCTCTCTTTCTCTTCCCCTCCCTCATCACCCTTTTCTCTCTTTCTCTTCCCCCATCTCCCTTTTCTCTCTTTCATTTCCCCTCCCTCATCACCCTTTTCTCTCTTTCTCTTCCCCTCCCTCATCACCCTTTTCTCTCTTTCTCTTCCCCTCCCTCATCACCCTTTTCTCTCTTTCTCTTCCCCCCCATCTCCCTTTTCTCTCTTTCTCTTCCCCTCCCTCATCACCCTTTTCTCTCTTTCTCTTCCCCTCCCTCATCACCCTTTTCTCTCTTTCTCTTCCCCCCATCTCCCTTTTCTCTCTTTCTCTTCCCCTCCCTCATCACCCTTTTCTCTCTTTCTCTTCCCCTCCCTCATCACCCCTTTTCTCTCTTTCTCTTCCCCTCCCTCATCACCCCTTTTCTCTCTTTCTCTTCCCCTCCCTCATCACCCTTTTCTCTCTTTCTCTTCCCCTCCCTCATCACCCTTTTCTCTCTTTCTCTTCCCCCATCTCCCTTTTCTCTCTTTCTCTTCCCCTCTCTCATCACCCTTTTCTCTCTTTCTCTTCCCCTCCCTCATCACCCTTTTCTCTCTTTCTCTTCCCCTCCCTCATCACCCTTTTCTCTCTTTCTATTCCCCCCATCTCCCTTTCTCTCTTTCTCTTCCCCTCCCTCATCACCCTTTTCTCTCTTTCTCTTCCCCCCATCTCCCTTTTCTCTTTCTCTTCCCCTCCCTCATCACCCCTTTTCTCTCTTTCTCTTCCCCTCCCTCATCACCCCTTTTCTCTCTTTCTCTTCCCCTCCCTCATCACCCTTTTCTCTCTTTCTCTTCCCCCCATCTCCCTTTTCTCTCTTTCTCTTCCCCTCCCTCATCACCCTTTTCTCTCTTTCTCTTCCCCTCCCTCATCACCCTTTTCTCTCTTTCTCTTCCCCTCCCTCATCACCCTTTTCTCTCTCTCTCTTCCCCCCATCTCCCTTTTCTCTCTTTCTCTTCCCCTCCCTCATCACCCTTTTCTCTCTTTCTCTTCCCCTCCCTCATCACCCTTTTCTCTCTTTCTCTTCCCCCCATCTCCCTTTTCTCTCTTTCTCTTCCCCTCCCTCTTCACCCTTTTCTCTCTTTCTCTTCCCCTCCCTCATCACCCCTTTTCTCTCTTTCTCTTCCCCTCCCTCATCACCCCTTTTCTCTCTTTCTCTTCCCTTCCCTCATCACCCTTTTCTCTCTTTCTCTTCCCCTCCCTCATCACCCTTTTCTCTCTTTCTCTTCCCCCATCTCCCTTTTCTCTCTTTCTCTTCCCCTCCCTCATCACCCTTTTCTCTCTTTCTCTTCCCCTCCCTCATCACCCTTTTCTCTCTTTCTCTTCCCCTCCCTCATCACCCTTTTCTCTCTTTCTTTTCCCCCATCTCCCTTTCTCTCTTTCTCTTCCCCTCCCTCATCACCCTTTTCTCTCTTTCTCTTCCCCTCCCTCATCACCCTTTTCTCTCTTTCTCTTCCCCCCATCTCCCTTTTCTCTCTTTCTCTTCCCGTCCCTCATCACCCCTTTTCTCTCTTTCTCTTCCCCTCCCTCATCACCCCTTTTCTCTCTTTCTCTTCCCCTCCCTCATCACCCCTTTTCTCTCTTTCTCTTCCCTTCCCTCATCACCCTTTTCTCTCTTTCTCTTCCCCTCCCTCATCACCCTTTTCTCTCTTTCTCTTCCCCCATCTCCCTTTTCTCTCTTTCTCTTCCCCTCCCTCATCACCCTTTTCTCTCTTTCTCTTCCCCTCCCTCATCACCCTTTTCTCTCTTTCTCTTCCCCTCCCTCATCACCCTTTTCTCTCTTTCTTTTCCCCCATCTCCCTTTCTCTCTTTCTCTTCCCCTCCCTCATCACCCTTTTCTCTCTTTCTCTTCCCCTCCCTCATCACCCTTTTCTCTCTTTCTCTTCCCCCCATCTCCCTTTTCTCTCTTTCTCTTCCCCTCCCTCATCACCCCTTTTCTCTCTTTCTCTTCCCCTCCCTCATCACCCCTTTTCTCTCTTTCTCTTCCCCTCCCTCATCACCCCCCCCCCCATCTAAACAACTCTCTGAAATGCTTCCCTCCTTAAAGCTCTTCTCGTTTAACTATCTCGATGTCTCCGACAGACAAAACAGCTCCCTCTTAACTAATTTAGTTCCATTCTGAATTCCTAAATCTCATGCTCGGTTGAGTTGATACTTTAATCAGTCTTTTAACTGCGTGAATCATGTTTCTCATCTCTTAGTTCCTCAAGAACCTTATTCCTTTAATGTTAGTCTGCTTTGCTTCTCTTTCTTAACATTATGTCCAAATCTTTGTTTTATTGCAGATAGCCCTCGATAGTTTGCAACGAGTTAATGAGTTGAGATTGCGAGTTAATGACGCACTCTACCAACGAGGGTTAAGTATAGCAGAAAATTAGCTAGAATGGAGCTTTAAGAGTATAATTAAATTGAAATAAAACTTTTCGAAGAAACTTAATGAGAAACATAAAGAAAATTTATTTTTCATGATTTAATAAATGTTCAAAACTCAACCACAATGAAATTGGCGGACATGTCTGTTTGTTGTGAAATCTGTATGACATTATCGAAAACTTCTAGA
>OZ057408.1:9800147-9919189 GCA_964056735.1 Allodiplogaster pararmata | reverse complement strand
AGAAAGAAAAAAGAATACTAATTAATTGAGCCAGGCCGTAGGGTGGAAACTTTGATAAAGCCAGGCCGTAGGGTGTACACTTTGTTAAAGGCCAAGAAAGTCGCTCTGCAAGGTGTCGCTCTGCAAAATGTCCGGTGCAAGGTGTCGCTCTGTAAGGTGTCGCTCTGCAAGGTGTCGCTCTGCAAGGTGTCGTTCTGTAAGGTGTCGCTCTGCAAAATGTCCGGTGCAAGGTGTCGCTCTGTAAGGTGTCGCTCTGCAAGGTGTCGCTCTGCAAGTTGTCCGGTGCAAGGTGTCGCTCTGCAAGGTGTCATGGAACCGTTTAAGTGTTTCAGACAAAATTTTGTGCGCTCATTTGTCTCATCACGAATTGCCGTTATATTGTATATGGCATACGGTATTTTGCACTGTTGTCCATTGAAATATATAATAATTCAAAAGTTTTAAATTTTTTGTTGTTTTCAGACTTTTCGCAAACCCGTATTTCATGTGCATTCTTCGTGGAAAGACAACTCAGCACACAATTAGTTCTGAGACAAACCTTATGGAGCGTTAAAATGGATAAAAAATACTTTATATAAAAAAATTAAAATGCCGGCGATTTCGTACCCTTTTCAGTCTCACCACGAACTGCCGTGAAATAACAATGGATTACGATGTTTTCTTATTGCTTAGTATTACTTAAAAGTGATTTCTCCGTTCAAAAGTAGCAACATAAAAAAAAACACCGTAATATTTTGCCATTTCACGGCAATTCGTGGTGAGACTAAAACGGGTACGAAATTGCCGACTCGCTTTCTTACAAAAGAAAAGTAATTTTTAAATTCTAACGCTCTCTCACTTTATGTACATACATAACAAGTTCTCATTTTTATAGAGAATAATGGAGTACCGAATGGCACTTGTCCGGTTAAATAAAAAGATTCTTCTTGGTTCCATGCATAAAATAGTCTATTTCACAGCCTTCTTATTTATTCTCGTTTTCTCTTTCTTCAGCTTCAAGAAATACTCGTGTTGCTTTCACGTCAGGCTAGTCTTTGGCGCAAATAGATGCAAGCATTCCGCAGCCGGCTCCCTTTTTCTGTGAGCCGTGCCGGTGGGCATCATTCTGAAGAAGATTCTACCCATTTCTACTAGCATATCATCGCATGACCTCGATTTATCTTAGCGCCTGCTTCTTCTAACTCTGTTTTCATACTCTAATTCTTTACTTCCCCTTCCGCTTTATAACTGCTTCTTTTTACTTTTTTTTCTATGAATTTTGTTTTTCTCTCTATCTCTCTTTCATCCAACTCTTTTTTTCCTTCTCTCTTTTTTTTCTTTGAATGTATTTCCCTCTTTTTTTCTTTTTCCTTCCGAATGTTTCGACTTTTCCTCATCATCACAACTTTCGTATCTAGTATAACGTCTTCCTCCCCTCCACTTCACCCTTCTAATATTTTTCCTTACTTGGGGGGGTCTTACCCTTTTTTTCCTTATTTTACCTTATATTTCCTGTACCGTTTCCCGAGCTTCCTGCTTCTTTTGTTCTCTTCTATATTCAGTTAGGTTTGGTCAACTGCCGTTTTTATAAGTTTGCTCTCTTCATTTTGGTTCGTTGAGATGTGTATATCACCTCTCTCTATTTCTCTCTCTCACGCTCTCTATCTCTCTTTCATCGACTCGCATAATCCAACCTACACCTTTCTTCCTTACTGACTCACTTCCTCACTTTTCTTTCATTTCGCTTGACTCAGAACCTGCCCTGAATTTTCTTATTAGCAGATACAGATTCCTCACTATGGAGAATTCTCAATTAATCGCGTGTCGGGGAACAATTTGCACTCGTTTTTATCTACGTTCTTCTCCTCATTTGCACTACTCTCTAAATAAATATGAAATGAACTTATCGAGATAGAGATAGCGCAATGCAGTGTAAAAGAGAGAGTGAGAGAGAGAGAAACAAGGAAAAAAGAGTTAGAGAGAGAAAGAGAGAGAAGAAAATGAGTGATAGAGAGATGAGTCCTCGCACTTGCTTATTCACTTTCTTTATGCGTGGATGGATATTATTCATTTATACAGATGTCTCAAACTCGTTCTTTCATTCACAACTAATTTTTCAATAGCTTACTTTGACGCAGATTATTTGATCCGGAGCATTCGTAAACCTTCTATATGAATCACGCTAATCAAAAAAACTTATATTTCCAAAATAGCAAGCAAGTGACGCTTAAAGCTCAATAGTTATATACATTACCGCTCAAAATGTTATCATATATTGACTTATTGAACAAAACTTTTTTCAAAAAAAAAAACGAATGAAGCTCAAATTTTCAGATATTTCTTACAAGCCAAATTTACATGTTCTGAGTAACATAACAACTTTGGAAAATGTTTTATAAATTTTATTCGTGAAAAAAATGGAAATAGTAAAAACTGCTTATAGAGATGTTCAATTTTTTCGGGCATGAATTATTGGTCCACCATTTAAATAGAAGTGTCACCAAATAAAATAGTAACGTCCACTAAATAAAATAGTAACGTCCACCAAATAAAATAGTAACGTCCACCAAATAAAATAGTAACGTCCACCAAATAAAATAGTAACGTCCACCAAATAAAATAGTAACGTCCACCAAATAAAATACTAACGTCCACCAAATTTTGTGGGCACGTCCACCAAATATTTTTTTTGTGAACTTCACCACGGCATTTTTTTCTCACCTAACACCAACCTTTATGGTTCTTTCCACCAAATTAAAATTCCACCAATTTTTTTTCGTGAAGTTCACCACCGCATTTTTTTCTCACTTGACACCAAAGGTTACTTTTTCTGCTCTCTCAGTGAGTTGTTTTTGATGGTTTTTTTTGTAGTGGAGGGAATTTTCGCGGGAGTAAAGTTTTTTAGGAGTGTTTTTTGTTGTTGAATGTTTTCTTTAGGTCATTCTGTTGAATGTTTTGTTTCAGATATAATTTAAAAATAGGCAATTCTGCAGTTTAAGTGGCAGCGCTCGTGGGCTTTAAACGCTTTGGTTTTGGAAAATTTCTTTATAGGATATCATTTTGAGCATCAAGGACTTTGGTTCTTTAAAAAAAATTGTAAAAAAATTTTTTTCAGAAAAAACTACAAAATTTTCAGAAAAAATTTCTTTTTTTTCTTTAGTGTGGTTTATATCTGTATACACATTTATAAATTCATCTATAATAGCTAAAAAAAAAAAGGTTTTAAAATGAAAATATAACCTGATGTTGCAACTGCAAAAAATTATTTTTACATTAAAAACGCTTAGGCTTAGGAAAAAGTTAGCTCTAATCTACTTTAGCCGTCCAAAGATTTTTTTCTCAGAAAGAGATTTTATTCATGAAAACTCCCTTCCCCCTTCCTCCCTTTAGGGCTTTGGGGGTGACTGAAACTGCAGTTGAGCCCAAATTTTTTTTTGTAAAAAAAATGAGAAAAAAATTTTTGTGAAAAATTTTTTTTGCAAGAACCAGAGTCCTTGATGCTCAAAATGAACATCTATGAAGAAAAAATTGAAATGAAAGCGTTTAAAGCCCACGAGCGCTGCCACTTAAACTGCCGAGGTGCCTATTTTTAAATTATATCTGAAACAAAACATTCAACTGAATGACCTAAATAAAACATTCAACAAAAAAAAAACACTCATAAAAAACTTTACTCCCGCGAAAATCACCTCAACTACAAAAAAAAAACCATCAAAAACAACTTACTGAGAGAGCAGAAAAAGTAACCTTTGGTGTCAGGGGAGAAAAAAATGCCGTGGTGAATTTCACGAAAAAAATTGGTGGACTTTTAATTTGGTGGAAAAAACCATACAGATTGGTGTCAGGTGAGAAAAAAATGCCGTGGTGAAGTTCACAAGAAAAAAAAATTTGGTGGACGTGCCCACAAAATTTGGTGGACGTTACTATTTTATTTGGTGGACGTTTCTATTTTATTTGGTGGCCGTTACTATTTTATGTGGTGGATGTTACTATTTTATTTGGTGGACGTTACTATTTTATTTGGTGGACGTTACTATTTTATTTGGTGACACTTCTATTTAAATGGTGGACCAATAATTTTTCCCCAATTTTTTCGAAGTATTAAAACAAATATTTCAGTATTTGGTGGCATATCCTCTGTGGTCAATGACTGCCTGACATCTACGAGGCATAGAATCAATCGAAGAGTCAATGGTTGCCTGCGAAATCGCCCTCCATTCCTCCTCTAGCTGCTTAAACTTTTCATTCTCCTTTTCGCATGTTTTTCCCATAAATTTTCGTTGCAAATTTTCCATACATTTTCGATGATGTTCAAATCGGGAGACTGGCTTGGCCAGTCCAAAACATCCACATGCCGACGGCGAAACCAGTTTTGAACGTGCTGAGATGTTTCGGGTCGTTATCTTGTTGAAAGGTGAACCCACGACCGAATTTGGAGAGGGCCCAAGGGCGCATAATGCTTTCCATTATGTTCTCATAACGTTAACGATCGAGAGTTCCGACAATACGTCTCAGTGGACCCATGCTGCTGGCGGAAAAACAGCCCCAGACCATCACAGAACCACCGCCATGTTTGACTGTGAGCGACTGGTATTGCAGCAGGAGACGCTTTCCCGCTGGACGTCTTACCCACCTCAGACCGTCACTGCAGAACATATTAAACTTGGACTCATCGCTCCAAACAATCTGAGACCACTCACGGCGTGTCCAACTGAGGTGATCCTTAGCCCAATGAACTTGAAATTTACGATTTTTTCGTTAATGAAAGGCTTCTTCGCAGGCCGCCTTCTATTCAATCCAGCGGCTTGCAAACGGCGTTTGATGATACATATTGAAGCAGCAGGAGTCGCGGGCGTTGATATGATAGCTTGAATGTCTGTAGCAGTGCATTTCGGGTCTTCGCGATATGCGCGCAGGATGCTTCGGTCCATGTACCTCGAAGTTAGGCGGGGTTCAGGCGGGGGGACTCCAAATGATATCCGATACGGAACAGACACCCAAAAAAACTTCTGTGAAAATTTTAGCTGAACCGAACGTGTCTTCACAATGAAAAAAACCGAACCAAACTTGTCTTCACGATGACTCGTCCCTGCAATTTTTTATGTTCCAAAGTTATTCAATTGTAGAAAATTCGTTTATCTAGGTTCAAAAACGCCGGAGGATACGAGAGATAGCGCTCTGAGTTACCCCGAACTGCTGGGCGAGCTTGCTCTGTGACCGGCCCTGTTTCGCCCCAGCAACAACAGCTTCTTGCATGCTTTTACTTGTATTTCTATGTCAAACAGTTCGAATCATGACATGAAACAAAGTTTTTGTGAATGAAGTTCGAAAAACAAAAAAAAATCAACAAAAAAATCATGAGAAAAAAACTGAAAAATGGAAGATTTACCAATTTTGGTGTATTTCTGAAGATAATTAATTAATCACTCCAAATAATATCCGGTACGGAACAGACACCCAATGAGCTTTGAATTTTTTCTTTGAAAACAGTTATTTTCAATAACCCTACAGATGATAACATTTTGAGCGGTACTGTAGCTTGATAAATCGAATCTAAGGAAGCGGAAAGAAGGAAGGTAACAGGAGATGATGGAGGAAAAGCTGAAACGAAAGAGTTAGAAATTTTTTGAAGAGGAAAAAACGACGGGAATTGGATTGACCAAGAAATACGTTTAAAAAATGAGAGTTCAAAAAGCAGCAAAAAATATGTAAATATGTTATTCTAGGATAATGAGAAATAGAGAAGAAGACGCGTATTGATAACAATCAAATAAAAACCAAAATCATCTTCATTAACTAATAAACTTGTTTTTCCATACTCGTGAAATGAGGAAAAAGAGCGCCTACAGCAATCTTTTAATACCCCTCATCTTTCATATTCGTCCCTTTCCTCAGAAAACCATTCCCTTCTTTATGTAGTTTGACTATTCTCCGCTTTTCAGAACACTTTTTCTTCCCTCTCCATCTTCAATGAAAATATTTTCCAAAATTCTTTTCCAAGATAATTTTTAAGAGTCACGAACTTACATCCTAAAAGGCGAAAGGTTATGGTATTCGTGATTCTAATTTCAAAAGTTTAATGTCACGTGTCTTAAACATGTGCCCAAGTCTCATGCAATGATAACTGAGCGTGTTCTTTCCACTTATGAATGAGAAAAGCAATGATGGATCTTTTCGGAAGATAGAGTTATATCTAACATGATGTCCCTCTTGCTACCTTTATTCTCTCTCGATGTTTGTTCACCTCTCTTCCTCTCTTTATAGCTTTATCTCTTTTTTCTTTTTTTTGTTCTCTTTCATGGCTTTTTTTCATATCCCTTCTTTCAGGTTCTTTTTGCTGTTAGTGAGCTGTGTCCAGTCCTTGCTGTTAGTGAGCTGTGTCCAGTCCTTGCTGTTAGTGAGCTGTGTCCAGTCCTTGCTGTTAGTGAGCTGTGTCCAGTCCTAAACTGCATGTCTTCTCTATCAGTATAGCGCTGTCTATGTGAAATGACACTTGTAATGACGAGTTTTTGTGTTCGATTTTTGATCTTTGTAAATCGTTTAAGCAACGATGGTCTGAGACTATATAATGAATACACGGGCAAAAATGGCACTCGGCCGTGACCGAACCTCCGCCGCCTAACCGGGGCTTGTAGACCGTTACCAAAACACCAACCGAGCACACATCGTCTGATGCTCTATGTCTTAGGCACAATGACCGTTCTTTATAGTCACGCATGCCCATGGAGCAATTGCCTCATGAAAGGAGTGTAACTCCACAATCCATGATAAAGACAGAAAGGTGATGGTAGAGAGAAGATCAATTTTTGATTTTTGTAAATCGTTTAAGCAAAGATTGGCTGAGACTATATAAGAACGGTCATTGTGCTTTAGACATGGCAAGAAATCGCATGGGTGTGCTCGGTTGGTGTATCGGTAACGCTCTGCAAGCCCTGGTTAGGCAGCGGAGGTTCGGTCCCGGCAGAGTGCCATTTTTTGCCCGTGCGATACATTTCAATCATTTTTGTGTTCACTTACATATTAATTCTTCTTCATCTTAGGTAACAAGTTATGAATACTTTGTCTCGTATCCATAAAGCAAAGCCTCTTCAGCATCTCTGCTGTTCTTGCTGAAATTTTCCGCTGTCCTCTCTTCTCTTTCTTTCTAGGATTCTTTTGCTATTTCCTTCTTCCCCCACTCTCTCCTCTCTCCTCCTCTAGGTCTCTCTCTTGCGCTTTTTCTTTCTCTGTCTTTTTTCTGTTCATCAATTTTCCCTCCTTTTTTTACAATTCTCTCAGACATAGAAATCCTCTTTTTCTCATACATATACTTGCATAATTTTCTACTTCCTTTTTTACATGTATTTCCATCTTCTTTTTTTCTCATTCACGAATTGTTACGCTTTATATTCTTCAATCACTAACTCTCTCACAATCTCTTACTTTTTCTCTATCTCTCTTAATTTTTTCTTTCAGTTTCCCTTTTCTCTCTTTCTCTTCCCCTCCCTCATCACGGCCGTACGGCTTAGCTAACGAGGCCGTACGGCTTAGCTAACGAGGCCGTACGGCTTAGCTAACGAGGCCGTACGGCTTAGCTAACGAGGCCGTACGGCTTAGCTAACGAGGCCGTACGACGCGAAAGGTCCAGAAGGGTTCTTTTACCAGTTCAGAGAGAAAAACATCGACTTAGCAGACGCTTTTTTTTGAAAAAAAAGCGTCTGCACCCCCATTTTCCTTTTCTCTCTTTCTCTTCCCTCATCACCCTTTTCTCTCTTTCTCTTCCCCTCCCTCATCACCCTTTTCTCTCTTTCTCTTCCCCTCCCTCATCACCCTTTTCTCTCTTTCTCTTCCCCCCATCTCCCTTTTCTCTCTTTCTCTTCCCCTCCCTCATCACCCTTTTCTCTCTTTCTCTTCCCCCCATCTCCCTTTTCTCTCTTTCTCTTCCCCTCCCTCATCACCCTTTTCTCTCTTTCTCTTCCCCTCCCTCATCACCCTTTTCTCTCTTTTTATTTCCCTCCCTCATCACCCTTTTCTCTCTTTCTCTTCCCCTCCCTCATCACCCTTTTCTCTCTTTCTCTTCCCCTCCCTCATCACCCTTTTCTCTCTTTCTCTTCCCCCATCTCCCTTTTCTCTCTTTCATTTCCCCTCCCTCATCACCCTTTTCTCTCTTTCTCTTCCCCTCCCTCATCACCCTTTTCTCTCTTTCTCTTCCCCTCCCTCATCACCCTTTTCTCTCTTTCTCTTCCCCCCCATCTCCCTTTTCTCTCTTTCTCTTCCCCTCCCTCATCACCCTTTTCTCTCTTTCTCTTCCCCTCCCTCATCACCCTTTTCTCTCTTTCTCTTCCCCCCATCTCCCTTTTCTCTCTTTCTCTTCCCCTCCCTCATCACCCTTTTCTCTCTTTCTCTTCCCCTCCCTCATCACCCCTTTTCTCTCTTTCTCTTCCCCTCCCTCATCACCCCTTTTCTCTCTTTCTCTTCCCCTCCCTCATCACCCTTTTCTCTCTTTCTCTTCCCCTCCCTCATCACCCTTTTCTCTCTTTCTCTTCCCCCATCTCCCTTTTCTCTCTTTCTCTTCCCCTCTCTCATCACCCTTTTCTCTCTTTCTCTTCCCCTCCCTCATCACCCTTTTCTCTCTTTCTCTTCCCCTCCCTCATCACCCTTTTCTCTCTTTCTATTCCCCCCATCTCCCTTTCTCTCTTTCTCTTCCCCTCCCTCATCACCCTTTTCTCTCTTTCTCTTCCCCCCATCTCCCTTTTCTCTTTCTCTTCCCCTCCCTCATCACCCCTTTTCTCTCTTTCTCTTCCCCTCCCTCATCACCCCTTTTCTCTCTTTCTCTTCCCCTCCCTCATCACCCTTTTCTCTCTTTCTCTTCCCCCCATCTCCCTTTTCTCTCTTTCTCTTCCCCTCCCTCATCACCCTTTTCTCTCTTTCTCTTCCCCTCCCTCATCACCCTTTTCTCTCTTTCTCTTCCCCTCCCTCATCACCCTTTTCTCTCTCTCTCTTCCCCCCATCTCCCTTTTCTCTCTTTCTCTTCCCCTCCCTCATCACCCTTTTCTCTCTTTCTCTTCCCCTCCCTCATCACCCTTTTCTCTCTTTCTCTTCCCCCCATCTCCCTTTTCTCTCTTTCTCTTCCCCTCCCTCTTCACCCTTTTCTCTCTTTCTCTTCCCCTCCCTCATCACCCCTTTTCTCTCTTTCTCTTCCCCTCCCTCATCACCCCTTTTCTCTCTTTCTCTTCCCTTCCCTCATCACCCTTTTCTCTCTTTCTCTTCCCCTCCCTCATCACCCTTTTCTCTCTTTCTCTTCCCCCATCTCCCTTTTCTCTCTTTCTCTTCCCCTCCCTCATCACCCTTTTCTCTCTTTCTCTTCCCCTCCCTCATCACCCTTTTCTCTCTTTCTCTTCCCCTCCCTCATCACCCTTTTCTCTCTTTCTTTTCCCCCATCTCCCTTTCTCTCTTTCTCTTCCCCTCCCTCATCACCCTTTTCTCTCTTTCTCTTCCCCTCCCTCATCACCCTTTTCTCTCTTTCTCTTCCCCTCCCTCATCACCCTTTTCTCTCTTTCTCTTCCCCTCCCTCATCACCCTTTTCTCTCTTTCTCTTCCCCCCATCTCCCTTTTCTCTCTTTCTCTTCCCCTCCCTCATCACCCTTTTCTCTCTTTCTCTTCCCCTCCCTCATCACCCCTTTTCTCTCTTTCTCTTCCCCTCCCTCATCACCCCTTTTCTCTCTTTCTCTTCCCCTCCCTCATCACCCTTTTCTCTCTTTCTCTTCCCCTCCCTCATCACCCTTTTCTCTCTTTCTCTTCCCCCATCTCCCTTTTCTCTCTTTCTCTTCCCCTCTCTCATCACCCTTTTCTCTCTTTCTCTTCCCCTCCCTCATCACCCTTTTCTCTCTTTCTCTTCCCCTCCCTCATCACCCTTTTCTCTCTTTCTATTCCCCCCATCTCCCTTTCTCTCTTTCTCTTCCCCTCCCTCATCACCCTTTTCTCTCTTTCTCTTCCCCCCATCTCCCTTTTCTCTTTCTCTTCCCCTCCCTCATCACCCCTTTTCTCTCTTTCTCTTCCCCTCCCTCATCACCCCTTTTCTCTCTTTCTCTTCCCCTCCCTCATCACCCTTTTCTCTCTTTCTCTTCCCCCCATCTCCCTTTTCTCTCTTTCTCTTCCCCTCCCTCATCACCCTTTTCTCTCTTTCTCTTCCCCTCCCTCATCACCCTTTTCTCTCTTTCTCTTCCCCTCCCTCATCACCCTTTTCTCTCTCTCTCTTCCCCCCATCTCCCTTTTCTCTCTTTCTCTTCCCCTCCCTCATCACCCTTTTCTCTCTTTCTCTTCCCCTCCCTCATCACCCTTTTCTCTCTTTCTCTTCCCCCCATCTCCCTTTTCTCTCTTTCTCTTCCCCTCCCTCTTCACCCTTTTCTCTCTTTCTCTTCCCCTCCCTCATCACCCCTTTTCTCTCTTTCTCTTCCCCTCCCTCATCACCCCTTTTCTCTCTTTCTCTTCCCTTCCCTCATCACCCTTTTCTCTCTTTCTCTTCCCCTCCCTCATCACCCTTTTCTCTCTTTCTCTTCCCCCATCTCCCTTTTCTCTCTTTCTCTTCCCCTCCCTCATCACCCTTTTCTCTCTTTCTCTTCCCCTCCCTCATCACCCTTTTCTCTCTTTCTCTTCCCCTCCCTCATCACCCTTTTCTCTCTTTCTTTTCCCCCATCTCCCTTTCTCTCTTTCTCTTCCCCTCCCTCATCACCCTTTTCTCTCTTTCTCTTCCCCTCCCTCATCACCCTTTTCTCTCTTTCTCTTCCCCCCATCTCCCTTTTCTCTCTTTCTCTTCCCGTCCCTCATCACCCCTTTTCTCTCTTTCTCTTCCCCTCCCTCATCACCCCTTTTCTCTCTTTCTCTTCCCCTCCCTCATCACCCCTTTTCTCTCTTTCTCTTCCCTTCCCTCATCACCCTTTTCTCTCTTTCTCTTCCCCTCCCTCATCACCCTTTTCTCTCTTTCTCTTCCCCCATCTCCCTTTTCTCTCTTTCTCTTCCCCTCCCTCATCACCCTTTTCTCTCTTTCTCTTCCCCTCCCTCATCACCCTTTTCTCTCTTTCTCTTCCCCTCCCTCATCACCCTTTTCTCTCTTTCTTTTCCCCCATCTCCCTTTCTCTCTTTCTCTTCCCCTCCCTCATCACCCTTTTCTCTCTTTCTCTTCCCCTCCCTCATCACCCTTTTCTCTCTTTCTCTTCCCCCCATCTCCCTTTTCTCTCTTTCTCTTCCCCTCCCTCATCACCCCTTTTCTCTCTTTCTCTTCCCCTCCCTCATCACCCCTTTTCTCTCTTTCTCTTCCCCTCCCTCATCACCCCCCCCATCTAAACAACTCTCTGAAATGCTTCCCTCCTTAAAGCTCTTCTCGTTTAACTATCTCGATGTCTCCGACAGACAAAACAGCTCCCTCTTAACTAATTTAGTTCCATTCTGAATTCCTAAATCTCATGCTCGGTTGAGTTGATACTTTAATCAGTCTTTTAACTGCGTGAATCATGTTTCTCATCTCTTAGTTCCTCAAGAACCTTATTCCTTTAATGTTAGTCTGCTTTGCTTCTCTTTCTTAACATTATGTCCAAATCTTTGTTTTATTGCAGATAGCCCTCGATAGTTTGCAACGAGTTAATGAGTTGAGATTGCGAGTTAATGACGCACTCTACCAACGAGGGTTAAGTATAGCAGAAAATTAGCTAGAATGGAGCTTTAAGAGTATAATTAAATTGAAATAAAACTTTTCGAAGAAACTTAATGAGAAACATAAAGAAAATTTATTTTTCATGATTTAATAAATGTTCAAAACTCAACCACAATGAAATTGGCGGACATGTCTGTTTGTTGTGAAATCTGTATGACATTATCGAAAACTTCTAGAAAATGGGTTCGGAGAGTAGTAAAACTCCTTCTGCAACATGCCCTTCTATTCCTGAGAAGGTCGTCAGAACAGGGCCACGAGCTTCCAGCGCCCAAAGAAGTCCTCTAGTTCATCCTCATCCTCGAGGTAAGATTCAAGTTGTTTTATTTTTTACATAAAGAATCGAAAAAATAGGTTTTTCCTACTTTACGCTTGTATAGAAAAGAAAAAACCTTTCGAGTTAGCAATATTGCACGGAAAGCAACATGTAATGGGTTTGCTTTAGTAGTCACGCGCTTGCTATCGTTAAGGCAGAAATGGCTCGTACCAATCAATGACTACGTAAAACAGTATTTTACCTTCAAAAAGTTCAAAAAAATTTCTCATTAAAATTTCGGGCTCATCGAGCATCAAAAACCACTTTTATAGTTATAATTCCTCAATGAGAGATGTTTATTTGATTGAAAGAGTATGAAATACATATAATGGCTTTTTCAATTCCTGGCATATTTTGCTAATTTTTGCTTAGAACTTTAACTTTAAGAAGCAAAAAAAGAAAAACAAGAAACCGCTATAGTAACTGCGGCCAAGTAATTCTCAGTTTATATGACTGCGAAGCTATTCATTTCCACATGGTTGTTGAGCTTTCTCTTTAATGGTATGAAGATGAGCCTCGTTTGGAATAATGACTATGTGAATCTGCATGTTTTCATAAGGAATGAGTGACTCCTTTTTTGTTATGATCAATGAATCATCTCCCTTCTTCTTTGACGGATGAATCCGCTCATGATATAATCAGATGCGGAAACCTTCTTTCATGAGCCCCTGCCATGTTCTGCTTACTGTCGAGCAATTTTCTTGTATTGAAAGCAGATGAGTCCTTCGCACGATTTCTACGAGCAATTGCGATGTGCTGAGCTCCTTTTCTGCCATCATTTTTGATGACTTTAAGCACCCTCATATTTTGATATTATAAGGGCTACCCTACCAGAGTTTCCTTGAGAGCTGATGAGCCCTTAGTGCTATGAGCCTCTGATGGGTTAATATCGCCAGAACACGCCGTTTCTATGAATGTTGAAGCCTCTCGTGTTAGTTGGGGGTTAGAAGATTTTTATGTAAATAATGGTTGATGCCCATGCTATGAGTTCTGATGAGGTTTTCTCTCATTATCCGTAGTTTCTGATTAGCCTGAATGGCTTTTGATACCCACAAGCTCTTAGATTGTGAATAAATTATCTGAGGAATGACTGGCTTTGTTGATATTGTAGAGACGAACTGTTTTTTATGACTGAAAAAAATGCACATAGAGAACACTGCTTTCATCTCCTTCTCTGATCAGTTTACCAGATTTATAAAACACTTAATATCAAGAAAAAAACTAATGCTTAGTTCTAAAATTCGGTTAAAACGAAATATGATTGAAATGATGCAGATCAAAACCTAGTTTACGAAAAGAAGTACAGTCTGCCGTTTTCCCTTTGACGAGAGGAGCGCGGTACTAAGACACGAAAAAGGACTCCTTGCTTATTTGTATTGCGGTTATGCATTAAAAAAGAAAAGTTTCAGCCAACTCTACAGCTAACACTTACGAGTGCGACAGAAGACACTTCCGAATTGTCTTGGACGAGAATGATGATAACAATTTTCTGAAACCAGATCGTCGCGAGAATTCTATACTCTCCAACAAAACAGATGAAGAAGAGGATGAGGAAGACAACGTCATTATGCCTTCGTGCGATTCATTCTTCTTTTTTTACGAACAATACACAGAGGGAGAGAAGGAAAGAGGTAGAGAAATGTTAAGAGAGAGATAGGGCAAACAGATATATAGAGAGAAAGAGAGAGAGAGAGAAAGAGAGAGAATTAGGAAGATAGAAACAGATAGAGACAGCGAGATAAAAAAAATCGCCAGCCATTAAATTGATAGTGTTGAAAGCTGCTCCTTCTGCAGCCGCGAAATTAGTTTCCCCTCCAAGTGCGCGGACTTCGATGGTCGAACGCATTTCATGACAAGGAAGGAGCGTCAACTGATTGTACGAAGTTGGAAGAAGACACACAAGGTTAGTTATCTGTTACAGTAATACTTCTCCTCTTTCTTACTTTCGCCTTGAGGCAGGCAAGTGTTCCCCTGAGGTGAGATAAAGACCTGACTTGGTGAAACCTCTGATTGATCTCACTCTCTCGCTGTCGTATAGTGAGAGCAAGATTCATGCAAGGACTACCAACATATTTTGACCCCCATCGTTTTTGTATTAGCCTTTCCAGGGACATCAAACTTGTGACCCAATGTACATTTGTCAGCCCAATGTACATTTGTCTACTACATATTTTGTCGAACCTATCTCGAACAAATATTAACCGAACGAGTTTTCAGACGGGAGCCGAGCATATTGGTTCTAAAATATTTTTGAGAGTCCTCGAAGCGCAACCAGATATCAAAGCTATTTTCGGTCTGGAAAAGATCCCGCCGGTCAGTTAGACTTATTTTAACTTTTTCCCTTCACTACCCAAAATTCATACATGAAAACGGTTCCATATTTCCGTAAATTATCCATATTCCTTTCTAAAACTGTGTAATAGTTTGAAAAAAATTATTTTACTCTTTTTGTTTAGTTCAAGTCTCAGATGTTATTGATGTAATCTAGTTGTTTCATCATAGGACGTTTCAACTCAACGGTTTTTTTGTTGTTGCATAGCACTGCGGAAATAGGCTAGGTAAGTATAACTTTAAGTATATCTTTAGGGTGAATATTCCTTTCCACCGAATTTCTTTGCAATTCTTTTTTCATGTTAAGGTTGTATCTTTTCTTGAAAACTGGATCTACAAAACAGTGGTATTTCCATAAGGATTGAGATAGAAATTGAAATTCGAAACTTGAAAAAAAATCATTCACTAAAGAACCTTTTAAAAAAACTAGTCATCCAAAAAACTCTAACTGTTTTCTTTTGAACTCCCCTGCAAAAAAACTACTTAAGAAACACATTTTGAAAAAAATTGAAAAGATTTGACGTTCATTTCATTTCATTTCATTTCTTTATTCCAAGCACATGAGATATCATGAAAACACAAACAAGAACAAAGTTAAATGCATGGACTTTCTTCTAAGTGGCGGTGTTTAGGGGTTGCGGTATAGATGAAAAAGGGGGGAGGGTGATATACTTAAAATCGACAATTATATTAGTCATGAACGAAAGGTTTAGGTAATATCTTTTCAGTAGGCAGAGATAATAATTGTTTTTTGAAACTAGCAGTATTAGGTGTACTGACGATCTCAAAAGGTAATGAATTCCATACTGATAGCTGGCGAGAAACACATGTAGAAATAGAACATTTGCTAATATTATGAGGTGTTTTTAGCCTGAGCTCATGAGAATGGCGAGAAAATCTCTGTACTGCAGACAACTGAAACAAGTTCATAGTTTCAAGTTCACATTTTTTGTGGACACATTTATGAATAAATAAAAGGTCAGATATAGCACGACGATATTCAAGAGTTTCTAGGCCTAACATGGAGATTCTTTGTGAATAGGGAAGTCTGGAATGGCCAGATCTTGCTAGGATTCTTCTCGTAAACGACCGCTGAACTTTTTCAATAGATTTTACTAAGCCGGGGGATGAGGGATTCCATAACTCACTAGCGTATTCAAGAACAGGTCTGACATAAATTTTAAAAGCTGAAGTTAAAAGAGGCGGACATGGTGACTTGAAGGTTTTTTTGTGTTTTAAAAAGATTTTCAATCGGAAGAAAAAAAATTTTTTTTTCTCTATCGTTTCTGAAATTTAGACGTTTTTCCCTACTTTTTTGGCCTTTAGCAACGCGATCGCCCTTGATCTTGGCCTCTTGAACTCTTCAACAACACCGAACATAACCACTGTCTGGGATTTCCTATACATAGTTCCTGGTACTCTGCTTCAAAACACCTACTATCTAACTATGTACCTAACAACACCGAAAGTCTAATTTTCTGCTATTTAATAATTAATTCTCTGCATTTACTAATTTAAGAGGCCAGGAGGCCAGGAGGCAGGGCGACCGTGTTGCTAATGACTACGTTTTTTATATGATAGCCGGGAAGCTAAACTTTGTAGACTGAATCATTTCGACTTGCTTTAAGGACTGAAATCACGCAGTGAAAATATTGATTGTGGTTGCTGAATATTTACAAACAAATATTCGTCATTGCAGGGAAGGCTGAAGTACGATCCGCGTTTTAGGCAACACGCGGTTGTCTTTACGAAAACGTTTGACTATCTGGTCAAGAACATCGATCATTCCGAGAAATTGGAGCATCATTTCGACGTGAGTAACCAGCACAAAAACTCAATAGTTTATGAGAAACAACCTCATTACCGTGAATGAATATCGTATTTGTCTAATATATATATATTTTATCTGCATCCGAGAATGCGCATTAGTAATCAAACATCAAAGACAGTAAATTCGTTTTAAGAAAAAAAAGACAATTGAGAGCTATGGCATATGAAGGCTAAATACTTCATTAAATGCGAAACACTATTCTATTCACAGAAAAAAATTTTACGGAAAGCTTTGAGAGACTTTTCCCGAAGAAGATCAATAGGTAACTTGCTAAATGTTCGAGAAACTCGCAAAGAGAAGCTGTAGTACCTAGCAGTGTTACGAGTTTTTTTCAACTTGAATACCACTAGGATTAGTTCTTGTACAACGTCCTTCTTTAAATATGCGGTTTCTATCAATTATGGACTGGTTCTGCATAATCTTCCAACAGATGACAACGTCGTTTTGATATCTCCTATCGGCCAAGTTTGTTAGGCCTAGACATCTTAGCCTAGTTTCATAAGACGGAAGAGCCTGAGGGTACATTTTGTTCGGAAAACAACGATATAAAACAATGCGTGTAAAAATTCTCTGAACATTTTCTACCGTTATCGAATCTTTCGAGTAGTGAGGATTCCAAAGCGTCGAAGCAAAGTCTAGGTGAGGCATTACATAAATTTTAAAACGAATGACCAATATAGATGAATCGTGGACAGAGATGGCTCTAAGAAATGAGAACATAGCCTTTCGAGCTTTGGCCACCCTATCAAGTACAGTGTCATTACGACGTAGGGACGCGGTCAATTGGATGCCCAAATCACGCACTTGTGGTACTTTGTCGATCGATATCTGATTGATGACATATGTAGTAGACGGATTACTGGAACCAATATGTAAATGGAAGGACTTACACGGTGAAAGAGTCAACTGATTGGAAAGGCACCAGTTATGAACACAGTCAAGAGCTTCTTGTAGTTCTTCTTTTTTTCCGTTCATATCTCGCTTGTTATAAGAGACATATAATTTAATATCATCGGCATAAGCCTGGTACTTCACATTCGGAAAACAATCGAGAACATCATTAATGTCGGCGATATATAAAGTAAACAGAAAAGGACCTAGTACAGAGCCTTGAGGAACTCCGGAGGTCACTGGAAGTGATTTCGAAAACGATTTACCTATTCGAACCGAAAAACTACGCTCCGTCAGAAATGATTGTAACCAGGAAAGCAATGGATCGTTGATGCCGTAATATTTGCATTTGTGGAGGAGTTTCGGAATACTTATGGAATCGAATGCCCTAGAAAAGTCTAAATAAATAACATCCGTACACTGACCGATTGATAAAGCATTATTCCAATCATCGTCACAAACTAAGAGATTAGTGACAACAGATGCACCCAACTACTCTGAATCCATGTTGGTTACTAGGGATTATGTTGTTTTTCGTGCAATGATCAACAAGAATGTCTCGAACTAGGCGTTCCATAGTTTTGGAGGCTGGAGAAAGAATGGAAATGGGACGATAAGATGAAGAAAAACTAAGATCGTTACCAGGTTTAGGAATTGCAGAAATGAAGGAATGCTTCCATATTTTGGGAGTAGATTGGAGCATGATGCACATGTTATAAATGTGCGTCAGGGGGAGACACAGTGATGAGGCACATATCTTAAACATTATCTGAGGAATATCATCACTACCTGTACTACCAGTAGATTTGAGTTTCATAAGTTGCCTAAGAACAACATGCGGTAAGAAAACTTCTAAATTCGAAAGAGGAGGGAAAGGCCTATCAGGGAAAGTAGGAGTAACTGTGTCAGCCGTTATGAAAGAAGAGGCAAATTCACTTGCAAGCATATCACACTTTTCAATTGTATCCGTTACCATAGTACCAGTAATATCGGTTGAAAATCTCGGTGGTCTTGGCTTCGGTTTAGTGAGAGATGAAATATGTCTATAAAGATCACGAGATCGCTTCAATTTGTTTTTTTTCGGAATACTGTTTCCATCTACGCATCTTATGAAGGAGTTTCACACTTGCCTTTTTATAAAGAGCCAGCGATGCTGGTTTATCTATCTTACCAAACAGTCTATTTCTATAAGCAATCAATTTAATGATATGCAGAGGATAAGAACAGTCCGGGCGTGGCATAGTGGTAGTGTGATAGACCATTGTGCGAAGAGTCCCGAGTTCGACTCCCACCCCGGACAGATCCACCCAAACCAAGGGGGTTAAGAAATGTTGGTAGTGCTCATGCACGAATCTGACTCTCCCCACTGCTGCTAATCACACTAGCAGTGATCTAGCAGGCAGCCACTGGTTCTACCAGGATAGGTCTGTCCTGCATCTCAGGGGAGCGCGTACCCTGCCGCGAGGCGGGAACAAGCGCGAGGAAGAAGAAGAAGAAGAAGAAGCAGAGGATAAGAACAATGAAAATCTCGTGGGGTGTGTAAAGGAACGAAACGAGATATAGCACTGGTAACAATAGTAGTGAAACGGGAGTATAAATCATCACAAGAGGTGAAACTATCGAACTCGTACTCCCAGTTGATGGTACTGAAAAATCGATTTATGAGGTCGTAGTTTGCTCTTGAATAATCACGAATGGGTGTAGAGATTGGTGACGAAGCGGATGTAGCTATATGGAAAGAAATACCACTATGGTCACAAGAGGGAAATGCAGGGATTGTTTTTACATTTGTGAGCATTTCTGGTGAAGAACTAAAAATCCAGTCTAAACAGCGACCAGCACGAGTTGGCTCACGACATAGAAACACTAAATCAAAAGCGGAAATTATTTCATGAGTCTTCTTGTGATTAAATGAGTTGTCAACCACTAAGGCATCACAGTTCATATCACCTATCACAAGCAGTGGATGATCATTGAAAGAAAATATATCCGAGAGTGAGTCACAGAAAGATTCTGTTTGAGCAGTGCTGTAATCGGGGGGGGGGCGATAGAAAAGAACTAGACGAACTATTGATTTGGTGACTAGGAGATCAACAAATAATATCTCGTTCGGATGAAAGGAGATGCTAGATTCAATGAACGAAAGGTGATCACGAATAATTAAGGCAACACCACCTCCTCTACTATTACGATCACAACGAACTATTACATATGGTAATATGCCTATTATTTCATGATCGGGAATACTTTTCTTCAACCAAGTTTCCGTTAGCAAGACTATGTCATGTTTTTCATTCTCTAAATACATTCGAAAAACAGAAAGTTTTTTGCATAGAGAACGAATATTATAATACGATACTTTCAAGAAAATATCAGTGGAGTGAAAATTACGAGTACGGACAGAACTAGGATTCGAATATATAGAACGGTGTGATGAAACAGGACCTGGACATTTCGCTAGTTTGACGGCAAGGCTGTGTGGACTGTCGGAGGAATAGATTGTCGAGGAACGGTGACTTCTAACGAGCGGAGAACTTGGACGTTTCTTGATGATGACCCAGTTGACTTAGTTGATCTCACAGTGATGTTCTGACTTCCTTGGAACGTTCGTTGATGGGAAGAGGGTCGATTGGTATATGATTGACGAAGAGCGTCGACCTCGCGACGAGGCATAAGTCGGCCATTGTATATAACGACATCTTGACCCGCAGCTACCAGCTTTCTTTTCTCCTGACGAAGTTGATATTCCTGTTCGCGTTGAAACTTCGTTAAGCTCGGGCGGACGAATATATTCCTCAAGAGAGGGTTCTGGCGGAGAGAGCTCGATTTAGCGAGAAACTGTCTCTGATGCGTTTTAGTCGGGAAGGTGAGCTTGAGAACACGTGCATCGTTTGAATCATTCTTCCTAATTCCCATGCGGTAGTGAGCGACTCCTGCGACCGGTAGATCAAAAGCGTCGAGTAGAGTATGAATGATGCCTGAATCGTGGGCTATTTGAGCTGAAGCTGAAGCTTTCTTGTCGGCAATCTCTGGTGCGCGTTCTATTACCACTGAACGTAGCCTTTTTTTCTTCTTCCATTTCATTCTTCACAGTTTCAATGACATTGCAGTTGTTTGTAGATTCCGAGATCATCTGCTTCATTACTAAAGAACATGTCTTCAGCAAAAGAAGTATGTGATTCGGAATGTTGAGATTCGTCGCCTCCTCTTCTTTGATGATACATTCGTCGAGAGAATTGAGAAGAGCTTCGCTAGCTAGAGACATTGGTCGGTGAGACGGTTGATAAGGTGTACTGATAAATCAATATGGGAGCGATGAGTAAGCGTACCACTCTCTTCAAGAGCAGAGAGAACCAATGAGCAGAGAGAACCAATCAATGGAGCGTTAGAATTCAACTTATATTGACTCCTACTGTCGTAAACTCCATCCGTCGTCTCATATAACCTTTGTTTGAATACACCCGCCTTCGGGATGTACAACACTTGACCGCAATGAATAAACCATGAGGTGTGTAACGTTTTATTCGTGCATAATATGTCGCAGTGAATAAACCATGAGGTTAAAAACAACTCGTACTGTACAGTTGAAACACAATAACATTCTCTCCTTGGTGACATTTAATAATTAAAACACACATAACATACAAGGCACATTTATTGTTCCCTTTTCCGCATTATCATCTGATAGTTCAACCGTCTGCTTCATTCATATAGTCTTATTGCTACATATCTTAGAAAGTTGTTAAAAGAAACATTGCATCTATTCATATTGACAACACACCTTATGGTGTCTTTAATACCTTCTTGACATAGGGCGCGATTCCTTGTTGAGAAATCCTCCTTTACCTACGTTTTGCTTACTCCAATGATGCTCCTCTAAATGCTATATACGCCTTCTTCTTCTGATCTGAAGTATGTTGAGCTCTTCCGGCCAGCTCCTTCACAAGCTTGCTAGCACTTTTCGTAAATGATCCGTCGATATTGGGTTGCCTATATATACTTAAACAATGGAAACGAGGGCGAGTATTTCTAACTGGGATGAGCTCTATGTACATATGCCATAATGCCATAGGAAACCTGGTTTAGAGTTATTGCTCCCATGGCTGACCGACAGATTATTAAATTGGAAAACACTTGGATATAGGACTGGAATGTGCAACTGTGTCGTCGTTGCGAACAGTCCTAGTACATCGGTTGGTATCTCAACTTTCTATTTCAGTGATTAGTTCAGTCCGAACGTTGAATTCATCACGAAAAACAGTCATTGGAACCGAAAATTGGTATACGCTATGAAATCTGCTGATCGATAACTGAGATAATGTATTATACATATTTGTTCTCCAACTGCTCTTCTTCAGACATTTAACTCGTCCAATAACTTTAGCACTACCTTTTCCACTTTATTCATTTCTTGCTCGTCTAAATGCAATTCTAATGGAGCCTCCCTTTGATGACACCTCCTCTTAGTAACGCTACTACCTAGGCATATTATTCGAAATGCCACGAGCCCACATTTCGGTCCTTCAATCGTCTCAGTCAGCCTATTTCTTTGAGGTCAGTCTAGGTAACGCTTCTTTTGTTTCTGATGTACTATACTTTCACTCTTGTAATTGGCGACGTAGTCGCTTTGACCGTCCTTAAGATACGACTATAAGCCTTGTACTCTTGCTTAATTCCAGCCGCGAATGGATATAATTGTAACTCATATCATGCAGCCATTGTAACTCTGATCCCACATTCCAACGCTTCTTCGTACATTTTCTGTAAGCCATAAACTACCTAAGACATCGGAGTCTGCTGCTCTCCGCGATTGCTCCTGGCGCGACTTCTTAAGGTACTTCATTCAACCTCAGTGTCAGCCATCTCTCAATACTCTAGCGTTCTCCTCCTTCATCTTGATTTGGGTGGGTGGGCGGGGCTCATACTACAACTTAAAGCATCTTGCTTTAACGCACGATAAACGTAGACTGAGTTACTTCCCTCTCTCGTCTCTCCGTATGCTACGCATACGCAACGCACCTACAGTACACTCCCTAAGGCGCGTATTCAAACACCAATTATATTGACTCCTACTGTCGTGAACTCCATCCGTCGTCTCATATAACCTTTGTTTGAATACACCCGCCTTCGGGATGTACAACACTTGACCGCAATGAATAAACCATGAGCGTAGACCAAGGTAGAGACCATGCACTAGTACTTCTTTCTGCTCTTAGTCCTAGAAAGTACATGAACGGAATGTGAATTCAGACGCTGCCCTTGTTTCACAGAACGTTTTCAGAATATAAGCGCCTGTTACTATTCTATTCGCCCTTTTCCTGTAACAAAATGCATCTTTAGAGAAACTTGTTTCTCCCTTTCGAAACCTACTGTAATATGAGATACATTTGCCACAAGGTACTTTCAATATCACATTTGATCTGCACTTTGTTCGCAAGTAAACTTTTTTTTTTTATTATTTATTTGCAGTGGGCGATTCCACCACAAAAACGTGCCAGCCTTCCCCACACCTTCAGAAACCGATGTGTTAACGCTACTCATTTCTACCATCTCCTTCGTGAGCGACACTTCTCACCATTAACACATGTGCGAACATGTCTGCCACCGGCAACCGTCTCTTTGGTGCCCATCCTCTGAATATCTGCTTCTTAGTGCTCCAGCCATCTTTTTTTTTGTTTTTTTTTTTTACTCGACTTTGTAAATCTGCTTCCATGTTCTACTCTCTTACAACCGCCTTAATATACATACAATACCGAATTCAGCTTGTGCAACAATCGCACTGGCAATCTTGTGCAAGTCTGCCCTTTCACTTTCTTCCTCAATCCTGACGACCATCACTTGGCTGTCTCATGTTATCTCCATTACAGTACCTTTCTTTCTGACCTTCTTCCAGTGGTTTTCACTGGAAACCGAATTGCCTCCAATTCTCGTTTTGCTTGGAAAATTCTTTCTTCTTCTGATATATTCCACCCCTACTCTGCAGTTGACTCGTTTTTAGAAGATGATCTCTTATGCTACTTTCAATGCATCAAATCGGTTGGTTATGTCAGCCAACAAATCTCCTTCTCGAAAACTGCTGATCGGTTTACCTCCGAATCTATTCTCTACACAGCGTCACAACTCACCTCTATCTTGTTCCGGAAATTCAATATTTTCTTTCTCCTGTCTGCCTGTTCTAGCTTCACCCCTGACCGATTCGTCATGTGTTGACATCAAACTCGATTTTCCTCTTATCTCTACATGACATGCATGTATTGCACCAAGTACTTATATTTAATTTGAATTCCGGCCGTGACTCCCCGGCAACGTTACTCAGCCCCTCTAATTCATTACGGATTCTTCTCTCAATCCATTACTGGTCACTTTTCCAATCAACCTGATACTCTAATTACGAATCCGCTGTCACTTGGACTTGTTCTTCCGCAACACTTGTACCTGCTTGTTCCAGGTCCTACTCTTGTGCCTGCTTGTTCCAGGTCTTACTCTTGTGCCTGCTTGTTCCAGGTCTTACTCTTGTGCCTGCTTGTTCCAGGTCTTACTCTTGTGCCTGCTTGTTCCAGGTCTTACTCTTGTGCCTGCTTGTTCCGGGTCTTACTCTTTTGCCTGCTTGTTCTAGGTCTTACTCTTGTGCCTGCTTGTCCAGGTCTTACTCTTGTGCCTGCCTGTTCCAGGTCTTACTCTTGTGCCTGCTTGTTCCAGGTCTTACTCTTGTGCCTGCTTGTTCCAGGTCTTACTCTTGTGCCTGCTTGTTCCAGGTCTTACTCTTGTGGCTGCTTGTTCCAGGTCTTACTCTTGTGCCTGCTTGTTCCAGGTCTTACTTTTGTGCCTGCTGGTTTCAGTTCTTACCCTTGTATCTGTACGTTACCGGTCTTACCCTTGATCCTTCTTGTTACACGGCTTATCTCGTCTGCTCTGAGGCCTTCGATCACACTTCCTTCTCACACAATACCACCATCCAAATATAACCGAACTCCTGATACTCTTCAATCCGAAAACCTGCTAAGCTATCAACTAATGCCGTGATTGCGAACTAATTGCTCCCGCACCTCCTCCTGCATCCTATTTGAGCGACACTCTCCGGCCCAATGACGCGAACACGTTCAAAAACTTCACTCACAATTTTTTATTATTATTTTTTTTTTTGTGCGACAATGCCAACAACTTACTCGGGAGTGCTCAGTAACTTACCTTTTCATTTTCATCTTTTTACACATAGTTCTGTCCACTTTCTACTATCATAGAAATTCTCACTCGATACATATGAACAACTTTCTCGTTCAGACTTTTCAAGTCAAAAATTCTTTCACATTTCCTTACGCAATACATATCCTAAAAACTCTAATCAACTTCTCTCCACAATTAAATTGAATTTTAATACTGGAATACGGCTATGAACACCATGGAGTTTTGATATCAAAACTATGTGTAGTCGGTGACTACCCCTGTTACTCAATGACCCTTCGCTCACGGCTCGCTCCGTTGTTCTTTGACTGCCACGCACGCGCGCTCAGTCTAGCTACGCAGCTAAGTTGTCTCGGTCCATATTATGTAATAGCACAAACGAAACTCACATCCGTGACTATCATACACTACTCTGTACGATTACCCCGATAAACAGAACTGAGACAAGCAATCAGCGAATAACGCGAACATATCCGAGCACTTAAATGACAATGAGAAGGATAAACGGCGTGCCTAGACGGAAAACTCGACCTTCACAATCTCACTCCTTGCAAAACTCGATCACCACAATTTCACCCATAACTTTAACAATAATAACGAGTAATTCAGCCTTCAACTTACACTGCGCAACTTTAAGCGTAAATCAAAGACATTCATTCACAATCATATAACACACAAACTACGTGTTCTAGAACCTAACACTTTTCTTGACGATTCACGTTAAATCTGCGACAACAATCAATCCAAAAAAACCACTCAACACTCATACTACAACTTAAAGCATCTTGCTTTAACGCACGATAAACGTAGACTGAGTTACTTCCCTCTCTCGTCTCTCCGTATGCTACGCATACGCAACGCACCTACAGTACACTCCCTAAGGCGCGTATTCAAACACCAATTTTCACTTTGCAAAGTAATTTTCCGCCAAGTGATCCCGTTGAAAGCTCCAATGTCTCACCACGAATTACCGTGAAAATAAAAATTCGCTCCATAACTGGTAATGTGCTTGAATTTGCGATCAGAACTCAGGAGATGGCTGAGTTCGATCCCGCCTTTGGAATAGCTTTGGTATTTGAAATAATTGCAACATGTTATATTATTTTTTTCTAAAAATATTTGTACTCATAAGCTTCTCAAATCTTTTACTCCCTTATTAACAGAACTTCTGAATTTTCGAGAAATTTTTTATTAAAAAAATTTGAGTCATTTTGCTTGTCTCATCTGATAACTGTTCTAAACTTGATCGTACTTAAACTGCGAGGTCTTTTCCTCTCTTCATGTTTTAAATGAATAGAATTCGCTGCTCTTGTGGAAATCCTCATTGAATTGAAGAGATGAGGAGTTGAGCAAGAGCGTAATTTGACATAAAATCTTCAATTTAAAATAACAAATTTCATCCAGAAAGCAATCTTTTCCTCTCGTTTTGCTAGAGTTGAATCTTCGGAGAAATGTATCAGCTGTGCTTTGAAGACCCTTGGGCGCCGACATGTGGCGAGGAAGGGCCGAGGGTTCGACCCCTCTTACTGGGAGGTTTTTGCGGAGTGCATGACACAGACGGCCATTGAGTGGGAACAGCATCGCTCCCGGCCAACCACGTGCGCATGGAGAACTTTGGTTAGCAATTATTCTTTCTCCTAATTGACAATCCACAGTGATTCAGATGGAAAGAGACAGAGAAATAGAGGGAGAGATACGGAGAAGGAGAAATAAATATCGAGAGAGAGAGAGAGAGAGAGAGAGAGAGAGAGAGAGAGAGAGAAAGAGATAGAGAGATATAGAGAGAGTTGGAGAAAAAGAGAGTAAAAAAGAGGGAGCGAGTTTATCAATTTCGTATAACGTTGGCTGATTCGAATCATGAAACTCATACTCAAAAATATTGCTCAACTTCGAACATTCACTTCCATACCAAAGCAGGTTTACATATGGCCATTTACTTTTTTTACACAAAAAAAACAGAATTCTAGCAAAACGCATTTTTAAATTTTTTAAATTAATATTCAGGCATGTTTCGCATGAAATAAGTACTGGAGAATGCTTTCCGTTCCTATCCTAATCTCGCAGGTTTAGCTTCGGTAAGTTTTAAAATTTCAACCGTACAGAAGAATACCGTTTCCTAAACATCCTATAGACTTAACCTGGCCTCAAAAGACTCAGAAAAGTTGCAGGTCTCAACGATAGTAATGATCATGCGGAGGGGATACGACGATGAGCTGGCGAAGAAGAAGAGAATAGCCAGTTTTCGAATCTGACCTGAGGCCTGACATGCTCTATCTTGTTTTATGGACATTCGTACTATCATCATGACATACGCGACGTGTTTCCGAACTATAAATGCATGACTATACATATTGTATGCAAAATATAACATTTCAAATTCTTAAATATCAGTGAAGACTCTTTCCTTTCTTTCGTATATCATCATCTCTTTATCATACGCATGGTACTTCTGTATGCGTTTTATTTATTTATTGTAGTTTTTGTTTGAAAGATTGTATTTTTTTCGTTTACATTCGATTCGAGAAAAAAGTTTTTGTAAAACTTTGAGAGTTACTTATAACAACAATGATAATGATAAGAATTTGATTTGTGGAAACTTTGATTAGGTAGACTGGTTTTCGAGTAACAAACGAAAGTCTACACATAATACATATGAGGTGTAAGATTCTCTAAGAGGAGAAAAAGTTTCGACAAGACGTACAAATATCTTCAGCGTAGCTAACTCTCGATGCGAAAAAAATATATATCAGTTAGTACATACATACAACCTCGAAAATGCAGAGAATTTTTTGACTAGTTAAAAAAAGTTCTCCGAGGTGAGAAAACATTGATAAGGTCTGAAAGTATCTACAAATGTATCAGACTTTCTGTTCATATGTCAGACAAATCTCCATCTCGATGACATTGACCCACTTCATGAGGTGGAAAACACTCCATGTGTTTAAAAGTATTATTGTGATGTATAAAAAATTTAATTATATAGGACAACCGTTCCTATGACTTAAATAAATACTTATCAGAAAAAAAAACCTTAATAAGATAACTTTAAACATTCAAGGGTGATAATTTTTTCACGGAAAAACATATACATATACTTTTAGTGTCGTTGAAGTTGACAAAAATTTCAAAAGCTGAATAACATCAATTTATGAACATCAAACTGACAATTTTTTTAATTTGAATTAGTTTTATGTTTTCGAGCTGTAAAAAATCACTGAAATCAGCCAATACTATACAAATAGCACTAATCCAAGAGCTTTTTCTCTTCGTCTAACCGGATTATTAGCCTCGATATTTTTCTTAGCCATTACTAAAGAGTTCGCCTTTCAGCTTTTCAAGAGAGAGCCTTCGATGGTGCTACAGCCTACGAGTTCACACCATCGCAAGTTTATCCTCACTGGTATCGAGCGCGTCCTCAGGTGGTGGATATAGGGATGTCTCTTTGCAAGTGAATTGGAGATAGCAAGCTTGCCCGTCACGAGCCAAAATTGGATAGTATATTTCTTCAAAGGAGGGCGATGCCGGACTGGCCTGGGCATGCCACCGGATAAAACATCAACCGATACTCCCCTGTACTTTGTAATGACGAGCCTGGTCGAGAAGGAGTAGGAGCTAGGTCGCGTGAATTACCAATATGTCCTTCACTTGGACGTGCTTAACTTTAGGGTAAGAGAGAGCCTGGTCGAGAAGGAGTAGGAGCTAGGTCGCGTGAATTAACAATGTGTCTCCCACTTGGACGTGCTCAACTTTAGGGTAAGAGACTTTAGGGTAAGAGAGACCAGTAAAATAGCGTCTTGCCCTTTCCGGTTAACGAATGGGTCTCTCGAAGAGGATCGCCGGCTGCGGTGCGAGTGGAGACGGTCAGTTTGTAATTATAGAGGTAAGATGAGTTATTAATCAGATAACATTCACCACGACTGAGCATTCGGCTGCTGTAACCGTTGGTCTCCATATTTTGGTTACCGGAGCCAGGAACATTTAAACGTTACTTGGGGACGTTGAACCATTTTGAAAAAATCCGAATCAGATGTAACATGCGTCATTAAGCGAATCACACTCCGAGCGACGAACCTGGAAAACGTCTACATTAGTCTTTCCACTGAATGTTTCAATTTGCAAAATCGGTTGCTGTATCACACTAGCTTTGCATTTACCGTGCAGAAACACGAAGAATTCAGCCCAGGTTATACAACTAATCCCCACATAACCAGTTGAAGCATGTCGTTTATTTCCTTGAGCGTGAGATTTTCTCTTCATGAATACACTAAAAAATCGCTCGAGAATAAAATAGAGAGAGAGAAGGAAAGAGAATAGGACAAATTAGGCCTGCTATTAGAACTCATTTTCTGCATTGACTCTCAGACTTCATTTGAGCTTCGAGGATTGTGATTTTTTTAAAAAGAATACTGTGCCCAAAACTCGAAAGAGAGAAAAGTTTTAAAAAAAGTTCATAGTTGGCTTCGACATCTCGGAAACAAACTCCTGCAAAAATAAGCGTTTTAGAGCTACCGGAGAATAACTGAGAATGTGATATTTTGTTATTAGTTCGAGTTGTCATGTTTAAATCATGAAAAAAGTTTCTCTTGTGTTCGCAATAAGTAGCCTTTTACCAAGATTTCATACTTTGGACCTGTACTATTTAATTGAATCGAATTAACTTTATCTTCAAAGGATAGCTTGTTATGGCTAATGCTGACATGGATGAGGGGGAAATTGAGAGGGAATTTTAGAATTTGAGGAAAAAAAGGGAAAAAATTTGAGAGGGAAAAAAACTTGAGAGGGCAAAATTTTGAAAAAAAATGGAACATGACAGGAAATTTATTATGATATAACCAGGGATTGTGCCCTTATTACTTTTTATTTTGTCTTTTACACTGCCATTATTCCAATCCGGATTAAATCAGGAAAATGAAGATTCAAAAATGAAATGTTCTCAGAAATGGTTGAGAAGAAGAGGATTGCGACGATACCGCTTGACTATGTTCAACTCCAGGTAAAAAAAAAGGTTCAATATTGTCGTTTAATAAATTGAGGTGAGTCGAGAACGACAAGAATACCGATCGCTCTAGAAAAGGCGATTTTTTAAATCAAAACTTTAAATGAATGCTAATCCACAACAAGAACATTTTTCAAAGACTGAATAATTGAACTCGTTCAATTCAAAAATGTGTTATACTCTAAATTTTTCTTATCTCAAGACTTTATCACTGTTTTTGTGTTAAAACTTCTGTCTAAAATAGTAGTTCTATTCTATACTTCTTTGTCCCCGCATCGCGACAGGGACAGGGTATGTGTTTTACTGAGGTGGGATACAGACTTAACTCAATAGAATTATTGGCTGCTGTATAGCAGGAGAAAACAATATTTGCGGAAGCTCTTCGAAATACTTATCTTTGTTTTAGTTGATACGTCCGGAAGAGGCGGGATGAACGAATTTCTTACTCGAAGCATAATTTCATTTTCATTTCTTTATTCCAAGCACATGAGATATCATGAAAACACAAACAAGAACAAAGTTAAATGCATGGACTTTCTTCTAAGTGGCGGTGTTTAGGGGTTGCGGTATAGATGAAAAAGGGGGGGGGAGGGTGATATACTTAAAATCGACAATTATATTAGTCATGAACGAAAGGTTTAGGTAATATCTTTTCAGTAGGCAGAGATAATAATTGTTTTTTGAAACTAGCAGTATTAGGTGTACTGACGATCTCAAAAGGTAATGAATTCCATACTGATAGCTGGCGAGAAACACATGTAGAAAAAGAACATTTGCTAATATTATGAGGTGTTTTTAGCCTGAGCTCATGAGAATGGCGAGAAAATCTCTGTACTGCAGACAACTGAAACAAGTTCATAGTTTCAAGTTCACATTTTTTGTGGACACATTTATGAATAAATAAAAGGTCAGATATAGCACGACGATATTCAAGAGTTTCTAGGCCTAACATGGAGATTCTTTGTGAATAGGGAAGTCTGGAATGGCCAGATCTTGCTAGGATTCTTCTCGTAAACGACCGCTGAACTTTTTCAATAGATTTTACTAAGCCGGGGGATGAGGGATTCCATAACTCACTAGCGTATTCAAGAACAGGTCTGACATAAATTTTAAAAGCTGAAGTTAAAAGAGGCGGACATGGTGACTTGAAGGCTTTTAACACCATGTTAACAAGAGCAGAGCCTTTTTTACATTTGTCTTCAACATGATTACGATAAGAGAAACGATCACATATGATTACACCAAGATCTTTGGCAACTCTACCAACTACTAGAGGTTGACTGTTCATGTAATAGACGCTGCGAGAATTGGATGATCCGAGATGAAGTACATTACACTTAGATATGGATAGGGACAAATTCCACTCTAGGCACCAATCGGTTATACGATTCAAAGCTAGTTGGATATAATTACAAGAGGTAGCGCGTCCCATTATCTTTATATCATCGGCGAATAAGCAAAATTTGATAGAATCGGGGATAGCTTCTCTAACAGAGTCGATGTACAACAAGAATAACAACGGGCCTAAAGATGATCCTTGAGGTATACCTGATATTACGGGAATTGGGTCAGATAGACTATTATCGATCATAACTGTTTGTGAGCGGCCAACAAGATAATCAGTTAACCATTTAACGATTGGAGAAGAGATACCAAAAGATGCTATCCTATTTAGAAGTAATCTATGATCAACAGAATCAAATGCTTTACTGATATCAAGGAATATTATATCGATAGGGATGCTTTGGGATAACGAGTCAACAATGAACGAATGAGATTCAACTAAAGAGGTCACAGTAGACCTCCTAGCTCTAAAACCAGCCTGGTAGGGCGATAAAAGGTTCTCTTTTTCTAAATAGCAAGATACTTCCTTAACAATAATTTTCTCCATAACTTTTGATAAGGAACAGCATAGAGAAATAGGTCTGTAATTGGTAACTAGATTCCGGGAATTGCTCTTGTGTACTGGTTTTACTATAGATCTCTTCCATAGTAGGGGAACAGAGCCAGTAAGAAGGCTATTATTGAATAGGATACATAATGGTTTAATCAGGGCAAAGCGACATTTTTTCAATACAATATTAGGAATAGAATCAGGGGACGTGTTACACTTAGATTCAAGAGAAGATAATGCTCGTATTACCATATCTTCGGTTATATAATCAAAATTGAACGGCTCAGTAACGATTGGTAATTTAATTTCAGGTAATGGACATTGAAGAGGTACAGAAAATACGGACGAGAAATAGCGAGAGAACTCATCAGCTTTCTCTGATGGGGAAAATTTTTCATTTAAATCACTATCGATCAAAGCGGGAATAGCATTATTGGCTGTACTCAAACGGCTCCTACAAGCCGCGAAAAATGATTTCTGATTACCTCGTAATATCAGTTGAGATTCTCTTTTAATTTCGAATTCTTTGAGCTTTTGATCAAACTCGGACGTTTTTCTAATACAGTAATCCGAATACGGGGCATTTCGAGAAATTCGTTGTAATTTAACGAACATCTTACGTAGATTTGAAGGATAGCGGGATAAATCGTCTCTAGGATCTACAGTTGGGACAAACTTATCAATTAGAGAGTTAATGAAAGAGACAAGATAATTATTAGCTGATTCGACATCTAACAAGCCAAATATTTGAGTCCAATCTTGCATAGCTATTTCATACTCAATAGCAGGCCAATTTGCTTTAGAAAACAGCTTAATAGAATGGGAAGATTTTGAAATAGTTGCAGATAATGATAAACTAAATGAAACTCCGTGATGGTCACTAGCATTGAATCGACCGATTACATTACAGTCAGACACAATATTCACATTGGAAAATACTAAATCGAGAATATTATCATTCCTAGTTGGAGAACATACATATTGGGTGAAGAAATTATCATTCATATATTCAAGAAACATTTCATGTTGACCGTTTCTGTTGGATATTTGCTTACACCAGTCGATATACGGAAAATTGAAGTCACCAGTAATCATTACAGGGATCTTATCAGAAGCATTTGGATTATTCAGCTCACATTCAAAGTAGTTCAATAACTTTTCTAAAGAAGCAGTGGGAGAACAAGGAGATCGATAGACACAAATACATCTTAACTTTCCTGATCTAGATGAACTTTGAAGAACATTAACAGAAACGCATTCAATACCATCTTCTGAAAAAGTAGAAACAAAGGAACAGGGAACTCGAGGCGAAATCAAAAATGCTGTTCCACCACCTTTAGAGGCACTGTTTCTATCACAACGGAACAACTGATAATTAGACATACCGGTTATTAACGAGTCACTTTCTTGGTCACTCAACCAAGTCTCACTTATAGCTATCATATCATAAATATTTGAAGCGAGCAAGTAAGAAAGGTTGTACAACTTATTTCGAATTGAACGAGCATTTATTGAAAAGCACTTGATATTGGTGAGGTCATGACTAATGATAGGGACACCGCCACTGACCTATCTTCTCTGCGTCACGTTGTTCCTCTCTGGAGCTCGAGGAGTCGCCATCGGAGTCACCATCTGCGGATCCGTGATCCTCGGAGTCGCCGTTTCTTGTTGCCAAGTCGTCTGGGAGTAGTGCCGAATAGGAATCAAGGAAGTTCCGATGACCTTCCACTTTTGTCCTCCGGGGATGCCGTTCCGCTCTCGCGCCACTTTCTTCACTTCTCGTTCCAATTCAAGTCCGTCGCGAGTCAAGTCTTCTCTTATGTAGCAATGTGGATGCGGAGAAAGGCAAGACGGGCGACGACTTCGAATTTTCCTCAGTAGTTCAGTTCTTAATGTTGGTGACTGGAGGAAGATTTTGAGAACTCGACGCTTCTTCACGGGGTCGCCGAATCGTTTGAACCTTGCACTTGCAAGTTCTGGACAGCCGAGGTCGAGGGAAAGGGCCTTGAGAAAGGATTGGTCCGAACTGTCCGTGGCTTCGTCACTGGGCTGCTCAGGAAGTCCAACACAAACTAGGTTATGTGCTTTCTCTTCGATGAGGTTCTTGTCGACAGTGATTGCACGCACGGCAGCTTGGTAGGCGAGCATATGAGGTGGGATGGAGAGAAGGGAAGGGATTGTGGGGGTCTGGGGCTGAGGATTCGAGAAGGGGGGAGAAGTATGAAGAGTTGAAAGACGAGAGACGAGGTCTTCGACGATTTTCTCCAGTCTTGAGATTTTGTTCATCATATCTTCAAATTTCTTCTCATATTCTGGGCAACGCGTGCACTGGGGAGGGGAAAGGGGGGTGCGCTTGCCAGGCATTTTCGGAAGCAACCGCTCTATACCGAGCCAACTAGGAAGAATGATACATACATACAAAGTCTTTGATTTTGTCGCTGTCAAACGCAGATTGAGTTTTTTTTTCATGCAGAAAATCCGATGAGTTGCATCGCATTTAATGCTAATTTTTAAAAAAAAAAGTTCGGTATAAGTTTTGGGTTCTGGTTCAAAGTTATGTAGCTTCTTAGTAATAATCTCCATATTTTATCCGTTTTTTTTTTCCTTTTTCAAATAAAATCAGAGTCATTACATCAATTGAATTACGTTACAACAAACGAAGCAAAGTCGGGTAAATGAGAAATGGCAAGAATCAATTAGAAAGGCGGTAGTATTACTCATTTTTCATGTAAAACTCAAAGAGTCATGTTTAAAGCAAAGAGTAAGCAAATGGATCCCGAACATGGAGAAATATTTAATACTTCCTGGTTCAACAATGGCTTTTTTCATGAATGAGCACCATGAAGAAGACAGACTCGAAAAGGGAACTCTGGATATTTAAAAAGGAAAGCCCCTTTCCCCCTTCTCCTTTGCCTGCCTCCTGACGTTGTGCTATATTGAGGGTTTGAAAGCGGTATCATTGGGCAACTCGGGCTTTTTGAATAATGATTTCAACTATATGTTGACCAAATGTAATGATTGGAAGATTATATTGAACAGCTTCAAAAGTATCATGTAGTAATTAGAGCTATAGGTAAGGGAAAAAAACAAATGTTCATAACAAAAACTCAAAGAAAAATAGTTATCAGATTATTATCAGGTTAAAGTGAAGAGGAGCCATCAACCAGAAAAAGCGAAGGTTGACGGGGAGGAAAACTTTTCAAACTACTATTTGGAGCTGCATTGAGAGTTTTTCTAAGGTTTTTCTGAGCTGCATTGAGAGTCTCTAATTTCAAAATATTTTATTTAACAAAAATGCGTTTTCACGAATTATCTGCTAAAATGTGTAGTATCACAGCAAGATATAGTTCTACTGAAGCAAAACACCGCATAGCAGTTTTTTTGATCTTTGTTCAGTAGACTGGGTAAGAGACGAGGATGTGTCCTATGGACGTACTGCAGGTGCCCAGACAAAAAGAAACGTGCTCGCAACTGTTCGTTATTCGTTTTGCAGTTAATCTCAAAAGTCAAGAATTATTTAGCAGTGAAAGCTAGTCTTAATTAGATTCTCCCAGAAGCAGTTTATGAATAAATACTTGGCATTTTAACTTTTATGGTGTATGCAGGGTGGCACATAAACACCGTAACAGAGTAGGAGACCATAACAGAGTAGGAGACCATTTCTTATTCAGAATTTAAAGCAGAACTTTATCTTTCAGATAATATACACTTTCACAACCTCTCTCTTCTCTAATAGCAGTTCCTCATATTGATGGAAATTACAGAGCTTTGAATGAACGAAATCCATAGCACGGGCGAAAAATGGCATGGAACGTTATTAATACACTAACCGAGCACACATTGTCCCAAGCGATTTCTTGCTATGTTTAAGGCACGATGGCCGTTCTTTATAGTCACGCATGCTCACTGGTAGAGAGATGATCAAAAAGAAGAAGATCAAGTTTATCTTCTCTCTACCATCAACTTTCTGTCTTTTTCATGGATTGTGGAGTTACACTCCTTTCATGACGCGATTGCTTCATGAGCATGCGTGACTAGAAAGAACGGCCATCGTGCCTTACACATAACAGGAAATCCCATGGGACAATGTTTGCTCGTTTGGTGTATTGGTTAACTCTCTACAAGCCCCGGTTAGCAGCGGAGGTTCGGTCCCAGCCGAGTGCCGGTTTTTTTTTTGCCCGTGCGATGGATTTCGTTCATTGTGAAAACATTTAAGATTTTTTGGATGATCTATTATCGAAATGTCGATATATTTACATGACTGAACTTTTGCCTTTTCTTGTTTATACATTAATCAAGCATATGCATATATGTACGTGCTTTTATTTTTGTTAATAATTGACCAATACGTTCCTATAGCTTTGCCTGCCTCCCTGATAAGACTTTATCCTTAACAACAACAGAAGCTGTTTAAAAAAAACAACAATAAGTTTGTGCTAGAGCTCCTCTTTCCGAATATTTTAGAAAGGTTTTGAAATAATTTACCGATAAATTATATGTTTTTGAGTCATCCAAAGAAGCATCACTTGTGTTTAGAGAAAATCGCAATAAATAATTTTCGTATTGTAAGCGCCGATTCAAAAATCTTAATAAATCGTATAATATTTCTGATAGCAAAAATGTGGTAATAACTGATACTTCAGTCAAAGCCGAGATGTTCTTCTCTTACTTTTCTTTTGTTTGTTAGATTCCTTCACTAAATGTATTACCGGATCCCTATGCCCCTAAGCGATTTGTCGAACCTCGATTTCGTTGATGACTCCATGACGGTTAACTTCGAAACATTCCTAGATTAGTGCAGATCTGAACGAGAATTTAAATTTTTTGCACTTTGAGATATTTCCCGGTTCCAGAAGCCATTGTGCCGACGAGATTGTCCCAGAGTTCCCTACCGTCTGACTTCGCTGCGAGTCCAATGAACGTAGTCCTACCTTACCCACTCTGGTCATTCTTTGCTCTCCTAACCAAAACTTTCAGTGTTTCACCTCCGTCGCAGACATCTCCTCTCAGCAACGCTACGACTTCCGAGCTCCTCATTAGCGCCGAGAACATGAGCGCCACCATCACACCGATCCTCCAATCTTCCCGTTCCGCTTCCTTCCTTAGCGCCCATCTGATGATTGTCTTGATAGTGTCCTTGTCCGCCTGTTTATGATGTGCCACCCTCCTCGATCTTACCATAGTTGCTCTGGCTGCGCTCAAAAAACTTCTTTGCGCGTTGCTTTCCTGCTCTTTCCCCGTCGCGAATGCGAACCCTGCTGTTGCAACACCTATTGAACTGGCGACCGCTCCTTCTGACACCTTTTACAGCACATAAGCTACCAACGACATGGGGCAGTCTTCTTCTAGTCCCAGATTCACCGCTAGCTCTCTCCTTTTCCTTTCGGATGACTCGTAGGCTATTCTTGTACTCGCCACCACTGCTCCTTGGACCACTTCTTATGCCCCTTTACTCAATCGCTGCGGAAGTAGTCTTCCCACTTCCTCTAGCATTCGTCTCTTGTCTCCAGCAACACACAACTTGGCACCCATTACCCTCTACACACTGAACTTTCGCAACCACTTCCTAACACAAGAAAAACGTAGAATGTCTTACCTCCCTCTTAACACCTCTCGCGTACAATTCCACGCGAGAGCACACTCCCTTCCTAAGGCGCGTATTCAAACACCAATTCTCACATTCTATTTGTTTCTCAACGAAATATTTATGTTCTTCTCATGAAGGATAATTGCTTTTTTTCTGTTAAATGCAAACTTCCATCCAATTGTTGCGTAAGGCCTCCGACAATCAAGCATCGATCTGTTTTGAGCTTCGCGTAACGGACATGCCGTCTCATCAGCGTGGTAGAATAACAGTCGCGAATTTGATGATCACATTGATGTTTGTAGTAATGTTTTGATAATCAGCTTCACAAACCCTATATGTACGCACGCGCGGCGAGAATACTGTATGGTTTACTCGCGTTAAAAAAACAAACGTCAACATTTATTAAGAGAGCAAGCTTGCCAAGACAAGTGAAAAGAGAGAGACTGGCGTTTGCGAAAAGAGCCAGGAGGTCAGTCCCACCCGAGCATGAGCTACCGGCGTCACACGACGCTGAAGTCCACAACGTCTCCAACCCAACTGGTGTCCCCATTACGGGGACACCGTTGTTGGAAGAATCTAGCCCACTGATCCCAAACACAGGTAGTGCCATTCAAGCACCACAAACAAGAGAATCAACACTCCTTCCTCCAGTAATTTGTTTTTCGTCATGAAGCATAACTTTGATTCAAACAGAGCCTCCAATGGAAATTGCATACACATGTAGGCAACGACTGTTTATTGCGTAGAATAAGTAAAAGGCCTAGCTTTTCCGAACAGTCTAGAATGGGATTCCCTCCCTCTCTTTTTCCAAGCGAACGCGTCAACCGCGACGCGCCCGATGCATGAAATTTCCTTATTGGACCATGTTTAAATCGATCAATTTCAGATGACGAAATCTTTGAGCTCAGCACCGCGACCACCCACCAAGTCGGGCAAGCAGCAACTCTCTCGCAAGCCTCCATTTGTGTTTACCCATATAATATCTAAATATTCTCTATAACATTATGTATAATATATGTATCCACCACGTGATTCTTTTCGCGTAATAAAAAGTTCAAAGTTCAAAGATACGGTGATAGGCGGTTCCCGTGGCATATCATGTCAATGAAAACTTCGTACCCACGTTAAAACTACACTTTGCAACCCGAAACTTCGTACACACGTTAATACGACACTTTGCACCCCGAAACTTCGTACCCACGTTAATACGACACTTTGCACCCCGAAACTTCTTGCACACGTTAATGCGACACTTTGCACCCCGAAACTTCGTACCCAGCTTTTGCCAAAGCCTAAGCGTATTTTAGTGTGAAAATATTTTTTTGTAAATATAAATGGTACTTTTTCGGTTCATTGGATTTTCGCGTCGCGGCCCCCTTCGCGCCGTACGGCCTCGTTAGCTAAGCCGTACGGCCTCGTTATCGTGAACTTTTACTAAGCCTAAGCGTTTTTTTAATGTAAAAATAACCTTTTGATGTAAAAATAAAAGTTTTTGGCACAGGTGATTAGAGAGGCAATAGAAACAAGACAATCTCGAGTAGAGGTAACACAAGTAAAGAGGTAACCGCTTTTCTATTGTGCTCTTTCATACAGACGTATTGAACAACAAACGGAGCGAAACAAAGTTTCGAAGGGATTTTTTTATTGTTGAACACAAAAGACACTTTTCACGAAAATAGGTAGACGTGTTTGAGAAAATAGGTAGAAAATGCACGAAATTAGGCTGACGTATTTTTTTATTTAGGTGAACGTTTCACTAAAATAGGTAGACGTTTATTATTTCCCCCCAATCTTTATCATATCGCGCCTGAAATGATGCCTATTTTTGCGCCAATTTGAATTTAAAAAAGAAAACTTTTGAGTTCACATTAACAGCTTCAGAACGTATAGCTTATTTGACTTCTAAGGTTACCAAAATGGTGTAAAGGATGTTCAACTTTAAAAGAAAATGCTCTGAGCACATGTTTCGATGCATGTATCATGAAACAGCCATCAGAGAAGGTTACCTGCGGCCTTTAGCAAATCGCACTCAGTGGCTCACTAAAACACGGCCTCAACTCTGGAAATTTTGGGGAAAGGAAAGGGGGGAGGGGGAGGGGGGTTTACCTAAGCAGGGAAGGGAGGGAGGCCCTAAAGGGGGAAGGGGGGAGGAAGAGGGCCCTACCTAAGCAAGGGGGGAGTAGGGCCCTAAGGGGGAGGGGGAGGGGGAAGGGGGGCCCTAAAGGGGGGAAGGGGGGCCCTAAGGAGAAAGGGGGAAAGGGAGTTTTAATGAGTAAGAAAAAAGAAAGAGAAAAGTGAAGAAAAAAGAGAAAAAATAAAAAAAGAGAAAGAAAAAAGAATACTAATTAATTGAGCTAGGCCGTTTTCAAGTTGAGGCCGTGTTTTAGTGAGCCTCTGCGCCACTGCGCCACATTTGTTAAAGGCCTTACCTGCGCCAGAGCGAGGGAAAAACAGCCGTCATTCGGTCACCCGGAAAAAAAAAGAATGAAGAGTCCTTTAATTTTGTCATTTTCTACCGATTTCTATCCATTTTCTTTATGAGGAACGCTTAACTTGAGTTTCACTTCATTTCTTGAGTCAATTAACGCCAAATTTATTTATATATATATATTTTATCGACATTTTGCAATGCAAAGTTATGGTGAGAGACATTGTAAATAATATTCAAGTGTGGCGAGAAGTAAGGCAAATATCTAAAGTAAGGCAAATATCTAAAAGTAAGGCAAATATCTAAAGTAAGGCAAATATCTAAAGTAAGGCAAATATCTAAAAGTAAGGCAAATATCTAAAGTAAGGCAAATATCTAAAAGTAAGGCAAGTATCTAAAAGTAAGGCAAATATCTAAATGCTACTAGTTATTCTCCAGGTCACATATCACATTCTCGTTACGGAGACGATTTATAAACTGCTCTACTGTTCTTGAATTCAGTATTTCACTCGGGATTACGTAAAACATTCTTGAAACACGTAAACCGAAACAATTGAATCTAGACGTCGAAGAAGTACATTCAATAGCAATACCATTCATATTAGTGCGGGTAGAGGAGGTGCTCTTGAAAATGCGTGATTTTTCAATAATAGACTTGTCATTGAAGATCTTCCAACCCATTTTAAGGTCGGCAATCACCCTTCTTTCGGCTAAAGTACTTAGGCCGATTAGATTCAGACGATCTCTGTAACATGGAAGGCTGAGAGGATAATCAGGCTGTGGGAAACATCGATAAAAGAGTATTCTAGAGAAAGATCTTAAAACCTTTTCTAGGAGATCAGAATCCTTCCGGTATATTGGATTCCATAGACAAGAGGCAAAGTCTAGATGAGGTAGAACATATGTATTGAAACACTTAACAAGTACTTGGGAATCATTGATGCTTATAGAGCGGAGCATAGCATACATCGCTTTAGTAGCCTTCATAGTTCGTTCAAGAATCGCGTCATGTCTGCGAAGAGATGGTACTAGTTGGACTCCAAGGTCTCTCACTTGAGTAGATACTTTTAAAACACAGTTATTTAGGTGATAATTGAAAGGAGGAGAAGTTTTGCCTAAGCGTAGATGATAGGTCTTGTTCGAAGATAAAGAAAGATGGTTGGCTACGCACCAATTATACACATTATCTAGACAATTCTGCATTTCGATAGTTCGTTCAGTTATATTGTGAGCACTGTGAGATACATATAACTTAATGTCATCAGCGTATGCTTGATAGCGTCTATTCGGATAAGGGCTAAGCACATAATTCAATTCGCTAAGGTATAGAGAAAACAGAAGTGGTCCTAATACGGAACCCTGTGGCACGCCAGATGTCACAGGTTGAGGAGCAGATATTGTCTTGCCCATTCGTACAGAAAAAATTCGACCGTCAAGAAAAGATTCTAGCCAAGACATCAAAGATAGGGACAAACCGAAACGTGCAAGTTTTGTCAATAACTTAGGTATACTTATCGTATCGAAAGCTTTGGTAAAGTCTAGATAAATCACATCGATAGATAAGCCTTTACTGATATCTTGTGTCCAGTCGTCTTCACAGACTAAAAGATTAGTAACAACAGAAGCACGGGAGCGAAAACCATGTTGATTTTGAGGTAACAATTCGAATTTCGCTAAATGTTCATCGATGATAGCTCTTATCAAACGTTCCATGACTTTAGAAGCAGGGGAGAGAATGGATATTGGTCTATACGAGGACGGTAGGGAAGAGTCTTTCGCTGACTTAGGGATAGCAGTAATCAGAGAATGTTTCCATACGGAAGGTGTCTTACCAAGCCATAAAGAGAAATTGAAAATGTGAGTGAGCGGAAGAGCGAGTGATTTGGCACACTTTTTGAAAACTATTTGAGGAATTCCATCCGCACCGACGCTACCAGTAGGTTTGAGCTTGGAGAGAACTCGGTAAACATTACATGGCAAGAACAAATGATCATCTGGTTGGGGAGGAATAGAATCACCGTAGATTGGAGGAGGAAAGCCATCGTCTTTAGTGAAAGAAGATGCAAACTCGGAAGCTAATAAATCACATTTCGAGAGAGAATCAACAACAGTACAACCAGTAGCAGTTTTCAAACAGCGTAGGGGAGCTGATTTAGGTTTAGTGAGGGAAGCAATATGGCGATAGAGGTCAGCTGCTCTCTTCAGTTTTTTCCTCTCACAATACTTATTCCATTTCTTAACTTGTTTGAGAAGGTCTGAACTAGCTTTCATATAAATAGTGCGAATGAAGGGTATTGTAATATCAAGAAAAAGTGAATTTCTGTATTTGATGAGTCTATGTATATAGGAATAAGAGGCAAATGGAGAACGAGGGAGTCGTCTCGGAACATGTAATTCTATCGCATCATGCTCTATTTTACCGAAACGATTATACAAATCATCAATATCATGAAAATAGTCAAAACGATTCTCCCATTCTATACTTGAAAAATATTCATTCAGTGCTTCAAAATCAGCTCTAGCGAAATCAAGAATAACATCGCTTTCAGGAAGTGCAAAGGAAAATTGCAAGGTGAACTGAATTCCAGAATGATCACACGAATGAAACGGTGGAATGATGCAAGGGCTAGATACAATATTCTTCTCAGTTGTCAAAAGCCAGTCTATACATTTGGTATGGCGAGTCGGATCATTAAGCATAAGATTATAGCCAGCAGTGTCTACGAAAGACCGTAAAATCGTATCAGAAACAGTTGACGGATTAGTTAAAAAGTCGCTGTTGAAGTCTCCTACTACGATAGCTGGGAAGTTACAAGATGCTGTTAAGTCTACTAACAAATCGCATAATGTAGTAGTTAGTTCAGCATTGTAATTTGGAGGACGGTAGCAAACTATTATACGACAGAATGAGTTTGCTAAGAACAAATCAACCGCAACAACTTCACATGTATCACAAAATGATTGTCTAGCGAAAGTTAAATGATCCCGCATTATGAGAGCCACACCTCCTCCTCTAGAGTCTCTATCATTTCTAATAACATTGTAAGGAAGAAGACCGGTAATTTCTGAATCAGCTACTCTAGAGTTAAGCCAAGTTTCACTAAGAGCTACTACATCTGGTTGCTCTATTTCAAGAAAGGAACGGAACAATGAAAGTTTGTTTTTAATTGAACGAATATTGAAATAGAAAGCTTTCAGACCGGTACATGATCTCAGTTTGACGTCTTCGGCGTAGGATTCGTCTGGCTTCGAATGAGGGCGCTGCTTGTTCGTGTCGACTTCGGAGCTCGTACTGTTATGTTCTGACTGCTTCGAGCATTTGGAAAGGCGGAGTAGCGCGGCTGTGCTGGAGATCGTCGCTTTTGGTCTGCTTCATTCCGGGGCATCAATTCACCATCGAAGATGACGTAGTCTTTTCCTTCCGATAATAACTTACGTTTCTCTTGTCTTAGCAAGTACTCTCTCTCTTTGCTCTTTAGTAAGACTGGGTCGGACATTGATTCCTTGGAATTGATTATTCTTGCGTAGTAAGGCACTCTTTGAAAGAAACAGTCTTTGATGTCCTTTGGTGAGGAAGATTACTTTGAGAAGTCTAGACGAACTCGTTCCTGGCGTATTCGGCGGCTTTCCCATTCTGAAGTGAGAGATTCCACCGACGGCGAAACCAGATGCGTCTAGAAGACTGGTAATGAGTTGAGAATCGTGCTGAGTCTGTGCGGAAGGACGAGCATCGGTGTTTTCAGGAGCCCTCTCGATGACGACGGAGCGAAGCCTTTTCTCCTCATCGATCTCCTTTCGGATGGTCTCTTGGCTGACGGAGCTTGTGTAGAACTTGTCGAAAAGAGCGTTGCAGGTTCTCAGGAGAAGTACGACGTGGAGTGGAAGAGAAGGTGTCTTCTCTTCCGCGTCAAGAAAGTCTTTCAGAGATTTTTGTAGGAGAGCTGCGTCATCATTTGTTGTCGAGGCCGACATAATTTCTTGAGTCAATCAACCAAAATTAACGCCATCGTTAGCTTAACCTTTGCCTAAGGGAAAAATATGTGGAAAGTAACCTGACTCTCTCCCAGAGTAAAGTACGCGCTCCCCCAAAGTAACAAAGTGCCAAAAATTCGATAAACAGTAAAGTGCATGGGAAATGCCCAACGTATTAACGTGTGTACGAAATTTCGGGGTGCAAAGTGTCGTATTAACGTGGGTACGAAGTTTTGGGGTGCAAAGTGTCGTATTAACGTGGGTACGAAGTTTTGGGGTGCAAAGTGTCGTATTAACGTAGGTACGATGTTTTGGGGTGCAAAGTGTCGTATTAACATGGATACGAAGTTTCGGGGTGCAAAGTGTCGTTTTAACGTGGGTACGAAGTTTTGGGGTGCAAAGTGTCGTATTAACGTGGGTACGAAGTTTTGGGGTGCAAAGTGTCGTTTTAACGTGGGTACGAAGTTTCGGGGTGCAAAGTCTCGTATTAACGTGGGTACGAAGTTTCGGGGTGCAAAGTGTCGTTTTAACGTGGGTACGAAGTTTTGGGTGCAAAGTGTCGTATTAACGTGGGTACGAAGTTTCGGGGTGCAAAGTGTCGTTTTAACGTGGGTACAAAGTTTTGGGGTGCAAAGTGTCGTATTAACGTGGGTACGAAGTTTTGGGGTGCAAAGTGTCGTATTAACGTAGGTACGATGTTTTGGGGTGCAAAGTGTCGTATTAACGTGGGTACGAAGTTTCGGGGTGCAAAGTGTCGTTTTAACGTGGGTACGAAATTTTGGGGTGCAAAGTGTCGTATTAACGTGGGTACGAAGTTTTGGGGTGCAAAGTGTCGTATTAACGTAGGTACGATGTTTTGGGGTGCAAAGTGTCGTATTAACGTGGGTACGAAGTTTTGGGGTGCAAAGTGTCGTTTTAACGTGGGTACGAAGTTTCGGAGTGCAAAGTGTCGTATTAACGTGGGTACGAAGTTTCGGGGTGCAAAGTGTCGTTTTAACGTGGGTACGAAGTTTTGGGGTGCAAAGTGTCGTATTAACGTGGGTACGAAGTTTTGGGGTGCAAAGTGTCGTATTAACGTAGGTACGATGTTTTGGGGTGCAAAGTGTCGTATTAACGTGGTGGGTACGAAGTTTCGGGGTGCAAAGTGTCGTTTCAACGTGGGTACGAAGTTTCGGGGTGCAAAGTGTCGTTTTAACGTGGGTACGAAGTTTTGGGGTGCAAAGTGTCGTTTTAACGTGGGTACGAAGTTTCGGGGTGCAAAGTGTCGTATTAACGTGGGTACGAAGTTTCGGGGTGCAAAGTGTCGTTTTAACGTGGGTACGAAGTTTTGGGGTGCAAAGTGTCGTATTAACGTGGGTACGAAGTTTTGGGGTGCAAAGTGTCGTATTAACGTAGGTACGATGTTTTGGGGTGCAAAGTGTCGTATTAACGTGGGTACGAAGTTTTGGGGTGCAGAGTGTCGTTTTAACGTGGGTACGAAGTTTCGGAGTGCAAAGTGTCGTATTAACGTGGGTACGAAGTTTCGGGGTGCAAAGTGTCGTTTTAACGTGGGTACGAAGTTTTGGGGTGCAAAGTGTCGTATTAACGTGGGTACGAAGTTTTGGGGTGCAAAGTGTCGTATTAACGTAGGTACGATGTTTTGGGGTGCAAAGTGTCGTATTAACGTGGTGGGTACGAAGTTTCGGGGTGCAAAGTGTCGTTTTAACGTAAGTATGAAGTTTTGGGATGCAAAGTGTCGTATTAACGTGGGTACGAAGTTTCGGGGTGCAAAGTGTCGTTTTAACGTGGGTACGAAGTTTTGGGGTGCAAAGTGTCGTATTAACGTGGGTACGAAGTTTTGGGGTGCAAAGTGTCGTTTTAACGTGGGTACGAAGTTTCGAAGTGCAAAGTGTCGTATTAACGTGGGTACGAAGTTTTGGGGTGCAAAGTGTCGTTTCAACGTGGGTACGAAGTTTCGGGGTGCAAAGTGTCGTTTTAACGTGGGTACGAAGTTTTGGGGTACAAAGTGTCGTATTAACGTGGGTACGAAGTTTTGGGGTGCAAAGTGTCGTATTTGTAAAGTTTTTATCTGTTTTATTAGTCGGATTATGAACAACTCTGGTGGGACACGGAAAGTAAAAACGGAGCAAAGTGGAACGGAGCAAAGTGGAACGGAGCAAAGTGGAAACGGAGCAAAGTGGAAACGGAGCAAAGTGGAACGGAGCAAAGTGGAAACGGAGCAAAGTGGAAACGGAGCAAAGTGGAAACGGAGCAAAGTGGAACGGAGCAAAGTGGAACGGAGCAAAGTGGAAACGGAGCAAAGTGGAAACGGAGCAAAGTGGAACGGAGCAAAGTGGAAACGGAGCAAAGTGGAAACGGAGCAAAGTGGAAACGGAGCAAAGTGGAACGGAGCAAAGTGGAACGGAGCAAAGTGGAATGGGGCAAAGTGGAACGGAGCAAAGTGGAACAGAGCAAAGTGGAACGGAGCAAAGTGGATCACGCCAATTGAAGTTGCAATGTCATGGATGAAAAATGAATAGTTTGTGATTGAGTTTTAGTGCCGTTTAGAAAATAGTTTTTTTCCAAAAACTGATTTGAATTTTTAACATTAAATTTAGCTTAGGCTTCGTCAAAACTTACGCTGACGAGACCATTACGGCTTACTTGATAAAAACCGTTTTATTAAAATTCCTTCAAGTAGTATAAAACTTTTTCGAAATGAACAAAAAAAATTTTTTGGAAAAACTATAAGCCTAAATCGCTTACTTAGGTCACGTAATATACAAAGAACACAAAAGTGAAATTTAAAGCCTAGTTTAGCCGGAAAATCTTACCATTTAAACTGCACTAACCCCTCTATGTATGTTATTATCATAATTTCAATCATGTATATTATTAATTTTCTTTCATTATATTCTTTCAGTCGTCTCTCTCCGTAAGCGGTTGCTCCCCGCACCGTCTCTTCCCTCGGATGGGAGAGTCCTTTCCCGAGAAGATTTGGCGCTCCGGGATCGTAGCGCCATGATGAGCGACAGAAGAGGAAGAGTAGCACTTCGATCGCTACTGCTTGCCTCGCTCAACCTCCGCTCAACGCTCAGATCCTATAATCGATGATTTACCAATGTGGCTTCTTGATCTTGATAAAGCGTTTAAATTGAAAAATATTAATGTACAATTTTTAAAAAAAGACCAAGTATTTGCATAATGTTTGGTGACAAAAAAGAAGGAAAAACTGAAGCTGGCAAAACATGAAGAAAAAACTGAAAGTGGCAAAATATGAAGAAGAAAAAACAAAATGTGGAGAAGAAAAAAATGACGAAAAAAACAAAACAATAATAAGAAAAAAATATGAAGAAAAAATAAAGGAAAAAAAACCTTAAAAATATGAAGAAAATACAAAATATGAAGAAAATTGACCAAGCAAACGAAAATTGCCCCAAACTCAACAAATATTTGTATCCGATACAGCAACTTTTAGTATCGGCTGCTGTATCGGATACAACTGTGAACTGTATTCATTTATTTACAATATAGATTAGAAAGACAAGTGAAATATCGCTGTATCTAAACTTCCATTACATCCCTGTATCGCTGTATCCAAAATATCCAATTAGAAAGAGGCCCCAGTGAAATCGATCTTTCCTTGGAAACCTTACCCTTGATCCTCCTTTCGGAATGATGCCGAGTTCCATCTCGAACGGCTCCAGGACCAGAATTAGCCGTGCAGCTTCTCTGCTGAAGTCGCACAGAATGCGACGGATCTTGGAAAGCTCTACCAGTACATAATTTCTCTCATCGAGAGGTCTCCCGGTTTTTTCGTTGTTCGTAGAAGGGTGTTTTGAAAACTTGGCAGTCGAACTCCATGTAGAGGTGAATGGTATTGTGACGCATACGATCCAGTTTAGAGTAACTCACCATCCAATTAGCAGCCAGGGTTCCGTTGTTGATTAGACTTCCAAAAACTACGGAGAGCACATCTTTTTCTGTTGCAGGAGATGACGTTCGGAGGGTAAGCAGAGTGGTCAGACACAGAAATGATTGGACTCTCGTGCATTATAAATGAAGACGAATACTTGAGTAACTTAAAGAACTCATTCACGAGGTAGATGATTTTTTATTTCTCTTCGGGAGAGAAGTTGACTTGAGCTTCCAGCCGACAGACGATCAAACTCCGCTCTTCGAAAGTCATCAATGGCTTCCGCTTTAGTTCATAGTCAAGTGTTGCCTTTTCAAAGCATCTCCTTATTTTCTCGAACTTCCACTTGCCATCTTTATTGCTCATGTCCACGTTCCAATAACAAGCGATAAGAAAAAATTACTTGGCCAGTAGCACTGCGCAACTATTTCTCTTCCCCCGGGTCTATAATCTTCCACTTGTATTGGCTTTCGAACGAGGTGATCCTGCGAATCGCGGCCGCCATCGCTGCAGGGGTAGAACCGGCACAGATCGCAGTGGCCGCATTCTAGAGGCAGCAGATGAAAAAAAAATACATCTGAAGCTGTTGGGCCGAAGTCTTAATGAGGTCAACTTCCGAGCAGTCGACGGGTTCCAATGGAAAGAAAGAAAGATCTTAAGTAATTTAGAGTTCTTGATTGGCTAACCTTGTTCTCAAATTTTATTTTCTGCAACAACTTTTGCCCGAGGAGAATAATTACCTTCGAATTCTAAGTTACACAGTTTAAAGGCAGTGAAGCCTGGTTAAATTTATTGAACTTCCGCACAGAAAAAAAAGCTATCCTTCAGTTTGCTGTATGTCTAATCCAGCCTAAGCTTTAATCATTATTTTCCCAAAACTAGGTTCAAGTAATGCAAATGAAAAGATCTTCAATTTTCAGAACCAATTTCTGCGATCTTAGTTACTCATCGATGTAATATAGATGCTTATGCTTGCAATCTTTCTCGAAGGCTTTGAATCGGCGTTTACTCTTCATTTCGTAATTTGACAATTCTGATTGTATTGCAGGAAAAAATAAGAACATGGCAAACAAGTTTGGCTTAAATGTTTCAACCTTTTATGAAGAGTGGGTTGAAACTTATTTCTATGCCTTAGATTACACTCAAGTAAATACTCGAGAAAACAAAGGTTTGACTGCTTCGAGGCTTTGAGGGAATTCTACAAACAATTAGAACGCTCTTTTTTCTCAAGCTCCTGTTCTCGTATAGATAACTAACTGTATTAACCATGTCTCTCAACATCGAAGTACTCGAACTGCTTCGTCTCTCATTATTCAAATAGACTCCCTCTATCTCTTGCCCCTTTCTCTCTATTCTTTTCTTACCACCTACTATCTACGCGCTTTTTTCTTCTGCTGATCTTCGAAATACACATCCCTTTCTAGCATGCTTTTCTACATCGTCCTCCAGGCACGGAAGGAGTGCCCTTTCTATCACTTCTCACTACTATTCATCCTTTTTTACACCCACATTCTCTCTCTATCTCCTCTCTTTGTTCTTTCTATCACTTTCTCGATTTACATCTCTCTCTTTTTCTCTCTCTTTCTCTCGCTCTCCCTCTCCTTCTCTCTCTCTCTCTCCCTATAGTTCTCTGATCGCCAGCGTCAGCCATCTTCCCTTGTGTTTTCTTTTGACTTCTTTTCACTCTCATAACTCCATAAAAGTCTTTTACAGGAAAGGAGCTATTTTTAGCTATTTGACCGTGTGTGTTGTGTGTTTTTGTCTCGGGTGGGGTTGAAGGCGAAGAACTCGGAGAGGACCTCTGTTACGGGCGGGGAATCGTCTGACAAGATGAGAAGAGAAAGAAAGAGGGATAGAGAAGGGTTGAGAGAGGTTGAGAAAGGGAGAGTACAACTAAAAACGAACATTGCATGTGATGGTGCAAAAGTCTAATAGCAAAAGAACGCCGAACGTAAGAGAGAAGCAAGAGAAAGCGGAGACTTCGGAAACGTTGTCGACTGTCTCTGTTGACTCTCGAGTGTGATCAACCCACACCATCCGTCTCTTTCTTTCTTCCCATCTTTACAACTATTTGATTCTCTTTGCTTTGGCTTCTACTGACCCCAAGGGTCCAACCTTCTTTGCTTCTATAAAACATCTCTATCTCTATTTCTCTCTCTATCTTTGTTTTTATTTTTTCTCTGTCTAAATACCTTTACATCATCAGTGTCAACTCTCTCTCCTCCCTCGGACGCTTCGTCCACAGGCGCCAATCCAGCAGAACACAGAGAGTGTAGGGCCTTTCGTTACTGATTCTCTCGCTTTTCTCACTATTCCATGCTTTTTTTCTCTCTCAACCTCGTTCTGTTTCTCTCGCACCCTTTGACTCTATCCGCTCTCTTTGTTCCCTCTGCTCTCGTCTCGATTCTATTCCGAGCTTCTCCAGTGTTACTTCTTCTATTTTGACGACCTCTTTCGCGAGCAAAAAAGAGCTTGCTCTGTTGCAGTCAAATGAGAGGGTGAATGCGTTTTCATTGTTGATGTTATCTATTGATATGCAACCAGAAAATTGAATTCTGGAATTTTTAGAAACCACGTTTAGTTCATAGAAAAAAGGATTGATGAACTCCGAGGATCAATGATCCTCATTAATTAAACTAGGCCCCAAGAACTTTTTTGCGGTTTCCTCTAAAAATAATGCGTTAATTTAAGGTGAGCTGTAAAAGCGAGAGAACTCTGAAGGTAGCCAGTCGCAATGATTTTGATAGAGAAAAGCTAATCTCACCCGAAATATTGGGGTATCCAAGCTTTTAAACAGAACTGTGATCATATTCGAGTTCTCGTGAGTAATTTTCATTTTTTGCCCTTTTCTACCGCTACTTTTCTGAACTTCTATTCAGCTCTGTTCTGTCTGCATTGTTTATAAGATGTTTTTTGTCGAAAGTTTTGTCCACATCGTTTGAAAAATGTTTTTGTTTTCATGAAGAATAACTTTTTCCAAGTTCTTAATATTCTAGAAAGTTTCTGATCACATAATTAGTTCTGCTTTTTATTTCATCTTGTATATTGCATGGAATGCCTTTGTAATGTACATAATATCGTATTGCTGCCTTGGATTTCTTTTCTTCCTTTTTCATCCGATGGGGGTTTTCTTGAACAAAAGCCACCTCATCATCAGATTTGCAAACCTTCTTAATTCAACTAGCTCATCATTCAACTGCTCATAACTGATCGTATACTTGTACTGTTATACTAGTTATACTTATACTTATAGTTATACTTATACTTACACTAAAACTCATTCCAGATCATGAATCATGTGCTCAGAATTGTAACATTCACGCAAAACTTTTCTCTTGAACTTTGAGGAGAAAAAAAGTTGCTTTCGACTACCAAAGTCCTGTCTGTTTTTCAGCTAAATTATATAAGAATTATCAAACATTTCATTCTCCAATTTATGGGCGTAGAAAGAATTTTTTTTTAATGGGTTAGACAATTTTGAGGAGTGAGACAAGCTTTGGACGTTTTTTCTTGAGTAAAGCATCTTTAGCATCCTAACAATGTGTTAGCTTGGTGTCACCATAACATCTAGCACCTTAAACGTCCTTCGATAGGATACTATATCACTTTTTTCTGACTCATGAAATTTTTAACAAGCGAAACGTTCGAGAAAAATTTTTCATCATGCAGTTTTTTTAAAAAGAATTGGAAGTACCTTCTGATTCAGAATATATATTGTTCAAGTGATGATTATGTAGTTTTATTACTACAAATGTGTCGCACGAAGCCTAAGCATTACTATACGTATGTGTACACATGTAAGAGTGTCTTGAATAAGCTTCTCTGCTTTACTTTTCACTTGTTCACCAGAACTCCATTTGTTTCTCGTATCGTGAGCAATTCATCGTTGCTCTCCGCTTTTTTGCCAATCGCTAGATACATACATACAAAATGTTCTGCTCTCATATTATTTGCCTCCTTTGAGGCCTTTTTCTCAAATCAACCAACACAAGCCCGAATATAAGAGAGTCAAGTATAGATGTGAGGAAAGAAAAGGAACGAGAGATAGATAGAGAGAGACTGAGATAGAGAGAGAGACAGGAGGGAGACGGCCAACAGCAGTCCGGGAAGAACACCACAACAAACGTAGGCAGGCCTCTCACTGCCCTCCCCCACCCTCCTCTCTCTCTCGCTCTCTCTCTCTCTCTCTGGACACTACTACTGTTGGCTGACTGAAGCCTCTTTGCTTGCCGACTCTTGTTAGTATTGGAAGGCGGCGCGCGAATGGGCGATGGACTAAACGGTCTATCTTTTTTCTTCCTCTTCTTCAGCATGACTACTTTGGTCATTCCTCTTTTTCCCAGTCTTCTTTCCCTGTCCCACGCTATGTGTATTCCTGTATCTTTTGCTTCCTTACATCTTTCTCTCAGTGGGTGTGGGGAGTGCAGTCCTACAAAAGCAATGCAGACCCGACTGCTGCCCTTTAAATGTTTTTCTCTCCTTTTCTCTCTTACTACCTCCAGCACTTTTCTCAGCCTCTCCATACAAAAACTGCCTACTATGTGAGAGAGCGAGAGATGGGCCTTGTGGACAACTGCATGTCCTGCCAAGATGCTCTGTCTATCACGGCAGCATTTCTTTCGCTGAGAGAGTGGGGAGGGGAAGAAAGGAAGGAAGAGAGTGAGAGAGGGAGGAAGGGAGAGATAGGCAAAGTTTAGGGAGCATAGGAAGAATGAAGAAGTAGAGAGTTCTCGATAAAGTTTGAAATCTAAAGCAAAAAGTTAAAGAGACGTGAGAAATTGACATTAAAAGAGTTTGAATGCATATAGGCCATGTACAACAATTTATGACGGGTATTTTGATCGACGATATCAGGTTTTTGCGTTCCGGTTGTATAGAAACTGTCTATGACGAAATTCAATGTACCTGGTCCCTTTATTTATTCTTTGAGTTCATGTACATATTCCTTAATAAAACAAAATCTACATATCTTAGGATAAATATCTGAACGATAAATTTATTATTAGAGAGCCATTCCAAACACCGGAAGCTATGACATATAACATAAACCTGTAAGAGTTGATTAAAAAAACAGGACAGAATCGACAAAAGAGATAGAAGAATCAAACACCTTTGAAAAGAATGGGGAAATTATTTCAAAACAATAATATTCACACCGGGATTCTGAATGAGAGAAGAAAAGGAAAAAAGAATGAAAGAAAGAATGAAAAAAAGAATGAAAGAAAGAATGAAAAAAGCAAAGGGGAAGAATACAACTAAGGAAACGGAGATGAAGAAGTTTAGAGAAAGATTAAAAGAGAAAGGCGAAGAGAAAAATACAAAAACATGAAGAGAAAAAGAAAAACAACAGAAGTAGAAAAAAGCCTTGTGATTTGGCAAGATCAGTGAAAGTATTTCAAAACAATCAAGAATTACTTTTCAATGACTTACTTTTTATCAAGTTTCTTCGCTTCCATCTCCTTTCCTCTTTTCTTTCCCTCTTTTTTCTCTCCCACTCTCATTCTCTCTCTCTCTTGTTCTCATTTTTTCTTAATTTCTTTATTTTTGTTCTTAGTTTTAACCCTCTTCCTCTTACCTCTACTATCTCTTTCTCAAGTATTTTTTTAATAGTTTTATCCGATTTTATTCGATTGCTCGACTGGTCGCTGATTTTCTTCACTGTTTGTTTGCTATTGCTTGGAATCTGACCACCTCAATTATTCAATTGATTCATCCGCTTGAATTCGAACATAAGTTTCATTGAATAAAGAGAATAGTTGTGAAATAGGGTAAAACCACATATGGAGTCAATACTTGAAAGGAAATAAGCGAAAACTTTCAGCTTAACTTATTCATTCTGCGATAACCCACAACTTCTTAACGAGAAAAGTTTTGCCAAGTCATGGCTGTTTCTGAATTTTCGATGTCGTAATCTCTTTTCTATCTCTCTCTCATTTTATTCTTCAACGACGCATTTCGTCTATTTTTGGCGAGTATTTGGGAGTTGATCCCACCCTAGCGATCACTCTGTTCGCTGTTTCACTTTGTTTCGACGATGCGAGAGAGAAGGTTCAAGATGAGAACTCGTTGATGGAGAGCAGAAAGAGAAGAAGAGAGAAATAGAGAGAGAGAGAGAGAGAAATCCGACAGAAAGAAGGTGAGTTTGAGAGTGAAAGAGCTTTCTTAATTTCTTTTATGTATTGTGTACGTTAGCTTCCAGAGGTCTCCCTTCTGTGGCTTTCTTCGGCTTCTGCTGTTTCACTTCTCTACACTGCTCTTTCTATTTATCTTTTTTTTTCATCCTCTCCGTCGACTTCTCTTCATTGAAATTTCTCTATCTCTTTTATTTTATCTTTCTCCCCGTCCCTTAAGGTCATTCCCAAAGTGTACCTACTTTTTTGTATTCTTTCCATGGTTTTGCAAACTCCCCTTCACCGTTCAGCCAATTTATGCTTACAATCTTCTCTTTACTATACAAAAACAACTTCAGGAGTTGGCCTGCGAAAGTCCTAGTGTGTCTCTCTTGGTGTGTCATTCTGTATGTGGGCCCCAAGGCAACTTCCTTTCCTCCCCCATGTCCAGTGCTAGAGGCAGGCTGCTGCTGCTTCAGCTTCTGGCCGCTATATAGCGAGCAGTATATCTATAAAGTAGCTTTTCTTCGTTCATTCCACTTTTTTGCGTCTGAAAGCCGCTATACGAGATGAGAGAAACAAACGCTCACTTGGTCACTTCTCTCTCTCTCTCTCTCTCTCTCTCTCTCTCTCTCTCTCTCTCTCTCTCTCTCTCTCTCACACACACACACACACACACACACACTTGCTACACTCTACCCCTGACGTGCTCTCTCCAACTGCTCCCGCTCACTGAGTCTCTTCATCTCTCGCGTTCTCTCGTACGTGCAACACACCAGCTTTCGCTTGCTCTTGGTCCAGAGGCTATTCACACGTTTCTATCTGCCGCAGTCCCAAGTCCTTTCTTTTCTCTGCTTTTTAGTTTTCCATTGATGTGTGTATGGCTAAAATGGAGGGATGGAAGAGAGTTAGAGAGGGAAGAAAGTTAGAGAGGGAAGAGAGTTAGAGAGGGAAGAGAGTTAGAGAGGTAAAGAGGAAGCTTATGAAATAGTAGGTTTGAGAGAGAAAAACATTAGAGAAAAAGTTGGAGAGAAAAGAAAAAAATGGAAGAGAGTAGTGTGTAACATTATCTCCAATCTTTCGCTGCCTTCTCTTTCTATTGTCACCAAGGTCCGTTGGCCGGAGCGAGTAATGTGGATGTGAAGAATTGAGAGGATGAAGAATGCGAGAAAATGAGTGGAATCGAAGTAAAGACAGATAGAAAGAAAGAGTTGGAAAGAGAACGGAAACAGGACAGAAGTTATTTACTTCACAATATATAATGTTTCTTATAACTGAGTCACTAATAACTGAGTCACTAATACGTAAGTGACCAATAAATGATAGGAACAAGAGAACCATGCTTTTTTATTACTTCATCTACTCTTTCTCTTCTACAACCATTAATGATTTGTTTTGCCAACAGACTGATGTGAACTGACAATTGATATCCATCTAAGAGGAGTAAGTTAAAAATGGTTTATCGGAATGGAAGGACTCAAGTTTAACTGCTTTACCAGAAATCCCTTCCTCTCAACTTTCATCCTTCTGATGCGCTAGTGTATGTAAACAAAGTAGATGGTTCGGAAGAGAAGAAAAAAGAAGAATTTGCGGAGTTGATTGCGTAATAACAGTGATTGTTTGCAACTTGCGTCGCCTTCTAAAGAAACTGCTTCCAACAGTCGAACGCATTTGTTTTCGCCTTCCAAAGTTAGTGTTTCTAATTTTTCTCGGTCCTGGATTGCCCTGGTTCTTCCGACTTTATCAAGGTCTTACAGGACTCAAGATCTCTTTTCTTGTTTTCTTCTCAAGCATGCCTCCTCTTTTCGCTTCTCTCTCTGTCTCTCTATCTCACTCCCTAACTCTATTCCCCCCTCCCTCTGAATCTTTCTTTCTCAATTCCTTTTGCTCTTTCTTGATCTCTCTCTCTCTTTCTCTTTCTTCCTCTTACTCTGCCATACCCTCTGTCTCTCTCTCCCTCTCTCTGCCCACAGCCCCAGCCATGCGTGCATGCTGCCCTTATGCAGACCATCAGGCCCTGCTCTGTGTCTTAGAGCAACTGATATCTTATTCATGAAACAGCGAAAACACGTTTTCCTTAGTTTCTCTTGTATATCTTCCAACCAACGGTATCTATCCTTCTCTCTCTTTTTAGTTCCGAATTTGTTCTCTTATCACGCCATGAAGACCTAAAGGGCCCCTGGCCACTGATGGCTGGCTATATCTCTTCTTTCCCTACAACTTTTTGGTATTTTTTCTGTGAATGTCTCTTTTTCTCTTTCCTTCCCCTAGTTTTTCTAATTCGCTTGCTAATTTCCATCCTCTGTCTTCTGTTTCTTCTTTCTGAAACTTTTGCGTTCAGCCATACATCTAAATCCATTAATTCAGCGAGTCCGAGTTTTCCATCTGCTGCTGGCCATCTTCTCACCATAATCGCACTTCCATTACCCGGAGTATTTTTTCGAAATTTCTTTTTAACCACCGCGTTCGAGGTTAGTTACCGGAATCGGTGTACTTCTATTGAGATTATTCATGAATTTGTGACGTAACGTGCTGAGCTTCAATAACGCGCTCCGAGTTTTCTTTTAGAAGGTCAATTTCAGGCTAGCAGTGAGTGAGCGGAAGAGTGGATCAACTGCATGGGTGATACTCTACTCGGAGGCTGCGCTGGCCTTCCCCAGTCGCATTCCGCCCTCCATTCACACGAGCATCCCTCCTCAAGTGACTCTTTTCGGATTGGAATATATAAGAGACGACCAAAACTAATTAGCTATATATATATATACTTTATCGAAATGGGTTAAGTTTGGGTGTAAGGGGATATTGGATCCAGGTTGAAGGTGTTGACCCGAGCGTGTCACTTTGATAACTAAAGTGAGAAAAATAAAACGAAGCACAGTCGGAGGCTGATTGTGACCATGATGATCACGAGCCTTTTTGTCTGCGCTGAACAGTACACTTGAGCAATAAACTTGTCAAATATCAATTGAGACTTCAGTGAGCGTATTATCACTGTTTGTTGACAAATTTTGAATACTTATTTTACAACTGTTAAGATGATTGGTATCTTTTATGAAACAGCTATATATTAACTAGGTTGTAATTCAGTTAAATCAGCTTCCTGAACAAGTGGCCTGATTCAGTTTTGAGCACATCGATACTTAGATTATTCCACGCGTCACAAACTCGTACCGGTAACATATTAGAATGAGACACATTATTCAGACGCGGGACATTTAGTGCCCAACTATGGGACCTAGTACTGTAATGGTGCGCTCGCAGATTGAAAATGGATTTAGGACTAAGAGGCGTCCTATTCTTGATTATTTTGAAAGTCATTACAAGGTCAGCTTGTTTACGTCGCTCCTCTAAGGAAATTAAATGTAACTGCTTTAAACGATCCTTATATTGCAAATACAAACATGCTCTAGCACATACACGTTTTGTGAAAGACCTTTAAACTTTTTCCACAAGTTCTATGTGTTTCTTGAAGCAAGGATTCCAGATAACCGAGCAGTACTCCAATTGAGGTCGAACGTAGGTAGTGTAAAGCGTTCTGTACAAGTTGATAAGTACCATTGCAATGATAAGCAATATCTCCTCGGTAGTGTAGCCTTAACGCGCTGACTTCCGTTGAGAAATAAAGGGTAGAGTTCAACCCCTCCCCCCTGACCCGCTTGCGTTTGTCCATACGATAAATTGACCATATTTCACATCATCTGAACTTTTATTCATTTAATCGCTTTCTTATCAGTGTCATAGACAAAAGCGTCAAAACTCATACAAACTAGACTAATACTAAAAAAAGCAGTAGTTGATATTCTCCGAGCTATTGTTTTCTTCTTAGTTTTTCTTCGCGTGCTTAGGGAGAGATCAGATTAGGTTCCGCGGAATTAGGGTCCACAGATCTTCCGCATCATCATTAATAATCCAACAAGTCTGAAAGAGCACCGGTAGCTCACTCAGAGGGCGCTGCTGCATAAGGACTAGGATAAAATTTCAGCCGCGACATTAATCTCTCAAAAAAAGTTAAGCGATCGTGCGATGTATCTGTAAAGATGACATCATTAGTTATAGTTAAGTTAAGTTTAAGACAATAGTTAAGCTAATCTATTTTTCCTCGTTTTCAATTGTAATTGAATTTATGTGTTTTTGCATCGAAAGATGTAGATAATATATATATATATATATATCATTGCTCGATGAATGAGATCATCGAGTCAGTGTTATTATAACTGAAATATTTCACGATGAGATCATGGCTCTCGCACCTTCTTGGCCCAAAAATGTTGGATCAGTGAGGTACGAGATGATCTTGCGAGAGCACGCGAAATAATATCTTAAAGTACGAGAAGATGAGATTTCAAATGCCGTCTTTCTCTCCAAATGAATCTTAAAATACTAACTAATCGCAACCTATTTTGTTTCGTACTTTAAAAAGCATTTAACGTTTTTGGTTGAACATGAAGTATCGAGTCCGTGTAATAAGAAAAGGGCAGAGCGCAGACATTGACTCTGTCACTGGGTATGCCCGTAAGAAAAATGTAATGAAACTTGACTGGTTTGTAATTTTGCTCTACTAACTAGATTGAAATTGAATTACGCGCGTAAGTTCTAAGAATGGAATTTCGTGCAGGACCTTTTATTTTCAAAAAAAAGTTAGTCAAGGTGACATCATATTTCAAAATTTTCGCCTAATTTGAATGGTATGAGGTCATCGCGCCGATGATCTCATCGTTTAGAGATTAATGTCGCGGCTGGTCTTTCAGGCCTGTTTATCATGTTTTGCAGGCCTCATATGTTCATATGCTTTTAGCAATGTTTTGTAGCGAGCAAGGTGCTGATTTTTCGAATCCAATGTGAGCGTTTTTTTTTTACTTTCTGGATTCATGGAGGCTTTAGCTCCAAGCCATGGATTGCAAGTGGTAGTACTACATCTAGAGAGGATAAATAGGGAAAGAAAAGGGAGAGTAAGACATAGAGGAAGAGTAAGAGTGAGAGAGAGGGGTAGTAAGATAGTAATAGAGAGACACAAACATTAAAACAATTAATTTTGAAATTAATTTGCAGTGAGAGCCCGCTTATCAGAAGGCGAATCCCCTTCGCATTCTACGTCTTCATGTATTTCTCATTCAACCCCTTCGCCTCGTTCGGGTTCATTCACAGGCAGACCGTCCTCAGGTATGGCGTCTCTACGTGAGGCTGTGGGATAACTCGAACAATGTTTGTAGGGAACTTTAAAAGAATTTCCGAGGTCAGATTTTATTTAACAAATTTCCAACAGCACGAGTAACTTCTAATAGAGTTTTAGGAGGTTCAAGAAAGGGTTCCCTAAAACGTCTAGAGGGTACTGACCTCCTATAAAGTTTTTGAGGGGCAGTGAGAAACTTCCTAGTGTTTTTCAAGGATGTGAAAGAGAACTTTTAGAACGTCTAGAGTTAGCCGTGAGAGATTTCAAAGAATGCCAGCAGGTCTCTCTCTCTCTCTTGTTCCCTTTTTTTTTAGCTAGTAAAGATATTTATATAATGTCAACTAAAAGTATTTGGGTATGGAAATATTTTTTGTATGTCAGGAAATTCTTCAGCATTTACATTAAATCTTATTCAAATAATTATTCTGAGAGTTTCATAAACAATGAATTAGAGAAACACAACACTGGATTGGTACAACTGATTACGCTATTCTTTTTTTCTTCTCATTAATCATTGGTTTTTCGCAAAACAAAGAACTGATTTGGAATTCGTTCTTCTTTTGTGTTTTTGTTTTCGTAGTGTTTTGTCAACTCTAGGCACCAAAACTCTTGAAATTTTAAAGTTTTTTTCTCTCTCTGAAATAAAAAGTAAGTGGTCAAAAACTAAATTATTCTTATAACTGTTTCCTCCGATAAGGTGTCGATCGAGCCGGAGAAGACCGTGTAGGAGGCTTCTTCAGAACTATACATTGGCACAATTGCTTATTCCTGTTAAGATGACAATTTTCATGGTTTATAACGCTTCAAAAATCACTTTCATTTCAGAATTAACTTCTTACGATGTTGTAGTATGAAAGCGCTTACGAAAGCGAATGTTCTCACAATTCAGGGACTCTTTCAATAATAGGGTCTTTTTCATATCTCTCCATCAACCTCTACCAATTTATTTTGGAAATTCACAGCGATGGCTTCACCTTCCCCGTCACCGGCATCTCACACGGGGTCGCATGAAGACTGTCTGGCTACTGTAGCCGAAGATGAGGTCCTCATCGCAAAGGAACCGAAACCGGCGACTATTCAGCCGGCTACAGCAACACCGCCCATAATCGAAGTTCCAATTTAAAGAGCAGCATTTTTTTTAGAGCTTGGAGCCTTAATTATAAAAATTGTGAAAGAATGTGTTCAATAATAGTGGTGGAAAACTCATCAAACACGAATTAAGGGAACAGCAGACCTAAAGTAATAAAGGCTCATGTTTGTTTGTCTTTATTACTACTATATGTAAAGATGTAAAAGATGTAAAAGTGATGTGTGGGGTGAGGTCATCGCATTTTGCGAAGTGCACTAGACAAATTTCAAGAAGCTGCAAATTATTTGAGAACGCAAGAACCAATTTTCGTACACTATAATTTCTTCCTTGTATAGTTCGCTGTAGCCTCGGTTTCTGATCTCATCTTTCTTTCTCTTTCCCTTTCTCTAAATTGGTTCCTTTCTCTTTCTTCAGATCTCCAAACAGTTTAATCGATCCGAACAATTTCTTGAAAACTTTGCTCAAATCTATAAATTTTGATTGTTAGAGTGAGTATGACAAACATTAGAGAAGAGAAAGGTTGTAAAAGTGCATATTGCGTTTATTTGAAAGATAAATTGCGTAGTACTTGAAAGATAAAGTTCTGCTTTAAATTATGAATAACAAATGTGATAGAACTATCGCACAGGAAAGAGCTCTTTGTTCTGTGGGATAGTTTTATCACTTGTCTGCTTAACCAGGCGTCACTGCCTTTAAACTGTGTAACTCAGAATTTGAAGAGTAACGTTTGAGTTTCTATGTAACTTTCCACGAACTCTTCTTAGACACTCATTTGGTTTTGTTCTATTCCTAGGAGTGAGTGTGAGATAATCTTGTAGCTCGCTTTGTACCTCCGAGATGTCGCACTACTCTCTCTGCGCTGTTTGCTCACTTGGTTTTTTCACCTTTCTATGATAATTTTCTCTCGTTATTTCTCTTGTTAGCGCAATATCTCTTCCACTCGCTCTTTTTTTCCTATGAAAAATTTATTTTCTCTTCTCCCTATGTATTACCTGGATCTCTTGCATGAACCTCAACCCGCCCTTTCTCGACCGCTATTTTTGTCCCCCTGAACGCCCGCCCCGTCTCTCTCGCACTTCTCCTATCCTCTGACACACATTGTCCACTCTGCGCCCCTTTTAGTCTGTCGTCCAAACTAAAAATAGTTTCTGGAGAGTATAACGGACGCCGCCTGAGGCAATGTTTGCTGAGAAAAGAGAGTGAAGAGAATGAAGAGAAGAAGAATAAAAACTCGCCGAAGAGGTCACAGAAAGCGGAGGGCGAGAGTCTAGGAAGAGTCAAGCTGTGTAGTGTCAGGGAGGTTCTGTTCTATTCTGGAGGCAAGGCGGAGAAGGAGGCAGAACAATGGAGAGAGCAAGAGATAGAGATAGGGAGAGAAAGAGAAATAATAATAAAAAGAGAAATAGGCAGGGAGGTAAGATAAATAGATATAAAGAGAAAGAAACAAAGAGAGAGAAGATATAGAAGGGTTAAAAGTAAAAGTGACCGTTGTTCATTTCAATACTTTCTCCGACTGCCGGGGGGGGGACTCTTGCATTTCTTTCTTGCATCCTTCAGTATGACAGTGTCCTCTGTCAATCTTTCTTGCATCCTTCAGTATGACAGTGTCCTCTGTCAATCTTTCTTGCATCCTTCAGTATGACAGTGTCCTCTGTCAAAAAGAGTGTACCACAATAAGACTATCTTTCTACGAACAAGCCATGAAGCACTCTATAAGGATGCAAAGCAAGAGACGAAAGAGAGAAAGAACGATAGGAAGAGAGAGAGAAGAAAAGAGAAGGAAAGATGAAAAGGTTACAAAGCAAGATCTCAAAGCGATAGAGCGAGTGATAGAATGGTGCATTCACGACAGAGTCGTGGTTCTGTCGAGAAAGTCTGGGGAAAAGTGGTAGGCCATCTATTTTTCTTCAAAAAAAGAGACTATTTTTGGAAGTAGTGGGTTCGATGAATGGACTGACGAAAGGACAATTGAGAATGAATTCTATTTTTTGTGATATAATCTTTCTTAAAATTCTATTTCTACCCGAACACATAAAAAGAGCTATGCAGAGGCGATTCAATCTATGGAATTCCTATGTCGTTAGTAAAAAAGAAGCTGACTATATAAAGTATTCCCGATCTAGTAAAATATGTAAAGATTACATAATAAAATTTAATTTGAGTGTAGAAAAGAAAATAATAGAAAGCAAAGACAAGAAGCTATTCTTCAAATATATTCGTTCGTCTCTTTCTAAGAAACCAATGGGTGTTGGTACCCTCTGTGATGATCAAAATACGATGTTATAAAGAAAAGGCAAATTCGCTTGTTAAATCATTTCAATCTTCTTTTATTATTGATGATAATTTAACACCTTATTTCAATCCTTCTTTTCCGAATTGTACTCTTGAAAATGATGAAATGCTGTTTCCTAGACATCTCATTTGCTCTTTGATTGAAAAATGGAAGAATTCTTCTTCCAAAACTCCAGACAATCTCAATATATTTTTCATCAAAAAACTAGCTGTTCCTTTAGCTATACCTCTAGAGATAATATTCAATGAGTCATTCAGTCGAAGTCAAGTTCCTGACAAATGGCGTCATTCCCTAGTGACTCTTGTTAAAAAGAAACCACCTTTTTGCCAGCCCACTAACTATCGTCCTATTTCCATAACTTCATTCTTCTGTAGAGTATTTGAGAAGATTCTTGCCAGTTACATTTGTTATTATTGTGAATCGAATGAGATAATACCTGATGAACAATATGGTTTTAGAAGAAAACGTTCAATAGAGCAATTGATGTTATTATTTTTAGATTACTGTAGTAATGAAATAGACAGAAAACGTTTTATTGATGTTATTTACTTTGATTTTGCCAAGGCTTTCGATAAGGTCTCTCATACTAAGTTAATACAAAAACTAAAGGGGTATAATTTTCCGATAAAAATAGTAAAGTGGATTGAAGCATACCTGAGTAACAGAACCTTTCAAGTTAAAGTAAATGATTCTTTATCTGAGTCCCTTCCCGTCATTAGCGGAGTACCACAAGGTAGTGTATTAGGTCCACTTTTGTTTATAATATACACCGCTGATATAGTAAAACCAATTATTGACTTAGATTGTCAAATAATGTTGTACGCAGATGATATGAAAATCTTCAGATCTTTCAAGAAATCAGACAATCATCAAACCTTACAGCTCGCCATAGACTTTGTGAACGAATGGTCGAACACTTGGCAGCTCAGTTTAGCCCCTAAGAAATGTTCATGCTTAAGAATTGGTTACATCAGAAGCCCTCACTATCCGTACTCCCTCAATTGTATCCCAATACCTTACGTTTATAGCGTTCGCGATCTCGGTTTATTAATTGATCCAAAGCTATCTTTCAGCAAGCATTGTTCTTCTATAGCTAAAAAAGCTCTTACTAAAGCTTATCTCACACTTAAAGTTTTGAAATCAAAAAACGCTGATGTTTTAACTAGAGCTTATTCTATATACATACGATCGATTCTTGAGAACTGTACACCAGTTTTCTCCCCATATCTCAAGAAAGATATTAAGGCATTAGAAAAGGTGCAGAACTATTATACTCGCCGAGTATACAATCGTTGCGTCAATACCCCCTACAGTCACATGCCTTCTAATAGAGTAAGAAACTCTAAGCTTAGACTTCAGACCTTAAGTAGTAGGAGGGAAACGAATGATTTTCATCTTTTAAACAAGCTTATATCTGGTAGAGTAATTCTTTCTCAAAAAAGACGACATTTTTATAAATTAAATGTTTCCACGACTCGAGGCTCAAAATTAAAAATTCAATATAAAACTCCTCGCACTAATTGTAGGAAGTTTAGTTTCGCTATAAGATCCGCTCGATTGTATTTATAGTCGCTCGGATTCATTGTTGAGTTTCATTTGTGTTCTTTGTTTCAGTTTCATTTTGTTTTTCATTTGTTTTTGTATAATATATATATCCACCACATGATTCTTTTCGCGTAATAAAAAGTTCAAAAACACGGAATCATAGGTGAAATGCGGTCCGCTTCACGCGAAGATGCACGTGGAGCTGTTCGTCTGTCCAGGAATACATCAACAGTGCATCGAATTGGACGGTTCCTTTATCATTTATGCTTTGATGAGATACACACAGAGAGAACACACAGAAAGCTTCTCCACTTGTTTCCAAAGTGAAAATTGGTTGTTTGCAGGTGAAATGATCAGTCCCAAAGAGTTCACAGTACGCGCGAACAAAGACAAACAGAAGGACTGGAAGGGTAGCATTCGGATCGGTAAATCCAATCTTCGGTTAGCATTCAGTTGACTTACACGAGACATACCAGGGGTGAAAAAATAAAAGATTTTCAATTACGTTTTAAAATTAAAAAAATGTAATTCTTTTATTGTTATAACTTCTGAATGAACTTAAGAGAGATAAACTAAGAGAGACAAAAAGTTATGTTCAAAAGAAAGTCATTCAAAAACAACAACTAAGCGTAAGAAAAAAAAAAAACAAAACAACAATAGCTGAAAACAGCTAAGCCAATTAACTTAATAAGACTTGATAAAACTACAATATTGTGACGAATTGTTCCATACGGCCTAGTTAACATTAATTTTTACTAATCCCAAGCAAAAAAAACATTCAAAAGTAACCTGACCCCCTAGTAAAGTGCGGCCCCCCTCCCAAGTAACAAAGTGCATTCAAAAATAACCTGACCCCCTAGTAAAGTGCGGCCCCCCTCCCAAGTAACAAAGTGCATTCAAAAGTAACCTGACCCCCTAGTAAAGTGCGGCCCCCCTCCCAAGTAACAAAGTGCATTCAAAAGTAACCTGACCCCCTAGTAAAGTGCGGCCCCCCTCCCAAGTAACAAAGTGCATTCAAAAGTAACCTGACCCCCTAGTAAAGTGCGGCCCCCCTCCCAAGTAACAAAGTGCATTCAAAAGTAACCTGACCCCCTAGTAAAGTGCGGCCCCCCTCCCAAGTAACAAAGTGCATTCAAAAGTAACCTGACCCCCTAGTAAAGTGCGGCCCCCCTCCCAAGTAACAAAGTGCATTCAAAAGTAACCTGACCCCCTAGTAAAGTGCGGCCCCCCTCCCAAGTAACAAAGTGCATTCAAAAGTAACCTGACCCCCTAGTAAAGTGCGGCCCCCCTCCCAAGTAACAAAGTGCATTCAAAAGTAACCTGACCCCCTAGTAAAGTGCGGCCCCCCTCCCAAGTAACAAAGTGCATTCAAAAGTAACCTGACCCCCTAGTAAAGTGCGGCCCCCCTCCCAAGTAACAAAGTGCATTCAAAAATAACCTGACCCCCTAGTAAAGTGCGGCCCCCCTCCCAAGTAACAAAGTGCATTCAAAAATAACCTGACCCCCTAGTAAAGTGCGGCCCCCCTCCCAAGTAACAAAGTGCATTCAAAAATAACCTGACCCCCTAGTAAAGTGCGGCCCCCCTCCCAAGTAACAAAGTGCATTCAAAAGTAACCTGACCCCCTAGTAAAGTGCGGCCCCCCTCCCAAGTAACAAAGTGCATTCAAAAGTAACCTGACCCCCTAGTAAAGTGCGGCCCCCCTCCCAAGTAACAAAGTGCATTCAAAAGTAACCTGACCCCCTAGTAAAGTGCGGCCCCCCTCCCAAGTAACAAAGTGCATTCAAAAATAACCTGACCCCCTAGTAAAGTGCGGCCCCCCTCCCAAGTAACAAAGTGCATTCAAAAGTAACCTGACCCCCTAGTAAAGTGCGGCCCCCCTCCCAAGTAACAAAGTGCATTCAAAAATAACCTGACCCCCTAGTAAAGTGCGGCCCCCCTCCCAAGTAACAAAGTGCATTCAAAAATAACCTGACCCCCTAGTAAAGTGCGGCCCCCCTCCCAAGTAACAAAGTGCATTCAAAAATAACCTGACCCCCTAGTAAAGTGCGGCCCCCCTCCCAAGTAACAAAGTGCATTCAAAAGTAACCTGACCCCCTAGTAAAGTGCGGCCCCCCTCCCAAGTAACAAAGTGCATTCAAAAGTAACCTGACCCCCTAGTAAAGTGCGGCCCCCCTCCCAAGTAACAAAGTGCATTCAAAAATAACCTGACCCCCTAGTAAAGTGCGGCCCCCCTCCCAAGTAACAAAGTGCATTCAAAAGTAACCTGACCCCCTAGTAAAGTGCGGCCCCCCTCCCAAGTAACAAAGTGCATTCAAAAATAACCTGACCCCCTAGTAAAGTGCGGCCCCCCTCCCAAGTAACAAAGTGCATTCAAAAATAACCTGACCCCCTAGTAAAGTGCGGCCCCCCTCCCAAGTAACAAAGTGCATTCAAAAATAACCTGACCCCCTAGTAAAGTGCGGCCCCCCTCCCAAGTAACAAAGTGCATTCAAAAGTAACCTGACCCCCTAGTAAAGTGCGGCCCCCCTCCCAAGTAACAAAGTGCATTCAAAAGTAACCTGACCCCCTAGTAAAGTGCGGCCCCCCTCCCAAGTAACAAAGTGCATTCAAAAATAACCTGACCCCCTAGTAAAGTGCGGCCCCCCTCCCAAGTAACAAAGTGCATTCAAAAGTAACCTGACCCCCTAGTAAAGTGCGGCCCCCCTCCCAAGTAACAAAGTGCATTCAAAAATAACCTGACCCCCTAGTAAAGTGCGGCCCCCCTCCCAAGTAACAAAGTGCATTCAAAAATAACCTGACCCCCTAGTAAAGTGCGGCCCCCCTCCCAAGTAACAAAGTGCATTCAAAAATAACCTGACCCCATAGTAAAGTGCGGCCCCCCTCCCAAGTAACAAAGTGCATTCAAAAGTAACCTGACCCCCTAGTAAAGTGCGGCCCCCCTCCCAAGTAACAAAGTGCATTCAAAAGTAACCTGACCCCCTAGTAAAGTGCGGCCCCCCTCCCAAGTAACAAAGTGCTGAAACATTGCAAGAGAGAAAAAGGAAGAAGAAAAAATTAAAGAAAAAGAGAGTATGCTTCAAGAAAAAAAAATTTAGCTGAAAAAACTAAGTTCATTACAGATCTTTAATGGAAATGAGGTCTTTCGATTTCTACAATCACACTTTATTTTGTTCCGCGAAATGTCAAAGTCGTAATTACATCACACCAAAAGGATCTTTGTCTGATAAATCGGACACTGATAAGGACAGGTGAGCATATACTTTTGTTGCTGACGGTGAACGATAAATCGGATCGCGCTGTAGGGACAGCCTAGAAGTAAGAGAGAAGCAGGGCTATTTTCACTGTCTATTCTTCTTCGAGCGATAAGAATTGAATGACAAAAAATTGGTAGAATTATACGGCTTTCCATAATATTTCCTTTTTATTGAGAGGCAAAGTCTCTCAACACGACTCAATCAAAACGATTGACAAAAGAGTATGAAATAATTAGAGTTGAAAAAGAAAGGCTAACATTTTGTCTGAAATCTGCTATTAAGTCGCCGGAGCAGCAAATCCTCTATCGAGCAGTTGTTTGCCATGCAAATGGCCGCGTCCTCGCCACCGAAACACAGTAATCAACTTTCGATGGGTTACGGTAAGTCTATTTCTTTCCTTTGTCAATTATAACAAGGCTGTCGAGGCTAATTGAGATCATTGAAGGTTCTCTTGGAAATGAAAACGACTCCATCTCACAATTTGTTCATCTCTCTCAAGCGATGAACCACCACCACAACAACAACAACAACAACAACAGCATAAACATCAATAATAACTCTTTGAAAGAAGAGGTTGGAGAGTGTTTTTACGTTTGATTGAGTGCTCCTTGTTACTTATTCGATTTTCTTTTTCTCCATCTCTGAGATATTTAAAAGTATTCTAAATTTGAATTGGTTGAAGCAGGTAGACGTGGACGATTCTCTGTTGTCCTCCCAGTACTCAACAGTGGAGCACATCCAAGACCTCATCAGTTCCCGTCAGTCTGTTTGTTACATCAGACCATCTTTGAAACAATCGTATGCAATATAAATTTTTTCCGATGGGCATGAAAGTATGGATGAGGAAGTTCATATCCAATGCGTAAGACCAAGGTTTGATTACTTGTTTTTCAACAATCCTCTTTAAAACGTATACTTCTTTATTCTGAAAGTAATAACCTTTTTGCGCCAACGCCTACTTCATGGCCAGAAACGGGCTTCCTTGAGAAGAAATCGTGAATCGTAAGTAAACTGCCGACTGGCAAAATTTTTTAGGGCGACCGACCTACCGACCTTCTTCCTCACTAAAAATGAATGTATCAGTTTTCACAGCTAAAATTTAAAGACAAATCTTCATTCCTCTACATAAAAAGAACGTTTTATTAGCCATAACTCAGCCTCAATCGGTTTCATAGAGTTTAAAGTGAAACTTTTAGCCTACTTTAGTGATCGATCTTCTGAAAAATCAAGATTTTTTTAATCTTTGGAAGAGATTCAGATATTCCGAATTGATATAACCTAGTTGAAGTTGTAGCTGTTCTTTTGCTCACTTAGCGGAGGTAGAATGAGATTCAAGTGAGCACCAACATTTCTAACCTCTCTGAGTTAGGTGGATCTATCAAAAGGGGAGGATCAAACTTAGTATTCATTGCGCATCAGTCAGCGCAGACTTGGAAAGATAAATAATGCAGAGCCTCTTCCACTGTGGAAGCAGCTCTCAACGGCGGGTGTACTCGAGGACATTCTCGACATTCTCCAGACTGAGCTGAACCTCATTCGCTCCGCAGCTCAGCAGCCGCATCAATTTGTAAAAATCAAAAGTGAGATCCAGCTAAATTGTTTTTTTTATATTTAAGATTAGCGACGAATAAAAATCAAGAAGAGTATTTAGCGCCATCGAGGATTTGCTGAAGTTGATCACGAAGTCAAGATTGCTTTCTGTAATTCTTAAAATAGTTTTCGATACCTTAGAAAAAAGGTTTATAACTTCTAAGTCACAGTTAAACTCTGCAATAAATTTCATTTAACCTTCCAAACATTCCTATCACACGAATAAGCGTTGAATCCTCGGTAATGTAAAGGTAACGCGCTGGCTTGTAAGAAAAGGTTCGACCCCACCCGATTATTAAAATTTGCCACTTTTAAAATGTCATCATAGTTTGATTACCCAGCCTTCACAGTTTGACGAAACATCGGATAATGAAACAACAATTAATTACGCTATCGATTCCCAATTTAATAGTTTGCACACTGCGAGTTGCAAATACAATAAGAATTGAGAGGTTCACAATTTATTCATTTCCCATGCATTTCGCTTTTTTCTTAAAAAAGTGAGAAGATCAATGCTCAAGATTTTGAAAAGAACTATTCAAATGAAAGAAATAGTCAGATGACTTCTGGAAAATTAAAGAATACATCAAGACAAAAAAAAGATTAAAGAAACCAAGTCAATGATTAAGTCAATGAGTTTAAAAGGTTGTTAATCATAAAATTTAACAAAGAATTAGTTACTGGTGAGTAATTAACAATACACGAATGTCTATCAAGCGTGCGAAACGTTCTCTCGTCTTGCACTCTCTTTTGGACTCGCAGAGGAGATTGGCCAACGATTACGGGCGAGACAGCTCCAGAACAACATACACGGTCAATATTAATGACTATACCTAGTTTTTCATCAACAATACTCAGGACTACAGTGACTATACCCAGTTACAGTCTACTCATTCAATTTTATCATCTCTCTTCCAGAAATTCGTTTTTTTTAGTATTGAACTATTTACATTCTAAAATTCTATTCAATTCAATTCAAATCATTGTCTGATTCCTCCTCTCCCATAAAATGTCCGATTCCTCCTCTCCGATAACGGATTCCACACGAGCCGCCATTTTTTTTCTTCCTCTCGTCATTAATTCAAACCTCTCACATTCTTACCTAAAGTTGTAAATTTTTTAGCTATTTGTTTTCCATTTTGTAATTTTGAAATAATTGAAAAACCTATGTTGTATGAACACCGACATAGAAAGATACGGAAAAGTGCCAGCACTTCTAACCTATCAATCAATAAGTTACACTGTTAACACAATCATGCCTTAATTTATTTGATTTTGTATTGTTTTCAAGTTTTCCTCGTTCAACAAAGAGAGACTGCAGAGCTAGCGGAGCGGAAGCGTCGCTTGGATGAGTTGACCTCATCTAATGCCGCTCTTAGTCATCTGGAGAACATTAAGAGGCCATGCCTCAGCTACTCTCATCTCATGCAGTTTCAACCCAATACGCTGCCCGTCAAGCTCGACGTCAGTAATTTAACCTGAGTATAGTGAATTAGTGATGCTGTTAATTCCGATTCAACGACTATACTTGCTGTATAAAGTTAAGTACTCAGCAGATTACACTTAATTAATGACATACTGAACGAAGTTTTCAATTCCGGGCGTTGCATAATTGAATTTTTTCTCACTATTGTGCGAAGATTCCCGAGTTCGACTCCCACCCGCGCAGATCCACCCAAACCAAAAAGGTTAAGAAATGTTGATACGGCTCTCGCACGAATCTGACTCTCACAACTTCTGCTACACACACTAGCAGTTACCCAGCGTGCATCCACTGGTTTCACTGGAGCAGATCTGTCCCGCAGTTCGTATTCTGCCGCGAGCAGGAACAAGCGCGAGAAACATTATTATTATTATTATCATTATTTAAAACTGACTCTTTCGAACATATTGACTATGTTATGTTGCTTGGGAACTAATCATGCAGCATGATGAGTCATCATGACTATTACAGCCTACACGGTCCACGGCTTCAACCACCGGACCCTTGGAGTTTTCCTCAGCGAATTCAGCCTTTTGCTTCCCCGGAGTCGCTGCTGCCGCCCAACAGATGGAGCTTCTCTTAAAACTGGCTGCCCTATCCAACTCATCAATCAATAGTGACACTTTTTGACTTTCATTGACTCAAATGAACCCAACGTTACTTGTTATTTCTGTTGACGACCATGACTCTAGGAAAATGTCTTACGAGATGACGGAAAGCCTAAAATACAAACGTTTTTTTAGTTTTAAAGAGTGATATCTGACTATAGTATTTTGTTTCACTGATTCAATTAGTAATCACTTTTTAAAAAGAAAAAAACTTCAGTCACAAACACTGGATCGCCACTTACAGCCGGGGTCCTACCTGGTAAAGCTGCCCCCGCGCTTGTACCACCCCTGCCAGCCGGACTCCCTGCTCCGACTCCCACAAACGTGGACACTCATCAATTTTCTTTCCAGTTAACGGATGCGATACTCAAAATTCAAAATCAACAGCAGCAGATCTAAGCATAGTGTTTGAATTTTCAATGTTTAACATTTTTCGAAGACCTTCTCATTGATTGAATATTCTTTTCGATTGATTCAACTCTTACCAATACTGATTTATATTTTAAACAGCTTTAAAGCCTTCATTTAGCTTATTATATGATTATTTGTAAGAAGCTCGAATTACTTCAGTCCGGTTCTTCTTGATTCCGGTTATTTTCAAAACGCTTTCATAAACATAATTTACTCATTAATTTTCAGAATGAGTCTCGTCGAATAATAATTGAATGATCTAGTCTTCAAACCATGCACGGTGGCATCATTTTTTTTCTTTGCGTTCTTTTCTTTAAGAACTTGTCGTCTGATAGTTTCAAAATCTTATTCGTTTCATTGTTCGGTCAACTTGTATATCAAAACCCCTAGAAGTCCTCGAATCCACGCGAACATGCTGATTAATCGTGTTTTTCTAAAAGGTAGACTAGTTTGTAAGAAAGGCAATAATTAGCAAGCTGTTAGTGTATGGTTTCAATGGAATCGAACTCAGTACTTGAAGTTATTAACCAGAAAAATAACTATCTTTTTGAGAATATTCTCATCCTTTTCGATTTGTTGGTTTTAAAGCTACGTTACGGGAGGTATTCTCCCGGTTTTTGATGGCTCGTTTTTGTTCTTCTATAAAAAACACTAGACTTTTTTAGAACTCCGTGAACCTAATGTTGTTTTGCACTGAAAGACGGAGATTAGTTTTAGAACCTTATATGTTCTTTCAATTTAATGTAATATATTTTTTCGAGATCTTTCAAATTTCCAAAGGGCAACATCCCCGATAGAAACTACTACAGTTTAACCTGATCTAATTCTGTTTTTTCGAAGGGACCTTCATGTCTTTCTCTCTCAACGTTTTATGTGACATAAGTTTGTCAAATTTCCGATCAGAACATGCGCCTTTAGCATTCAAACAAACGGTAATGAAACAGAAAAGGTCCCGGTGCTTCTTTGTCTTTCGTTACTAAACCGCGTCTTTTCGCTCGTTTTCTATACCACCTCCTCCACATAATATTATATTTTAATGGCACTGAGTCTATAAATACAGTAATGTCAGTAACCTTAACTCCTCTTCGTTCATTTTTGTACTCCTGACTAGTCAGTATTACGATAGCTGTTTCTGAGATGATAGTCAGTAGAAGAATAGCCTTGTGATTAGCTCACGTTATTGTCATCCGCATCTTTTTACCTAGTCCTCTCACTCAATATATTTCTTTCATACTATAAATCCAAGTCTTTCATGGAAAACTTTGTTGTGCCTAAACGAGGGAAACCTGATAATTTTCTTTCAAATTTGAATTTGAATCGATTTTTCATGTACTTTCATTTCAGAAACTTTCTGGAATATTAGATCTTTTCACATCAATTCTCCCTATTAAAATTAATCTCATATCAAACAAAATGTAGTAACGTAGTATTTGTGGTAATACACTTTCTTTGTTAACATTAAATTAATAAACTTAATTAATATTATAACTTCATTGTGTCTTGGTCATTTAACATAGTGGTGGATGATAAATGTACAATCATAATAAACAGCTCGAATCTTACAGAATTTGTGTTTACACATTACAACCAAGTCTTTTTATCATACAAAAACTCGTAGGCAGAAATTTTCCATCCCTAACTTCGTTTTAAAGAGTATGTGGAAATCACAGTTAGCAAGATTAAAATACAGTATAACCAACGCGAATGCGAGGGAACAATTAAAAAAAAACCCGGTGAAATTAGCGGGGAAAGGCAAGCAAAGCATGGATATCCACTCCAGAGAGGAAAATGTCTTTTTTCGTTGTTACAGGATTGTAATTAAGTGAATTAGAATGTGATTTCACAAGGCCGATGTTAGTTCGATCTACAGCACAGTTATAAAACAAAGATGCCTTCCCAATCACACAAATCTTTCATACGAAGACTTTTCTCGGGTAGGTGATTGATACTAATCAGATTTTTAACAAGCGAAGCAATTTTTCCCAGATTACAAATCATTTTTCAACTATAACTTGAACTGTATGTATTTCACTTGATAAATTTCTTTAAAAACTTCAAGCAAAACGCAAATCTGCTTTGAGTGTAACATAACAAGCAATACTTAACTTTCGTTCATTATAAAGATAATCAAAAGCTTCCGAATAGTCTCAAATTCAATGCTCAAGCCATATTCTAAATATCGCACTGTTTCAGGGGAACGAGTTTTTGATAATTTTGGTCGCATTCTGATGATCGGCGAAAAAAGGCATGGAACCTAGGCATCCTTTGACGGTCAAAGAGCTACACCACCGACGACACATTGCTTGTCGATGTAATTATGATCTATAGAAGGCGCATTTGCCTTCGTGCCCCCCCAAGTGCATCTGATAATCGGTAGCTTCGCATTCTCGGGCGAAGCCTTATTCCAGGAAAGAAGATTCTTTCGCGTTTTCGGACCTTTGCAACCCTCTTCGCTGCAGGAACTTCCTACTGCTCGCATGCTCAGAAACCGGTGGTCGTAGAACATATCTGGGAAGACGCTTGCTTTAATTAAATATTCAAATAGCGAATGACCCAAGCTGTTGCAAAAACCCTTGCAAAAAAGTGCGTTCTGCGAAAAATAAACCCAGAACTTTTGTTAATCGCGCAATGCTATCCTCCCTAAGCAAACAATACAAACATCGGCATTGGACTTTTTAAAAATAATTAAACGGCCTTAAACACCTAGTTTATGTACAGAATACCATGTTAAAAAAATCATATTTTTTTCTTTTTCCTCTTTTTCCTCGACTTACCTCTTTTTCTCACTTTGAAAAGTGTCACGCCTTGGCGTTGATACGAATCACTCCTCTATTTGATCCCCTACCTGCCCCTTCCGAAATCACCCTTGCGATAAAGTATTATTATTATTATTATTATTATTATTTTCTCTGTAGTTGAATACCTTGGCAACCTATCTTCTAAACCTTGATGCTTTACGTCTTCATAAATCGAGAAGATAAGTTTGTATTTTTTTTATCATGAGACTAACATAATATCTCCTTCTTCCAGCTTCATGTCAAGCGTTGGATTGATTATAACATAGGAGATCGTTGACTCAGACGGCTCCTCCGCACAGCACAGTTCTGCAAGTATGCGTTAGAACGTGCTTGTGTACAAAATTAATCAGAACATAAAAGCATTTCGTAGTACTATGACAGCTACGTATATTAATGTTTCCTCAAGGATTTATTGGTAGCATGCTCGCTGCGGTCAAGAGAGACTGCTAAGTTCAGTCTTGCTCGTTGATACTTTTTTATTACATTTTTAACATTTTAGTCTTAACATATTTAACAAAACAATAACATTTCTGAGATTTTTGGTCTAGTTTCGTTTTGTCGGTTTTGGATAAGTATTAAAGGCGAAATGAAGAAATTCTCTTCACTTTTTCACATTGTATACTATGTATATTATACTGTATACTATGTATATTATAATACTGTATACTGTATACTATGTACTGTATACTATGTATATTATAATGTTTTCTTTTCGACTTTTACTATCACTTTCTTCTTGCTTTCGAGTGGAAAATTTGTGATCTGTACAATATTTTGAATTTGATATGTAGTGTGAGCAAACAAACTAGCCTCTTAATGTGAAGTATTATCTATAATTAAATAATTAATGTGATGTATTATCTAAAATTCACATGGACAGCATTTTTTCCGGTAGAAACTTAACAGACTCAGCAAATCAAACAAATTTTCCTTCAAAATTCATTCAAATATTTTACAATAGAACTGCACTTTCGAATTTCGAAAAGGCCTTCCTTGTCCTTGACACAGGCACGGAGACGCTTGTGCACCGTGGGTGTCACGCTTGTGTCACTCACCGTGGGGGACAGGTAAGCGACGTCAAGATCATCCCACGCTTTTAGGAGGGCGCGCTTCAGACTATCCGAATTTTTGTGGGTGGAAGCGCAGGCTTTTCTAGCAAGGACCGATCATACAGAGAATTCCAGGGTTCCAATCCATTCTTCGGAGGTAATAATCGAGGGGAAGCACCATTCTTGCACCACTTTAGCCTTGTGTGCGGGTGCACGTCCAGTTGCTTCCCACAAAGTGAGCCTTGCACCAAAGAAGTACCTCAGGAGCATTACGTTCAAATAGTTATGCGCATTCACTTTGACTCTGTACTCGACAAAAACGAGTGGATTCTTGCCGGTCACGGTCTACTTGGCCCAGACCATGACAGAAGCGGGATGACTCTTTCTTGAGACGTAGCGGCCACTGGCCCCGTTGACCGATTCGAATGAATTCATGCTGTTCTGATGGTTAAAAGACTGCTAAATATTGAATAACTTTTCATCGGCGAAAAGGGCTCGAACCGCTTAATCAGTTCACGATATCTCCAAAGACGGGTCGCATTCATCTGTTCCGTCAACGCCGTGAGTTAGCATAATGAGGCGGAGTCCCATGCAGGATTTGATGATATTCCGAATAGAACTGGGCAAGATATTCAGTTACTTCGAGAATTTTCTGACACTCCGCTTGGGGTTATAACGAATCTTGTCTCGGATGCTTCTCACACTGACGGAAGAGGTCGCGGTCGCTGGTATGCCGCTCCTGAGACGGTCATTGGTCGTGTTCTCAATGGTCCTGCGGAAAAATCCAGTCATTCTGGTGATGTGCTTCTGAGTTTCACGGATTTGCTCAAGCGCAGAATCGGAGACCATTACTGGGAAACGGAAAAAAACTATCATTCGAATTTATCCAGGGTGTGTTTGCAACGTTATGACTAAAATATAAGCGAAAAAAACTACCCGACCACTAGAGCAAACAAAAAAATACAAAATTTCAAAGTCATACAAGTGAACTTTTGACGCACTCTGTAATGTTAAAAACAACATGAAAGTGGTCGATGCTTTTAAACCACCCAACATATAGAATTAAAAACTCTCTTGTGTCTGCAATCCCTAGAGCGGTCTACTCTGTGATGTTTTTCTGCTCACTTGATTTCGTATGATGGCAGAAATGAATTGAGCTGCTGGCAGAAATCGGACACTTTGGAGCTAAATCTTACAAACCATTGAGTCCTTTTATACCCCAACACCTGGAGACAAGTGACTTTGCTGCACTCCAGTTCACTTCATTTCTTCATGTTTATGATGTGCATATTTATGATATGATACATAACAACAAACAAAAAAAATTAATTTGAGAATGCATGAGCTTTATTCTTGGTGACGTTGAGAACTTTTTCCTGACGAATAAGCATAAAAAGGTCCATAAAAGTGAGATGAAGCGTTTGAACTGAACAGATTGGAGAGAAAGTAACCGTTGTCCTCGACGTTGATGCCCAGCCTCGTCATCCGGCGACGGATCATCTCAGTCACGTCTCGCCTCCTCTCCTTTAATTTCAACATTATCAACTCTTTCTCGCCTAACTTATTCACACACAGAAGGCTCTAGGCTCATCGAACACGAGGTTCCACAGCTTTCTCGATGCCTAATAAAACAATAATCTGCGAAAACTGAGCCCTAAACCCATTGAGGCCACGTGAAGACGCATTTGCGGTAATCAGTAAAACTTTTTTTCCAATTATATTTTCTGAAGCATGAAATGGTAACATTACTATTAAAGATTTCTTTACCAAGTTTTGAAACTCCTTGTTTCGGTTTTGAAAAAAATGGGAAATAACATATAAATTCTACTACCCAAAATAAAAGAAAGTAACCTTTTTATTGCATTCCAGTTCGACTTGTCGACATCGCTCTTCAATATCCAAAGAGACCTAGAGCAATAAATATCATTTTTGTTACCCATCGGTTATTCGTTCACCCTTGTTTTAAAATAGACGTCAAAAATCGATACCGGCATGTACATTTCAGTCCGTGTAACAGCTATAATCACATCTTCAAATGCTAAGTTACACAGTTTAGAGGCAGTGACGCCTGGTTAAGATGACAAATGATTGAACTATCGCATTATGTGATCTTAACCATATGTACATGGAAATAAAGAATGAATGAATGAATGAACCAGGCGTCACTGCCTTCAAACTGTGTAACTTAGCATTTGAAGATTTATCATCCATCTTCCATCTCTCTTCTGTCTTAATCGTGAATCCTGGAGTTACGCTTCATTCATGACGCAATCGCTTGATAGGCATGCGTGACTAAGAAAACAAGGCATATGAGCCTTTCATATAACACTATCGGACGGAATAGCAATGTGTCCCCGAGGTGTAATGGTAACACGCGCTCCCGGTTCGGGTCAGAGATGGTTGGGTTCGATCCCACCCGGTGGACTAGCTTTATTCTGTGCGATAGTTCATTCATTTGTCATCTTAACGAGGCGTCACTGCCTTTAAACTGTGTAACTTAGAATTTGAAGATTTATCATCCATCTTCCATCTCTCTTCTGTCTTAATCGTGAATTCTGGAGTTACGCTCCATTCATGACGCAATCGCTTGATAAGCATGCGTGACTAAGAGAACAAGGCATATGTGCCTTTCATATAACACTATCGGACGGAATAGCAATGTGTCCCCGAGGTGTAATGGTAACACGCGCTCCCGGTTCGGGTCAGAGATGGTTGGGTTCGATCCCACCCGATGGACTAGCTTTATTCTGTGCGATAGTTCATTCATTTGTCATCTTAACGAGGCGTCTATGCCTTTAACTTGTGTAACTTAGAATTTGAAGATTTATCATCCATCTTCCATCTCTCTTCTGTCTTATATCGTGAATTCTGGAGTTACGCTCCATTCATGACGCAATCGCTTGATAGGCATGCGTGACTAAGAAAACAAGGCTTATGAGCCTTTCATATAACACTATCGGACGGAATAGCAATGTGTCCCCGAGGTGTAATGGTAACACGCGCTCCCGGTTTGAGTCAGAGATGGTTGGGTTCGATCCCACCCGGTGGACTACTTTATTCTGTGCGATAGTTCATTTATTTGTCATCTTAACGAGGCGTCACTGCCTTTAAACTGTGTAACTTAGAATTTGAAGATTTATCATCCATCTTCCATCTCTCTTCTGTCTTAATCGTGAATCCTGGAGTTATGCTCCATTCATGACGCAATCGCATGATAAGCATGCGTGACTAAGAGAACAAGGCATATGTGCCTTTCATATAACACTATCGGACGGAATAGCAATGTGTCCCCGAGGTGTAATGGTAACACGCGCTCCCGGTTCGGGTCAGAGATGGTTGGGTTCGATCCCACCCGGTGGACTAGCTTTATTCTGTGCGATAGTTCATTCATTTGTCATCTTAACGAGGCGTCACTGCCTTTAAACTGTGTAACTTAGAATTTGAAGATTTATCATCCATCTTCCATCTCTCTTCTGTCTTGATCGTGAATTCTGGAGTTACGCTCCATTCATTACGCAATCGCTTGATAAGCATGCGAGACTAAGAGAACAAGGCATATGTGCCTTTCATATAACACTATCGGACGGAATAGCAATGTGTCCCCGAGGTGTAATGGTAACACGCGCTCCCGGTTCGGGTCAGAGATGGTTGGGTTCGATCCCACCCGGTGGACTAGCTTTATTCTGTGCGATAGTTCATTCATTTGTCATCTTAACGAGGCGTCACTGCCTTTAAACTGTGTAACTTAGAATTTGAAGATTTATCATCCATCTTCCATCTCTCTTCTGTCTTAATCGTGAATTCTGGAGTTACGCTCCATTCATGACGCAATCGCTTGATAAGCATGCGTGACTAAGAGAACAAGGCATATGTGCCTTTCATATAACACTATCGGACGGAATAGCAATGTGTCCCCGAGGTGTAATGGTAACACGCGCTCCCGGTTCGGGTCAGAGATGGTTGGGTTCGATCCCACCCGGTGGACTAGCTTTATTCTGTGCGATAGTTCATTCATTTGTCATCTTAACGAGGCGTCACTGCCTTTAAACTGTGTAACTTAGAATTTGAAGATTTATCATCCATCTTCCATCTCTCTTCTGTCTTAATCGTGAATTCTGGAGTTACGCTCCATTCATGACGCAATCGCTTGATAAGCATGCGTGACTAAGAGAACAAGGCATATGTGCCTTTCATATAACACTATCGGACGGAATAGCAATGTGTCCCCGAGGTGTAATGGTAACACGCGCTCCCGGTTCGGGTCAGAGATGGTTGGGTTCGATCCCACCCGATGGACTAGCTTTATTCTGTGCGATAGTTCATTCATTTGTCATCTTAACGAGGCGTCTATGCCTTTAACTTGTGTAACTTAGAATTTGAAGATTTATCATCCATCTTCCATCTCTCTTCTGTCTTATATCGTGAATTCTGGAGTTACGCTCCATTCATGACGCAATCGCTTGATAGGCATGCGTGACTAAGAAAACAAGGCTTATGAGCCTTTCATATAACACTATCGGACGGAATAGCAATGTGTCCCCGAGGTGTAATGGTAACACGCGCTCCCGGTTTGAGTCAGAGATGGTTGGGTTCGATCCCACCCGGTGGACTACTTTATTCTGTGCGATAGTTCATTTATTTGTCATCTTAACGAGGCGTCACTGCCTTTAAACTGTGTAACTTAGAATTTGAAGATTTATCATCCATCTTCCATCTCTCTTCTGTCTTAATCGTGAATCCTGGAGTTATGCTCCATTCATGACGCAATCGCATGATAAGCATGCGTGACTAAGAGAACAAGGCATATGTGCCTTTCATATAACACTATCGGACGGAATAGCAATGTGTCCCCGAGGTGTAATGGTAACACGCGCTCCCGGTTCGGGTCAGAGATGGTTGGGTTCGATCCCACCCGGTGGACTAGCTTTATTCTGTGCGATAGTTCATTCATTTGTCATCTTAACGAGGCGTCACTGCCTTTAAACTGTGTAACTTAGAATTTGAAGATTTATCATCCATCTTCCATCTCTCTTCTGTCTTGATCGTGAATTCTGGAGTTACGCTCCATTCATTACGCAATCGCTTGATAAGCATGCGAGACTAAGAGAACAAGGCATATGTGCCTTTCATATAACACTATCGGACGGAATAGCAATGTGTCCCCGAGGTGTAATGGTAACACGCGCTCCCGGTTCGGGTCAGAGATGGTTGGGTTCGATCCCACCCGGTGGACTAGCTTTATTCTGTGCGATAGTTCATTCATTTGTCATCTTAACGAGGCGTCACTGCCTTTAAACTGTGTAACTTAGAATTTGAAGATTTATCATCCATCTTCCATCTCTCTTCTGTCTTAATCGTGAATTCTGGAGTTACGCTCCATTCATGACGCAATCGCTTGATAAGCATGCGTGACTAAGAGAACAAGGCATATGTGCCTTTCATATAACACTATCGGACGGAATAGCAATGTGTCCCCGAGGTGTAATGGTAACACGCGCTCCCGGTTCGGGTCAGAGATGGTTGGGTTCGATCCCACCCGATGGACTAGCTTTATTCTGTGCGATAGTTCATTCATTTGTCATCTTAACGAGGCGTCTATGCCTTTAACTTGTGTAACTTAGAATTTGAAGATTTATCATCCATCTTCCATCTCTCTTCTGTCTTATATCGTGAATTCTGGAGTTACGCTCCATTCATGACGCAATCGCTTGATAGGCATGCGTGACTAAGAAAACAAGGCTTATGAGCCTTTCATATAACACTATCGGACGGAATAGCAATGTGTCCCCGAGGTGTAATGGTAACACGCGCTCCCGGTTTGAGTCAGAGATGGTTGGGTTCGATCCCGCCCGGTGGACTAGCTTTTTTCTGTTCGATAGTTCAATCAGTTATATTCATATGTCGTCTTGATAAGGCATCAATCACTTTTAAACTGTAAAAGAAACATTCGTTTAATTCTGATATTCTATTTTCAATCTGCTTCTGAAAAATTTTTCTCCATATCGTTTCAGCTCTATTTTTTTCAAAAGCTCTCTGTTTCATTTCGGAGTTTTATTTAAAAGTCGAGGAATTCTCTCAATCTATCGATGTTGCAAGAACCCGTTAGACAGAATAGCATTTTTTTTCATTTTCTATGAACAACACAGTTTGTAACCGTTTGTATGTCCATCTTTTTAGTGCGGAAAATTCCGATGGGAATGGTGGCGACAGAAGAGCAAAGCTTCTGGTACAATCTGCCATATGTTCGAATCCAATCATCATCGGCAGTAATTTTAAACTGAAAACGAGCATCTTATCTTTTTTGTTTTTTGTTTGTCCTCAATTCATGTTGCTTTTTTCATGTTAGCAACATCTAGTCCTTATAAGTTGACTAAATGGATGTCCCGGCTTGCGAAAAACTAGTCTGGGAGACGAACTTTTCTAAATAAGAGTATGTTTCTGCGAACTAGCTCATGCGGTTTTTCTTTTTTTTCTCTTTTTTCTTTCTCTCTTTTTCTCTTTTTATCCTCTCTTCTCATCCCGGTTCGGCCCCCATGTAAATAAGAGTATTCCCTACTCCTCGTTGATCTCAAGCAACGGTTTTTTTATACCGAGCAGAGGAGCGGAATGTTCGCAGAAACATGTGCAAAAATCGTGTGGTGTGACGGGAACCGAACCCGTGACCTTTCGCTTTCTGCGCGAATGCTCTTCCCACTGAGCTACATACGCACACATGATAATGCACGTTTTGAGGCCCATACAACATTTTCGCTTCTCTCAAAATTCGCAACCATTTAGCATTCACTGGATGTGTAATGGCTACACGCAAAGTATACCAAAAACACAGCTCTCGCCAACGCTAAAGAGAAAGAACAACTAGATCGGAAGAGAATGACAGTATGTTGGAAAACAATACCGAAGACAGATATCCACTCCCGACGCTCTGGTCGATGCCCAGAAGCAAGCGAACAAAGTCCACGATGAACTCCTTAACCGCCACCTACAACTTTAGAATCTTTTTTACCTGCCCAATACTTATTCATTGTCTGCAATGAATAAAATATGGTTGTCTTCACAGTTCTTTTCTGTTTCCTAAATTCGTGAGGTTGAAAAAAAGCAAACTGGACTCCCAGCAGGGGACTCCCAGCAGGGACACTAAAGCTGCATCCGCCAAACTACATCAACATAATTCATTACAAGTTTGATTTTTTTCTCGTGCTCTGTGCCATTGACATTGAGATGGAAGCGTTTCATTTGAACTAAATACCCTCCAGTTTATTTTAAAGTAATTTTCCAAATCTCCAATCTTAAAGCACTTCAGCAGTCTTTTGAGTCTTTCCACACTATCGAAGCCAGAAACGCTAGAATGGTAATCACATCGATGTTTTTTTCTTCTTATATTTTCCCTCTGATTACGATCTTCCCGGCATATTGAATTATCAATCAGATGGTTTTACTTAATCACTGATACCTGATAGAGAAGTCACTGATACCTGATAGAGAAGTCACTGATACCTGATAGAGAAGTCACTGATACCTGATACAGAAGTCACTGATACCTGATAGAGAAGTAACTGATACCTGATAGAGAAGTCTGTCCATCATGTTGGCAGAGAAAACTCCGCCACTAGCGAATGGAACGCGGAACATGAAAGGCATGCTCGAGCCGCGCTTGCGCTCTTTCTGCAAAAGATTACCATTCACCTAAATCCTAGTACCTTACTGTGCCTTCAATCTCCATAGGATGGAAGCTTTGGTGAGATCATGGCATTCCAAATGGGATTAGCTTACATTTCAGTTATTTTAACATTGATTTGATAATCTCATACACCAACAAACCCGAAAATGTATCTTTTCTCTCTAATTATTTTGGAAAAATAACCACTTAGCAGCTTTGTATTTACTTAATCGTGATAGAAGCTATCTTGAAATCATAATTGAGAAATCAGTTAATGTGTTTCATGAAAGTCTGAACTAAATGGTTTATTTGTCCGCGTGAAAATAAAATACACTTTTCAGCTATTGAATCATGTGAGCAAGTGAATTATATTTTTTGTTTAATAAAAAGTTTCGTATTTGCTTTAACGTTCGAGGAAAAATACGCCTCCTCGAAAATTCATATTCTAAGTTTGAAAAAAATTGATTCCAGTTTAATTTGAATGAGCTTTTAAAAAAGTGAAGTGAGCAAAATGGAAACATAAAAACATAGAAACATAATTTTCAGAAAAGTAAAACCATATACCTTCTCAAATTTGCTCTCTTGAAGAGGGTTGAGAGGATCGAACTGGACGAATCGCATGTTGGAGGAGTGAGTTAGTTCCGTGATGAGACGGACTCGTGGGAACATTCTCAATAGACCCTTCACCAATCAATCATATTCATTCTAACGCTTATTCCCGTCAGGCAGCGAATTCAATCTGTTATAACCAGTGGCTGACGCTTGAGCCAATTCCTTTTCCAATGACATGATTCAAAAATTTTCTTCTCAGAGTTATGAAACAATCAAAAAGTTTCTTGAAGCGACAATTGACATTTCACTGACGTGTGAATGTTCTGAACCGTGACAATGATGTCACAATCTGCGGAGTGCTCTTCTGCTATCGCAGACATTTCTTTGACGACTATGGCATGCTCTGCTTTCGCGATTCCCGACAGTAGAAGGCTGTCTAGACTGCAAAGACAATCAGTGTTGAACAAAGTCCTTAATGCAAGTAGTGGCATCATAGTGACTGTAAAATGTGTGACTATGGTGATTTAATCTAACTATCTGAGCCCCACATTAAAACGCTAAAACGCAGTCAATCAAGATTTAGAACTCAAAAAAATAATTAAATCACCAAAACCACTAAAAAGTTTTTTAACAAAAAATTTACTGACATATGTACCTCCTGGCAGCAAGAAACCCAGAATGGGATGAATGTATGTTTAGAATTTCTAAGTTAGCAATCTAATATCATGAGAAGACCTTTTTATCATTGAAATTGCGTCCCGCCCAGGGCGCTGCACAGTCACGATAACAGCCCTATGTACTAAAAGCCGTACGTAAACTTCCGCAAAACGCTACGCGTACGATCTCACATTGTTCTCAGTTGATCCTTTTTCCATTCAGCTTTTAATTTCTGAATTACTTCAAGTCCTTGGCCCTAAGCTATGGCCATCAAATTGTAACTCAACCACTTGCCGAGGAATAAATTATTCACAATTGTATTTGAACCTGGATATCGTTCCATTCTTCCAGTATACGAAGGGGAACTGTGAGATCGCGTCTAGAAAAGTGTCACTTGGCTTCTTCTGGTCGCCCACTTCCAGAAGCAAGACTATCGGCTTCAGCTCGTGCACCGGACGGTAGTAAGCACTATTAGAGCATGCATTCTTCAACTGAGCCTACTATTCGAACTCGGGAGATATTAATTACTACTTGGACTCAACACTTTCTCTAAGCTTTTTTGCAGGTTCCTTCATGAAAAGGTGAAAGGAATAACGGAGAGCGAGAGAGAGAGAGAGAGAGAGAGAGAGAGAGAGAGAGAGAGAGAGAGAGAGAGAGAGAGAGAGAGAGAGAGAGAGAGAGTGAGAGAGAGAGCAAGGCAAAACAGTTAACCGAAGCGGGATGATGAAGCTGTACATGCCGGATGATGTCCTGGTTGCTGTTAGGATGATGACACCATTCTTGAACTTCTCCTGAGTCTCCAGATGCGATCTTCGATGTTCGCATTTCTGCAGGAGAGTCTTTTAAGCCAGAATGCTTGTAAACGTTCGGTCGTTCGTCTTTCCCCTTTTTCACTCTTTTCTATCTCTGCATATTTTTTTGTTGAAATAGTCTCTTTCTCTCTCACGCTTAAATTTTTCACCAAGACTTGATGAAAAAAGTCATTACCGCATCGAGCTGCAGACAGCAGATGGGCCGCTTTTCCTTCAACATGTGACAGATGGTGGGAGGAGTTCCCGGTTTGCTCCCCAAGTATGACTTCACGGGAGGAGTCGCGCGACGTACTCTGCAGCCACACCATGGTCCATTTCAAAAGAAGTAAGTCAACACGACCAATAAAATTGCTACATATGTGTCCTTGGTATTATAGTGGTGACGCGCTTGCTCTCGGTAAGGCAGAGAAGGCTAAGTTCAATCTCGCCCGAAACTTAGAATTTTATCGTTTCGACAAAGTAGTATTTAGTTGGATTATGTATTTATAGTATACTCCAACTCAGTGGGTGACTTTCTTCAAATAAAGCCGTTTTTTCATCAACCATCACTCAATTGGGGTAAACTAAGGCGGATTCGTTCTTATGACCACTGGAATACTGAAAACACATTACTAATCCGTGCGGAAGTACTTATAAAGTAGAAAAGCTTAATTTTTTATTGTTTTTGAGTTTCTTGTCTCAACTGCAGTTTTTCGCCGATTATCGAGCACATTCTACCGAAAGAATTCAATTCAACTTCATAAATTATTGTATCGAAGCTTCGGTAAAAAAAATCCTCCAGTTCTTTTTAGATAAAAATTAGTCTGAAAAAGGATCACATATTCCGGTACGATTGTATGCAGAGAAAACATATGTTAATGTCGGAGTCCTACAACGGGATTTTTAAGCTAAGAAACACAAAAAACACACAAATTAATGAATGAGCAACTGACAGATTCTGTATGCACTCTCCGTGACACTCTTCGCACGCATCCGGCTCATCCTCCGAACTCGAAGTGTTCATGTTACCCTGCAATCATCCTCCGAACTGGAAGTGTTCATGTTACCCTGCAATCATCCTCCGAACTGGAAGTGTTCATGTTACCCTGCAATCATCCTCCGAACTGGAAGTGTTCATGTTACCCTGCAATCATCCTCCGAACTGGAAGTGTTCATGTTACCCTGCAATCATCCTCCGAACTGGAAGTGTTCATGTTACCCTGCAATCATCCTCCGAACTGGAAGTGTTCATGTTACCCTGCAATCATCCTCCGAACTGGAAGTGTTCATGTTACCCTGCAATCATCCTCCGAACTGGAAGTGTTCATGTTACCCTGCAATCATCCTCCGAACTGGAAGTGTTCATGTTACCCTGCAATCATCCTCCGAACTGGAAGTGTTCATGTTACCCTGCAATCATCCTCCGAACTGGAAGTGACATGTTAAACTGCAATCATCCTCCGAACTGGAAGTGTTCATGTTACCCTGCAATCATCCTCCGAACTGGAAGTGTTCATGTTACCCTGCAATCTGGAAGTGTTCATGTTACCCTGCAATCTGGAAGTGTTCATGTTACCCTGCAATCATCCTCCGAACTGGAAGTGTTCATGTTACCCTGCAATCATCCTCCGAACTGGAAGTGTTCATGTTACCCTGCAATCATCCTCCGAACTGGAAGTGTTCATGTTACCCTGCAATCATCCTCCGAACTGGAAGTGTTCATGTTACCCTGCCCTGCAATCATCCTCCGAACTGGAAGTGTTCATGTTACCCTGCAATCATCCTCCGAACTGGAAGTGTTCATGTTACCCTGCAATCATCCTCCGAACTGGAAGTGTTCATGTTACCCTGCAATCATCCTCCGAACTGGAAGTGTTCATGTTACCCTGCAATCATCCTCCGAACTGGAAGTGTTCATGTTACCCTGCAATCATCCTCCGAACTGGAAGTGTTCATGTTACCCTGCAATCATCCTCCGAACTGGAAGTGTTCATGTTACCCTGCAATCATCTTCCGAACTGGAAGTGTTCATGTTACCCTGCAATCATCCTCCGAACTGAAAGTGTTCATGTTACCCTGCAATCATCCTCCGAACTGGAAGTGCTCATGTTACCCTGCAATCTGGAAGTGTTCATGTTACCCTGCAATCTGGAAGTGTTCATGTTACCCTGCAATCATCCTCCGAACTGGAAGTGTTCATGTTACCCTGCAATCTGGAAGTGTTCATGTTACCCTGCAATCATCCTCCGAACTGGAAGTGTTCATGTTACCCTGCAATCATCCACCGAACTGGAAGTGTTCATGTTACCCTGCAATCTGGAAGTGTTCATGTTACCCTGCAATCTGGAAGTGTTCATGTTACCCTGCAATCATCCTCCGAACTGGAAGTGTTCATGTTACCCTGCAATCTGGAAGTGTTCATGTTACCCTGCAATCTGGAAGTGTTCATGTTACCCTGCAATCTGGAAGTGTTCATGTTACCCTGCAATCATCCTCCGAACTGGAAGTGTTCATGTTACCCTGCAATCTGGAAGTGTTCATGTTACCCTGCAATCATCCTCCGAACTGGAAGTGTTCATGTTACCCTGCAATCATCCTCCGAACTGGAAGTGTTCATGTTACCCTGCAATCTGGAAGTGTTCATGTTACCCTGCAATCTGGAAGTGTTCATGTTACCCTGCAATCTGGAAGTGTTCATGTTACCCTGCAATCTGGAAGTGTTCATGTTACCCTGCAATCATCCTCCGAACTGGAAGTGTTCATGTTACCCTGCAATCATCCTCCGAACTGGAAGTGTTCATGTTACCCTGCAATCTGGAAGTGTTCATGTTACCCTGCAATCTGGAAGTGTTCATGTTACCCTGCAATCATCCTCCGAACTGGAAGTGTTCATGTTACCCTGCAATCATCCTCCGAACTGGAAGTGTTCATGTTACCCTGCAATCTGGAAGTGTTCATGTTACCCTGCAATCTGGAAGTGTTCATGTTACCCTGCAATCATCCTCCGAACTGGAAGTGTTCATGTTACCCTGCAATCATCCTCCGAACTGGAAGTGTTCATGTTACCCTGCAATCTGGAAGTGTTCATGTTACCCTGCAATCTGGAAGTGTTCATGTTACCCTGCAATCATCCTCCGAACTGGAAGTGTTCATGTTACCCTGCAATCATCCTCCGAACTGGAAGTGTTCATGTTACCCTGCAATCTGGAAGTGTTCATGTTACCCTGCAATCTGGAAGTGTTCATGTTACCCTGCAATCATCCTCCGAACTGGAAGTGTTCATGTTACCCTGCAATCTGGAAGTGTTCATGTTACCCTGCAATCTGGAAGTGTTCATGTTACCCTGCAATCTGGAAGTGTTCATGTTACCCTGCAATCATCCTCCGAACTGGAAGTGTTCATGTTACCCTGCAATCTGGAAGTGTTCATGTTACCCTGCAATCTGGAAGTGTTCATGTTACCCTGCAATCTGGAAGTGTTCATGTTACCCTGCAATCAGACATAACAAATCATTAGAAAGTCTCAAGACATTGAGAAGTAGAAAAGTCTATTGAAAACCAGCGAAGAGAGCAATTGAACGACTGAAAAAATTTAATATCTCTTAATGATGTATGAGCTGTTCCATCTTCCTCCCCTCATTAAGCTATCGAAGTTTGATTATATTCGAGTATGGGCGCTATATGCTCTTGACAGTGACAGTGACGCGTTTGTCGTGGCTTGCATGGAACGTCGTAATTCTAATGCGTTTTCGCTGACCGAATTCCAACTGATCGACTTCAATGAAGTCAGCTTTCAGTAGCAAACACACTTCTGGGAGTGTCATTGTCCTGACCTATTCAACTTCTTCTATGTATCATTGAATTATCGAAAATCAATAATGTTCGAGCCATGGCACTTAATTTAATGTCTAGTGACATTGAAAAAAACTTTAGTGTTTTTGTTTTTTCCTGGCTTGAATGCGAATAATATCCCTCTCTAATTGATGTGCTCAAACTGCATTTTGTAACCTGCGTGACGTTGGCGATACTCGCTCTTCTCGCTGACTCTTCTCCGTTCTGATTGATATTCTGCAGGAGATTTTCTGCTCCCTGCTTTCCCTTTGCCTTGGCTAACTGTCAATCAATCCAAAAATCCGAAAAATGAATCAATGAATATACAGATCCCTTGAGAAATAAAAAAAAAACTATTGGACCAGTTCATATCGAGCTATCAGCCTCATAGGTAGCTTAAAATCTGCGAACAGCGGAACGGACCGTGTCCGGCAAAAGAGGTGTATTGGGCAGTATCCGAATCCGAGATGCTAGCTATCCAGGCAATTATCTTCTGAGTGAGCTACGAATGCATACAATACATCTCTCTCTCTCTCTCTCTCTCTCTCTCTCTCTCTCTCTCTCTCTCTCTCTCTCTCTCTCTCTCTCTCTCTCTCTCTCTCTCTCTCTCTCTCTCTCTCTTTCTAGAGCCTTCTGACAATGTAGACGATAGAAAAATCAGGAAACAGGACGTTCCTGAATAAACATTTTCTGCTTCAGGCATCAAAATTTTCCTTATCACACACAAAAGGACCGCACCGAAGCGAAAAGACCATTGTTCAGGACACGGCTTGCCTAAAATGGAGAGCTTCCCAACCTTTTTGAACAGACTCCTCTTTTTCTTCCTGGCTTCTCCCTCCTTCCCCTCTTCCACGAGATCGGGCACATTCATCGCCAAAAAACCTGAATTTTACTTCGTGTTTTGTTAATTTACTCTCTGATACACGTAAAACAAACCGAATCTCTGAATCGCACACAAAAAAAAACAAATAACTCAAGCATTAGGATGACTTCAGGCAAGCTGGGATCACTGTGATTTATATTTCGAGCTCCGTCGTTTGTTTTCGGTCGTTTCATCACACAAATATTTTTTTTCCAATTTCTCTTTCTTTAGAATTCTCGATTTCATTGTCACATCAAAACTTTTTGGATTTAGAACAAATAAAAATAATAAATTGAATCATTTGTATCTCTATCTCACGAATTGGTGTTCATTCAACAAAAAAAGGTCATTTGAGTGAAACGGTGTACAACCTGCCCGTGGTATAACGAGAAGCAAAGCGACACAACACATCAATCAGCTTGTGAAGACAATGGACTTTTGCAACTCAAGCTTCATTGCTCAACCTTCTCTAGAAAACTGATGAAAAACTGGACTCAGAGTTTCACCTTTACCGTTTTTGTCGGCCTCTTCTTGTTCTGCCGTTGCTTCAATATCTGTTGGGGAAGGAGTTTCAATTGGTATTCAATGACCACAACTTTCTGTGCTATGAACATAACAACGACGAATTCTAGCAGTAGATATATATTATAAACCTTTAAAATAAGAAAAAATAGAAAAAATAGAACCCCTGACCGTTCACGTCATTGGCGACAGGTTAAAACAACGAGTAATCACCACTACACATACATACGTATTTACATACGTTCATGCACTCACGATAAGGAACTCATAAGACCACGAACCAACATTGGCGATCGTGGATGTTTCCACTGCTCGTTTTTGCTGCTTCCGTATATCTCTCTTGAAGTTGTATAGAGACTCTTCATTCGTTAGAGCCATATAAAACAACCTGAACTGTCAATGTGTCAACCTGAACTGTCAATGTGTCAACCTGAACTGTCAATGTGTCAACATGAACTGTCAATGTGTTTGTCCAAGATGTGATCAACAAGCTAGTTTTCCACCATTTCAGTTTTAAGATACACAGTGGGCTACAAAAGTAAGACCACGAGCTTTGGCATGAGGAACGAGTGAAGACTGCAACCATTTTCCAGTTGGAACATGACTGAAATATGAGGTAAATCCCCACCGATCTGTGGCCTGAAGAGTGTGGCTGAGACCAGGATTCAGTTTTATTTTGGAGCCGGGCTGGGACGCTTGTACAGCGATCAGACCAACGCCATAACTGAATGAGAGATATTTCCGGAAGACGTATTTTGGAAATATCGACATAACTCAATAAATTGGAGCATTTTTTCCAAGATTCGGATGATTACTTATATATGTACATATTTACATATATCATTAGATTTAAGGATAGAGATGGAGAGAAGCCGAGAGGAAGTGAAGGGAGAGAAAGTAAGAAATAAAGATGGAAAGAGCTAGAAAGAAGAGGGATAAAAGGAGAATGACAGAAAAAAAGATGAAAAACTGAGCAAGAAAAAAAGAAGGAAAACACACGATCTATGTGCATGGAAGGAAGCATAGATGAAGTGCTCGCCGACAAAGTCCCCGAAGAACTTGGACTCTCCCACGATGATGGAGTAGATCTCGTTGCCTGAGTGGAACCCGTAAACTTTGTGCCACGGCTCCGATGACTTCTGCCCTTCTCTGCAATTGCACTCACTTATGAAAGAAGAAAAAATAACGCTTTGAATTCCTTTTTTCTGAACTTCCACTATCACGAGTGGTCGCCTGGTCCACCTCTCTTCCTTTCTCTTTCTCTCCTTTCCCTCTCTCTCTCCTGATCTCTTTGAAAACCAATAAATGCGAAAACGGTCATCACTATCTGTTTTGCTCCATTATTTTCTATGTATGTCCAAAGAGCTACTAAAAAAACTGAAAGAAAAGTAACTTGTAAGAAAAATTTTGAACATGTAACCGGGGACAGGTGAAAGTATTTGATCTTTATTGTTCAGAGTTACGAATCACCTGGATTTAATTTCAAAACACTTCTAAGAAGTAAATTTTATTTATTGTCTACTTCCACAAATGTTCTTAGAAGTTCTCATCAAGATAATGAGTTTTAGAAAATTCAAAGTCGAACGCCGATGTTGTTGTTGCTTGCCCTAACAACATTGACAATGAACGGAAGGTACGAAGAGGATCGAGAAAAGTTAGTCTTAGTCTCTCTATGCAATCTTTATGAAAGTATGGTTAAGCTTAACAAAGGTTGAGGTACCCTTGTCACCATTTTAAAACCGATTTTAATATTCTTCTCAGTCTCAACCGGTCAACCTCCCTCACCATTCCTTAGAAAAGTAAGAGAGAGATGGGGCGAGAGAGCGTCGCACCCAGACGGGAATATTTTCACCCAGTTGTAAATTAGACTAATTCAATTTCTTTGTGAAGCAACCAAATCACCAATGCCCCCAAAATGAATCGCAACAGAATGGTAAAAGAAAGATACTCTCCACGCGAAGTATGTATCAGAAGCGTAAGGAAAGTCGAGAGCCCGGGACAGATGCAATTATTCGCAAGAAGTCCGTATTTGAACTCGTCTTCGCAGATGACTGCTTCTGCAAAAAAGTTTCACAATAAGAGCAGAACGGGTACTGGTCGGCTATATAAGAACCTGATAGACTTTATCGGATCTGGTCTCTGGTGGAATAGAGAATGACCTGCGTGCTCTAGATGCATTTTTGCCTCCGGTCGGAAAATCTGGACATACTGTTTGACATGAGGCGCAAAGTCCTTTACTGCCCATGAGCGAAGAATTGTATGCTGATCCTGAAGAGGGAAGCTTTTTTTAGTGTCCCTATTATAGCCCTTATCATTATTTTATGAAACATACATATATGTATGAAAATTAGTATGAACAAGATAATACTCACGGATTCAATCTTCCTCTGGACATGCCGGGCGGAAAGGATGAAGCAAACCTTGGCAGAAGAGACCCGAGACCTTTCCAGATCATCATCCCTGAAGCACTTCTATAAGGGAGGGTTCAAATTTCGGTGATTGTCTCACAGAGCTGAGTGTTGAAGTGTTCCGTTTGTAAAAGAATATGTGTTACAAACTTGGGACGGCCCCTTTCTTTTTTATGCGCATAGGTTAACTGAAAAGGTTTGTTTATGATCTCGGTTTATTCAACAAAAAAAGAAGTAAACTCATTCATTTTTTCAAGGGCCTCTTGCCACTTTCCGCGGGTGCATGTTTATTTTTCAATGCAGTATAAAACCTGTGCCAGCCTCATTCAAACTGTAGAGAAGTTTTTGCTAGCTCAATCAAACGCGGGTCATAAAAATTCTGTGATCTATGTTCTCGATTTAAGACTTCTCTTTTTGATCATTTTTATTGATTGTCGTCGAAAAGAGCAAGCCTTTTTTTGATCACGAGTACTTTTACCGCTTCCACGAGTACTTTTACCGCTTCCACGAGTACTTTTACCGCTTCCACGAGTACTTTTACCGCTTCCACGAGTACTTTTACCGCTTCCACGATTAATACAAAAAGGAGCTTCAAAAAGAAAGTCGTGAGTCAATACGATCTATAATAGAAGACAAGAAGAACTATGTGGAAAGATGAGCTAGAGGTATTAGAAAGAAATAAAAGAGAGAAAGAAAAAATAGGAGAGAGAGATAGAGAAAGAGGATGAATTACGAACAAGACAGAAGAGGAAGGATTATCAGGTCATGGAAATTTGTCCGTCCGAGGTATAAAATGGCCTCGACTAACACAAGCGCGCTGCCTCTGACATAGAAGACTCGGGAGGCCCAGAGAGGAACCTTCAGGAGCATCTTCACTTGGGAGTCCAGGGCAGATGGAGAAAGCAGTATCGTCAGAATTTGCTGAAAACCTAACTTTGAAACATCGAAACGACGGGATTCACACAATTATACCAACACAATCTTGAGTCATCGTGGTTTACCTAACTAAATACATTCGTAAGTCTGTTGTATGGGCCTTAAAATGTGCATTATCATGTGTGCGTGTGTAGCTCAGTGGGAAGAACATTCGCCCGGAATGCGAAAGGTCACGGGTTCGGTTCCCGTCACACCACACGATTTTCGCACCAGTTTCTGCGAACAATCCGCTCATCTGCTCGGTATAAAAAACCGTTGCTTGAGATCAACGAGAATTATAGTAATCTCTTTCTTTTCTTACACGAGGATTAGATTAATCTTACAAGTCTTCTCGACTTACCTGATCCAAGCTAGTCTTCAACTACCAAGATTCATCAAATCCAGCCCAGTTCCGACTTACTGCGAGATCGGAATTCGCTAGCACTAGTTCCAAATACTGAGACTCTAATTTCCTACTGGTATTAGATTAATAATTTTTTCATGAAGATTCGAGAAGAAAACTCACTTGATTTTCTTGATGAGCATAAAATTCCGTCAAGAAGTCGCGGATGAACTCAACCTGAACAACATTTCTCTTGAAATCTTGCAAAAAAGTAAGCGCTAACCAAATGACATTTGTCGAACATCAACAAACTGGTTGCATAGTATTCTAACTTCGAGATGAGTGATTGTGACCACGACGTGCTCTTCTGAATGACCAAATGTACCCAAGTCATTGCCCGACTGCTGCTTCTCTATCACTGTTTGAATGAGTTCCTCCACCTGCAATCGGAGCTCAGCTTCATGTTTTACTATCAGACTAATATAATTATCTGTACGAACCCCGACTCCGATTCTAAGTCAACCTATTTCAGATTGAATATCCGGAGCAAATTACAAAGAGGCAGAGCAAAGCATAGATAAAGACAAATGGCCGGTTATCGGGAGCTGAAGATGTCTCTCGTAAAGTAGTGAGGTGCTATCTGTGATAGAATCAAACTGATATATATACTCAGATCGCACATTTCATTATTCGAGAAAACGCTGAGAAGAAGGTTTGGAGAGACAGAGGTGTTCTCAAGCGCTGTGAATGTCATTTGAAAGCAAAATCATGTAGCATAAAAAAGGCAAATATGAGGTAAAATTCTGACTTGAGATGGAAGAACGATGAGAACGATGCAGATTAGAATGACGATAACCAGCTGAGCATGCCACGTAGACGGGCATCTGGAAAGAAAAGACTTTTCTGCATCATTCAACCAGTGGCTGTTGGGCACCAATTTTATCTAGAAAGTTTTGCACAGGCTTATTCTTGCCTCGTCAAAGCGTAGTTGAATTGCAAACCTACTCGGTGAAATTAGTATATTTTTGGTTCACTACTAGTGTGTTGGAGAAGGAATGGGAAAAGCCAGATTTATCTAAGCAAGCCCTAAAATTTCCAAAAACATTGGTTCTCATGAAGTTGCTTGTGGTAAGGTCGAACTTAAGACCCGTTCGACAATAATCAGTACATATTACAATTGTGTCGAACAAGTAGAATTTATGCCTGTGTTCCCCTAATTTTTCCAGTCATCGCTGAATTCTTTTTCATTTCTTCATTTGTAATTTCAAATAACAGATTGTTCACGTCGATTATTATAAAAACTTACGCGGAAACGGGACAAGTCATCTAATATCTTTTGAACTGCAGATGTAATCGATGAAGTTGTGTATATCGATCGAAAAACTGACACGTCTCCGTATCCGACAGTAGAGAGAGTGACCATGACGAAGTAGAAGGAGGTGAACAGATCGATCGGCCGGTCTCCGCCTCGCATCAGGTGCTCCATCGAACACATTCCTAAACCAAGGTCAACTTGACATGATAAAAAAATACTTGGCGCTGATGCTTGCCTCCCTCGCCGCGGACCACGCGCTTCCCTGAGATCAGATACAGATATTACCTGAAGAAACCAATGGCTGCTCCTAGTTAGCTGATGCAGTGCACTTGAAGGGTGCCGCTGTGAATACTCGCCTACGAAGAAACATAGGAGGGGAGGATATAATTTTTTTTAACAAAGTGGTAAAAAAAATGGCGACTTTGAAGCAGAGGCCGTCTTATTCCAAAAAAATCAGTCAAATTCTCTTGTGCTCGTACTCTACCTCATTCAAGCAGGCTCGTACTCCACCTCATTCAAGCATGCTCGTACTCTACCTCATTCAAGCATGCTCGTACTCTACCTCATTCAAGCATGCTCGTACTCTACCTCATTCAAGCATGCTCGTACTCTACCTCATTCAAGCATGCTCGTACAAAAAGTTTGTTCATAAAGTGAGAACCTGTGAAAACGAGGCAGACCAAAATAGAGAGCAGCGAAGCCATTTGACGTGACAGAGCCGACTTCAGATAACTGGTACTTCGGTTGTAGTCATTCTGGAATACAACGATTTTTATTATTTATATGCTGTAAATAGACAAAAACAACAACGAAACACTAAAATTTAAATGCTATTTAAGGCATGAGCATAAGACCAACAGACCATAACACCATTACTAACCAAAATAGCTTGGAGGGAGCTCTTAGCCAACCAGCAGTTCAGGAAGGCCGGGACATACATCTGACGGAGGTTGTCCACGAATATCTAAGATCCGACTATTAGATAGAATACTTCTTTCGAGTTCATCAAACATACACTAACATATTTAGTGGTTTTTTTAAATTGTGAACTTACTTTATAGACGTTTGAAGCTTTGTTTTGAATAAAATCAAAAAGAAAAATCGATAAATGAATTAATGAAAAGCTCAAGGTTTTCTGGGAAAAAATGTAAAAATTTATTCAATAAAGTGTCAAAAACCAACCGAAAGAATGAATGGGAAACTTGTTATCATTTCCAGTAAGAAATGAATGTTGAAGAGTAGACGAATGAAGCTTCCCTGAAGATAGAAATTTTCTTTTATATTTAGTTTCTACGAAGAAAAACAAACTCTGTATAAGACGAACTATAATATTGGTAATAGTCTTCCTCGCGCTTGTTTACGCCTCGCGGCAGGGTAAGCGCCTCCCTGAGATGCGGGACAGACCTACCCTGGCAGAACCAGTGGATCCGCGCGGATTCTCTGCTAGTGTGTATAGCAGCTGTAGAGAGAGTCAGATTCGTACATGAGCACTACCAACATTTCTCAAACCCTTTGTTTTGGGTGGATCTGTCCGGGTTGAGAGTCGAACACACTATAATTATGCCACCCCCGGACATATAAGACAAAATATGAGTAAACTAACAATTTTAGAAACCTGCTATATTTTGTACGTGCGATGGTTTACTCATACCAGAATAGAATAGTCAAGTCTTTGGCTTTTGAGAGCCTATGAAACCGATAATTTTCCTTACGTCTGACATTGTTTATTTTGAACTCAAAAGAAGAATGGATAGCGTAAGTCAAACAGAAAACGCATAGATATATGTAGTGAATAAGAAAGAGTTTGAAAAATAATTTTTAAAACATAAGCTCATGCGAGAAGAAGTTTTTTTTCTTCACAATAGATGAGAGGCTTAACGCAAGCGTTCCTCTCATGTTATTGAACCAGCTCGACACTGACTTTTCATGCGCTTGACTGACTTTGTAGCTGATATAGAAGATGAGCATTGTCTCGGCCATGGATATCACTGCGACTATCGTCTGCATCATCCAGATCTTATAGTCGGACTGTATCCACCAGAGCCGCTCGCTAGAAAACGTTTCTTAAATTGTGACCTCTGGACGACATGAATTCGGACTGCGCTACAAATTTCACCTTTCCGCGCTTTCATTGTGCTAAGCATTCGCTCTTCACGTCCTAACTAATTGTAATCGGCTTTGCAGCATTTCTAATCTTGCCTGCTTCTCAGTTAAAGGTATTTTTGTATGTATACATGTGTTATGTATATATCAAAAGTTATGTATCTAAGTAACATGAATGTATGTACGTTTTGATCAATGACTTATGTTAATATTACACCAGTTAACAATGTGTAATCGGTAGTTTAGTAATAAAACATAACTCAAACCAGCTCTTGTCCGTGTGGTAACTGACCATATTCGTACTAAACAGGCGTCACTGTGTTCAAACTTGGTTCTTGAGCATTTTTTTTGATTTTCTATGCACATGTGAATGTAACCATACACGAATGAATGAAATCTTGGAGAAAGTGGTGACGTACTAATAGACATGGCTGTTGGCTCCATCGCTTTTGGCTTTCAACTTATATGGAGCATCGTCTTGAACGACCCGGATGCAGTAAAGCACACATGATAACACCTTCAACAAGACAGGAGCTTCTTTTATACTATGTAATCATACACTAAATCAAAGTTTAAGAAATTAATACTGCAACATTTCAAAGTTAAGCAATCACAAACCTTTATAAAGAGATTGAAAATCCGTATACGAGCACCTGAAAACCAATAAGTAATTGTTTTCTTCAAGGAGCATATTTATAACTTCGTTGAAATGTTCTCGCCCTTTCGCTGAGCTGTTATTTATCATAGGAAAAAATTTGACATGTATTATTATATTTTAATGCTTATAAGCTTAAAATGTTGCGATCGTATGAGACGTATTTTTTAGGTTGATTGTAGAGTATTACTTTCAGTTAGACTGTAATTCATTGTATATGACACAAGATCTTGAAAATGAGGAGAATTGTATTTCATATTTTTCTTTTCTAGCAAATTTTCAACAAAACATGTGATGCACATGCGTTTTAAAAACTACATTTTGTGAGAGGAAGAGAGAAAAAAGTAATTAAGACAAATACGTTTATATAAAGAATGAGAGAGAAATTTAGTTTTCAAAAAAAGAAAAAATTAACAGATGAGCAGGGAAAAAATAGATAGGGGAGCGGAAAAAAAAGGAAACTTGAAAAAATACCTCGGTACACGAATTACAGGTCTATGAACCAAAAACCGACTAGACTTGTAGTTTTCTATGAAGTACTGCTGGAGTCGTGCTTTGAACGATGTGTCCACGCCATACTGCATCCGGGCTCTAAAAGTTATTTTTTATTCAATCATCCTTGATTCTCATTTATTCTTCCTCGATTCTGAACTCAATCCTAGCTCTCGGAGCACACCGTTTGAATTTGGTTGTTTCACCATGTTTCCTAGGGGAATTTTTGAAGTGTTTTGAACTCATTTCTGTAAGTTCACTTGTCTTCACCAAAAAAAGCTATAAAATTGTGAACTGCTCGCTTGAAATTGTCTTTACTCAACGCAAAATTCTTCATTTGAGAAAAAGTGAATAAAAAGACTATAAACAATAAATAGAAGATACGCGTCGAAGAGATGCATCTGGGCGTACATCATTCCCGTCGGCCCCATCTCCGGGACAAACATATGTCCCGGTTCGAGATAGAGACCTACTGGTCTTCAAATTATCCAGGGGCTTCTTCTCAAAAAAATAAATGAGAGCCTTTATCTACGAAATTGGGCTGAGGAATGGTGTTTAGAGACATCCATGAGGCATCTGGGACACAAGAAGAGAAGGACTGAGAAGAGAGTGACCTATCGATCTCAGATTCTCGCCCTATTCCTTCTTCGCTGGTCTAAAAGGAAACACAACAGAGGGTGGAATGTCAGAGATAAAAGCGAAGACATAGATAGTTATTCAAAGCGCCTTAGGAGAAGCTTCCTTTGAAAACAGGCAGACTCCCTTACCCAGAATGACAAGCTGCTTCCAGTTCACATCTAATCTCTCCGCACAACAAAACGCAGATGAACCTTACTTCCCCGCATTCATCAATTCGAAACGTGTTTCTCTCCTTATCAGTAAGCATTCTCGCAAGAAGTACTTGCTAATCGCATTACCTTGGAGGGATAGTTGCCCCAGATGTCTGTGCCGACAGGAAAAAAGAAACTTTAGTCATTTCTAAAGAACGTAAAAGAGAGAGAGAAAAGAATCTTGAAGTAAAGGGGATATTCGATAGAGGCATGCAGAGCAGTAATAGGAGTGCTGTGAGAAAAAGCGTCAATACTTAGAGTGACATAGCTTTGTGAAGAGAGAAAATATTGAATTATTTGAATTAAGAAAGGGTTAGAAACCGAGTCGCGCTTTTAAAAATGCAAAAGTTTGTTTAAGCGAAAGAGAAATACGTAGAGATGAACCATATTACGGAAATTTTATTATAAGAAAATTGATGTTTTAATAAATGAATAATCCGGACTACCACCTGTTTTATCCAATGTGCAGATGAGAAAGAGCCTCTTGAGATATTGTAGAACGGTTGAGAAGTTTACATGAGTAATTTGAGGTGTTTTGGTGGGGTCAAAGGCAAAGAGCCATGCGAAATGAGAAGTTTGAAGAAATCGTGCACTTTGAGAAAGTTGAGAGCTCATAAAAGGCACTAAAAAATATTGTGAGTTGACATTTTTTCATTATGAAGATAACAGTAAGTTCTTTTTGAAATTTATACACACAGAGGATAGTAGTTAATTTTCCTTACAATTATGCACATATCTTCTTCTGACAAATCGCCTGAATAAGATGTTTCACTAGTCGTAATTACCTTTATTGAGTCAGAAAAGGAGTCTGGGATTAAAGGCTTCTCATGAGAAATCGTGTTGTCTCCAAAGAGCATTAAGAAAAAACATTTATAATTTGTTTTAGTGCTTAAAGTTGAATTAAAACTATAACACAGTTCTTTCAAATAACAAGCAAGCCTCTTATTGTTTTAAAACTAGGGTAGAGTTCAAAAAAGTAGGAAAGAAAAAATCTAGAGACAAATGCTTTTATTTTCAAAACTTTAGTGAAAACGACTAGCCGCGCATGTCCGGTTAGCAGCGGTTGGAAACCCTGTCTCGAATGGATACATACAATCGCAAAACACATCATCAACTACTTCTCAAATGGCTAGAATAGAGATGAAAACCTCTGGATATTTGGTCTAGGGTACAAATAGAAGATAGGACAATGTCATTCAACGAAATTCCCGAGTTATTTTGAGTAACTGGAACCTTTCTCTGAGCCGCTGAGAGTCTTCCGCTTCACTGGCTACTTTCTTATTGAACTGAAGTCCTTCACAGAACATGGAGAGTTCTGTGTTTCGCATGCTTCTTGCTGCTTCCCAGCAAGGCTTATGTTCCCTTTTATAAGGGTACAGTCATACTTTCTTTGTTATGAACAATAACTTGGAAGCAAAATCCGAACAATACTAAATATAAGAAAAAAATTAATGAAAAAGGCCCTCGAAGCTTAAAAATGATTAGTCTGCTCGGCAAGAACACCACACAAGTTCTGTTTTTTTTTTCGATATGAGAAATTCTTACAACAGGCAAGAGAACTCAACAACGGAGCTTTGTAATTCGATTAAGCATTTCCGGCAAAAAAAACTTTCTTTCATTTTTTTTCTTCAAACTAATCGATTCCACAAAATTGGTAGAAATTGTTCATTAATAGCTAACTCATGAGTGAAGAAAGACCACTTTTGTCTTTCTTTTTTCTTTTTACAGACGTTTTATTTTACTATCGAGAACATGCAATCAAAAATAATGCTGGGAAAAATAAGAGAATGGAGTTCGGGAAACATTTCTGCTCTTTGGAAAAACCATAGAGCGACGCAGGTGGATCTAAACTAGAAAAAGAGAGAAAAGAACACGGGTTTTTGGTGAAGTAGTAAAAAAGATAGAAAAGTGAAGCTTACAGAGAATAGAGACAAGGCTTTATATGTAGAGAGGCCAGTAGTTCCCCAGCGGCCTTTCGCATGAGCGTGTCGCTTTCATTCATAAATGCACTCTATTCTACTATGTTCTCAATGCGTAACATGACTCGCCCGTTCCAGCTTTGACAGCATTCAGTAACTCTTCTGAAAACTTGCAGTCTTGTGATTTGTTTATTCATCAACTCAAGGCCTTCGTATAGGGTAAGGAATGATTTGAGGTGAATGTAGACATGGACAGGGAGAAGCGAAATTTTCCATGAACTCAATCAATCAATCAATCATTTATTCCAATTCACAAAACTCATTTAACTTGTAATTCTGAGCTGAGAGGAGAGTACTTTTTAGAGTAATTTTTTCGAATTATGTCGTAAATAAGGTGGAAATAAAACATTCACCACATCAGTTGAGAGTTCAATGAAATTAATTGCGAACTAGAGCAAAAAAGAGACTAATAGAAACGAAGAAAGAAAAAAAAGAAAATTATAAATTGAGCGAGTGAGAAAAAAATGAACAAGAGTGTGATGTGAACTTGTTCAAATGTGTTTACAATGACAAAGAATTGAAAAAAGCACCGAGGCGAAAAATTGGTGAAGAATACATCAGCTGGCCGTTTTCTGGCGGAAACAAAATTGAAATTCTTGCAGAAAAGTATTTTCTTCTCTATGAACATCATTTCACATTCGAAACAGAGTTAACTTCTTGTTCATTCGGATGAATTACAAATCTTTGAGAGTTGAAATAATTTTTCGCGCTGAAAATTTAGTCAATGAAATGATAAGAACTGTCAAGTAAGAAAGCTACATATATTGTGTTATCTCATTGCTTACATGAACCATCAAACTGAACTTATACTTTTTTAATTTCAAATTGAGTCTGTTTGACGCACCAAACTAACGTTGCATGCATGTTCAATCGTAGAGATAATCAAGCAGAAGAACACCCAACTGACTCATTCGATTGAATCAGATCAAGGAGGTTCGAGACAGAAGCCACCATTCGACGTGATAAGTTGGAGAGCGAAGATGATCTTCGCCCTTCTTGAACACCATCCAAAGAGAGATGGATCATCGAAGAAGGAGCGTCGTTTGAATGCAATCCACTCTCTTGGGAATGATTACTAAGACTGATTGCAAGTTGATCTATAATGACTCTGAGAAAGATTCAAAGATGGATCTGTTTTATAGCTTCTTCCCCGCGCTATATCACGTTTTAACCAAAGTACTAGTACCACTAACTACTAACTTCTCAAAAAAGTACCACTAACTTCTCAAAAACTCTATTATGCTCCAGCATACATTGTGTGATAAAACAATTCAATAATACGCGTTCCTTTTATTTGAAAAATAAATAAATATTCACGGTGTTTGTAAGTAAGGAAAAGAAGTGCAAGCATCACAACATTCCGTAACTGCCTTGGTTAGTGCATAACAGAATAAGGAGCCAACTTCGAACCGATTGAAAAATAGCCAGGCACACATTAATACTGCCCCCAACAAAGGCTATCATATAATATCTGTTTCAACAATGTTCTCTCATAAAACCAAAGTTCAGTACTTGATGTAAAAGTTCGTACCAGATTTTTTCGGCATCACAGTAGCCAGATCTGGGGACGAAGGAGAGGACTCCATAGTATCTTTGTACCAACTTTTTCAGCGCTCTTCAGCATGTACAACCGATAAAAGTTCAAATTCAGCACATACAACCGATAAAAGTTCAAATTCAAACGCCATTTCACAACACAAGAACTTCCAACAGTGAGCGTGACTCATTCATTCAAGAAACAAACTGCTATGAGCAGTAACGATTGGGATCAAAACAAATATAATCAAAAGAAGACGTAAGTTGTGTCAAAATCCAGGTAGGCTAGATAATTTTAAAAAGTGGAAAGGGATCAGTTAAATGGAAACCATAATAACACGACAAATACTAAGTCAAATAGCGTTAAAAAATCGAAAATTACATCAAAAAACATTCACTTCGTTAGTGTAGATTGCTGCTTCAATAAAATACTTGGGTCCTGATTTCTAGATGTTCCTCTAACGCACACAGATGGTCAAATCTATGCGCTATTAAAAAAGGCTAATAGTAAAAGTTATCTGTTCGTATGCGTTCTCTATTTTTCATCCAACAAGCTCGGTTTTTCTCCAAAGTCTGCCATTTCCGCATGATTGGTAAAATTTTTTATTTACACTCTTCTTTGGCGGGTTGTAAGAAAGAGCCTAGCTAATTTGTCTCAACACTAATTCCCGTTCAAATTTGAAGAAATAACGATATTTTTGAAAAGTTTTCATGAGGAATTTGGGTTGACTTCACTTCCCAACACACAAAAACTTTAAAATTGCCGTGACCTATTTGAGATTCTTTGAAAATTGTGTTGAGAAGAGTCAGCGCACAAGTGTGTTAGTGAAACAATCTTACAAACAAATTTTTAAAAAGTTTATGTAAGTTTTTTCTTAAAAAATTGACTCGTCTGGTTAAGAATAACTCGTCTGGTTAAGAATAACTCGTCTGGTTAAGAATAACTCGTCTGGTTAAGAATAACTCGTCTGGTTAAGAATAACTCGTCTGGTTAAGAATAAATATGATTTAACTACAGCACGGACAAAATTTAGTCCGGGGGGAATTGAACCAAGCCATCTCTTCATCCGTGATTGAGAATGCGAGCACGTTTTTAATTAAATACATTGATAATACGCAAGACATTTTATAAAGAAATGCTGAAAGAGCTCGTTTCTTGAGTCCTGAATGCTCATTAAGCGAATGCGCAGTGAATGGAGCACAAATTCCGGCCCAAATAAGATCTTGGGTCAACTACCAACTGACAATTTTTTTCTATTCCGATAGCCTAATCGACTATCAAAACTGACAATTTTTTAAGCTTTTTTCAGAGCTCAAATTAAAAAAAATTTTGTATTATTTTAGATGAAAAGTTCTGTTAGCCCAACTTACTTAAAATGATTTTCTTGTTGATAATATCGAAATTTTTTACCTACTTGGGCAATCGACCAATTGAAAAAAGACATACATATTTTACCTTCGATTAAGACATAAGATTGAACGAAGAAGAGTTAAGAACTTGATGAATGTTCAATTGCCCAGTTTCGGGCAAGGAAACAATACTTATGATATGAAACTACTCTAAAATGTGAATGTTTTAATATGAAACGGTAAATGAGTCGTGAACTTTAAAATCTACCGCATTCATTTTGAAATAGTCCGGGTTACGTTCAAAACGGAGTCAAAAAACAGCTTTTGTTCGATAATTTATTACATGCGCTTTATAAACAGGAGCGAAACATCAACTGTTCAAATGAGAAGCTTGGCTGCCATGTGAAAAGACGAAAGAAACCTTGGAGATGGGATGCTTCGAAGAGTTGAGATGAAAGGAAGTCTTCCATGCTAGCAGAGAAAACCTCTTTCAAAGGACGGGCCAGAGAGATGGAGAAACATAGGAAAATCCTATCAAGAGTGAAAAAGAGATAAATACTTTTATCTAACACATGGAAGGAAGAGGGAATATGGACGAACTGAATTTTATATAGACGTCATAGTCTGCATTCATACCAGAATTAGAATAGGAAAAGAAAATATGAGACGGTTCTGCTATGTAGCAAAGTAATAGCAAAAGCCAGGTCAAACTTTCAAAATCAAAGTTCACCTGCTCTCGTGGGATCAGTAAGACATAAAGCCTTTGAAAGATTAAGACCTAGTGCAATCACACACGGTTGAAGTCTAAGAAATTCATGATTTTTCCCAAAAACCAGCCCCAGAGCTTAAATAGGCACTTTGGCTTGAGACATTCATGCATACATATATTCAGCAAGTCTTTTTGCGCTCCCGGAAAAATACTAAATCCAGTAAGGCACTCCCGTTAAAGCAAGTTGAGACGAAATAGCACAAGTGAACTGCTTAATTACTCAACTGGGAGTTGTGTAGTCAGTTTTGTTCTCAGCCAGAAATGCCCGGAAGCCGAAATGCGAACCAAAACCGACCAGAGCAAAGTCTTTTTTGAGCCTCTCAGAAACATTCTGTGTGCATATTAATCTTCCTACAACGTTAGTATTATACACATCAGTCGGCCGCTTCTGCAAATAACACACAAATTATAATTAAGTTGACACGAATGCGTCCTATAACATAGAATCTTCGTCTAAATTCTGACTAATACAAGACGGAGGTAGGCGAAAAGAGAGCCGGGAAGTCACTACTCACATCAGATGAGTTATTTCAGAGGGTTAAATTCTGTCAGTTTCGCCTACATTTCTTTCACTTTGACAGAAATTGCTAAGTTATTATTCAAATAATTCATTTGGTTTTCTATTTTCCTTCAAAATATAATTATTTTCTACGAATTGTTTGAGCGAAAAGAAAAAATCTTGAAAGCGAAGAAACTTCTCAGTTAGGGAGAAAATGTTGAGATTAAAGCAACAATACAAATTTTCCAGATTACAAAAGCATAATTTTTTAATCTGTTAGGACAAGACATCTGGCCATTTCTCGCTCGCTCGGAATCCGAGCAAAAAGAGCAAGAATCCGAGAAATCTTGAAATTGTCTTTCCCGGGAGTAATAGGTGATTATGCCACAGAAAACCTCGCAATTGAGGTGTAAAAGACGCATAGTTCGCTTCGGGATTAGGAGGAGAATTCTGAGCTGCTCTGGTTTTGATGAGAGTAGGAAATAAGGAAAGGAGGAGCTCGCAGTGGAGTAGAGTTATTGCATGGAAGAGGGAAAAATCCATTTGGTTTGACGATATGGCATAGGCTACAAGGAAGAAAATATTTGAATGGAAAAGGAAGGGAAAAGTCATGTAAAAAAGGCGGATGAACCGCTAAAGAAAGGCAGAAAACCGCTCTACTGAATAATATTTGATTCTTTTCTCTTTTCAAATAAGAGCTAAGACTACTTTTTTTTCCAGTTAAAGAAAAATTGTGGCGTTCCATTTAAATTCTTAATTAAATGAAATGTTCTTCTTTTTTGATGTAAAAAGTTGATATTTTTTCGATTAGTTTTCTGCCAAGTCTTATTTCATTATATTGCCGCGTTTTAAGACCTTGAAGACCTGTCATCTACTTTGTTTCTCAATGAATACATGTTTAAGTAACTTGTAGAAAAAGCTTGTTTTACTCCCCACACACAAAAGGAAAACAACAAACCTTCTTTTTAATTGATTAATTATTAACCTTTTAATTCACCATTTTTTGTTTCAATCAAATCAAAAACTGCTGAATGACTGATTGAAAACTATTACAATTATGATTCTTAATAAGGTAATCGCACTCACTTACCACCAAACCTGTGCAGATGAAAGTTATGAAATAAAGAAATATATATACATATATAGATACATATTCTATATAGATACATATTCTACAATCCAAATATCCGAAACTTATAGATACATATTCTATATAGATACATATTCTACAATCCAAATATCCGAAACTTAGCTCATTTGAAAGACATGGAACTGACCCTGGATACGCTTTCTAAGGCCGAAAAAATCTCCGAAATAGCCATAACTTCTTCAACTATAACCAATAAATACCTAGGATTCATGTTTTAAATGAATAACTTGAACAACTAACATTTCATTGAGTTCATTTGGTGAGATTTCCACATCTGGCATGGGAAATGGAGTCAGATGATGCATCATTTCCTCAATTATGAACATTTTAATTAATTTTTTTTCAGAAAAGACTAAAATCTCAAAGGTTGCCAACACGAAGAGATGAGCGATCTACTTTTCTACGAACAACTGGTTCCAAATTTGAATGTTGTGTGTCCCGAAAAAAAAAAGAAACACGACTATAGAGCTCTCTTTAATGACTAAAAGTCATTCAAAACGCCTTTTGCTTTCCAGTTCAAACGCCAGAAAGAAATATGTAGGATGGATTTCGACGAAATCTTGTCATTTCTCTTGAACAGAACTACATCAAATAAACGCATTGAAGAGCATCTGGAAATTTTTTTTGAATCCAAAATGTTTGTGACAAACGCACATAATAACCTTTCTGAGATGTTGCGAAGATAATATTATTCGAAACAATAGAATACGATTATATCCGGTCGTGCCATATCCATTCATAGCTATTTAGGCCTGAGTTTCGTTTCTCTTTTTGCGCTTAATATTTCTTCCCGGTCTTCTAGTTACGCATCCCATTGTTAGAGAACTTATAGTTTTCCCTTGAGCTATTCATGATTTGTAGAAGTCTCGGACTGAATATATACTTAGTTCTTGAAATTCTAAACTGCTGCGAATATACGTATATTAAGAAAAACGATAAGTTTTCTAATTGAAACTTCAGGAATTCATTTGAAACAACAAGATAAACATTCTACCATTACTGCATAAGAAAAACTTTTGTAATTTTTTTTCTGAAATGTTAAGCTGATTTGTAAATTATCCCACGTCCTCAATTATATTTAAATACCGAACAATCAAGCACATCATTAACTCCTAGTTTTATCGTTAGGAATTAACTCCTTCAGTCTTCGTTAACATTGTTGACCGAGAAATGTTTGATAAAACATGAGCAATAAGCAATGATTTGGTTGCGCTTAAGAGTATTGGTCGGCTGCTTACTTTGGTCGCTCAAGAGTATTGGTCGGCTGCTTACTTTTTCAACCTCGTACTAACATTATAAATACACAGCGAAACAACATATTTTGAATGTTAATTTCATTGACTATATGACAGACAAGGGCCTTATTAGGTGGACAGAATAAGAAGTCTTTGACATGAAACCGAAAGACCATATATTGTGTGCGGAAAGAATGAGATCGGGAGTAATTGAGGGGAAAAAGACATAGAGAGAGAGACAAAGGCTCAAGAGTGATGGTGGTCCTTTTCCCAGTCCTCTCAATTGAGTATCAACTGCATTTCTTGGGCATCGAAGGCCACTCCATTTGTTATTCTGAATGCTGTAAAGTATCAACTATCAACAAGAGAGCGCTCTTTTGAGTCTTCTTCCTGTATTCTGCGATCCTCATGAAGTTCACATTTCAGAGTTTCTGGTTTTCGGGTACTCATGCCTGTTCTCGACTTTGTTCTGGACAACTAATCTCTTCCACTCATTATACTTTTTGAGTTCTTTTCTCAGACCATAAGATGGATTTCAAGAGACCCTCAAACTCTCTCGGGGTAACATAATCGTCAAGCATGCATCAAATTCTCGAAAACACATTTCAACACTTCTGAACCATAACTTGACACTGTTTCAGTAGTCACGAAGAGGTTCTAGAGCATTCTTTTTTGGCGGTTGTTTGACATACACTCTTCTGTTCTATTAATAATGAGTATAACCTCACGAAAAGTCGAGTACGATTTTCAATTTAGTGAATCGGTTCAGAACCCATTTATCTACAGTTAAGAAATATTTTCGCTACTCTTTCTATGGTCTTGAATGTTGTGTTCGTCAAATACTTAAATTCTCTCTAACTTAAACAATAAAACTGAGAAAAAACTGAATATCAGTGCGAGCATCTCTACACAGGTCTCCTCGCTCTATTACATCTCTACACAGGTCTCCTCGCTCTATTACATCTCTACACAGGTCTCCTCGCTCTATTACATCTCTACACAGGTCTCCTCGCTCTATTACATCTCTCTACACAGGTCTCCTCGCTCTATTACATCTCTAAACAGGTCTCCTCGCTCTATTACATCTCTCTACACAGGTCTCCTCGCTCTATTACATCTCTACACAGGTCTCCTCGCTCTATTACATCTCTCAACCAGAAAGCGAAGACTTTTTCAACTTTCTAATTTACGTAATATGAACAAAACCTTCTAGACTGTGGACCCAAGAATCTTCCGAGTGGATTTAACGCATAGATGTCAACTCTTCATAATCTAATCTGTTCTTATTCATTTTTTTCCACTGTGAGCGCCTTCCATTGTAAAACTTTATTCGCTATATTCCTAACTCCATTCATCTAGACGTTCAGTCAAAAAGGGATGTTGTGTGAAAATTTTGATGAATGAGAATTTCAAAAATAACCATTCATACACCAAATAATTGTATATTGTAAAACTTTATTGTGAATTCATTCATGTGAATTCATGTTCAGACAATGTATAAGTGAGCAGTACTTTAAACATGTGTTTCATTGCGTAGAAGGTCGAAAAAAGAACGGAAATCTTTTCCGGTTGTATTGAAAGCTTATCGAGTTGTACGAATCGTTGAGTGTGAGAAAAAACCGGGTTATTCAAGGGTTATATTAGGTTATATTGCGCAACCGCTAATCATTTACAGCCAGATGCCGTCAAAAACACCCTTGGTCGATTTTGATGTTTCCTTCGCCATCGTAGACGTTCAAAATGTAGGCAGGGGTTAAATAGTGACAGGATCGGTCCCGTAAGCGGATACTTGTGCACACACTATTGAAAAACTCCCTTTTTCTTACCCCTTACCTTCATCCCCTCTTTTCCCCCCAACTCTGACGGCGGATATGTACATGTAAACTCAGTTGGGCGGCTCCATTTAACCCCCGAATGTAGGTCATGGAGATGAGCAAACTAGTCGGTTTTTGATTCCGAAGTTATTATAATGGATGTTCGCGTGTGGAATCTCGATTTTAGAAAAGTGTTAGCTTATCTGTTATTCTCATCACTTTCCTATGTAAATTATCAACTTCTTTACTCCATCAAACGTAAGGATAGCGAAAAACTTACAAGATCGGATACTTTGCGGGGAAACGCCATGGCGAGTTTTCTCTCTATGCTAAGAGAGCTGAAGAGAGATGTAATTCTGGCATGAACCTTCTCAGCAGAGGAATTAGCGAAACCGTTTGAAGCTGATGACTACAGCCATCACTTCACAGGGAGTGATGAGTCAGTCACATCCATTCTCGAGGGAACCAACGTGAACTTGATTCGAAAAAACAGATTTTTCAGTATTTACAAAAAACACGAGAGGGAAGGTCCACAGTTAATCTTCTTTCAGAGAAAAGAGAGAGAAAAAATAGAGATAGAGAAAAGTGATATAGATAAAATGAGAGAAAGAAAGAAAGAGAGAAAGAGAGAAAGAGAGAGAGAGAGTTATAAGATGTGGTTGAATAGGGTTACAAACTGTGTTTGAAGAGCCCGGTTACACAGACTGTTCTTAGTTATAGTCTCCGAGATAGACTTCAAAGGTTCCTTACAAAAAAAACATTCATAATAGATAAAATGTATTTCGAAAATTGAACCGTCTGAATATATTCCAAGTTCGAAAAGAGAGAGTTGATGAGTGAAGTTGCAGGTTACGATGACTTTCTCGGTTCTGTTTGAGTAAGAGATCACTGCAGTCACAGAGGGGAGACACTCTATTCACAGCTAGCAACACTAAGCTTTCGGCTGACATTCTTTTTTCTATCGATAAAACAATCAAGTGACTCTTATTATTCAAATATTGACCAAAATGTTGAAGAGCATCAAATTTTAAGAAACAATTTTTCCCCTCATATTCTTATCCGTTATAGTGCTGATATATCAGGAAAGAGTATTTCATTGAGAAATAAATTAGTATGAAAAAACAGATTTTTCAATATTTACAAAAAAAACACGAGAGGGAAGGTCCACAGTTAATCTTCTTTTAGAGAAAAGAGAGAGAAAAAATAGAGATAGAGAAAAGTGATATAGATAAAATGAGAGAAAGAAAGAAAGAAAGAGAGAAAGAGAGAGAGAGAGTTATAAGATGTGGTTGAATAGGGTCGCAATTCAGCTACTAATGTACCGTTTGATTGAATTTTACTTTACTTCAGCACTTTAAGTCCTCCCAGTGATACAATAGCCCCTACCATAACTGAAATTTGTTTTGGGGCGAAAGTAAAATATATACATTTCAGAAGTGGGGGAGAACTACTTTCAAAATTTCTCTTCTCTTACTTCCTGTGGATTGCATTGTCCCTCAAACTAGAATTAGACTATTATAAACTTTCGCTGAAAATTATTTCTTGTTTTTTGCTTGCCTCCATACTGTGCTTTTTGCTTTTAAATTAACTGAATTCACCACACCCGTGACAGTTATCCGTTCTGTGCATTACAACTTTGAATGTCCACTACCGGAATAAAGAATGAATGAATGAAGGCGACCACAACCTAACAAACAGTTTCTTTTTATCGGAACTAACGAACAGTTTATCGGCTGACGATTCATCGAGATCTAGTCGCAAGAAGAATTACACCTCATCCATTCTAATAAAATAAAAATAATAATAAAAATAAAAACAACAAAATAAAAAGTTTTATTACTATCTGTAACTTCTACTGAAGAAATAATTATTGATTAATTGAAGATTCTTGATTTTAGAAGAATTACTCTGCTGCACAGAGAGGCTATACCAATAACGAACAGGCCAAAGCGAAAAACTATGTCTTTGTTAACATTATATTCCATACTCACTTAAAACGGATCTTTTTTTGCAAATAGGAACTGCAGCTCACAAGTCATGTCTCTAAGTGTTATCAGCCTTACCTGAGATTTATGAAAATTTATTGTTTTAATTAAACTGCTCCCATATCGATTACTGCTCCCATATCGTTTTCCATTGCCCATATTTTTCCGTCTATAATCACGTACGATTATGCCTGGACCATCTTCCCAATCAAACTCCGATGTCAAAACTCTGATTGAAGCCGTCAATCGCCAAAGTGAGCAGATATCTCAGTTGTTGACCGCTGTCAGCTACATGATGAACTCTCTTTCTTCCATCATTCCATTACTTTTTAAGATGACATCCCAAACACTGGCCACTTCCTACAGCACAGTCCCCTCTTCCAATCTGCAACCAGAATTGATTGCGTACGATGCCGTCAGAAGAGTAATACAGGAGGAGAGAACACTCCTAGAAGAGAAGTCACATAACCTGGTCATCGTTGGCATTCCGGAACAAGAGAGAGAAGAGGATACTGATCAGCAAGACGGTCAGTTATTTAACTCTCTCGTTAATGAGCTCAGTATTCCTTCTCTCACTGATGCTCAATCAGAACTGTATCACTCATCGTCGTTTTGGGAACAAAGATAGAAAGAAGAGGTTTTTTAAAATCCACTTTCCCTCTCCCTCGATTCGAACAGAAGTCCTTCGATCGCTACGAGCTCCTCGTCCTGCCGTCTTCCGCAATTTTCCTCATGCATATGGAAGAGAATCCCACGAGAGAAGGGCTTTTGCTGGAGAGAGACTGCAAGAAAGTTGCCAAGGATCGGAACGAGCAAGCTGGTGCGATGGAGTGGGGAGTTCGAGGGACAAGGCTGATCCGTTTCTCTCATCCCAGGCCTCTCTACAACTCGAGCAACAATGAAGGGCTGCAGAACGTGACGATTCAGCAGCCTTGCAGCCCGGCAATCGTGTCTGCTCCTCCGCCTACGCCTTCTCGGAAGAAAGCGAAGATGACGAAGACGATCTCATCGAAGCAGCTCTCCCAGGCAGCTCGCTCATTCAACTGACGGGACAAACAACGGTCTATTTCTATTTCTAGTTTGAATTGTGTTAACTTGAGTTGCTGTGATAAGAATTCTCTTTCTTGTTATTTAGTCAATTTTCGCTCACTGCCTTTTAAGTTAGACATTCTCACTTTTTTTCTTAGAGTCTCATAATGTTGACATTCTATGTATAACTGAGAGCTGGGGCTCCCCAGATAGATTATTTGACTCCATGTTAACTAATGGAGGTTTTTATACTGTTCATCGTTGTGACAGGGTTAGTGATTTTCCGGGAGGGGGTGTTTTAGTATTGATTTCTTCCCATGTTACTTCCACGCTCATTTCCTCTCAATCTTTCTCAGCATATTGTCAAATGATAACATGTGAAATCAAGTGTAAGCCAGTTCCTTTCTTGTTGTCGGTAGTGTATAAAAGCCCTTCGTGTGATTTAGAATCATTTTCCGAATGTCTTTCAGTTCTTAGTGATTCATTCGCTACCTCGTCTTCCCCATTTATCCTATGCGGTGATTTCAATTGCAAAGAGATAGACTGGTCGAATAACAAGTTGTATGTTCCTGTGTCAGAATTCCACTCTTCTTCAGTTCTTCTTTCTTTTGCTCTATCAGCTGATCTATTCCAGAAAGTTAGTGAACCAACAAGAGGTTCGAGTCTGCTTGACCTGGTATTCAGCAGTGACCCTTTCATCATTTCTTCATGTATTGTTGATCCTCCTCTCCCTACATTAGATCACTGCTTAGTTCGGTTTTCGATTTCATCTGCTTCAGCTCCTAAGAAAAAGCTTTACTATTTAGACTTTAGAAAAAGCTTTACTATTTAGAAAACAAACTTTGAGCTTGCTGTTTATCTGATTTCATCTTATGATTGGACCCAACTTCTCTCCTTTTGTGCCGACCCTAACATTCTTTATGATACCTTCCTTTCAATAATGCTTGACATTATAGGTCAAACAGTGCCTAGACGTTGTGTTCCATCTAAGAAGACTTGTTATTCTCAAGAGATAGTTGCATTGTTGCGTAAATGCCGTAAGCTTTATAAACGTGCTTCCAAAATAGGATATCGTTCATATTTCAAACACTCAATCAAGTTGCGTTATGCTATTCGCAAGTTTCAAGCCAAACAAGAATCTGAGATTGCCTTATCGAAGAACAAAAGGCGATTCTTTTCTTTTGTGAATAATAAACTTAAACCATCATCTTTTGTTCGACCTATAAAAGACCCATTGAATGGAATGATAGTTGAGACAGACCTCGAAAATGCCGAAGTGCTCGCTAGAATGTTCTCATCCTCTTTCACCGAGAAACCGCATAGGGAAGTGAACAGTCCCATCTCCTACACCGAAGCCACTATTGAGTATATAGAGATAACTCCATCGATTGTGTATCATGTCTTGTCTAAGCTCAAAAATGTCAATTCTATGTCCCCTGACCATCTTCCGTACTCATTTTTGAAAGGATCGGCCCAAGCTATAGCTACACCTCTTTCAATTCTCTTCAATAGTTTTCTTCTTCATGGAAATTGTCCTGATATTTGGCGGCAGGCTTTCGTGAAACCGTTGTATAAACGTAAGGGTTCCGTACAGGAGTATTCAGTTGGATGTGGGGTCCCACAGGGATCTGTGTTGGGTCCATTGCTTTTCTTGCTTTATATAAGACGATGCTGGCAATAATTTTCGCCAAAATGCTCAAAATGTTGTTCTTCGGGCAGATTCCCCTTGAAAAACCAAGCTTTTCCATGGCAAGAAACGGAAAAAAGCGCCATGATAAATGGCAGCAAATAACATGCGTTTTGACGGGCCTGCCAAGAAAAAGCGTCAAAAAACAAGCTTTCTACTTTGTACTCGTTTTGTCACTGCCAGAATCCGGTTTTTGTTTGTCCTTGTTTTGTCACTGCCAAAATCGGGATTTTGTTTGTCCTTGTTTTGTCACTGCCAAAATCGGGATTTTGTTTGTCCTTGTTTTGTCACTGCTAAAATCGCGTTTTTTTGGCCTTGTTTTGTCACAGCCATAATCGGGTTTTTTTGTCCTTGTTTTGTCACTGCCACAATCGGGCTTTTTTGTAGCCCCTGCAACCCCTTAGCCTCATTTCTGGGATGATGGAGGATCGCTCTCAGTAACTCTTTGGTGGAGTGCCAATACTAGACTTTGACCTCATCCAGAAGGCTGAGATGCAATACCAGCAGCTACAACGCCCACAGACCAATCATTTCTAGCGACGTACCTCAACCGAGTTTATACGCCAACCGAGTTTACTAAACTCGGTTGGGGTACGTCGCTAGAAGTGGTTAATATGTGGTCGTTGCAGAGCTGTGTTCAACGGACAAAAAGTGTTCAAAAAAAGAGCCGAGTTTGGCAGTGCCAAAACATGTCACAAAGGAAAAACAAAATTGTCCGTGGTTTGGCAGGAACAAAACTTGGCCACAGAGTCATTCATCATTTGGCACTGCGAACAGTAAGACAATTGCTATGCAAATAGGAAGGGATCATCCAGATGTGAACTTTAATCTCAATTCCTCACCGATTTCGTTCACTTCATCATTTCGTGATTTAGGAGTAACTATCTCCAACGATCTCTATTTTAAGGAACATGTGAATCATATCTGTAATAAGGCTTTTTCTATTTCTTATCTCATTCTGAGATCTTTTCGTACAAAAAATGTTGCAATTCTCATGAAGCTATTTTGTACTTACGTTAGACCTATCCTGGAGTACTCCAGTGAAGTCTGGAATACTATTGACTTAACGCTAAGTAAGAAAGTAGAGTCTGTCCAAAGAAGATTTACTAAGCGTATTTTTAAAAGAGCAAGAATTAGTTTATCTTACGAAGGAAGACTGAATTGGCTTGGCTGTGAAAGTCTTCAAAGACACAGACTTATTAACGATGTGTTCACTTTGCATAGAATAGTGTTTAAAAGATTAGATATCACTTACCCAGATTTCTTACCAATGTCTCACTGTACTAGGACTAGAGGACACCATTAGAAGCTTTTGTTGCCTTTGTGCCGCACAAACCGATACAAGAAATTCTTCACAAATAGAGTTGTGAATGATTGGAGTTCTCTTCCTTCTCATTTTTTCAATTTGAATACATTGTCAGCTAAGAAGTTTCTATTCCAGTACTTAAATTAGAATCCTGATCATTTATTAGCTGTTGTTCATTTTAAAATATTGATTACCATGTTGTAATCTCTCACCATCCGTTGTATGTCTGAACCATTACAACTGGAATAAAGAATAAAGAAGAAAAAAACTAGATTCAATGAACAACTCTAATTCATTTGTTACAATAAAATTTATACCGCTTTTGTCAACTGTTTTTTATTTGAAAACTATCACTGATTCGAATGGGTTTAGGATAATAAGAAGTGAGAGAGATGTTCGGCAGAGAAGTACGAATATTGAGCTTTACAAAAAAGTTGAATATGTAAATTATTCTAGGCCAAGATCTCGATTTAGCGGTGAATTTTCAATTTCTTCCAATTACAGGTTACTTCTTCTTCCGAGCGTTATTACCGCTGAAGAGCGGGGTCCACTGTGTAGATAGGCACTTCGCCACATCATACGATTTAAGGCTTCATCAGATATCAGCCCGATAAAAAAAGTACAGCTTACTATAGCTGTATTAAGCCTTAATTTTTTCAATCTCCTTTTGGTGAACAAAAAACTTATTTGAATGATTATATTCGTAAAATAATAACAAACAAAAACAGCTCTAAAGTAACAACAAAAAGCTCAGTTAGATCTATCCAGAATTTCAGGTGGAGTGCATCAAGGATCTGCGCTTTCTCCTGTTCTTTTCCTTCTGATCATGGACACGATCAGCCGCGACCTCCATCTCAACCCTCCAAAGACACTTCTGTATGCAGATGACGCTGTTCTATGCTCAGAGATTCGAAGAGATTTTGAGGCTCAACTCGAGAAATGAAACGATCGGCTCAACGAATACGGCGGGCTCATAGCACACATACTTGTAAAATTTCTTCCGATCGCTCGTTCCCCTAAGAATCTCACATTCCCCCCCCCCATTCTTCCGTCCCCAAGTCGCCCAGTCAACCATCTGTACATCTTAGTGAGCTATAAACGGGCTGAATTACAGCAAGAACGAATATATGGAAGCCGGTACAAACAATTCTACATCCATAAGACTGCAAAACACAATGCTACGGAAGGTTGATAGCTTCAAATACCTATCCTTCATCTCCTCAGACGGGGACCTCAAAGCTACAGTGAATGCAAGGATCAATGCTGCATGACTAAAGTGGAGAGAAGCCACTGGCATAATGTGCGTGAAACACATGCTTGAACGACTGAAAGTTAAAATATACCGATCAGTTGTTAAACCTGTTGCGCTATATGGCCTCGAAAGTGCTCCAACAACTGTGAAGACCGATCAAATGCTCCAGAATATGCACATGAAGATGCTGAGATGGAGCCTTGCACTCATCCGTTTGGATAATGAGCGGAATGAGGATGCAAGAGCTCGACTTGAAATCACTGTAATTTACGAGAAGTTGAGAGAAATCAGGCTGAGACGGTACGGCCAAGTTCTAAGAGCTGACCCTGGATCCGTGTCAAGATTGACTTGGATTCTTGCTGTCCATAATAAGAGACCCAGAGGGAGACCAAAGACTAGATGGCGAGACACCATCGAAATAGACATGGCTGCTGCCGGACTTAGAGCTGAAGCGAAATGGATAAGTGCGATATATACAGCGGACCCTGTTCTCCGAAGGGGCGAACGCTAAGAAGAAGAAGAAAATTTTTTTTTGTCATTTGGCATAGTCGCTTTCTTTCTGAGAGTGAAGTCCATTCAGTACTGATAATACGCCCTGCCCAGTCTCTCCTTAGTTTTTCAAGATCACTATATCTCGAAGCTTTTTTAAATCTCAAAAACCATGTTTTTAGATTGCCCTATTTAATCGAGAGCTGAAAGTCATTTTAAAGAAAACTGCTTTCTCTACAGAACGATTGTTGTGTCTTCTCATCAGTTTGATGTGAAAACAAATAGGTTTGTGACAGCTGAAGCGCCAAAGACATACCCTTTTTTCTGGCTTCTAATGACTTTTACTAACCCTTTTTGAATGATAAACAGAAACGGCATTCCCACCTGTAAGAGATGACGATTTAAAAAAAGTGGGACGAATAGAACGAGAAAGATGAGAAAAATATAGATGAAGGGAACACAAGATGAAGGGGAAAGAGAAAAAAAAGATAGAGAACGAAAGAAAAGAGACCGAAAAAAGGCAGAAAAGAGAGCAAGGAGAGAGACAAAGAAAAAGAGAGAGAGACAGAGACAGAAAGAAAGAAAAAGAAATAAATAAAGAAAGAAAGACAGAAAGAAAGAAAGACAGAAAGAAAGAAATACATAAAGAAAGAAAGACAGAAAGAAAGAAAGAAAGACAGAAAGAAAGAAAGAAAGAAAGGAAGACAGAAATAAAGAAAGAAAGACAGAAAGAAAGAAAGACAGAAAGACAGAAAGAAAGACAGAAATAAAGAAAGAAAGACAGAAATAAAGAAAGAAAGACAGAAAGAAAGAAAGAAAGAAAGACAGAAAGACAGAAAGAAAGACAGAAAGACAGAAAGAAAGAAAGAAAGACAGAAAGAAAGAAAGAAAGAAAGAAAGAAAGAAAGAAAGAAAGAAAGAAAGAAAGAAAGAAAGAAAGAAAGAAAGAAAGAAAGAAAGAAAGAAAGAAAGAAAGAAAGAAAGAAAGAAAGAAAGAAAGAAAGAAAGAAAGAAAGAAAGAAAGAAAGAAAGAAAGAAAGAAAGAAAGAAAGAAAGAAAGAAAGAAAGAAAGAAAGAAAGAAAGAAAGAAAGAAAGAAAGAAAGAAAGAAAGAAAGAAAGAAAGAAAGAAAGAAAGAAAGAAAGAAGAAGAAAGAAAGAAAGAAAGAAAGAAAGAAAGAAAGAAAGAAAGAAAGAAAGAAAGAAAGAAAGAAAGAAAGAAAGAAAGAAAGAAAGAAAGAAAGAAAGAAAGAAAGAAAGAAAGAAAGAAAGAAAGAAGAAAGAAAGAAAGAAAGAAAGAAAGAAAGAAAGAAAGAAAGAAAGAAAGACAGAAAGAAAGACAGAAAGAAAGAAAGAAAGAAAGAAAGAGAGAAAGAAAGAAAGAAAGAAAGAAAGAAAGAAAGAAAGAAAGAAAGAAAGAAAGACAGAAATAAAGAAAGAAAGACAGAAATAAAGAAAGACAGAAAGAAAGAAAGAAAGAAAGACAGAAAGACAGAAATAAAGAAAGAAAGACAGAAAGAAAGAAAGAAAGAAAGAAAGAAAGAAAGAAAGAAAGAAAGAAAGAAAGAAAGAAAGAAAGAAAGACAGAAAGAAAGACAGAAAGAAAGAAAGAAAGAAAGAAAGAAAGAAAGAAAGAAAGAAAGAAAGAAAGAAAGAAAGACAGAAATAAAGAAAGAAAGACAGAAATAAAGAAAGAAAGACAGAAAGAAAGAAAGAAAGACAGAAAGACAGAAATAAAGAAAGAAAGACAGAAAGAAAGAAAGAAAGAAAGAAAGAAAGAAAGAAAGAAAGAAAGAAAGAAAGAAAGAAAGAAAGAAAGAAAGAAAGAAAGAAAGAAAGAAAGAAAGAAAGAAGAAAGAAAGAAAGAAAGAAAGAAAGAAAGAAAGAAAGAAAGAAAGAAAGAAAGAAAGAAAGAAAGAAGAAGAAAGAAAGAAAGAAAGAAAGAAAGAAAGAAAGAAAGAAAGAAAGAAAGAAAGAAAGAAAGAAAGAAAGAAAGAAAGAAAGAAAGAAAGAAAGAAAGAAAGAAAGAAGAAAGAAAGAAAGCTGATGAGTTCTCTCGCTATTTCTCGTCCGTATTTTCTGTACCTCTTCAATGTCCATTACCTGAAATTAAATTACCAATCGTTACTGAGCAGTTCAATTTTGATTATATAACCGAAGATATGGTAATACGAGCATTATCTTCTCTTGAATCTAAGTGTAACACGTCCCCTGATTCTATTCCTAATATTGTATTGAAAAAATGTCGCTTTGCCCTGATTAAACCATTATGTATCCTATTCAATAATAGCCTTCTTACTGGCTCTGTTCCCCTACTATGGAAGAGATCTATAGTAAAACCAGTACACAAGAGCAATTCCCGGAATCTAGTTACCAATTACAGACCTATTTCTCTATGCTGTTCCTTATCAAAAGTTATGGAGAAAATTATTGTTAAGGAAGTATCTTGGTATTTAGAAAAAGAGAACCTTTTATCGCCCTACCAGGCTGGTTTTAGAGCTAGGAGGTCTACTGTGACCTCTTTAGTTGAATCTCATTCGTTCATTGTTGACTCGTTATCCCAAAGCATCCCTATCGATATAATATTCCTTGATATCAGTAAAGCATTTGATTCTGTTGATCATAGATTACTTCTAAATAGG